>OX438768.1:20341837-21541837 GCA_949316455.1 Acleris holmiana | reverse complement strand
AATAGATTTTTACAATGTACCTTAGTCTAAATGTCGCCAAACTGTGTGTCAGTTTGTTGGCGACCGATGCGCTCAAAAATCTAATACTACTTGTTAGGTACATACCTAGACACTAGTGCTTACTCATTAATTTAATTTACATTTCGGGTGCCAGAATGATGAAACTAACATGAAAACACTCTATTCACTCATTGTAACAACAAACCCTACCAGGACTTGTCATCAGACATTAATATATGTTTAATTGTAGTTTTCAAGCAACCTTTTTTTAAATTTATTTTTATCAAGTAACAGGGGGTATTTGTTGTAAATTTTGGGAGTCAAAAATTCTTTAGTTTTCTGTCCATAATCATTTTTAGCTGATGATTGGAACAGTTCTCTTCTCCTTATAGACCTATTCAGCCGCCATTACTGCCAATTTCATAAGAGATTGTAACGTTAACAATACGATAACATGTCAAAGGCAATATGGTTTTACCCAGTAGAATAGAGACCGAGGTCTCGAATAGTCTCCATAAACGGATATCCACTTCCATAAAGTCTGGGTGAGCATGAAACAATCCCCTAGGACGGCTTCGCTTGGCAGTGGCATGCATAATGAGGCTATGTCTTTCATACACTGTGTTACAAATGGAGTATGGCGTTAGACTCTAATTTAAAAACACAAAACTGCCCTCAAAAACGCAAAAAAATAACTTTTATAATTGTAGGCGCCTACCTAATAGATTAGTCCAATTGTAGGTGCCTACAATGATAAAAAAAGTTATTTTTTGCGTTTTTAAAGGCGGTTGTTTGTTTTTTAAAACATTTATTTATTTTAATACTTTTCAGTGGTCCATGATACGCGGTTCCGTAGTCCCACTTAAAAGTTGATATGAAACTTCACAGTTTCAAGCGCGCCGCAAGCAACGCCACCGAAAAGTCATAATCATATTTCAACAAGTAAATATTCTTCATTGTAATTTGCCACCCTTGAAATAGGTACCGTTGAGGAGTTTCGATGGCCATCTGTGGTCTTCATCATCAGTTCCACTTCCCCAAGTGATACTTTCTGAATGCAAATATTAGACTTCTTACTAAAAATACTAAAATCACTTTATGTTTGCCTACAATCTTTGAGGAGTTCCCTTAGTTCCTCACTGATCCCGTCATTAGATTCAGATTTGGTGACAATGGAACCACGTCGGAAGTATACTCTATCAAACCAAAAAAATATATTTCAAAAACTGTCCACAATTGACGGAGTAATCGGTGAACATACATAACGAAATAAAAAACATACAATGGACGTTCCATTGTATTTATTATTTATTTATTTAATCTTTATTGTACAAAAGAATACACTTAGTATACAAAAGGCGAACTTAATGCCGTAAGGCATTCTCTACCAGTTGACCTTTGGGCAAAGCAGAGATTGTAGTGACGGTGCAACATAAGGTGTCAATAATACACATACACTTACATATCAATAAGCTATAATAACATAAATACATATATTGCGCTAATAAAATAATAACACAAACATATATAATATAAATGTATAATATATAATAATATGAGGATAAACAAAACATAATTTAGATAAAGCAATAATAATATCAAGATGATGACAATTCTACCTGCTAAGAAATTCGCGAACTTTCTTTTTAAAGGTATACTTGTTAGGAGCTTGCTTGATTGTATGTTTTTTTATGTTTCTTGAAGCGTTTTGCCTTTCAACCGATCATCTCCATATACCAGAGTAGAACTCGGTCGCTCAGGTGGTGTAGAGTTCACAATCCATCCTATGTGGGTAGGTACAGATAATTAAGCTAATCTGTAAAAAAATTTTTTATCTTGACTGTGCTGTCCCACCGCTGAGAAAATATCTAACTTTCTAATTTCCACATTTTCCTTGCTATAGCAGCAACAACTGACTAATTCCAAAATGCGCCAAGTTTATCCGAATAAACAATAAAATTCCGATTCTAAAATACGTTTACCACATAGCAGAGTAAACCCGTCAATACAAATAAGAAAACAATACTAAAGTGAAATATTTCTTTACGATTCAGGATAGTACGGGAGCTGGCGTCCGTTTGTTGTCTCTGAGACAAAGCAGCTTTCCTTGTCTGAACCTCAAACGATAAATCCATTGGTGTCCAATGCAGCTTACCGGGCCCCTGCCGCACTTGTACCAACTGAACCACACAGGACACACAATAATGAACACTATATTGTCAAGTATAAGGAACAACAAACTGAAGTGTAAACTTGCATGTCATTGACAACAAAGTTATCACGGTTTTGATAAATGAAAATAGTCTTAATATGCTTGTGTTAAGAGTAGTGTTAAATGTAAGATGTTGGGAGATGGTTACAACAAAAACTATACGAAAATATGTGTGAGATAGGGATTTATAGACACGATTGAAGCTTTATAATTTTAATATTTGGCATAACAAGATTATTATTATTAATTAGCCTAATATAGTGTCCCACTGCTGGGCAAAGGCCTCCTCCCTTGATTTCCACACCTCTCTCTCTCTGTGGCAATCTTTGGAACAAGGTTAAAAATTGGAAAAAAAACCTAAGAAAAACGTACAATTTTGACAAATAAGCGGGTTAAGCATTGACATTACACAGTAGAAAAATCCCTTTTTTCATGATCCTGAGTCCTGACTTCAAAATTTATAAATTAAATTGTTCAAAAGGCTAGTTTGTTAGGGACCGGAAATTTACACATCGTTTTATGTACTGTTACAGTTTCATTTATAGTATAGCTTAGTTTATTGAAATAAATTTCCATAGATCAAGTTCTCCGTTAGTATTCTTTCATTGATGAGCAAAGCACCATGGTTAATTTAGGCTGCCCTGCTAATACAAAAGGCAGTATCTCAGACAAAGCTCCTGTAGCAAATGCAACCTTTTACCAACAAGATAAGATTTAATCTGCTTTGGCCATTGAATCGAGATATATCCTATTAGGGTAGAGTGGAGACCTTTCAATTCAATAATAGCATCATAAGAATGGTCAGTTTTTTAAAACACAATATCTATGCAAAATTATTTGAACTACTAATTCCAAAAATACTCTAGAAATGATATAAAAAAGGCCTTGTATGTTTAGATTTCGATTGGACTCCGGAACCGGTAAGGAGCGAGGATAAACAAAACTGCATAATGTTTGTTACTAACATTAAATCAGCTGGGTTTGGGCGGGGGCACAGCTTAGACTGCAAAGAAAGTGCACTTCTATGGCAACACTTGGCGTTGTGTAATTAGTTTGTAGTTGCATCTGTATTAGGTATACATTGTTACTATAATCAATCAAGAAAGGAAAAGGGAATCAAGGTTTATAGTACTTTTAGGCGATGGGCTTGCAACCTGTCACTAATACACTGGTAAACATCTTAGCCTGATTGTGCAAAATGTGAACACAGAATTAGCAACAAGTTTTTTTGAAGTTGTTGGTAATTCTGTAGTTCTGCATACCCCACTTTGGGAATGAAGGCGTGATGTAATGTTTGTAAATAACAAAAATTATCGACTTTACAAGACAATGTGCAGTGATACAACGGCAGTAAGCTGCGCGCCAGGAACCGTGACGCGTGCGCAGCGCGTTCGCAACGCTACATTGAGCGGGATTTGCGAGCTGCCGCCATCTAGCTGTTGTGAATGTGTCTGGCAGGTAATGCGGCTATAACGGAGAGCTACAACAAATCAACGAGCAAGAAAGGGCTGAGGCCGAACAGAGTGTACTCGTAGGTATTACTGGATATAGGACAATAGAGAGATCTCTCTCCAGGTGAGTGTTTTGCCTGGGGACCGAACTCCATTTGGATGAAGTTGGAAGTGGTGGTCAGGGGCCCTAGCCAAGATGCAAACGCTCCTAACGTTTTTCTTTTCTATCGCTCAAAATGTATGGGATGACAGTCGTGGTTTATCGAAACGCACGATAATGTCATCCCATACATTTTGAGCGATAGAAAAGAAAAACGTTAGGAGCCTTTGCATCTTGGCTAGGGCTCCAAATAACTGTCAGATTTAGTTGCGCTGTCTGACGCTAATGGGGCTGTCGAGTTGTTTGTTACAAGTTGTCGCTGGATGTCGCTAGGTCGCAACAGTTTTCAGTAGATCTTTGTTTTGCTCTTGACCGTAGTTGAGATCAAAGAGTCAGAACGAAGTTATCCTTTTACTCCTACTTTTAAAGGACACCGGATCGTAGGCATTCAGAAATTAAAACAGACGTCGCAGAGTATTCCACCAGGAATTTCTGATGAAGACGTTTTACAATTGAACGATATCCGTCTATAATCCAGTGAAATCTCTCATCAAAATCATCATCTCATAGTGTTATCTTTAAAGGATCTATAACTGCAGTAACTTGCGTATCAGTGACGGAGACGCGTGCGTGACGCGTTCGCAATGCAACGTTGAGCGTGGTTTGCGAGATCAGAACATCTAGCCTCTGGTGTGATTGTGTGTGGCAGGTTATGCGGCTATTAGAGAGAGCAACAGCAATTCGACGAGGAATGAGTGCCTAGGCTGAGCAAAGTGTTGGTATTTCCAAAGAAAACCAGTGCCTACTTCATCCTCGATATCGCCTATCATAACTTGACCACTGATTTAAGATGAATTAGGTATCTTTGACCATGGTGCACTTCGTCGATCGGTAGGGTCCTTTGCACAAATGGGTCAAGTATCACTGGTTTTTCGAAATTTTGCTTTAGATAGGTTCAAGTATACTAATTTAAATTAGCCCTGCATTATCTGTCTGATGGAAAATGAAAGTTCTCAAGTGATTATATAGGTTTTAGTTGTGTTTAACCTTTTTGAGATATATCTGGGTAATTAACGTGAAACGCAGCAACAACATTCTACAAATATCGAAAAAATATACACTGACAAGCCTTCGCAATACATAATGCCAATAAAATCAAAGATTATCAACATTGATATAATTAAAGGAAACAATACAGAACAAAGTGCCAATTTCAATTTAGTGTGGGGATAAGACAACCGGTGAAGTGAAATTACTAGCATAGAGGCATTCCATCTTAGTCCTCAGGGTTCGCAGCGCATTTGAGGTCTTAGGATTATAGTCTTGAGAATTCAAATTCCTATGGGTCTCAGATTCCACTTACCATCATGTGGCCTGAGTGCTCGTGTGCCTCCTCCTTATCATAAAAAAATTGTATAATAAAGTATTTGTATACCTAAATATATATAGAGGTTTCTCTTCTTCTCGCTGTACAATACAAAAGTCATATCTTTAAAATATACATTAAATCAAGCTACCATTCGCAGAAGTATAAAGTATTTATCAGTATTACAACTAAACTAAATCCTAATTCTTGTTTTCAATAGACACCGTCCATTAGCGGAATGGCTTCTTGAGCAACTTCTCGCGCCCCGCGATGTTCATAATTTCGACTGAGCTTGTTCCGGTAAAGGCTTTGAAATCGTCAAAAAAAAAATTATTTTATATAACTTTTACCTAAAAAAACTGTATTTCAAAAAGTCACAATCGGCACTAGTGCTTTGAAACTGAAAAAGTTAATGTCATAGTGTTTTTATGCCATTAGTAACAGTTAATAAAATCCCAAAGTACTAAGTTAATATGATAGCCATCCATAGATTACCTGGATTAAACTTGAGGTTTTTATAACATACAACCTTAACCTATTATAACCATTCAACTTATTATTTTAATAAGACTTTTATGTCTGCATTTGAATACGAGTATAAACTATATACTAAAATGAACTTGACGTCAGATTAACGACAGGTTATGTCAAGACCGTTAGAATTTTATTGTATCTAGAATATTTGTCAGATTTTAATTTCGAAGCGAAACCAAATAATAAAATTGAGTTCAGTTTATGTTTACGTACGTATGAGAAGTTTTACTCTGGACTGTTGAAGTGTTGGGCCGTTATTAATATTTTTTTAGGGTGTTATAATAATAATACGAACGTGTGGGAGTCCTCTATGTAAACAATAATGGAATGCGTTATATAAGTCACTAGTAGGGTTTTTTGAAAACACACATTCATACATAGGATTACGCCTTCATTCCCAGAAATACCAACAACTCTAAAAGATTTGTTTATAATTCTGTAATCACATTTTACAAGCAGGCCAAGAAGAATACTAGTTTATTAGTGACAGGTTGCAAGCCCATCGCCTAACAGTACTAGAAGCTCTTATTCCCTTAGTCGTCTCTTACGACATCCACGGGAAGACATGGAGTGGCACTATTCTAACCCGGCAACCACACAGGTTTTTGAAAACAATACTTTAATCATTCTTATCTACCTAGCCCTTTACACCCGAGGGTTAATTTTAGGTAAGGAATAAAAAATTTATTAATGTTCAGATTTTTGTGTTAATTTTTTGTTTTTTTTTTCCTTCACTTCACACTAATAGGCTCGGCTGTAAAGAGCTAGAAGCAAAAACTATTTTGTACCTAAGCTAAATTCTTAGGTTTTATTTATTAATTCAACTGGCAGTCCGCAGCAGAACCGTTCTCAGCGGGGCGCCGGCTCGTAAACACAATTGTTGCGACTTTAAATCAAACGGCGAGTCATTAGGAGCACGTGCGACTAGCAAGTTTGTGCGCGGCTTCGTGGCAACACCCGTCACGGTATTCCAGAGGCCCTAGCCAAGATACAAACTCTACTAACGTTCTCTTTCTATCACTCAAAATTTATGGGATGATATTCTCAAGCGTTACGATAAACCACGTGGCCAACTGTCACTCCACTCTTTTTGAGCGATATGCAAACGCATCTTGGCTAGAGCCCTAGGGCCTCTACTCAACTTCGGCAAAAGTATATTGCTTTTGAAGTGTATTGTTTTTTAACTCGGCCGCCTTTGCTGTCAATTAAATAAATAAATATAATAAATATCTAGGGAAAATGTCACACAAATTGACCTAGCCTAAACTAATCTCTAGAATTGACTTTGATTGGCCAAAATGAGTTATATACATAGTTTTCCTCAGAATTTTAAGCTCTATCGAACTGTATATCTTAAACTAGCGACCCGCCCTCGCTTCGCTCCGGATTAAAGTATTATACATATAAACCTTCCTCTTCAATCACTCTATCTATTAAAAAAACTGCATCAAAATCCGTTGCGTAGTTTTAAAGATTTAAGCATACATAGGGATATAGGGACAGAAAAAGCGACTTTGTTTTATACTATGTAGTGATTGAGAACTACTTGAAATGACCATTCTTGGAAATGACGACTTCTAGAAATGATGACTTTTCTCATTGACGGCTTCATGCAGTGATTGCATGATTTTTCTAGAAACCGTATGACAATGGACACAGATTCCAAAAATAATGAAAGTACAAGTGAACGGACACCCCATTGTTGTAATTATCCAAAACTTTGTTTATTATTTACAGCCCCGAAACTTCGGGAAGCTACGCAGACTTCCAAATGATTCACAACTCGAACTACTGTCACGGCTTCTGGGTACTTCGAGCTTTAAAAATTATGATTATATTTTTTATTTTATTTTTTGCCCGTGTGGTTGCCGGGTTAGAATAGTGCCACTCCATGTCTTCCCATGGATGTCGTAAGAGGCGACTCAGGGAATAAGGGCTTGTAGTATTGTTAGGCGATGGGCTTGCAACCTGTCACTAATAACTTCTTGGCCTGATTGTGCAAAATGTGGTTACAGAATTATCAACAAGTCTGTTTAGAGTTGTTGGTATTTCTGTAGCTCTGCCTACCCCACTCTGGGAATGAAGGCGTGACGTTATGTATGTATTTTTAAAAGTGTGAACTTTGACTTTTCATAATTCCGAGTGAAATGTTTTGAAGACTTACCCCTAGGGTTGGGCGGAGCTACTCCGACTGAGAAGTAAATGCGTTATATAATGATTTAAACGGAATTAATGGTGTTAAACTATTTTTGTTCCCTTTTAAAATAGGTGTAACATGTTGCATTCTCTTGAAAAAAAATTGACGCATTTACCCCTCAGTCGGAATAGCCCCGTATGACCTTATTCATAAACGCACTGTAACCTATTTTAGTTACAATATTGTTTGTCGCTTTCTATCATGTAATTAGTCACAATGACAGATAAGGACAAAACATATTTTAGCTTTTGTGCGTTTATAAATAAGATGGTTTATTTTTGATATCGCTTCACCTAGCAATTCATCACTACATAGTATAAAACAAAGTCGCTTTCCGCTGTCTGTCTTTTAGTAACGGATTTTGATGCGGTTTGTTTTAAGAGATAAAGTGATTCAAGAGGAAGGTTATGTAAAGCTTGACAAGAATCTATTTGGCCCTATTTCAATACAAATTTGTATTGAAATAAGGCCAAATAGAATCTTGTCAGGGTTTATAAAGCTTTAACCCGGAGCGATGCGTGGGCGCGTCGCTAGTTTAATATAAAATAGCTTCAGCTTAACGTAGCTGTCAGAAAAAAAAGTGGGGATAAAAAAATCGGAAGAAAAGTACACAGTCCATGTAGTTAAAACACTTAGTCACGATAGTATTACTAGTTAGTTCATAATAATGAGCTTTCATTTAAAATATTTTTCAGATTTTTATTACTAGTAGTTGTGGCTGCAACTAACGGTTATCTCTGAAGATTACGGAGCGAAAAATGTGAAATTATTACAGACTAAGATACATTTATTTAACTACATTACATGTTATAGAAAAATGTGTGGTGTGACACTGTGTGATAGGGTAAGGAATGAAAACATCAGAGAGAAGTGTGGTCTGAAAGAAGATGTAGTGACTAAAATTGAAAAGGGCATGCTTCGATGGTTCGGTCATTTGGAAAGGATGGATCAGAATCAGAATCAGAATCAGAATAATCTTTATTCAAGTAGGTTTACAAATAATAAACTCTTTTGAAACGTCATAGTAGCGACTTAGCCTAAATTGACTGCAGGTTCAAATCGCGACCGATCAGAGAAGAACCTGTAAGAAACTCTGTCAGATGTCTTTTTTTTTCGACGTTCGCAACCTTTTGTCGTAAGGACTAAACATTTTATTACAAGCAATTCAGTCCCAAGCATTGTTATCATTAATATAGTCTTTAATAATTATATGCTTTAGAAATTAGTTTACGCTTAACGTAACTCTTAAATTTATTTACTGATAGTTCAGTAACATTACTTGGGAGCTTATTATAGAACCTAATACAATTACCCATAAAAGAGTTTTTTATTTTATGGAGCCGCGTGAAGGGCACTGCGAGCTTATATTTATTTCTGGTATTAACATTATGTATGTCACAGTTCTTTCTAAATTTAGCGATGTTTTTATGAACATAAATAATGTTTTCATAAATGTATTGACTGTGCATGGTCAATATATTAATTTCTTTAAACTTATCTCTAAGCGAGTCTCTCTGGCCCATCTTGTAGACAGCACGAATAGCCCTCTTCTGCAGAACAAAGATGCTATTTACATCAGCAGCACTACCCCACAGTAAAATACCATATGACATAATACTATGGAAGTAACTAAAATAAACTAATCGAGCGGTATCTAAGTCTATTAATTGCCGAATCTTATTAACTGCAAAAACTGCTGAACTGAGTCTACCCGCCAATCCAGCAAGATGAGGACCCCATTGGAGCTTGGAGTCTAACGTTATACCAAGAAACACTGTATCATTAACTAGGTCTAGTTTGTCATTTTTAATAGTTACAGTAGTTTGACTATTTTTCACATTAGTAGTCATGAACTTTATACATTTCGTCTTTTTTTCATTCAGTAATAAATTATTAACACTAAACCAATCGACTACTTTTGATATAGCATTGTTTACATCGACATTAAACTGCTGTTGTCGTTTAACTTTGAACACAAGTGACGTATCATCAGCAAACAATACTATATCATGGTTGTCCTTTATAAGGTAAGGTAAGTCATTTATGTAGATGAGGAATAAAAATGGACCCAATATTGAGCCCTGTGGTACGCCCATTGAGACCAATGACCCAGGTGATCGTACTCCATTCACGTCTACCCTTTGTATTCTCCCGTATAAGTACGTTTTTATTAAGTTTAGCGCAGTACCTCTAACTCCATAGTGGTGTAGTTTCCTGATCAATGTGTCATGGTTAACGCAATCGAAGGCCTTGGACAAATCACAAAAAATACCTAAAGCATTCTGTGACCCTTCCCAGGCATTAAAAATGTTTTTAATCAACTCAACACCAGCTTCGGTTGTCGAGCGACCCCGAGTAAAACCAAATTGTTTATTGTGTAATAAATTATTATACCGAAAATGTTCCGCTAACTGTGACAAAATCAATTTCTCAAATATTTTACTGAAAGTGGGTAGTATGGATATTGGTCTAAAATTTGTGGGGTCAAAAGTACTACCCGTTTTGAATAATGGAATTATCTTACTATGTTTCATAAGATCAGGAAACTCACCACAATCAACACAGTGATTAAATACGACCATTAAGTCAGATGCTATGACTTCAATTAAGGATTTGAGTACATGGACCGACACTCCCCAAAGGTTACTGGTTTTCTTTATATTGATTGAGTTGAATGCCTTAATTACATCCAAGGCAGTAACGCGCTTGAATTCAAAGTATATACTGCATTCAGGCACGTTATCTTCTAAAAGTACAATGGCAGACGCAGGCGAAGAGTTCAAGCACTTAGTCGTGGACACTGGTATATCGGTAAAAAACTTTTCAAATTCAATTGCGATATCTGGATTGGAATCTATTATTTTACCATCTACTTTTAAACGATAGTCGTTAATGTTCTTTTTTCGGCGACCTGTTTCTTCATTAATTATTTTCCAGGTCGTTTTAATAACATCAGAACTATTCAAGATTTTGTTACTTAAAAAATTTCGCTTAGTTATACGGCAGTCTATCTTGAATTGCTTAGAATACTGTTTGACATGTTCCTTAAACTCCTCACTCGCGTTATACCTCCGTTCCTCATATAGTTGATACAGTATTCTTCTACGCTTATGTAAGTCCGCAGTAGCCCAGTCACTGAAAACCTTTGCACCACCAACCACAACCGATTTGGATGTAAATACTGCGTTAAATTGTTTCATGAATGTGTGAAAGAATGAGTTGTACATGTCATTGGGTCCCTTATCAGTTGTTAGAAAGGGCAAATTATGCACTAGGTTATGTCTCATTCTTTCCACACGGTCTGCAGTTACTGGCACAAAAGTAATTTCTTTTTTTGGAATATTATTCGATACGGACTTGAATTTAATTAATTGACCCAAATGATCCGATTCCAGGTTGCTGATCACACTCTTACCAATAGGAATTATATCAGTAAAAATGTTATCAATACACGTGGCGCTAGTGTTAGTAACTCTAGTTGGCTCCATAAAAGTATGTGTCAGGCCGAAAGATTTGAAAAGATTTATTAATCTTTTGGTTAGTAGACTGTTTTCTAAAATATTTACATTAAAATCTCCACATATAATTGTTTTTTTTCTCGAATAAGATAATTTTATTAGAACAGTTTCCATAATCTTCTCAAAAATTTCGAAATTGCCTAATGGTGGCCTATATACACATACAACTATGAATTGCTCTAACTCTATTGCAGCGAGTTCTAATATTCGTTCAACAGATAAGGACACAATGTCCTTACGGTCTTTAAATTTTAATTTATTGTTTAATATGATTAACGACCCGCCATGTATCGAGCTATTTCTTGTAAATAAACTGCCGACCTGGTGGTTGATAAAATTAAACATAGCTTCGTTACTAGTTAGCCAGTGTTCCGTTATACATAAAATATCAATGCTATTACTATTAAGAAATAACTCGACTTGCAGGTCTTTACTCCTTATACATTGAATATTCTGGTGAACCAGAGTGATATAATTAGATACTTTGCTGCTAAATTTGTCCTTATATTTATAACAAATTTGGTTGCCAGGGTTGAGCTCCTCTGTTGTCTTGTGATTTAATTTAAATGATTGATAGTAATTGGAACATGTTCCAAAAACCTGTCAGGTTGCTGAATAGCAGCAGGAGCCAAATTCTTGGCTGAAATGTCAAAAAAATAGGATAGCGACATAGCTATCTGTTTCTTAAAATAATTAGGCAGGTAAAATTTACCTTTTGTTAAAATATAATAATTGCTAACATAATTGTTAGAGTCAATAATGTCAATTTTTTTATTATATGTACACATGTTATAAAGTGTCACATTTAAATAATGTCTTATGTCATTTTCCAACTGTGACAACTGTTTACAATAAGGGAATGTAAACAATATGATTTTTTTCACACTAAGGCTATTCAAAGTTTCAAAAAAATTAATTATTTTATTTTTGTTTACATTCCCTCTATTTCCTACAAGAATAAGCAAAGTCGTGTCTATATCAATATAGCTGTCCTCTAAAATTTTATTTTGGATATTTTCCAAGCTGCTTAGAGGTAAACAGTTGCTGATCACACTATGTCCCTTAGTGTATGAGTTCAATAATGAGCCCATATTGCTACCAATCTCATCGCAGTACATTATTATGTCAGGTTTGGATGTCAAATTGGTATTACTATTATTTTTTAAGTTTTTATGAAAGGAACACTTCTCATCATATTCCTTTTGTGTAGGGACACTGACACACAAACTCTGCTTCAGTCCACCGGGGGCCGGACAGTCACTCTTGTGTTGACAGACACATGTGTGGTCGTCCTCCAGTGACTGAACTAACTCTAAATTATAGTTGAGCTGCCCTATTAGATCATCCATTCCTAAAGAATACTCATCTATAATTTTATTTGAATTTTCCTGCATATTGTGCAATTTTTGTAACGACTCCTCTAAATCCTGAATTTTTAATTGTAACATTTGTGTGTCATTGTCATACTTTAACTTATTATTTTCTAACATAGTGGTATATATATATAATTTATCAACTAACTTTACATTTATTTTACTTAGTATACATTTTCTATAATACAGTTTATTTTGCTTTAACAACCTTCGGGTTTTCCTTATATATCTGTTTATTTTAATATATTTTTTTAGTTTATTCCTGCTACAATTACTTAACCTTGTTGTAGTGGACGTCTCATTAGTTAAGTCTATAGTAACAACAGGAAGGTCAATTGAAGCAGTAACAAACTGCGGGTCATTCTCTACCAATTCATGAAATAATGACTGTGTGTGTACCTCTGCAGCGTCTTGCCTGGCCTCCTGAAGCTCGTAGATCTGTTCATGGGCAATATGCAGCGCTCTCTCCAGGGAGTCAACGTCCTTCAGGGCCTGCTCGTACAGAGTGGTACACTCAGTGAACTTATCTACTGTATGTTGAAGCTCGACCCGTTCCAAGTTCACATCATTATACTTATTTTCAAGTAGAGAGAGTTCCTTTTTTAACCTATCCCTACTGTTTAGAATCTGGATTACTTCTTTCTCATTGTCCTCTCTCTCACTGAGTAATTGAGCACACAATTCCTTGGATTTTTTTAGTTCTAATAACGTTATTTGAAGCTTGTCAGTTTGTTGCTGACGCGCAGCTACAGCAGCTGCCCTTCGAGTCATCATTTTTACAAAGTTTTAGTATAATTAAAGTGGTAAAAACAAGAAATTGTATGCCAAAGGAATGCAAGTTACTTACGTGAATATAGTAACGTAGATCAATGTCCACATTTCAGCTCATTATATAATGTCAACCAACGGCTACCACACAGCAGTATTTATAGTAAATAGTGCTTGGGCAAGCCGACAAATATGAAATGTAGACATCGAGTTCAAATTTATAACCAATAACGGTTACCGAATTGAAATGTTTCGGAACACTATTAGACGTCACTATAGCACTTGAAATAAATCACTAAGCTAAAACTTAACTTATAAACTGTCTGCTTAACAACAGAGAAGCTCACATTAACAATAAATATCATTAAAATATAAATATTTTATAGGGACCTAGTGAAATCAGCTGCTTATCCTTTGACAGCCAGTGTTGCTTCTTCTTCTTGATGAAAAAAGATTGACGAAAGAAATTTACAGTGCTAAAGTGAGTGGAAGGGTTGGAAGGGGGCGCCCTAGGCGTACTTTTTTGAATCAAATCGGGGATATACTGGAAAAGGGCCGAATATTAAGTACCCGAAACCGACGTGCATGCATGACTCGATGTATGAATGTGGAAGAAGCGAAAGAGCTTTGTCAGGATCGTAGCAGGTGAAAAGAAGTGGTCTCTGCCTACCCCTCTGGGAAACAGGCGTGATTTATCTATGTTACATACATGTATGTATGTATGTAAATATAATTAAGTAATCAAAATCAACAAGAATACATTATTTTTATAGGCTAGTTCCACTTTTATTAACAACTCCGGAAGGAAAGAAATTAACACCCGCTCAGAAAGTCGTCGGTAATAAAGCGGTGTTTAACAAACAACGACTCGGAATATTCTGGAAATATTCCAATGAAATATGTATTAAATCTGCGGCCGGATTACGGCGAGAGCAGATATTAAGGAAGGCAGTGGTAGTGAGGGAGCTAAGCGAAGCTATACCATGGTTATACATACAGCAATTTGTGACAAAAACATTTTTGGGATAGGGTAAGGTGCTGCATCACAAGACCATAGTATTTAATATATTATACTTATTTATTATGCTAGGTTAAGTTCCATCAACTGTTGAGTTCTTCTTCTCAGCAGTGGTCTCCTCTTGGGAAGCGCTGGTAGAATTTTGACGTGTAAAAGTGCCGTGCAGCCTACTTACTGAATAAACAACTTTTATTTTTTTTTATCTTTTAGTATCATCCAGAATTGGGAGCTTACCGTTTATGAAATTTCTAATGACATATTTTTGTTTGGTTTAATGTTGCTTGGCAGAAATATCTTTTGGCAAAAAATATTTTTTCGTGGTAAACAGACAAAAATATTCAAAATACTGACACGGTACAATGGTTAAGTGTACTTATTTAAGTACACTTAAGGGGTTACCTTCGTTTCGTCACAAACTATTTGCCAAACTGATTTATTTCCCAAATAAATATCATTTGACCAAACTGCTTTATTACCGAAAGTAAATATTTCGGGATTTTTAGTTTTATAAAACTAACCTAACTTACCTATAGGGTTCTACACGATGGCCCTGAAATATTTACAGTTTCGGATTAAAAAACAGTTTGGTCAAATGATATGTTTGGGAAATGAATCAGTTTGGCAAGCACGGATTTTTTGACACCGCTCTGTGTTAATTTATTAAAAAAAAACGATCTTTATCTAACAGCTGTTAGATAAAGATCGCTTCGCTCTCGCCTCTCCCCCGCTTCTCAACCCGCCGCCGGCGCGAGAAGCAAAGAATTTAATCTACAATGAAAGAAGTTGGAAGTTCTTTGTGCGTGTCACCTCCCGCCCGGGGCGGCTGATCTATCACGCCGAGCCTTGAAGTGTCACTTTTGAGGTGACATTTATGACGTCACTTGTAGCAATAAAAGTAGGCCAGAGTAGAATTTTATTATTTTTGGAAAATGGGCTAAGTAGATGAGTGACAGATCAAATCAGTTACTTTATTAGAAATGCCAGAATCATCTTTTTGGAGTTTTGTATGAAATGGAAAGTTTTTATTGTTTTCGTTTTAAGGGTAAAAACGGGACCCTATTACTAAGATTTCGCTGACTGTCTGTCTGTCTGTCTATCACCAGGCTGTATCTCATGAACCATGATAGCTAAGCAGCTGAAATTTTCACTGATGACATCCTTACTGTTGCCGCTATAACAGAAAATACAAAAAAAAATTTTTTTCTCGATCTTAATACAGACACCGGGATAGGTGAAACTAAAAAAAGGTTATTATAATATAGTGTCTAATATGTGGGTTGTGTTGTGGTTTTTTTAGGGTTCCCAAATGCAACTACAAAGCTGTTATAGCTTTAATAAATAATTACGTACATTATTACTGTACATTTTTAGATTTGGGGGATCGTTTATGAAATATTGAACTCGAAAAGTGTAATTTGCGCTAGATAAAGGGATGCACCAGTTCTAAGACTTTTTAAAGGTCGGAAAACCCAAGATGCAAACGCTACTAACGTTTCTATTTCCTATCTATTTTGTCAACTCCATACATTTGTATGGAGTTGACATAGAAGGTCGAGCGATCTGTAATCTGATCTATCTATGTAAATAATGTTGATTTTTGGATATCCCACCTAAATGCATCCTCTTTATTGCACAAATAAAAAACGAAACAGGAACGACAAAGGCGAACTTATCCCTTACCCTCACTTAACCTTTGAGCGATTGAGACAGAAATAAAACAGCGGATGGCTAAACGTACAACAATTAAAGAGACAGAAGATAAAGATAGAAATATACACGTAATAAATGGGATAAATAAACAAATAGATACTAGTATAGTTCTGATTAAATATACTCCTTAATAAAAAAAATATAAATACAATAAATAATCACAGGACAATGTCACACAAATTGACCTAGTCCTAAAGCTCTAGGCTTGTACTATGGGTACTAGACAACGATAAACTAACTTATATAGAGAAATATATACATAGAAAACCTCCAAGACTCAGGAACAAATACTCGTGCTCATCACACAAATATCTACCCTTACCGGGATTTGAACCCAGGACCTCTAGCGTCGAAGGCAGGGTCACTCCCAACTAGGCTAGTGTGTCGTCAGATACTTATATTATATTAAAATATAATATAAGTATCAAAAGAAGAAACCTAAGGACATACAGTCACAAGTCATAAGTCAGGGACAAGGGTCAAAGCAAGTACTTCCTCAGCCTGGATTTAAGTGTAGCAACAGATTGAGAGTGCCTGATATCAGTTGGCAGCCCACAACTAACCCCTAGAGCGAAATTCATAAATTATTATCCTAATTTTGCTTTAAAATAGGTTAAATAAGAAAGATTTTTTTCTACAACCGCATCCACACGTTCTACGCTCCGTTCTACCCTTACAATTCAATATCTTCCCTTTGTTGCTGGCTCTAATAAATGCCGAGCCCAATTTTGGCGGGAATAATATTGTCACCTCAGTCAAAGCTCTTGCCTTTAAGCTACTTGCTGGTACAAGATGAACTATGGAAATTTTATTTGAAAAAGGGAAATTGGGTCTAAATTATGTTCGCGTTTCTTGCTCTGCTAGTGGAGGATAGTAAGTAACTTGGAATTATAGTAGCGTTTTCCTAACTCCACTACTACAGTTGCTTTTTAATTACATTACGACTTATCGATTAATTATTTTTTGGATTACCGGTGACTGAAATATTTATTCCTAATAACTAAGAGTACATCATCTAAGATGCACGCATGATGTTTTTTTTTGGTCCGACACGCACTGGGCTGGGTTTCTACATGGTAAAACCTCATCGCCTTCGGCGTGTTTTCGTGTTGACAACGTTTCGATAGCTCTTATGGGTAAGGACCAAAAAGTTGTTCACGCTAACTCACTCAATTAAATTTTCTATGAAACTTTTCCGTTGTGACACGAAAATTAGCCATACATTTGTACGGATAATTTTCGTGTCACATCGTAACTTTTCACTTTTGTTGTTTGTGTGGTTAACTACGCTTAACTATGGTCTAACTATTTGGTATTTACCCTTATTTACTTGATAATGGCGACCGAGTTAAAAGCAATATCGTTTTTACCGTGTAGAATCTCAGCTGTACTCTAGTTTTGAGCGGCGCTTCGGTTTAGTTAAGTATTGTTAGTTCTGTAAACGTAAGTATGTGATATATTATGTTTTCTACACGACAGAAAATGGTCAAAGTACGTACAATGTGCATGAACAGTGACTCGGTTTCATAGCCCTCTCGAATCTATACTTAATATTTTTAATATGTAAAGCTAAAGTTTGTTTCTGTTTGCTTGAACGCGCTAATATCGAAACTACTGTACCGATTTAGACGAAATTTGGTATGGATATAACTAAGGTCCCGGGGAAGGCCATGACCATAGGAGATACTTTTTATCCCGGAAAACTGAACAGTTCCCGAGAGAATGGCAATAAACGAGGTATTCGACAGTATATAGACGAAACTATCAAATTGTGATTTAATAGCGTCGTCTACATACACATAGGGGGAGTAGCGGAAAACTATTTCTACGCGTACAAAGTCGCGGGCGTCTTCTAGTAAAGTATAATAATACATTACATGCTATTTAACGACTGTACGGAGATAGTGGAAGATTTACAGACGTATT
Source organism: Acleris holmiana (assembly GCA_949316455.1). Lineage (NCBI taxonomy): Eukaryota > Metazoa > Arthropoda > Insecta > Lepidoptera > Tortricidae > Acleris > Acleris holmiana. The sequence goes on along the minus strand of OX438768.1, from coordinate 21,523,664 downwards.
GCAAGATTTAACAAGATTTTTAGGCTGGTAAAATGTAGAGGAAGTTTACATTCTAATGAAAAACATTTTTATTTTGTAGTTTAATCTTTTTTCTATAATGTTACGTGAAAAATTATTTTTAGAAGCGGTATAACAGCATTGAATGGCCTTTATTTTGACATGATAGCTATCTTTTGGCTATTCGGACGCATAAAAGATCTAAAATAATAAGGTCATCCATAAAATACAGGCTAAGCGTGGGCTAAGCAAAGTATTTAAATATTAAAATCGAAATACTGGAATAAATACAAAACTATGGTTATTAGTATTTGTAACGTTCCCTTTTTTATTAGGGTTCCGTAGTGAAACTAGGAACCCTTATAGTTTCGCCATGTCCGTCCGTCCGTCCGTCCGCAGCCTAGCGCAGAAACTCTTAGTGCTAGAAGGCTGTAATTTGAAAAAAAAATTATGGTACCTCCTCTACACGTAACGTGGGGATGTATTGTTGTTATGGGTTTGTGAGAACAGGGGGGTTATCATGACATAACAATGCAGTTCTGTTTACGCTCAGAGTAAAGGACAGAGCTATACAACTGGCATAGCTCTGTCCTTTTCTCTCATTGCATTGTTATGTCATGATAACCCCCCAGGTTTTCGATGAAGTAATCCGTTTATGAAATATTTAACTTTAAAGCGTTATTTTTTATTAGACTCAAGTGTGTCCCCCCCCTACAACTATAACTACAAATACTAAAAATCTGAAGAAATGAAAGCGCATATAACGAATTTTAAAATTGATTCTTGAGATACATGCATTTAAAGTGTTTATACCTACTAAAATCATCTAAGACGGCAACAATTGACCTTAAAAAGAAAATTTGTTATTTCTTGTTGATTTTTATGTTTGTAGTACTTAACGGCTTCGGAGCCCTACACTGAGCATGGTCCGACATGCTCTTGCCCGGTTTTATGTTTGTAGTACTTAACGGCTTCGGAGCCCTACACTGAGCATGGTCCGACATGCTCTTGCCCGGTTTTATGTTTGTAGTACTTAACGGCTTCGGAGCCCTACACTGAGCATGGTCCGACATGCTCTTGCCCGGTTTTATGTTTGTAGTACTTAACGGCTTCGGAGCCCTACACTGAGCATGGTCCGACATGCTCTTGCCCGGTTTTATGTTTGTAGTACTTAACGGCTTCGGAGCCCTACACTGAGCATGGTCCGACATGCTCTTGCCCGGTTTTATGTTTGTAGTACTTAACGGCTTCGGAGCCCTACACTGAGCATGGTCCGACATGCTCTTGCCCGGTTTTATGTTTGTAGTACTTAACGGCTTCGGAGCCCTACACTGAGCATGGTCCGACATGCTCTTGCCCGGTTTTATGTTTGTAGTACTTAACGGCTTCGGAGCCCTACACTGAGCATGGTCCGACATGCTCTTGCCCGGTTTTATGTTTGTAGTACTTAACGGCTTCGGAGCCCTACACTGAGCATGGTCCGACATGCTCTTGCCCGGTTTTATGTTTGTAGTACTTAACGGCTTCGGAGCCCTACACTGAGCATGGTCCGACATGCTCTTGCACAGTTTTTATTTAGTATAGGTAACTAGGTATAAAAAAATGGTGATAATTTATTCATTTAAAACTCGGAAAATTAAGATACTCTGAAAAATACTGCCTTGAACTTGTCTACGAGAAAATAATCACAGACAAAAGGAATTAAATAATAAAATACAATTGTTTAATCAATTTTCGAACTCCGAGGAGTTAATCAGCAACTAAAATCGTTAAAACACGCTTAAGGCGCATTTCAGCCAATCCCCGTGCTGTTTCGATTGCGCTGAGATTGCGTTAGCCAATAGGGTTTCTTATACAAGTTAATTAAAGTATAAAGGGCCCGGTTATGTTGGATTAAACCCTCGTTAGCCTAAAAATAATCCCTATCATAACACGTACCTTTTTGGGTTAAATTCATGTATGTTAATGAAAAAACTCTAATCTTTGGAAAATGCTATCAGGTGTGGTTGCCGGGTTAGAATAGTGCCACTCCGTGTCTTCCCGGGGATGACGTAAGAGGCGACTAGGGGAATAAGGGCTTTGGCGATGGGCTTGCAACCTGTCACTAATTACACTGGTAAATATCTAAGCCTACTTGAGCAAAATGTGGTTACAGAATTATAAATAAGTCTTTTTAGAGTTATTGGTATTTCTGTAGCCCTGCCTACCTCACTCTGGGAATGAAGGCGTGATGTTCTGTATGTACCTATGTATGCTATCAGGCATTAAATGTGCCAGTTGAAAGCTAAGCTTATCTTTGGTGTTTATGTTCTTTTTTAATTACCTAACTAGGCTACTTGAAAATATTTTGTCTTAAATACAGACAATTTTTTTTATTTAATATTGATTATATCAGTGACCTTTGTAAGAATGTCTAATTAACCAACGGTTAACAGACCAATTAAATTCCAGTACACCCGGCTCTTAATCTGCGGTCCAATCAACGCCGGGAACTTCTTAAATTGTTGCCCAAATATTGCCTGTTGCAATATTAATCCTTTATTGTGGCTTCAGATTAAAATACGGTACGAATTTATACTTAAACAAAAAAATAAGTTCAATAATTATGGTGGTTTTTCAGTTTTAATATTCATTTTATCATCTGACAAGTATTGATATTTATCTATGGTATGTTTAGCGTGTGCAAGTTAAATAGGAGTAGTCAGAATGCTTTATGGGCTTCCTAGTTTGACTACGGAATTTCACATAATATAGACATTTATATCGCGCAGAAGATCAATGATAAAATAAGAAAAAAATTGTTTCAAAACTTTTTTTACTTTACTACATTGTGTGATAAATTGTTGGAAGACTTTATTAAAATGTAACAGCGCCATTTTACGTTTCTACAACCAAAACTACAAATAAAAAATATCTGTCAAATACCTTAAATAAAAGCACATAATAATATTTAACGAATTGAAAAAGGAAAAATATTATGACTAAGACTTGATTGGTTCTTGAGATACAGGCAACTAAAGTGTTTATACAAATAAGTTTAAATAGAAAATTCGTTCATACTTGTTATTTTTAGAAATAGTTTTTTGTGTTTGATCCGTTGCATTCTTGTGTCGGAATTGGAACCCTATCCTGAGCATGGTCTGGAATGCGGTTTTGTACTAGAAATCTGCAATTTGGCATAAATATGCATCACGCCAACAAAGTGGTAAAAAAAAAGGAAAAAAAAAACTTTAGGTTTCCCCATGTTATGAATAGGTACATACATAACATGGGGATGTCATTTTTTTTCTCGTTTACCCTATAGTGTGGGGTGTCGTTGAATAGGTCTTTAAAAAATATTACAGGTTTTCTCAAACAGATTTTCGATTAAGTAATCGGTTAATGAAATATTAAGCTTTAAAGCGCTTATTTTTGTAAGACTCAGGTGTCCCCCCCTTCCCTACAGCCAGAACTACAAATGCTAAAAATCTGAAAAAACCTTAAATTAAAGCATATAACGAATTTAAAAGGAAAACTATCACGACGAAGTAGACATCATTGGTTCTTGAGATACAGACGATTAAATTGTTTATTACCTACTAAAATCATCTAAGACGGCACCAGTTGACTTTAAATTTAAAATTGGTTACTACTTGTTGATTTTTATTTTTGTTGTACTTAACGACTTTGGAACCCTTCACTGAGCATGGTCCAACATGCTCTTGCCCGGTTTTTCTAGTTAAAATTCCAAAAATAATGATCTATCGAAATGAATTTAATGAAGATAGTTCCTACTAAATAGTCTTTAATATCAGAAGATTTCGACTGCAAAACATAGATCTATTCCAATACCTATATATAACTTATTCAACATTGTTAAAATAACTTATTTTGTTATTGTATCTCATTTTCTTTAACGCAATTTTCTTCCCCAAAACCACAATTTGAACGTGTTTCATCCAAATTAGTCTGCACATCGTATCTCCCCTGCATCCCCATGTAACGTGTCTATCCGGGGAGAGCGGGGCGAAACGGCACGTTATGGAAATTTAATTATTTTACACGGTAGACAATAGGGGAGGCGGGGGTAGATTTATAACACTATGTTTAATTCGTCGTGTGATCATCCCAGTGCATTTGAATTTTATGAGTCTGAATGTTTGTATGGATATGAAGTAGGGGCGGTAATTGGAGTTTCAACACGTTTTCGTGAATTGAGTGGTTGAAGAGTAAAATGTACCTTATGACCATGTAATAAAATAATTAATACTTAGAGATACTAGTCACTTATTAAATGATCTTTAATAATAACTATGTAGTCTGTTGATAAAGATAGCTGATATAGTGGCTGCAGGTCATATAAATAATATAAATAAATAAACATCAGGGAACAATCTCACAAAAAATTACATAATCCTAATCTAAGCTCTATGCTTGTACTATGGGTACAAGACAACGGTATAAATACTTAAATAGATCAATAAGTTCTTAAATACATAAAAAACATCAAAGACTCAGGAACAAGTACTCCCGCTCAACACACAGATATTTGCTCATTGCACTTAGCAACTTTTAGTATTACGGCGAAGAAATTTACTGTAGAAAACGCAAATCAAAAAAAACAAACTGGCCAAGTGCGAGTCGGACTAGCGCACAAAGGGTTCCGTACTATTATCTATACAACCACAGTGTCTGTATTAAGATCATGCAAAAAAACGGCAATAAAAACACGGTTTTTGTATGGGAGCCCCCCTTAAATATTAATTTAATTATTTATCCTTAAAGTGAATATACAACTAAATATTTTGTGAATATTTCAAGTGTGTACCTGTTGCCGTTATTTGTTGTATGGGAGCCCCCCTCAAATATTTATTTTATTTTGTTTTTAGTATTTCTTGTTATAGCGGCAATAGAAATATATAATTTGTGAAAATTTCAACTGTCTACATTTTTACTTGCTACGGCCTGGTGACAGGCAGACGGACGGACAGACAGCGAAGTCTTAGTAATAGGGTCCCGTTTTTACCCTTTGAGTACGGAAACCTAAAAAAAGGAGGTACAAAGGTGAAATTATTATTACTGCTACTAATATACAAGTTAAACATCAATCGATTTTGTTGAGGGACAAATTAAAATAATCAAAATCTTAAAGTTCTCAGGTGCCTCAGCCAAGATGAGTTTATTAATATGGTCCTTAGTTACATACAAATAAGGCTACAAATAAGTATGTATAAAAGGGTCAATAGGTATCAGTAGATATCTTGTCACGCAGCGTAAGTACTCAAGGATATTTTTCTCCGGTAACTGTATTTGACACTCCATGCAAAAGGTTATCTCTGTTAATAACTGTCTATGATAAATAAACTGCTAAAATTGTCTTCGACCCGTAATACCCGGGTGTAAGGACCAAGGATTTCCGCTTTCACTCTATTACGTATTTCATATCGCTATTGCCTTACCTTCATTATTAGTTCTTATAATAAAGCATTGAATATACCAACTTTTTTACAAAAGTTGCAAACCTATCAAAAACAAGCTTTAAAAAATGACCGGCCTGTATTTTAATATTTTCTTGTAAAATATTCATGCTAATTAGCAGCCTACAAACTCTCCTAAAAAATGACCGATACAACCTCTTGAAAATCTTAAATAAATCTGACATGGGTACATACTTACTTACATACAAATTATAATAGGTATACCTGAAAATTAAGGGTTTCAAAGAGAAATTGACTTTCACCTTCTCCAATTCGTATTCCATAAAGATTTATTATATCACGCAAATTACTAAAACTCTCTAGTCATGTTATAATTTCCTGATTTTATACTTAGTATCGATATTAACTGACAAAACTTCAATATTTTGATAGCAATTACACCTACGTAATGCGGTAGCAGCCAAATCCCCGGGTGGTCGCGTTCCCAAAGCGTCCCCGATGGAGTTAGCGGGCCGGGTAATTAGATAAAGCGCCGCCAAGCGGAAAAAAACGGAGACAGTTTCATACCGAGGTAACGACGGCGGAGGACGAGAGGGAACCATTACTAAAATATTTACTTTGACAGGTTTGTGACCCTCGCGGGTTTCGAGCCTTATAACACGTTATAAAAGTATCATCACCAGGGGCTGTTCTGTTAACTGTCAAAATCTACAAAGTTCTAGGCTGTCTTAGAAGTGTTAATAACAGTCTTCTTCTTTCGTGTTTGTTTATGGCGGTTTCTTATGGACTTCGCCCATGTTAAGTGAATGTGAGTCTAATCTGTAAGTAAAATAAATCAAAAGTAAAAACCGGGTATTTTTCAATCAGCCATCTTCCCTCCCTGATGGTTTCAAAATCCATCATTCATAACAGTCATTAAGCTCTGTACCATACTCTACCTGGAACTTGACAGGATTTGTTTCAATAGGGCATCAGGTATTCAGAAAAATATTTAGAATCTACGAGCTAGCACCCTTGACTGACTTTGTGACAGTACAATGACTGCACAAGGTTTTACAAGGCGTAACAATCGTTCCCCGTTGATTCCCGCTTTCTCTTCTTTGGAGATGAAATTCGAAAAATCCTTTCTTAGTATTCACCCCCTGGCGTCATCATCATCATTAAATTTAAGAGCCAGGCTTTTGTCTGTGGAGTAATTGCGACTTTTCCCTATTCTGTGCCAGCTTTTTCACCTACTTATACGATACGACGTTGGCCTTCTGTCCTATTTGGCTAAAGTAAGTAAGCCTAGGTCTTCCTCATTTTCTTTTTCCTTTGAATTTAACCTCCAAAATGTTCAAAAAGAACTATCGTACTACATTGATTGTCCCATCATCTTTTCTCTTCTACATTCTATATTTTGTTAAATATGTCTAGGGTACCCAAGGGATATCCCCACCATATTTGAAGTCATCTGTCTAGCGGTTTAGGTTGTTCATTGTCTGCCATAGCCATAGTCAGTCATATAAGAGTTTTATATTTAAAAATAATATAGATAATATTTTAACTGACTCGATATGGCTTAGCGTCGTCCAAACTCCCAAATCTGAGCCACGGCGCTGGCGCGACAATATATTCAATTAAAACAAATGTTAATTCTCAGCCTTTTGTATTTGTTTAAGAGCTCAGCTTATTTAAGATTTCGATTCCAAAAATACATCGCATAAGCAATGCAAAGGTATTAAATAAAACGTCATGAAATTACAAATATTGAACTAAAGCAAATAAAGTTGTTAATCTAGTTATTTTGTTTAGCTTTATGATAAATGTGAACCGACTAATTTTTGAATTTTCATAATTAAGTATCTAAAAGATATGTATTACTATTAGTCTATTACATATTCAGCCCTATAAAAAATAATAAGCGTCTCAATTTTTAAAGCCAAATTACATATTTGCTGCATTTGCACTGGAAACTTTTGGGCCGTGGTCGTCTGACACGATTTTTTTTTATAAAAGAAGTGTCAGTCAAGTTACTCGGCGTCTCTGGCGACCACCGGCAAGGATCCTTTTTGCTCAACGACTGAGCATTGCAGTGCAGCGGGTAATGCTGCGAGCGTCCTCGGCACGATGCCGCAAGTGGGTTCAATGGAGGGTTTTATTTTATAAGTTAGTTTTAATTAATATGTAATTTTTATATGTGTTTTGCTGAAATAAATTTAATACAAAATTATCTTCATTAACGTCGTGAAATAATTTGAAGGTAACTAGGAAAATGAAAACCGAACGTAAACAAACAGTTGCGAAGCATCTACAGTGTGTTTCCGGCATGAGGGCTTTAAATGTAGGTATCGATTCTACTCCTCAAATGCTACATCTTTTGTTCTACGACTTAGAAAATAACTTAATTTACAGTAAGTTATAGGTGATCAAACTTTCAAACTTTACTAGTAAAATCAGTGAATTAATTTATTTTGTATGAAAAGTAAAAAATAAAAATTACCTCATTTTTTAAAGTCGTAGAACAAAAGGACTTCCATTTGAGGAGTAGAATCGATACCTACATTTAAAGCCCTCATGCCGGTAACACACTGTATACAAATCGGTCCCTTGCTTATCTGATCAACACTTAGAAATTAAGGCATTGCGACAAAGCAAATGACTTAAAAATATACATATAGGATCAGGTTTTGCTACGAAAATATATAAAGACTTGCTCGATGCGAGTATTTCATTTAGAAAGTTTAGTTATTTTTTTGGTATTTTTTTATTAAGTTCACACTGAAAATCTTATAATTAAATCATTCTGTATCCGAAATATTAGTATGTGGATAATTATTATGCGTATCTTTGCACCAAACCCGGGGCTGATCCCAAAGACAGCCCCGCGTTCCCACATGGTTTAAAATGCAGATGGGCCCAGCACGGAGCATGTTCGATATTAATTATTCATCGGCTAGAACGAATAAACCAATTTCACGGATCTTTGCGCGCGTATGATAGGCCGGCTTATACAGGCTGATTTGCAACCTTTCAATTCCGATGCTTATGATTGAAGAGTTTTATTAAAAAAAGCTATTACGTGATTGCTGGTTTGCGCTTTTGGAGTTGAGTCAGTGTGGTTTTGGGTTTATTGTAAAATGTTATACAGGCAATGGTAGCGCTATTTTACGATGGAGGAGGTTTTAGGTATTTGAAAGTTTTATAGTAAAATGTTTATAATTTATTAATATGTAAAAGGTACAGTCCAATTAATCTTACATGTCATATTTAGTAAACACATTTATAACCTCAAAATGCATCTTTTTTGGCTAAAACTAACGTTTTCTAGTGAATTAAGTAACTAGAGACCACATTTTGCGCATCATTTTCCTAACTTTACATTATGGTTTTGTGCTTTTAGGCGAAAACGGATTATTTTGAGGTTATAAAGGTGTTTACTAAATGAGACAAGTATGAAATGGAATTTACTCTTTGTATGAAAAACAATTTTTATCCGTCAGTAATTTCATGTCCTGATTTTGGAAATAATATAAGAAGGATGACGATTAAACTTCAATAGATTTCACGATCAAACACCCTGTGTGACCTAAACGCACTGTGCGCGAGACCGCGCGATCAAATTTGCCGCGTCAGCGCGCGCGCCGCTTACGACGACTAATTAGCCGAGTGCGTTCATTACGGTCACTCGCATAATGGGGCTTCAATCAAATAATTTAAAGTAAATGTAGAACAAAATGGCTTCAATCAAACCAAAACTCCGCACCTAAAAGTTTAATTTTAAGATATAAAAATATTTTTTAAATCATATTTTAATATAAAAAATATTTTGAATGTCCCTTGTTACTTATATATTTTAATTTTATTTTTTTAGTCCTACGGACTTACTTCTATAATGATTACAATCAGAGACACTAAAAGCCATATTTGTGTGATGAGCTCGAGTATTTGTTTCAGAGTCTTGGGTGTTTTCTAAGTAAGTAGAAATTGTCCCCTGATTTATATACCTATATTTAATCAGCTACATAATGAGAAAGACTAAGGACCTGTTTTACAATTGACAAGTATAATTAATCTGTCAGATAAAGATCCACTCTTTGTCTGTTTTCAAGTGTAAGAATAAATTTATTTCACAGATTATGTTTTTCTTGACGATTGTGAAACAGGCGGTAAGACCTAATACAGGGGTACGTATCTAAATATATATCAAGTTCAAAACAAAACACATAATGGGTTATAATACATAATGGTCATAATATATAACGGTTTTATTTCTGAAACCGTAAAGTTTTCAGGAAACCTAACCTAACCTAATGGGTTCTATGTAATGAACTTAAAAAATCCTGAAAAGTTTACGGTTTCAGAAATAAAACCATTATTTATTATGATCATTATGTATACAGCTATTTATGTCTGGAAGAGATAATGCCGAGACATTATTAATTTCCAAACACCTATCGCTGCACCTCACGTCTCCTGCTAGATTGATGGCACAATATCGCTGGGGACACTTGCATTATGGGTTAATCTGCGCCGACACCTATTAGTATTGACACCAATGAATTACCGGGCGGGATTCTATTTCTGATAGCGTCTGGCGTGGTGTTTCATTACCTTTTTACCACGGCGAAAATCTCGTGAGTTTTGATCTTAGGTTTTGCACGAATCCCGCGCCGTAGCCTATTTGAAAAGCATCCGTAAACGTTTGAAAAAAAATATCGACAGACTTAGCTTAATATTTATTGCTTGACAGTGTACCTACTCGTTATTTTTTGCCTATGTACTCAATAATTGAATCTCTTGTATATTTATTATATAGTGGTAACTTTTTGGAATGGTTTTTAAATTTTAGTACGTGGACAATGTTGTTGGTTGCACATTTATAAATAAATATCACAAAACAATGTCACACAAAGGCTCTAGGCTTGTGTTATGGGTACTAGGCAACGATAAGCATAGGTATATATAGAAATATGTAGAAAAAATCCAAGACTCAGGAAAAAATACTCGTGCTCATAACACAAATACCTATCTGCCTTCACCGGGATTTGAACCCAGGACCGCCAACTTCGAAAGCAGGGTCACTACCAACTAGACCAGCGTGTCGTCATTTATAATGTTGCAAATGTTTACTTCAAGTTAGATTGCAGTATATGTGTGTTACTGTTTGTTGTCCTTGATAAAGAGAAAAAGTGCGTTATGTACAATTGATTTATCCTATCTTACTCATATTATAAGGGCGTGTTTGGATGTGTCTTACTCAATCACGCAATAACGCCTGAATAGATCTGGATAAAATTTGACATGGATAATAAGCTATTTGCTATACCGAAAAACTTGACAATTTTGAGAGAGTAGCGATAAGCGACTTCTACGTGGACGGCGTTAGTTGTTCAGAAAATATTAGAGATCCTTATTGTAATCGTTTAAGAATAAACCAGATTTTGCACGCGACTCCGTCCACACTGAATTTTTAACGCAGAAGCCTTGGACCATGCCCTTTTAAAAAAAACCCTCTCCGCTTCCGCGCTATAAACTGTCTATGGACCAAAAAACGTATTTACCAATGAATTTAAGAATTTTTCCTTGTTCTTTTACTTGTGATAAAACATGGCTAACATTTTTAAACAAAGCAAACTGGCGTATTTTTAAAACTTATATCGGGTACAAAATGTATTCAAGACATCAGATTCATATTTACATTTAAAGTCAATACCAGTGAAAATATTCCCAAATGCCAGTTGTAAATCATACGGGACTAGAGTATCGCTCGATCGCGCAGTTGCACACAATTTCACGAGCCGGTGCGCGCGAGTTGATCTCCGATCGTTTGATCCATGCCAAGATGCATGGGTCGCTCTGTATCTTGCCAGTATTTTGTTTGGTCAGGAAGTATGAATTAATATAGGGATGAAACGAGCATATTGAATGTAAATTTTAAAGATAACGTGATATAAGTAACACTTCATAACACTGCCTGTCACCTAGCCTGTTTGTGCAAAATGTGGTTACAGAATTATAACGAAGTCTTTTTATAGTTGTTGGTATTTCTGTAGCTCTGCCTACTCCAATCTGGGAATGAAGGCGTGATGATACAGGGTAATTTTTTAATAGGTGCACGAATTTTAATATTTGCTTCGCTATTGTTAATCAATAACACATGTTGTGTTATTTTTACTCTAGCTTAAATTATTGGACCATGAATATTAATTAGATGTTTGCAAGGACAACTGCTATAGATGTATGTGCGTAAGTTATTTTTATTTTAGTTGCTGGTTTCGTCAGCGAAGTAGCTCGGCTAAAGCGGGTACTAGCGCGCAGAGCAAGCTTTGTTTCCACGTTAATAATAATAGATATAAAACAAAGTCGCTCCCCGCTGTCTGTATGTCTGTATGTATGCTTAGATCTTGAAAACTACGCAACGGATTTTGATGCGGTTTTTTTAATACATAGAGTGATTCAAGAAGAAGGTTTATATATATAATACTTTAACCCGGAGCGAAGCAAGGGCGGGTCGCTAGTTGAAAATATAATGATTTATTAGACAGTTCACTTTTCAATACCCTTTTTCACTAAGACTAAAGCATCCGTCATTCTCACACTTACAAACTGGTCAGACAGTAACAGATGTTTTATCCACGTTTATCCACATCGATAAACATGACCATAAATTTAATAGGCAATGGACTACATAATTATAGCATATAAATGATACCCGCGGCTTCGCCCGCGTATAAAGATAAAATCAGCCCATGCTACTTACTCGTAGTGATAATATAGCATTCTACTGGCAAAACATTTTTTAAAATCGATGCCGTAGTTTTTGAGTTTACTCGTTAGAAACTTACAAATCTTTCCTCTTTATAATAATTAGCAGAGCCCGGAATTTTCGTAGCACTTTTGAGCTGTCATAGGGACTTCTGGATTATCGACTTCCGATATACATATGTATATCGATAAATACAGAACACTTTTTTTTTAATACGATTACGAGTAGAAGTAAACAAGATGCAGTCTTATCGCGAATGAGCGACCTCTTCGAGATAAGATAAAATTATGACTATCTATTCGTCGGTGAAACTGCAATACTGCGTAACTAACCTATTCAGTAAATTGCAAAGTGTACCTTACTAACTTACTATAAGGTGTATTTTGCAACTTATTCAATTTGTTAGTTACACGGTATTGCAGTTTCATCGACGTATTGCTTTTATAGAGAAACTGATCACGAAACACTTGTAAACACTAAAACTGACTTTGTACATGAAATTGATAAATGTTAAAACAATGAACTGAACTGATTAAATGTAACTATAATTGTTAACTATTAACTTTTCATTACAAGTCTCTATTTAACATTTTCAGCCACTCAAAAGTTATCTAAAAGAGATCGCTCTTTAGCGATAAGACCGCCTGTTGTTTACCTTTACTTTTAATCTTCATTGATATGTTGTGTTGTGTTCTATAATGTATCGATAAAATATGTATATCGGAAGTCGATAAACGAGAAGTCCCTATGACACCTAAAAATTGCTACGAAACTCTGGGCTCTGATAATAATTGTAGATGTTAATTATAGATGAAGTTTTCAGAATAAGCAAAGCTAGAATAAACAATTATCTCACTGGCAACAATATTGCCACGTACGAAGACAAGCTTAAGTATAGGTTTTTGCATTACGAGTATCTTGGTATCTAAAGCTTTGATGTTGGTGATGATCTTGATGACAATGTGATCATCATGATGATACGAACACACTTGTAACTTAATAATCACAAACGAACAAAAACTCATGGTGACCTGAGATATTTTTTACAAGTGTATTTTCTCGGCGACTAGGTAACTACCATTTTACGTTATTCTTTTAAAATCAACATTAAAAACAAATTCCATAAACTGAACCGTATCACAGACAAAATATAATTAATTAATTTCCCAGCGAAGCCTTCGACTCTTTTACTTACTACCGAAGTTGGTCGGGGATTTCCGAACTAACTCGGCTCTAGTAAGGATGCAGTGCACAAAATTGTACCAAATTACGCCGCTCGTTTGGGTAGATTTAGCGAATTAATTCGCTCTAAAGTTGGTTGTTAGACGGATTCTCCGATGGACGTTAAAAGTGGCGCTAGTGGGTTTTATGTGTTACGTTGTTTTTGAATAAAGAACAGTAACAAAGCATTTGTGAAGGACTTTTCTTCACTTACATTAGAATTGTTCTCTAAGAATTGATGTGGCTAACAGCATGTGTGTTGATCAATAAAATGTGATATTCCAATTTCAAGTGGTATTTTCTAATCTAAATAATTACAGTCGGTAACTTCAAACTCAATTTCGTAGTGAACCAAGTTTCATAGCACGTTTTTAGAGTAAATGTCGTAAAGTGGAATGTAACGTTAAATGTTATGGGAAATATTCAAGAGGTTTCTTTTCACATCTGGAGATGATTACATTCTGATTTAAGCTTTAATAAAATGGAGCTACACTACGCTATAACAATGCAATAGCTCTTAAAAAACCCTTCGAGTTTATCCTTCTCTCTCATTTACTCTCAGATGATCTAATGGTCTCAGGTGATCTAGTTGGGAGTGACCCTAACTCCAAAACCAGCGGTCCTGGTATCAAATCCCGGTAAGAGCAGATATTTGTGTGATGAGCGCGAATATCTGTTCCCGAGTCTTGGATGTTTTCTAATATTTAAGTATGTATTTCTCTATAAAAGTAAGTTTATCGTTGTCTAGTACCCATAGTACAAGCCTAGAGCTTAGTTTGGGACTAGATCAATTTGTGTGTCATTGTCCCGTGATATTATTATTGTCAATATTTATTTATAATCTGTAAGTTAAGTTTTTTACAATAAATGTTTAGATATAAAAGTAAAATATCAATACTCATATAAAAAACAAACACTATAAAAAACCTAACCTACGGGTGCCGCCGGCAGCGGGGCAGGGCTCAAGCTACCGGTGGTTAGGGCTGCAGAGAGAGGAACCTCCTCAAAATACGTGCCGTGTCGAGGAGTACTGCTTTCTGTATCTGGCCCTTGATCCAGCCACCTAGCGAGAGTCTCTTAAGGTGTTGATCGAGACTTCACTATAAGACCGTTCGCCGAAACAACTATCGGGACAATGATCGTCGAGTCAACATCCCACATAGCGGTCACCTCGTGAGCCAAGTCAAGGTACTTGCTGAGCTTGTCCTTCTCAGCCTTCACGAGGTTCTCGTCATGCGGGATGGTGACGTCAACGAGCACTGCCCGGCGTTGAGATCGATCTGTTAACACGATATCAGGCTTATTGGCAACAATAGTCCTGTCCGTGATGACAGATCGATCCCAATAGAGTGTAGCACGACCATTTTCGAGAACTGGTGCCGGTGTGTACTTATATTATTATTATTATTATTATTTGAAAAAAGCACACTGAAACACAACAAACATAATCAAAAAAATGATGACAGGAAAAAACAAGAAGATGGAGATATTAATCTAGTAGCGAATTTATAGATGTTGCGCTGTCATGTGAGATCAAAAGGACTCAGCTCCGAACTGCACGTATAATTACTTTATGATGCCACATTTAATTTAAAATTCCATAAACGTATCAAATTCGAAATTGGAACAAACTCCGCCATTGTTACGCCCACAGCCGCAACAGTAACAAACAAACGGGCGGCTTGTAGTTAAATAAATGCAGTGTCAAATGATAATGTTAATCCGTCACATGCAATGTGTCGCGCGCCTCCCACGGGGTTTATGGAGGGGCGCAGGCGCACGGGCGGGCGGAACGCGCGGAATAAAATATAACAGAAACGGGAGCAGGGTCTCTATTATATTTCGATATTACCCATATTACCTTTGTATTCTTTACTATTATTAATAAGATACGTTGGCAACACGAATTGTCTATCCCCTTGCATTTTCATTACTAACTCAAATCCGAGGTTGATACTTCATATGGGATAAGGCCCAACTATGTGCATTTACTGTATCTATGCAATATTGTCTTTTAATTGTTTGTGATAGCATTAGGGGTAGAAACAAGTCCTAAACCACTCACCGGTCAGTGGATTGAGAAAGTACTAATACTTAAGTTATAAATCTACAACAGAATTTAGTTTTATTTAAACGAACAAGCAAGTTACTTGACGTGAAGTTTTGACGGCTGGCCATGAGCACAGACAAAATAAGAAGGGTTATCAGTCCGTTGCCATCCTTATAGAAATGAAAGCCCCATGTCATAACTGTTCTGAAACACCGCAAAAGAAAGTTGGGTCCACTGTTATGAAAGACAATAATATAGTTACATTGTGACTAAAAAGACTCAAAAACATAAAGCCTATAATAGTCCTTGATTTATTTTACATTAAAATAAGTATGTCTTGTAAGCATTTGATAATACTAATCAAATTTAAAAAAAAATGTTATGCGTGGCGTTCTAACCGCTGCGTCCGAAACGCTAGTGTGTTCTCAAATCAGTGGAATGCGTGCAAAAGGGCTGCACGACACGTGTCACCATCCCCTGATTGGGCGCTCAATTAGACGCAGTATACGGGATAAGCTGATTTTGAAGGATTTCACATTTTGAGCCCTTTTGCTGTTTTGTGTTTATTTTAACAATGGCTTTTGCCCACGACTCCGTTCGGTGAAACTGTGTATTTTTCAGGATAAAAATAGATTTGAAAAATCGTATCAACATCAAATCAGACGCGGACTAGGAATTTCATGAATGAGTGAATAGTTTATTTGCATAAAAACAAGCGTATATAAAAAGTGTTACAATAGTCATAGATCGTATCTTGTTTTGCCAAGGATGGCGTACAAATATTTCGTTTTAAAGTTATATTACAATTTGCATTCGCTTAAGCACTCATTGACGGAGTAATAACAGTGTTCGATTTTTAAATAAAAATTCTTAAATATATTGAATGGCAACTCCTTAAAGGCTTCAGAGAGAATATTAAATTATTTTGACAGCCATACAGTATGAGTATTTTCGAGATAGCGCGAAATTCGTTTTTGGTAAAACTAATTTATTTCTGTGTGTCCCTCTTTTGGACTTGGTGGATCTTTCATTAAATAGTTCTCTGTTTTTATTTCTGTGTGTCCCTCTTTTGGACTTGGTGGATCTTTCATTAAATAGTTCTCTGTTTTTTTCACAAAGATACACATTTCAAAAACATGCAGGACATTCATTTAGGAGAGGGGGGGAGCTCATATATAGCCTACATTCCAGCTCTCCCGACGCTCAGCTTTATACGACACTGAACTCGCCTCACATGCCTGCTGCCTAATTGAGAAGGCACGCGCTAAAACGTGTTTAGTACGCTCCGACGAGACTTCTAAAACTTGCCGGATAAAACATCACCTTTGAGATCGACGCAGCGCTGTGTTGAGAGAATCACCCCCAGGTCCCGGTGCCTTTATTAAAGGTTAGTTGTTAGGGTTAATAATTGAAGTCAGGTGTACCTATGGACTCAAGCAGAAAAGCATTATGGTCTTTGTCTAAGAATTTGGACGTTTGTACGCGCTTGCACTTTTACACACCTTTAAAAAGTCCTACAACTACTTCCCACAAAAAAATGCTACAAAAAACATTAAATGCCAATAATCATCAACATCAAAACATGAAAACACCAGTGAAATACTTAAACACCGACACTGGATTTAAAAATCAAGCTAAATCCTATTTATTTTGTCCGTCGCAAAAGGGGCAAGCAGACCGTCAACATGGCGGGGTCAAAAAGAAACCCGAGGGTCGATTTATTTACGAATTGATAAACCCTTTCGATAGTTGACAATGGGCCGGGTTGATTACCGCGTCCAGTCGAGTCGGAGCCTCGTTATGAGCTGAGAATAGGACCCCATGTGATAGGAGTTAGGATTGAGTGAATGGACGGTTTAACAATAGACAGAAGTCGATAAACGTTCCGTTTTCGAAGTTTAAAATTCAATGAAACTGTAATGAAAGTGTTTTTTTTTTAATATCTTGACCCAATTGTTATGTTGGGTGTCCGTATATAATGTAGGTATTTCTGTCTCTTGTAGACTGGCTTGGATTGGTTTTTATCCAAAATCTGATGCTGAAAAGGAGACTAAAAGCACACTATTTATCTTATAATTATTAACTGAACCTGTGGCCTGAGTGCTCGTGTGCCTTCTCCTTAACATAAAAAAAAATAAAAAATTGGTTGGAATGAAATCATCTTATTGGTAAGCGCGTTTTGTTTTTTCAAGCATTGAACCTCATAAGCAGAAATTTGTTTGTTTATTTTCTCAGTAAGTTTTATAACCGGGATTTTTTTTAGAACGCCCTTTTAAAAAGTCCCTTTGGTAAATTTCTGCAGTTTTTAACGTTGCAAACGTCACATGTCATGTCTATTCCCACATTTACCACTGATCTAACTTGTAGTTAGCGTTTGTCGCAATTGATTCTCGGCTCCCGAGCTGAGGGTCGCTGTTCACTGGTGACCGGCGCACTGCACAAAAGGAGGGTCCCGGTCCCACGGGACTGCCCTTTCATACTGCTAATGAAATTCGTGACCTTACTGCGCGCCTAGGTGGCCAGCCTTTAATTTTGGACTTGATTCTTTTTTCAAACGTCTTTTAAATGGGGTCCAATTGACCATGATACTGCGAAGGCATTTAAATCTTAGAGCCGTGTTAATAAACTGTTTTTGATCCGTTGCAAGACATGTTTACCCTTATTAATAAACGAGGAGTAGCCTTGAGGTAGCTCAGCCATGCTTTGTCCTTATCTTTCTTATTGAAATATCACAATGTTAGATAAAGACAAAGCACGGCTTACGTTTATTAATAATGGCAGTTAATTTTAAAGCTTTTGTTACTTCTAACGCGTTGAACAATTTTGGTCATGGTTTAATTGAGTTTAGGTAGTCTAAAGTTTGAATGTTGATCTGGTTTGCAATCCCCATTATAACAAAAATATTATATCGCTAGCAAGGTTCGATTAATTAACTTAGTAGCAGAAGGTAAATTCATCTTAGATTAAAATTACGATTAAGCACAAAAAGATAGTAACTATAATTACACTTGTAATTGTGAGAGGCTGAATATAAGTCATTTTTCTAATCTTCTTCTATGCAATAAAAATGAATCGCTGAATGTGTTGCTAAGCGCAAATCTCGAGAGCAGCTGAACCGATTTCGCTAATTCTTTTTTTGTTGTGTTCGTTATTGTCAGGAGATAAAATAAAAATCCATCGGGTAAGTAAAAATTTGCAGCGGGGAGATGCCGCTGGCGGGTAGCTAGTAATAATATAAAACTCAAACGATACTTGGGAGTTAAGGGCTATTTATAAATTAAAACAAAACTTAATTGATTCTTTGGAGTAACGAGAGTTACCCATATAGTTTGTACTAACTTTCGTTACGCAAAGGACGCGATCGTGATTTTTGTTTTCATTAAGCCTTTAACGACGTATTTTTTTTTGAAAACCCACTTTATTACATAACAAAACACATCGTAACAAGTATCTAACACCAACGTCTTTTAAATATATACTACACGAATGAACTTGCTTAAAAATCAGGATTTTCAGTTGAATGACGACACTAAATATACTCTTAGTTACATTTTTTCGGTTACAAACTTCCGTCTTAACAAATGCTTTCACTGGACCAATGCATTCAAATTCCCAGTTGATCTCGCTTAGCTTCCCAATTAATCGCCTCCTATTTGCTCTGAAGAAACTAAACACAAGTCCCAGACACGTTAACAAATGTAAATCAGCACAAGCGAGCACGTAGTTCAAACCTGTGCCTTATTGAGTTAGGGCGCAAACAGCGCCTACTCCAGCATCAGAGGCGTCTGTCCTTTGCGGCGAGCTCTCTAATCGCATCACCGACGTTTCCTGGTTAATGCTGACGATTCTAATTGGAAATTATATGCTTAAAAGTTAGATCAATATACGGACACTGTTTCTTTTTATCTGTTAGCCGTATATAGCCATTAAATCAGCTAAGAATGATAGCTAAAGAGAATAAATGTAGTGAAGCCTATATTTTCTGCAAGGCAAAAGCCTCCTCTGTCATTTGCAATGTTTAGCTAATATCTTAGTTATGTTTCTAAATTTTAATTTGAGACACTTTTTTTGTGAATTATACATGTCATTCGAATGATTACAGGTAGAACAGATAAATAAACATGTCATAGTACCAAAAACGCTAGAATAAAATTTTGAAAAACGGAATATGACAGATTAAACTCAAAATTGTACATTACTAATCAATCAAATGTAAATACTAAATCTTACATAAATTGATATAAATCTTTGAATAATAATTCTTTTGATGAGTATATTAATTGGATATATTTAATGTGCAAGTTATTTTTAAAGTTGATTGGAGATTTATAACTCTTTTTTATCATCAATATGACTATCGCGTTCTTCTTTTATTTATTTAGTTTTTGATCACCTCGAGGTCATTGGCTCATTTTCTCCCTAGTTTTTATTAGCACCCTTCCGCACTCATTTCTAATCTTCCCGATAATTATCGTATCCTGGAACATTAAGTCATCCCCTAGCCGAAGATTCTATTACCGATACAGGGATAATCCTTATTAGTTTTAACGAATCTGTCAGTCAAGGGACAAAAGAAATTGATTGATTCTGATAATAGTTGGCGACGCCATATTTTTTTGATTAAAAGTGACCATGTGCGAAAAAACATACTATCAAAAAACATGTCAAAATAATTAGGATGAGATTTAGGATATTTTTTTCTTTATTTAAGGATAGAATTGAAAACATAAAGAACCTTTATTATATTTCTTACTTTAACGGGTTTTTCAGATGAGATAAAATAAGTTTTATTAAATATTTTATGGAGGAGTGTTCTGGAAGATAATTTATTTTAGTTTTATTGAATTAAATGAACAATTTCCTGCTTTTTACATTCGTGGAGACACTTCTGCAAAAAAGTGTATAACAACACTTTATTTTTATCGCTATTCAAAAACTGAATTGCCCCGTTAAATTCACTTTCCATAGCCCCGACGGACACGCGACAATTTTCCACTCCGTGCAATAAAAACGGAAAGGAGCCGATGTCCACATCATTGCGCTTCGACAATGGCCAATTTGACACTCCAGCGCAAAAAACTAAAAGTCTACAATTAGGGTTCTCACCGCCGCCCATTGTGCGCGCACGGAAGCAGGCATTTAAATTTCCATTAGTGTGAACAGTTGATAATTGGTGTCAGCCCTATTGACTACGATTGGGTGTTGGATTTTTAAATTTCGTTACTTTATACAGGCTGATGTTATAAGAGTGACTTGATTGTTAGGAGCCGGTGAGAATTTTTCGGTTCACAGATTTTTTGTAAAATGGGAAATAGTAGATTGTTCAACAAGGGACTAAAACACGCCATAATGACACGAGATGTCTAGCCACGCTAGCGAGCTTGCGAGCGAGGGTGGCTGTAGTTCGAGTGTCATTACGGTTGTTTAGTCTCGCGTTAAACACTCTACTTTTCACTTTGAATGCGAGGAAAAAAACGACGTTCTAAACAATATTGTTTTTTAACAACGTACGCTCAATACAAGTTATGAACATCTATTCAAAATACAAATAGGAAAAAAAACTTCCGCGGTTTTTTTGTAAAGTGATGTTTTAAATGCTTGCATATTTAGCCAACAGATTCAAACTTGGAAACCATTTTAAAAGTACTTGGGCCACGCAGAATAAAAGAGTTCGACCTTAATATGATTAAATAGATTCATATTCGTAATAATTAATCGTGTTTCACGAAAATCCTTTTTTTTATATATTTGCACAATTGTAATTTTGAGGTTATTTCGACACCCAAAAATATGGTCCATACACAATCACTGAAAATGGCGATAATCCTCCACTCACAAACACCGTGATTAGTTGTTTAGGGGTTTCCAAAGTAAATAAAAAAATTATACTTTAATCCCTAGAGATTAATAAGGAGCTTTAGTCCCAATTCGCAGAGATTTAAGTAGCATTTTAAGAGCATGAGAAGTGAAAAAAACGTTTATTATACTTAAAGCACTCATAATACCTCATAGTAATTAGGATCCAAAAGCCATAGACAAGACATCAAGACTACAATCTTAGACAGAAATGCTGAGACTATCTATGCTAGTAAATTCACCGGTTGTCATATCCCCACGCCAGAAAGCAATAATGTAAACACTGCGACTTGGCAGTTGGTTATTGGATAAAACAACACAGCTTTAACAGAAGCTTTTTACTGCAGGCCTTGCATTATCTTTATAAAAATAAAAGAACTCCATGAGTACATGAATTTATTCAAATCAAATCTATTTATCTGCAAGATGAAATGCACAATAATGCAAGGCTAACATCTACATTTTAGTTATATTAAAGTTTTGTAGTTTTAAAATACCTTACTTACCTTAAACCAATTAAAAACAAGACGAAAGGTCACGCCAAATTAAAGACTGAAGGCAATCTAAATGGTCACTGTAATTGCCGTCAGCCCTTCAATCCTCCTCTAATTACTACCCATCAAAGGTTTTTACAAGGTAACCCTAAATTTTCATCCCAGAAAATACCCTAGTCAAATTGAGACAAAATAATTTGAAGTGCTAAACTTTGCCACCTCACGCAAATACTAAAGGGGTGAGATCGGGGTTAGATAGCGTTCAAAATTAAAGCCATCGCTTGCAAAAGTTAAGACCTCGAGTGTCGATAAATACACAAAGGGGTGCGACGCTACCCCTTTCTAATATTAGAACGGTGGGGTAAGTAATTCTTGTTAAAACACTCCAAATGTTAATAAAAACAAAGTGTTGCCGTAAAGTGTCTCGCCATTTCTTGGCACATCACCTTTCAAAACACAGCAATGCCAAAGTCTTATTGACTAAAATTATAAATTGGAAGATATATTTTTGAAGTAATTATTACACTCAACAAGGTTTCCATTTGTAATTGAATTGATTTCAAATACAAGCTTTATTTTAAGCCACCTCCACTTTAAAACGTGTTGGTCTTTAGTTTTTCTTTATTCACTAAAAGCATTGCGCAACATTCAGCATAAAGAGGAAATGTTTCAAAAATGGTAGTCCAAAAACAAACCGTCGTGTAAGGTTAAACGTTCAATTAATTTCGCAATTTTAACACTGGCCACACGGCCCCTGACAGCAGAACAAATGTGACGTGGCTGTCAAATTAGTGACGTGTGCGCGGCCATGTTGCTTTTTTGAATTTCGAACGGCGAATGATTGGCGCGTGGTATTGAGCGCGACCAGTCGTTTGGAAACGGGGTCCGGTGAGACGTTACTAATTGGTGCATATTAAAAAAAAACATTGATTACATGCGTGGTTTAGCGGATATGTTAGTGTTGACAGGTAGCGCTTTGATTTGTGGAGAGAAAAAGTTGAACGACTACTGGACTTTGTTAACTTTGTTATTATTTAGACTTACAATAATTATGCTGTAAACTCATGAACCTATCGATGAAGCGATCGTTATACTTTAACTCTTGAAAGATAACCATAGGAGATACTCGCAGTTTTTAAAAATATAAGTAATTTTATACCTGAATTTTTGAGTTAAGTTAAAAGCCTTGAAAGTTGTGTAGATAATAGTTTTTATATATAATCGTTAGAGTACTATGCTCTAAAATTATCAACAAAGCATTGACGACATCTAAATCAAGTAGGTACGACGAAGATATATTTATCCATCGTTAGATAAGCTCTAAGATACTAACCATAATAATATTTCATTGTTTATTAATGTGTAACAAATTTTAACACATTTTTCAATAACAGATGTTCAAGATTAATTTGTTGGTGAAATAATTTTATTACTCCCAATGAAACGCAAACAAATATTTAATCATCTTAAAATTGAACACATTAAGTGATTATCAAACTTAAGAATTTTCTAAATCAACATTCAACTCAAGTTCAGACTAGCCCAAAACTTTAAAGAAATCCATTACTCAAGTTTTTAATATAAATGTATTACGTTAAGCCAGTGAGCATAATACTTACGTGGATTGCTTGGGCATGCAAATAATATTTGCTGTAAAAAATATAAGTTTTCCCGCAGCGCAGAAACTTTGCCTTCTTTAGCAATATCGCGATATGTATTAAGTGCCACAGATTAATGAAATTTCGGTGTAGAATGGCAAGCAAAAATGTGCAATGAATTTCGAAAGAATCAAATTTTGTCTCCCTAGTGGGCCTCTATAAAAGAGGCGATTTGAATGTATTAAATAACTTACGCCATCGTAAATTTATTTATTTATACTTATATTTAAATGTGTTTGTCTGTGTCATTTCATATATCAGTAATTTTTATTGTGGCTAGGCACCTAGGAGAATACTTAAAGTAACCGAAGTTTAAAAAATCTATTATATAAAATTCTCCTGTCACAATGTTCGGTCCTATACTCCTCCGAAACGGCTCGACCGATTCTTATAAAATTTTGTGTGCATATCGGGTAGGTCTCAAAATCGGCCAACATCAAATTTCATACCATTAAGTGACATGAAAGAAAAAAAAATGCAGCGGGCGAAGCCGCTGGCGGGTCGCTAGTATTATGTATAATTTTGTTTGTAGAGCCAAATAAGTATTATTATTGTTTTACATATTATTATGCTTTATTACTATCTGTCAAATTCAAACATCAATTTAAGAAATAAGGCTTAAGCATGTTTGAAGCTTTGCTTCTAATTAGAAGCAGCTATTGTTTGGTTATAAATAAATTAGAGAGTACTATTTTCAGATGACATAATAATTGTTTTAAAAAAAAATCCTTTTATTTGAAGAATAAATATTGCCTATCTATTTCTTGAATATTACTTAATCTTTGCCGGGCCTTTTTTCAAACGAGACGAGTTAAGAGGTAGGTCGGTTCGATGTAATTTAATTTCATGAGTGGTCGGGGCACAAATAATGAGCGAACTTTTTAACATGTTTGGTTGTGAGCAATAATGAAGATTAATACGCGATTTTTGCGTGAAACTTAAAATATACTGCGCCGCGCTGTGTAAGCAGACGTGATACGTTTTATAGTTAAAGTAAATTCATAATTCAAGTCATATTTGGAAAGAAACAGATGAGATAATGCCTTACACTCAACATGACACTGTGTTTAAACAAAAAACCACAGACGTAAACGAAATGTCAAAAGAATGCTCCAATGTCACACAACTTCGAAAAATGTTGTCAAAACTAACACAAAGCCGTTCACATGACTCCCTTTCGGTTTTTAGCAAGAATGAACTAGCTTATTGCCGTCTGCCCGAACCCAATTAACGCCACGTAGATATCTGCCGTAACGAGCCGTCAAACTTTTTGTGAACACCCTTTGTTTGTGACGGTGTAACCGGCCCAATAAAGGACACGCTGTATTTCCACTCTTTTGCGAAAATATTAAATGTGCGAAAGATTTTTCTGCCACGCATTTTGTTCGAAATAGCGGATTGGTTTGACCGGCGTGTTCGATTTTTAAAAATATTTTTCGTTTGTTTTGACGGCAATAGTTTTTGTTGCTTTCTAGTTGAATTTAAATTGTATTGCGAGATATTTTACAAAGCCATCATAAGATATAACCACCGAATTTAGGATTTATGAAATGAGAAAATACTTGCAGTGTTGATCCCCTTTTGCAATAAAATGGATTAATCAAAATATGTACAGAATGTTTTACTTTTACATATTTGATTTTATGCAACCTAATCGAAATAATAAATAAGTTACTACGTCCAATATCCCTCCAGGTCACAGAATAGCTTCGATAATTTAAAGAACTTTAGCAAAACTGCCAGAATCGTGCCATTACCGTATGCCGAGGGCAGTCGCCGGTTTGGCAAATCGAATTTTATAAAACAGGCGGAGGTCCGGCGGAACGAAATTTTCAAACAAATGGCAGCCAACGAACCGGAGCTCGACTACAGTCTCGGGAACGTAAGGATTTAGAGTTTAAGACGAGGATTTCGTGCCTTAAAGGGTTATACTTATAGGTAGATAGTGTTTAGTCAGATATCTATATTAATATTGTAAAGCTAAAGAGTTTGTTTGTTTGCTTGAATCTCAAAGACTACTAGTCCGATTTAAAAAAATCTTTCAGTGTTAGAGAGCCTATTTATAGAGGAAGGCTAAAATAGCCCTGTGTGGTTGCCGGGTTAGAAAAGTGCCACTCCATGTCTTCCCGTGGATGTCGTAAGAGGCGACCAAGGGAATAAGGGCTTGTAGTACTGTTAGGCGATGGGCTTGCAACCTGTCACTGATACACTATTAAACTTCTTGGCCTGATTGTGCAAAATGTGGTTACAGAATTATCAACAAGTCTTTTTAGAGTTGTTGGTATTTCTGTAGCTCTGCCTACCCCACTCTGGGAATAAAGGCGTGATGTTATGTATGTATGTATGAAGAGTTTGTTAAGTTTGTTTGCTTTATCGCGCTAATCTCAGGAACTACGGAACCGATTTAGATGAAATTTGGTATAGAGATAACTAAAGTCCCGGAGAAGGATATCGGATACTTTTTATCCCCATAAATTAAACAGCTTGCAACCTTTCACTTTACACTAGTATATCTTAGCCTGGTTGTACAGGATTACCAACAAGTCTTTTTTTAATTGTTGGTATTTCTGTAGCTCTGCCAGCCCCACTCTGGGAATGAAGGCGTGATAATATATGTATGTGTTTGTAATCACAGGACAGATAAAAAAATTGGAACTATTTCAAGCATGTTTTACCTGTAAAGCCTCGTGCCATAGCAAAGTAGGTCGGCATTTAAAAATTGTATCCGCAAGCTAATTTTCCCGAGGGCACGTCGCCCTTAATTTATGGCGCCGATTGCGTAATCTGACTGCGACGTGTGACTGGAAAATTCGCTACTAACGAGAATCGAGGATTTTCGCTCGAGAAGTAGCTGAAATTCTGGGCTTTCAGTGAATTTTTGCGTAAATTTTCGTGTGCATTTGAGTTTTAGTACGTTGAAATGCTTTTGGGTCATACACACTTTTACAAAAGTTGTCTTTCCTGTGGTCAAAAGTTAAGAGCTTGTGTGCAAATAGGTTTTGCTTTCATATGATAGGTCTAAAGCAGTCCTGACGCCGTTTATGACGGAATGGGCTTTGCCAGAAATTTGGTCTTAAAACCGTTAACGTGACCACAGGAAAGACGCTTACCTAAATCTGTGTATGACCCTTTTAGAAAACGATGGATTCTTTAATACACAACTGTCAATAAAGTAGTATTCGCTAGTTCACATGGACTGATTCTCTTAATGTTCAAATGCAACAAGTTTAAAAAAACACCCTTTAATACTCGATTGCATTTTTTATATTGTCATCTATATAATAGGTTTAAACTGGGTGTCTTTCATTTCATCGAAACACCTTTCATCGAATGTATCATTTCATCAAATTTCATTAATTTCGTCGAACGCTATTTTCTGCTGACACCATAATATTTTCAGGGTATCTTAAACATCTAACCTAGCCTAACCTACGTAATTAATGTTTAAGATACCCTGAAATGATACATTCGATGAAGTGAAATTCGATAAGGTGGTGAGGTATACATTACATCAAAAAAGAATAACTTCCCCTCTCATTAATTTGATAAAATATTTTAGCATTTGTCACTCCCATAACTAAGACGAATCTAATGACACCTCATATGTCAAAATACATCGAGTAGTTTAGGCTACAGAGCGTGCTACAGAAATAGACATACATATACTTGAGAACCATAATGCTCCTGACAAAGTTGGGTTTTTTTTGCCTTAACTACTTTTTACCAAGTTACATGAATATCGGATCATTCATAGTTAAGTTACCATCGACAAACACGAACATACGAATGCCCACTAAATTTACTTTAAGACCACACTTAACTCGGTTGTCAATACTTTATGATAATCAAGAAGTCCCGGAGCCGAGGTTGCCTCCCTAGCTCAGTAAACTCCCTGACCGATTCTCTCGTTTAACTTTAAAATTTAGCCTCAAATATTTTTGTGTGAAATTTCGCGTATATCAGATTAAAAATACACCCATGTTATTGTCGAGCAATCATACGAACACGAATGCTGTTTAGTTTGAGCCAAAGATCTCACTTTGTTCTGTTAATAAAATGTTTATTTAATTAATAGCAAACGTATGCAAAACATGAACCCTATTCCTAGTGACAATGTCACGAGACAGGTGACAATTCGGTATACATTGCAAAGTTATCACGCTGCTACATCACTGGGTTTGATATAAGCTGCGCCAAGTACACTGAAATGTCACCTGTCATTGTCAGGATGGTGAAATAGGGGGCTGGGCCTTAGCTAAGATGCAAAAACTATTATCGTTTTTGTTAATCACTCAAAATGTATGATATGGGATGTCACTCTCGTGCGTTGCGATAAACCACGTGGTCAACTGTCATCCCATACATTTTGAGCGATAGACAATTAAAAAACGTCAGCTGCGTTTGCATGTTGGCTAGGGCCCCTTTAGTCTTAATCCATTCAATTATACTTCAATGGTCGTATCCTAGAATCGCCTCACAATATTCCACCTAAAGTATACCGCCGAAGCGAAACGCAATTTGTCGCAGTGTCGGCAATGGGTGACAGTCTGAACGTCCAAACACTTAACGGCCGACTGTTGACACTGTCTTTTCACTTCCCAAAGCCTATCAAAATTCGCAAACAGCACAACACAATTCACTTAGCATTACAAATTCCAAATCTTAGCTATAATACATTCGACGTAGCCCTCGCCTGGGCCCGGTCTGCGATGGGATTTGAATGCTGAAGTAGCTCAAATTAACATAATCCGCTGTCTTGAAGTTTTCGCTGAATTATTTGCTAGACATTGATCGTGGCGTGATACTGGAATTTTGGTGGTGTTTAGTTTTTTTGCCAGATGGTGGTTCACTTGGCAAAGTATCGAACCCCGATCCAAAGATGTGTCTGATGTCTGAAAATTGGTTACAAATGGTCTACATTTGGTTGTATTTTTATTAAAAATAAACTTTTATAATCTTAGATAATTCATTTTATTTACTTATAAAAGATAATGTGGTTAGTGTGTTGGTGTGTGGTTGCAGGGTTAGAATAATGCCACTCCATGTCTTCCCGTGGATGTCGTAAGAGGCGACTAAGGGAATAAGGGCTTGTAGTAGGTATGTATGTAAAAGATAATCTTAACTAACTTAGCTTAAAAAGAAAACATACATAAATTAACTTTAAAACTAAACATGCGCATGATAAAAATATACAATACAAGATGTGACAGTGTTGACATGAGTTTATATATAATAGTATTTTACCAACTAATGCGGTTCAGGAGTCTGCACATACCTCGCAATCTTCGACCATAAAGCTACTAAACCGATTAAGCAGTAGCGTGGCTCTAGCGGTTGGGGCAATATAAACGCGTTATCGTGTTGGAACTGACATAATTACAGTCTATTATTGTATGTAAAGTTTTGATGATTCTTAACTAAAAGACTAACTTCGCTGTGATAAATATAAATTTCGCGGCACGCGTTTTAAAAATAGCTACCTAATTAATTAACAGAAAACATCAAAAATAAATAATATTGTTATTTTTACCACTAAAAGTAGGAAAGGTAAGATGTTAAATATTACCCAACAGATGAACCCAACTAAATATTCAACATACACAGATTTAGGTTACCGTCTTTCCTGTGGACACACCGAAAGTTGACGTTTTTAAGGCCTAACTTTCTGGCTAAGCCCATACCCGCAAAAACACCGTCAGAACTGCTTTAGACCTATCATATAAAAACATAACTTATATGCACACAAGCTTTTAACTATTGACCACAGGAAAGACAACTTTTGCTTTAAGAGTGTGTATGACCCAAATGCTCCCTTTGATTTCTCGGCCTGAAACACACACTATAAAATGTATTACAAAATATCTTAATTGTCGTCAAAAAAAAGTGTCAACCTGTCACTAATATAAAATATACTAGTGAAACTATTGGCAAGATTATGAAAAATGTGGTTACAGAATTATAAACAAGTTTTTTTGGAGTTGTTGGAATCTCTGTGGCTCTGCCTACCCCACTCTGGGTGTGATGTTATAGATATGTCGTCAAAAAGGAGATTTTGAGAATTTTAGTGCGTGTCATAATTCCACAAAGTTCAGTAAAAGTATTTAAATTCTCTAATTTCCAAACTAGAGAATATGCAAGTTTACTAGTAAGATCCCAGTTACTTCGGGTAACTACTGACTAAGTATTTCTAGTTCACAAGTTTATTTGTCTTCTAATAACACATCAATCACTATAATCTATTCATCAGACTACTTCCTCCACGAGGGTTCCGCAATCAAGAAGTTACTCCTCAATCATACTCCGCCTGCGGCACCGACAGGCTTTAATTCACAGCTGACACTATTCTTCAACTTGGGTGATTGTCTGATTTACAATACAAATGATGTAACATTATGTTGTTTAAAATAAGGCATGTCCTTGAGCTCTCTCTAGTTAGTTAGCTAATTGACGGCGAGGGAAAGAGACAGAGCCGTGTAATTGCTATAGCTCTGTCCCTTAGACTCATCCTGAACTGAATTGCTTAGGCTTGTTATAAAATAGTAATTCCGCTGGTATCCAGTTTAGTATTAACGTAGTCCTAAGTAACTAGGTAAAATCACGCAAGTTATTGACGCCTCTTTAAATTAAATACAAATGACGCGACGGTTGACTTTAGTTTTTATTCCTATGAATAACGAAAAATAGTGTCAGTTTAACACAATCAAATGAAAAATATTTACTACCTCGAGTTCCAAAACCCCCATAGGCCAAACTTAATTCAGATAGTGTTTTAAAACAATAATTTGTCTTCTTCTTTCACCTCCTTCCTAGGAGAGGCAGATTCTGAAATTTATTCCCTCAGATATGAACTTTACGATAAAAATCAAAAGGATTAATGGTAACAAATCATAAAAAATATAATCAGGACAAAATACAAAAGTCATTTCTAATTACAAAGGAAGTAAAAAAAATATTGATGATTTCACAATCTACGCAGCCAAATTTTTCAGTTCCACACATCTTTGGTCTGAGACATTACCATTGCTATAAATCACACTAAACATCACTGAGCATAAAGTTCCATCCTGAACCTTTATATAAATTCTTACCCCGTTGCGTAAAATCCCCCGAGAGGGGCAGAGGTCACGGGGACCAGTTATCGCGCGTGAATGAACTTGGCCAGGGGACTGATTAACCCCGCTAAGCTGATTTGGGGACTAGTTTGGTAAATTGTGAGTGAATATAGAAAGTTATGAAGCAGTGAGGAATCATTATGTTGCTAAGTAGGAAAATCGGAATGAAATAGGACTTTGGTAGAATGCGTCGAAAACACAGCACGAGTAATGTTACTTGACCCTGATTGCAATTTCAAAGAGCGGTTTTGAAATGAGCAAGAATTTACTAATAATTTTGATTTTAACTACACATTTCAAGTTAGTTAGTTTCAAAGCATTAAAGCACCAAGAGAAGACTTAGGAAAAAAGATACTGAAAAACAACTTATGTCCAGCTTTTGTCAAAGGCACTTTAGTTCAGCAGACCGTTACCAAGACATCTTCACATCCCTTATTAAACCTCTAAAAGACACGAAAATATCATTTGAAGTAACAATAACGCTAATCCAAAACGAACACCGCATAATTGCAAGGCCCCGTTTGTTCCCGGTCATCAGAGCCTGAGAATAAAGCGTTCTGCTCAGATGTGAACATCTTTTGAGCCTTCCAATTACACGGGGAGATAATGGGGGAGGTTCTTTCAAGTCCACACGGTCGATTATCACGGCCAAATGACCGTCTTAAGATTAGGTTGGTGCGAGGAAGAAGATGTGGCGTTGTGAAACTTTTTAGCAAGATATAATCGAGGGCCACTATCACTAGACAAGATACATTCTGCTAAAGTTAGGTATAGTTTGTGGAAATTTGGGGAAATGTACGCTTACGAGTATTAGTCATATACATTGTTCTTTCTTGCTAAATAATGAGGAATCAAAACCTGCCAAGTTACAAAAAGAACTGCAATAGAGAGGTTAAATTGCTACATCGTCAATAAACAACGTTTATTAAAACAATATTGTTCAGGTTAATTTTGATTTTTACATATGGGAAAATTTAAGGATATGGTAGCTAATTACGGACATGATTTGAAGATGAAACGCCTACTGCGTTTAACTTGAATTCAAGGTGTTAGGGGAAGGAAATAGAACCCCGTATTGCCATCGTTATGGGAGCTCATCTCTCGATATAGAAAATTGATAAGAGAACCTTTTCAGTTCCGGGAAAAACGGTTCTTGTTAAAACGAGGAGACACCGACTATTATTTTTTTATGGAACTGCTACAGTTTTTTGCAAAAAAAGAAACAAGGAAGTTGGAAACTTTGAAACTTTGTTGAGCGGAAAATGTATGTTTATTATGAAGTGTTTTATTCTCAAGTTTTTCAAGCCAAAGAATAATAAAAGCTAAAGCTTTTACGACTGTTAAAAAATAAACAGATTGTAATAATTATCTTTGATAAATTTATTCCAACAATAAACCTCAATAATATTAATAAATGGCGCCCAACATGGGGCTAGTTATTATTAAATTCGTCATTATCGTGAATTAAGTTTTTATATTTTATATTGAAATATTTCTCAAAAATATTGATCATAGAGTATTTTACGTTCATCTAAATCAATAGAAATATGCAATCATAATGAACAAAACGATTAAACATGACTACTAAGTACACAATGTTTATTTAAAAAACGGGTACATTATTAAGGACTCGTTTTTTTCAAGGTTTGTGACATTGATGGTGACTAATAGACTATTTAAATTCTTTGACTTTTTATGTTTTTATTCTTAAGTACAAGGAATCTTAGCTTAAGTCTCGACAATGCGTGACAAATTGTTCACATATACCTGTCCTCCATTTTAGAAACATTCTGACTACAAATCTTAGCATCTAGGATGAATCAGGCTACACCACCTTTTCAGACAGACCTTGTCACATATAGATGCTGAGCGTGTATGTATTATTACAAGTCACATCAAGCATGCGACCCATTATGTGCCCCCAATCTAAGTTGCGCCGAGCTGAGACTTGTTTGCTCGCGCGATGACAGTCTGACTGCGACTGTGATGCATTGGGTTTGCAGTGTTTGTCGCTGCGATTGAGTTTTGGTCGGGGATGAAATTTATTGTTTAGACAAAAGTATTGTTATTTTAACCTTAGGATTGCAGTCTAAAGATTATAGTCTTGAGAATTCAAATAACTAGGGGTCTCAGATGGGCCTGAGTGCTTGTGTGCCTTCTCCGTACCGTAAAAAAAAACATATTTTCGTTGGCCTAGACAAATTGCACTCTGCAAACATGAAATTATTCATTAAAGAAACCAAAAAATATGTTCGGTGAAAGACCCAGTTATTGGCATCCATAAATCCAGTTACTTGCACTTAGTGTTTCAAGGATTAACACAATTAGAATAAAATAAATAACTTTGTCAACGTGGGTGCTTGACATCTAAAGTCAATCCATGATATATAATAACTTATTATATATCATGGATTGACTTTAGATGTCAAGCATTTGCCTCAAATGTGAATTCCATACATTTTAACAGATATGTTTTTTTATATCAATAAGTAGGCACACGAGCACTCAGGCCACCTGATGGTTAGTGGAATCTGAGACCCCTAGAAATTTTAATTCTCAAGACTATAATCCTAAGACCTCAAATGCGTTGCCAACCCTGAGGGCTAAGATGGAATGCCTCTATGCTTGTAATTTCACCGGTTGTCTTATCCCCACACTGGAACACAACAATGCGAACACTGTTGCTTGGCGGGTGGTTAATGGATAAGATGGTGGTAGCTATCCGGAAGGACCCTACATAGGGTCCTACCACCACTTCATTTTTAACCTTTTCAACTGTACGTCAATTACAATTGCATCAAAAGCAATGTACGCCCGACAAGTATCAAAAGTTGTGCAAAATTTTAATTAAATCCATACGAAATAACGTCTCTTTTAAACTGTACCTGTGACAACTATAAGTGTCAGTGGCGTTGTAGGCACGACAACTCATGACTACTTTAGACGTTGTTGGCGTTGAAAGGGTTAAATGGCGTGCCCAAGCGAAGTGAAAGCATGATATTGCTAGGTAATTGAATGTTAATGTCAATTGCTGTAATGATATATATTACCCAAACAATGGAAATACTTGTTGCCCCTTTTCTTTTAAACAAAGTAATATACAGCTCGTCTCAGACAGTAGTTCTCTTTTTTTTTGTTTCTTGATGTTGCCCATGTTGTTTTCTTTTCATGTTGTTTTATGTCAAGTGTAACACTTTCCGTCTCTTCACCAAGCGGTCCCAACGGAAGACCAGCGCTGGCTTTACGACTAGCTAATGCTGTGTTGGGACCGTTTCGCAATAATTTCTCAATCTTTTTAGGGTTCCGTAGCCAAATGGCAAAAAACGGAACCCTTTTTTTATCAAAAATTTTTTTTTCATCAAAGCCATACGTGCGGGGTATCTATGGATAGGTCTTCAAAAATGATATTGAGGTTACTGACATAATTTTTTTCTAAACTGAACAGTTTGCGCTAGAGACACTTCCAAAGTGTTGAAATGTGTGTCCCCCCCCCCCTGTAACTTTTAAAATAAGAGAATGATAGAACTAAAAAATATATATGATGTACATTACCATGCAAACTTCCACCGAAAATTGGTTTGAACGAGATCTAGTAAGTAGTTTTTTTTTAATACGTCATA
The DNA here is from genome assembly GCA_949316455.1 of Acleris holmiana. Lineage (NCBI taxonomy): Eukaryota > Metazoa > Arthropoda > Insecta > Lepidoptera > Tortricidae > Acleris > Acleris holmiana. The sequence continues at coordinate 21,489,491 of OX438768.1, read as the reverse complement.
AAAACATTGATCAAAGCTACAACGAACTTTTATATTATGTTACTTGCTGCTACGGAACCCTTCATGGGCGAGTTTGTACCTATATAATGACTATTTGTATTGTTGCGAATAAATATCTCTTCATCTGTATCTCTATTATAAGCTAATTGCCGAAAGTAGTGCCAAAGAAAAATAATATAAAAAAAACTTACGATAAATAGCGTAAATAAAGCAAAGCCCGACGTGCCCTCAGTCGGTTGACAAACAAACAAACCGGGTGTGCGTTACACTAGTCTCGGATAAGTATTATCATAATACTGGCTTTAACTTTAAGCCGGGGGAGCGGCGTGGGAAATCACATGCGTTCGAGAGTTTTAATTAATTAATAAGGCTTACTGTGAAAATATGTATTAAAGTACTGTTAAAGAAAAGTGTAATGTGGCAATAATAAAAAAAAAGCCGGTTAAGCGCGATTCTAACTCGCGCAGCGAGGGTTCCGTACAAACCTATAAGAATGAAAAATAGTATTGAGGGACAAACTTAACTATGCCGTTAAAAAACTGTTGTCTTCATACATCAACATAGGATGCGATTATTTTCAAAACTGTAAATAAATCTGCAACTTTTTTTTTTGTTGTGGAGCAACAAATTAACTATTTTCAGATTTTTTTCTTTACTTGTGCTTTAAGACCTTCTTTCTTATCAAATTTAAGGTTTCTAAGTCTATGGAAATACGTTTTAAATTTTGATTCCCTTGAGAGATACGTTATTTGCGGCATAAACGGCCGTATCTTTTTTTTTTTTATGTTAAGGAGAAGGCACACGAGCACTCAGGCCACCTGATGGTAAGTGGAATCTGAGACCCATAGACATTTAAATTCTCAAGACTTTAATCCTAAGACCTCAAATGCGTTGCCAATCCTGAGGACTAAGATGGAATGCCTCTATGCTAGTAATTTCACCGATTGTCTTATCCCCACACCGGAACACAACAATGCGAACACTGTTGTTGGTTGACGTTAACTTAGAAGTTTGTTTTTTTTCACAGCTTTAAAGGACTGTAGTATTTTTAATTTCAACTTGACATCTCCACGCGTTCCCGAGATAAAGGGTCTTGACAGACAGATGGAAGGACGGACGGACGGACAACAAAGTGATCCTATAAGGTTTCCGTTTTTTCCTTTCGAGGTACGGAACCCTAAAAACTAATGGTTTTGAATTTTGTGTTAAGCTTATAATAAAACATCGCATTTACATTATAAAATTCAACTACGAGATTAAAGTTTCGAAATATATTTTTTTTTAATACTCTTTAAAGAAATTACTGTCTTGTCAGAGGCGTTGCTAGTGGATTATTTTCATACTACCAATATTTTGTAATCGATATTTTTTTACCTAATATAAACGTGGGAGCTGAGTAAAATAATTTCTATGCCACTACTAACGGCAATACGTGCAAGTGATGTAGTAATTCAAACCCAAAAAAGTCGGTATTTGATTAATTACGTCTCTCTGCCACAGTTTTATAGTGGCCTAGAAATCCGCTTCTTTGACTGTACCTTATTTGATGATGAGCATCGTCGTCATCATCATTTGTTGAATCCCTGGGATAACAGAAAAGTTAAAATAATTCGGTAACCGCTACCTTATGGTATATATCGCTACTTGTGATTAGTAGAGACGGTAATTACATATTATTTATTTTATAGTAGTTATTTTTATGAATGCAACCGGGCAAGAGCATGTCGGACCATGCTCAGTGTAGAGTTCCGAAGACGTTAAGTACTACAAACATAAAAAACAACAAGTAATAACTAATTTTCTTTTTAAAGTCATTTGGCGCCGTCTTAGATGTTTTTAGTAGGCATAAACACTTTAATCGCCTGTATCTCAAGAAACAATGATCTCTACTTAGTGGTGATAGTTTTCCTTTTAAATTCTTTATATACGCTTTCATTTAAGTTTTTTTTTTCTGATTTTTAGTATTTGTAGTTTTGGCTGCCTAATATTTAATGAACGGACCCCTTAATCGAAAAACTGATGTAAAAAATATTTTTGAAAGATCTATCCAACGACACCCCACACACTATGAAAAAGAATCAAAGTATAGTAAAAACTATTTAACTTTGTTGGTGTGTCTAATATGTATATTATTCATGCCAAATTAGAGCTTTCTGTTACTAAGAGTCTCTGAGCTAGGCTGCGGTCAGACGGACATGGCGAAACTATAAGGGTTCCTAGTTTAATTACGGAACCCTAAAAAAAAATGCAATAGATTGGCCACATTAGGGCTCTATACGACGGTAATATGGAGTGAATCTACTAGCGCTCGGATACAAATATTATAATATCGTTCCTTGAATACAAAACGGCCACATTCCAAAATCATTCACTGTTGCAATTAAAACTATAAACAAAAGACTTAAGATTTTTAATGTAATACTGACAGCTTTTGGAATGTGTTATTTCACTCTTTAAAACAAAATCGAACCGCCATTTCACTAAGCGAATTACCTTTAACACGTTCAATTTGAATAATCACGTAACACAACCGGACTCATTCGATTTTCAAATTATAATTGGTGCTGTGCGCCGCGCTTTTTGAACGGGAGACGTGCACGGAATACCGCCGTAACGTTATAACGATATTAGCAGCTGCATCACGTAAGCGTTGCAACGGTTAACGGTTTATCAACGAGTTGTTAATTCCATTTTCACATGTTTTATTTTCTTTAAATAACTGGCCGGTTGGCAAAAGTGGGATGGCTTTTTGGTCAGTGTGTTTCAAATTAAGTTTGTTATTTTCAGCATGGGCTTGGAATTTCTGGCTTTGGTACGAGGTATGAGGTTTGAAATTATTTGTACCCAAATTAGGAAAGTATCAAATATACTTTAAATACATAATTCAGCCAATTAACAACAAGTAATCATAGGTAAAAAGTGATTGTTATCATTGTAACTATCACTTGTTTTAATTAATTTTATTTGATATATATACCATAAGTCATTTCACAGATTAATTTTTATAATAGTTGTATTTTGAATATCATTTTTTTCCCTCTGATCTTGCACCAGACGCTATTTTAAAAAAATAATGTCCCAATCTCCAATTCCTCGACAAAACCAGTTCTCATGAATTAAATATATCATCATAACGATTCGGCCGACAAAGAGCGTTAACGAGGTATGTTGCAAATCAAACAAAATGCAGCTGATTGCGATATGGGCGGATGTTTGCGGTCACTAACTAGTGCATTTAGCCTACACCTCGCGTACGAAATGATATTATTTACTATACAGTACATAATATTGATATTTAAACTGGGACGCTATTGACATTTAGTATCGTGGCTACATATGGCTACATGACAGCTCTCTCTTTTCTCTTTTTGTGTATTTCTATTATTACGTTGAACTAGGCAGTAAAACGTAATTTAATGTATTTTGTATTAATTGTGTCAAGTAAAAAAATATAAAGCTTTATGTATTGTTGAGTGGCGCCCACCGCGGGGCTTTGATATTGTTAAAAATTGTTAGACCTATTTATTATTTTCCATTTTGAGATGAAAAATTAAGCTGCTCTGATAGTCTAGACATTTTTTACTTCTGAGTTTGGCCGTCAACAATTACAATACCAATTACCTACAGTTTCATACAATACTTTTATCTACCACTCATCGTAAATTCAAAATTTTAAACTCATCGGTGGTAGGTATGTAATTATTTTACCGCACGACCGGAGATGATTTTGAAATTAGTTACGACAACAGTTGCTGGTGAAGCGATTATTGAAATTTACGCAAACGCAATATTGAATAGAATAATAGCTTTATCCTATTCGATAAAACCTCATTGCCTTTGACTCTGTATCGTATTGTTTGTAATTCGGCCGCCACTAGGAAAAAATCTTGATCTTGATGAGGTGGGAAAATGCAAACGAAATGGATTTAATTGTGTTTTTTACATCTCAAGTAAATAAGACTTTATTTATAGCGTAAAGAGAAGAGAAAGATTATTATAAAGTTGAAAATACTATGACATGTCAAAAGCAATATGGTTTTACCGATTGGAATATTGAACGCGTTTTACAGACATTACCATGTGGTTGCACAAAAACTAGTTTTACGTTTAAGCGAACGGTTTCAAATACCCTCTTTAGGAACGCGCAAATTTCAATCGCGGAAACCAGCTCTGCCTTTCAGTTTAACCTCGTTAACTCGTATGAGCTGAAACCAGTTTCTAACGCTAAAGCCGAACCGTCTGCTGGCGAATTTGTATTAATTAAATGGATCCAAATGGATCTCAGACGGGCCGTCTGCATAGTTGTCTGTTTGTCTTTAAATCCACTTGCAAAACTCTCAATCCGGTTATGTTTAATTGAAATCCCATCTCGATTCTGAAGAGGTGGAAAGATGCAAGCGTAGAGGATTTAAGGGCTTTTGACAAAAGATAACTGGAAACACCGCCTTTTTTATACAAAGAAGTAATAATTGGTGAAATTCTTACAAGTGATGCTTCGTTGCCAGGGTGGCTTTTGTGGGACTACTTAACCACTCTTAAAAATTACTAAGTATAAATATCAGCATATTTTCTGCTATTCCAGTTTACTTACACTTTCCTCTTTAAAAGCTAGCTCTTTGAGTGGCACTGAGTACAAAGTTACGAAAACTAAATGAACTAAATGAAGATCTATAATAATGAATAAACACTAACAGAGACAGCTGTACGAGTATAAAAGTAACAATAATAAATGTCAACTTATAGGTAACCTACACCTCTCATCTTTGCTGCTAGCCTAGTACAATCTTAACGCTAACCCACTTGGAAGCCAGCTTAAGCTGCAAATAGGTGCCAGTGCTACCGGCATAGGCCGACCATTAATTGCGCAGGCCAGCTCGCGCCGACCGCACCTACATCATGCCCTAGTCCTTGGTACGGTGAGCAGAAAAATCGTGCCCCGCGCTCTCTCCGACAGCAGGTCATTTGTTAATTCGTTGAAATATGGTGGCAGGCGACGGCCATTCATTATAAGGCCGGCTCGTTTGCGCCGCACGTGTGTTGTAGCGTTTGCAGTTAAATTGGACGGTGAATGGGTTATTTTTGGCGTTGTGGATGTGGTTTAAACTTTTTTGTGTGTGTTCATTTTGCTGTCTAAATATGAGCTGTATTTTGACTTGAAGTTACTCAACGATTATTTGGTATTTTTATTGCCTTGGAAGAATGTATGACGTTTATTTGAATCAGTAAACATCAAACGGTAACAGTGTTTCTTACCAACAGAAAAAAATATTTAAAAATAAAAAGCCACCTTCAAAAACACAAAAAAAATATAACCCTACCGAATAGGTCCAACTTAAATCGGCTTTTTTGTGTAAATATTGTGATCGCCGACTTCAGTTGGACTAACTTATTAGGTTTTCGTTTTTGAAGGCGGTTTTTTGCTTTTTAAAACATTTATATTATTTTATACTTTTAGTGATCATAATGCGCTGTTCCGTAGTCCCAATTAGTAGTTGATATGAAACTTTAAGTTTCAAGCGCGCCGCAGGCAACGCCGCCGGAAATTCATAGTCATAATTATTATTTCAAAAAGTAAATATTCTTCGTTGTAGTCGCTCAACTATCTTAATCGAGATGTCTTATTGCCACCCTTGAAATAGGTACCGTTGAGGAGTTCCGATGGCCATCTGTGGTCTTCATCATCAGTTCCACTTCCCCAAGTGATACTTTCTGAATGCAAATGCTAGACTTGTTACTAAATATACTAAAGTCGCTATATGTTTGCCTACAATGTTTGAGATCTCATCAGATTCAGATTTGGTGACAGGAAACAACCTCGAAAGTATACTCTATCAAACCAAAAAAAATTATCAAAATCGGTCCACAATTGCCGGAGTAATCGGTAAAAAAACATAAAAAATGGAACGTATAACCACTTCCTTTTTTTAAAGTCTGTTAAAAAACCACTGTCACGCAAAGCATTTGTCCAATTATGGAAGTTAGATAAAATTTTCAGGTGTGTTTTTGCAATTACTTGGCAATCCCAATCCACAAATACAGTCACAATACGGGAACTACTGTTTGTATTTGGTCGTGTAATGTAAATCGGGGTAAGTCGGTTAATACTTGTATATCCGCTCGGCTAAGTTACAAAGAGTAGCAAGTTACTTAGCATTCCCGTGATGTGACTGTTCCTTAGTAATACACATAAGCACCCACGCATCTGTCAAGTAAAGGGTCGTGGGTTTAAAATATCGGGACTGAAAAAATAAACTTTATTTTGCTCACCATACAATAAAATATTTGAGTACTTTATTTTCACGAGTTTTCATTTCGCATGCTGACGTTACACTCGATGCAACCGCTTGTGCAATTGCTACAACCTGCACACTCTCTGTCTCTCTCTTTTGTCATCCCAATCGCATGTTTGTCTCTTTTCCTCGTGTAGTGCTATTTTATTGTTGTAGGTATTTAGGCCTGTAGGGGTTTTGTAGTAATTATTTTGTAAAAAGTGTCAGGTCCTGTGGGTATATATTGTAGTTGTACTCGTCCAACATGTACATCAATGTTTCTGATTTATGAACTAAAGAGTTGCTATGTTTTCAGAAGGGAAACGTATGATTGGTTTTTATATACAAACTTACTTTCGCAAGTTTCAAAGTATGTATTTGGTGATTTGTATATCTGGGTCTCAGATTTAGGTTACCGTCGTTCCTGTGAACACACCGAAAGTTAACGTTTTTAAGACCTAATTTTCTGGCTAAGCCCATACCCGCAAAAACGCCGTCAAAACTGCTTTAGACCTATCATATGAAAACATAACTTATATGCACACAAGCTTTTAACTATTGGCCACAGGAGAGACAAATTTTGTTTTTAAGAGTGTGTATGACCCATCTACAGAAACTAATGTAAGTACCAAGTAATTTTTTTTTTTGTATTTTTAAGTTTAAGTTTTTAGAGTTGTTGGTATTTTTGTAACTCTGCATACCCCACTCTGGGAATGAAGGCGTGGTGTTTATGTACGTATAAGAAGAAGTAGTGAGTTTTTTGTGGAAAGGAGAACGCACAAGAGCACTCAGGCCACCTGATGGTAAGTGGAATCTGAGACCCATAGAGTTTTGAATTCACAAGACTGTGCAATACTAGGACCTCAAATGCGTTGCCAACCCTGAGGACCAAGATAGAATGCCTCTATGCTAGTAACTATACCGGAACACAACAATACAAACACGAGAAAAATATTATAAGTTTTAATTGCATGGTCACTTTTAAAAATATACATTATTATTGAACAAACTTCAAAAAAAAATATTTGGGCAATAGTCTCCACGACCGTTTTATAGTAAAAAAAAAAAGCTACGTTATAACATATTTTCACAGAAATTAAGATACTAAAATAGAAACATCATACATATAGCACTGTTTTCATTAAAAAAGATAAAAAAAAAAACAAATATAATATTCTTGCTTTGCTTGATAGATCCTATAGTTATAATCTAATTTCATTAGTCATTACAGTATAATTTAGGTATTACTTACTTAACTAGTACGCAGCTCAACATAATGTAGGTAGGTACAGATAAGTCTTAATCAAAACGAGATTCGTCAAACGTGGGTCGATATTGTTATAATTATGAAAAGTGACTAGTTTGCCGTGTGTTTGCCGTCCAAATCAAAATTCTTACCAAGCTGTGAATATGTTTATAGTATAGTTATAGATAGATTAAGAAAAAGTAGGTTCACTTAATCAGTTCACATTAATTAAGATTTTTTACTACACAGCAATAAATTTAAAAAATGTGCTATATTCTCACTTTTTTTTATGTTAAGGAGAAGGCACACGAGCACTCAGGCCACCTGATGGTAAGTGGAATCTGAGACCCATACACATTTGAATTCTCAAGACTATAATCCTAAGACCTCAAATGCGTTGCCAACCCTGAGGACTAAGATGGAATGCCTCTATGCTAGTAATTTCACCGGCTGTCTTATCCCCACACCGGAACACAACAATGCGAATGTTGCTTGGCGGGTTGTTAATGGATAAGATGGTGGTAGCGATCCGGACGGACCCTGCACAGGGTCCTACCACCACTGGTGGCAAATAGCGCAGGACAGAGAGATCTTTGGAGGAGGCAAAGGCCTCCTGCTGGGTAAAGACCCAACCTGTGGATCTAGCGTGATGCCTAACCTAACCTGAAATAAGTCAATTAGTATTAAAAGAAAGAGAAATATAAGTATGAATACCTAGCAATAATTAAGTAATTAATTTAGCAACTAAGATGAAAATGTAGCTTGTAGCTTGGTCAAATAAAGGCTTATTTATTTCATTTATTTATTATTTTCTCACATATGAAAAAACATTGTGAAAATAAGGAGGAAAAATCTAGTAACATACTCAAAAAAAAAACAATAACTCCAACTTTTTTGAAGTCATTTTAAATATAAGGGGGCGTCAACATTCGGTTTCCAGTAGCTTTTGTATTCATTGGATACTAGATCTAAATCAAACTAGTATCTATACCTACTTACTTACATAAATCCCAAGGCAATAAGCCTATTGTACATAATAGCCCGTTCATCATATAACCGTTTATGTACTGAATGAGTGCCTATTGCGATGCTACGCACGGCGGCAACTGAATGGGAAATGACCCCCGGGTAACTATATGCTTTGCATATAATAATGCTACCTGAATAACGATCACATGCGTCAATTGAAATAAATTATGTCTTATTTACATACATACATAGATCACGCCTGTTTCCCAGAGGGGTAGGCAGAGACCACTTCTTTCCACCTGCTACGATCCTGACAAAGCTCTTTCGCTTCTTCCACATTCATACATCGAGTCATGCATGCACGTCGTTTCGGGTACTTAAGATTCGGCCCTTTTCCAGTATTTCCCCGATTTGATTCAAAAAAGTACGCCTAGGGCGCCCCCTTCCGACCCTTCCACTCACTTTAGCACTGTAAATTTCTTTCGTCAATCTTTTTTCATCCATCCTTTCCAAATGACCGAACTATCGAAGCATGCCCTTTTCAATTTTAGTCACTACATCTTAACAAATAAGTCTTGTTGTCTTATTTTAACAATCATTATACTTATAGCTAATTGAAATGATTTTTTTCTATAAAAAATATTAGGTGTACCCCAACTGTCGCTATTTACACATAAAAACAATCGGTAACTAAAGTGTTATTGACTTTTATTAAGTAGTTCGTTTGAGTTGTAACACCCCATAAGATGTTTTAATTTTATTCTCTAAAGAAAACATCTATCTCCATTTTAATCCAGAACGTATTTATGTCATGTCATTGAGTGAACTTCGCTTAAATTATATCTCGTTGTGTGTTGTTGAATAGGCAGTAGATAGTTATTTAGATAGAAATAGTGCTATATAAGTTATACAATAAAGGCAATATAAAACACGGTATTGCACAATTTTCCTGCTATTTTTGGTTTAAATGTTGCATATGAGGATGTCTCGCCCATCTTTTAAAAGTCCTTACTCAGCGTGAATTTTATGCGCACTCAAATATTTTAGAGGTTTGACTGTTTGAATTTGTATTAGACAAGACAAATATCAAAGATCAACATCCTAAAAAATACAATGTCCACTGAATAACCATAAAAAATAATATTTTTTACGTCAGTACTAATTTATACACATTGCGGTCCGTTTTCATCGCTTTACACTGTATTTAATGATTTTAATGCATATTTGAAACAAAATTACCTCTTTCAAATGTCTCAAATAAACAATCACAATGCCACAGACTCATCTGCATATTTACGGACGCCTCCTAGCTATGCCTGCTTTCATAACCCAAAAGGACTTATATACAATTAGATCCCTATAGTAATTCCAACTGTATTCTTGTACTCAAAGCTTGCAAATACTATAACAGAGCTAAGGGAGATAGAGTTTTTAGATTAAAATGGCAGATGTGGCGCCTTAATGATTACCCTTCATTGTTACTGCGATTTGAATATTGTAAAGACTAAATTGCCATGCATATAGAGTGGAGCCACTGAATAATTTCCAAGGGATCATTGTTATTTAGTGCAGGGGATAATAGGGCTTGTGATGGCATCGCGTTATCAGTAACGTTAAACACTGATTTATTTTTAGGGTTCCGAACGTCAAAGGGAAAAACGGAACCCTTTCACTTTGTTGTTGTCCGTCCGTCCGTCTGTCTGTTTAGACCCTTTATCTCAGGAACGCGTGGAGATTCGATTTCGATATTTTTAGAAATTACTAGACATGAGACATTTCATTTAACTTTCAATTGTTGTCCATGAGTCTGAGGGCACACTTACCAAATTAGATTAAAATAGAATAAGGTAAAAAATATTTTTACTATTCGTATAATAAAGGGTGTTCCACAAAAATATTTTCGACCAAACATTATATAGGTCAAACAATTTTATGCATTTCAAACGGCTCCCATTTTATACCCTGGATTAATATTAACTTAGTTTGACAAGATCCAGCCCTACAATTTTTCATTTAATTTCAAGTGAAAAGCAACAAGTCTTACCTCCAGTCCCAATCCAAAGTTCCTGGGGATCTGTGACCTTCATCCGACAGGTAAAGTCCCCGGGGAGTCAATTAGCGAACCGGTCCGATCCGGCGCGGACCGGATCGAACTGGTATTAACTGGTAGACGGACACGACATTCCTTATATTAAAACTATTGTCTCAGAACGAAAAATGAATTATATTGTCGGTTAAAAATCTAGTATAGAAACAACCATATAATTTACACAAGACAAAAACAAAAACAAACAGTCATCGTTTTTACCAGGTTACTCATATTCCAGCAAATAATTATGCTATCGTTTTTAAATTTTAAGTTTTATTCCTGTAAAAGTTATGTCAGGATTCTAGTTCTAGCTATAATTTCATGTTTTATGCCTTTAAGATGATTATTGTTAAATGTGCCATCGCTTCCCCAATCTTCTAAGCTGATAAACCGAATAACCTTAAAAAAATACAGAAAATATAAAAGGATATTTCTATCTAGCATAATTTTGAATAATCAATTTAAACGGCAGCTCCAGTCAAAAAAACATCGCATGAAAAAAACTAGACCAGATTCTCATGTATTTATTTATTCAATACAATTGTGGGCTTACAGTATAACCAAGACACATACAATATTAAAATTTAAACACTTACCTAACATTACACGATATACATAACATTAACTAACCGATTCACATAACCCGATATTTTCTGTATAAAAGTGTACCTAAAAGAACTATTGAATGCGTCACAAATTATCTAGTTTTTTTTCTAGTTAACATTTAAATACACAATTAAAAAGCTAATAAATATGAATGCAAAGCAATCACGCGAGAGATTAGTGTAACCCGAATTCACCCCTTCCCCTTTCACCCCTTGATAGTAATTGTCAATGGACCGACGCGTGCCGAGCACGTGCTCGTTAGTTAGCCATTATTGTGCGTTTTGAGTCACTTTATTACAGAATTTCACGTAATTAAACTAATAAAGAGACGTGATCGCCGGGCTTAACATTTCTTTTTAACCCTTTAATTTAATTTTTAAATCATTGCTACTAATTACTGTTTTGAAGGGCTGTGCTTGACATTCAATTTATTAAAGAAACAAAATTTACAAATGTATCTAGTTTTGTTTAGAAAAAAGCTACTTAGTACAAAGTTTTGATTAAAGTAAAACAATATAAGAACATAAAATGAGCTAGAAGTTCTTAACTCTAGTTTACACACACATTGGTCTAATGTTACTTTTAATCTTTGGACATTGGAAGTAATCGCGTAGAACATTATTTATTAACATAGACAATAGCTTATTATGTAAAAAATACCCCCCTCTCAGCTTCAGTGATATTCATATCTCGGATATTTGGGAGATAACTTACTAAAAATTCGCGAACGCTCACCTTTTTATTACTCCGCTAATATCTTTAAAGATTTTAGGACACCTTGTATAGAGTGGTTACAGCGGGGAAAAATATTGATTTAACTTAATTAAATATAGATTGCTGGTATTATACGTTATGCTGAATACACGTGAACATAATTATAATATTTTGACCAAACTGCATTTTTGTTTTGAAACTGTAAATATTTCAGGTCGTGTAGAACCTTATAGGTTAGGTGAGGTTAGTATTCCTAAAATATTTACAGTTTCGAAGATAAAGCTATTTGGGAAATGAATCACCTTAGCAAAAAGTTTTTTGGTGAAACGAAGGTAACCTGAATAAACTTATAGAGGCCCTAGCAAAGATGCTTGCGCTCGTAACGTTTTTCTTTTCTATCGCTCAAAATGTATGGAATGACAGCTGACTACGTGGTTATCGTAACGCACTAGTATGTCATCCCATACATTTTGAGTGGTAGAAAAGAAAAGCGTTATTAGCGTTTGCATTTTGGCAAGTGGCTCAGTATGAGACAATTTAGGTAATATTAATTCACATTAACATCACGATGACAAAAATATACCGGGACCTGTTACCACAATGCTATAAGTAGATTCACGTGTATTTAGCATAACAGCTAATACCAAAAGTCCGGTCTTCAATAAAAATAAATCAGTGTTCTACCCGGTTGTAACCACTCCATGTTATTAATACGTTCGTGAATTTTAGGCAGATTTGTTTCCTACTATCCTATCTCTAGTGACGTGACTTGGAAGGTGGAATGCTTTTTTTTTATGTTAAGGAGAAGGCACATGAGCACTCAGGCCACCTGATGGTAAGTGGAATCTGAGGCCCATATACATTAATTTGAGTTCTCAAGCCTATAATCTTAAGACTGTAATCCTAAACCCTCAAATGCGTTGCCGACCCTGAGGACTAAGATGGAATGCCTCTATCATATGCTAGTAATTTCACCGGTCGTCTTATCCCCACACCGGAACACAACAATGCGAACACTGTTGCTTGGCGGTTGGTTAATACATAAGATGGTGGTAGCGATCCGGACGGACCCTGCACAGGGTCCTACCACCACTAAAAGCTAAATCGACCATCTTAAAATTAAGGAGTATCCAAAACATCTATCCCATAGTACGCTCCGTTGATCAGATCCACCTTGGTTCCATTGTGAGTGACCATGCTGAGGAAAAAGAAGAAAGGACGATCGGCGACAAACTGAGGAATGGTGTCGTCACCCATTGGTGCCATGCGGCCTATCTTTCCTGCCTCCATAATGTCTCCTGTGATAAGTAAATTAATATCAGGCCCCGAATTAAGGTCACCTTTATCGCGGTGGATAAAGTATTCGTCACTCTCGCACTTACTGGTCAGAAAGTGACAGATGTTTTATTCACATCGATAAACACGACCATAAAAGGCCCGCAGGGGACAATCTCACACAAATTGACCTAGTCCCAAACTAAGCTCTAGGCTTGTACTATGGGTACTAGACAACGATATACTTACTTATAAAGAAAATATATAAACGACACGCTAGCCTAGTCGGTAGTGACCCTGCCTTCAAAGGCAGGGGTCCTGGGTTCAAATACCGGTAAGGGCGGATATGTGTGTGATGAGCACGAGTATTTGTTCCTGAATCTTGGATGTTTTCTATGTATTTCTCTATACAAGTAGGCCAACGTGTCGTTTTTGGAGTTTTAAATTGTTTCTTTTGGCAACCTCATTTTGTTTACGTAATATTTTAATTCTTTATAAGGTCCGTATATTTAAACATGGAACAACAGCTGTGACGTCATTCCTGCGTGGATTTTGTACAGAGCGTTTTTGCAGGGGGTCTGAACTATGACATTTTAAAGTTTCATATGTTATTCTTCTCTATCATAGCCAGAGATCGAACAAATAGGTGTCATTACTCGCAATAATGTGGACATGACTCCCATTTTAATTAAACAAATTAAATTATATTAATTTATTTCTTACCTGAACTTTAATCTTGATTCTTTGCAGGATAGTTATAAATAAATAATACAGGAACGGTCATTGTAATTATATTAATTTAAGTACATAAGTTTACTCCATTAACTGCAGTGGATTCGAAAGGAGCTTTCACCTCCATAAGTTTATTTTAGCCGTGAAAAGGAATAAAATAACCACGGAAAACATATTAAAATACCTGTTTATTTGCTTTAATAAATATACACAATAACAAATCTTTGTATCATTTATTACTGCCTTGCAAAGTATCAAAATTATTTTTAGGGTAAGTAATCAATTAATGTAATATAATTTGTTTAATAAAAATCTATGGAATCATGTCCACATTATTGCGAGTAATGACGCCCATTTGTCCGGTCTCTGATCATAGCAGTTTGCAGAGAGCGTAAGAATAAAAATGATGCGTGTTCCCTATTTTGACGTTTAGCAGTTTTACTGCATCGATCACAACAGACAGTAGAAAACTTTGCAAATATCCAAAATTCCACGTACGGCTCCTGAAATTCTCAGAGACTACGAATTCAAGTTTCCCCCACTTTTGTTTAAAACTACACTCACCGCCCGCGCCGTGCCTGTAACTTCCCATTTCGTCAATATCAAGGAAAACTTTTTGCTTCGCTTTACTGACGTACATGTTGTAGGGTGTTTTTTTATTCAAAATACCGTTCAGGCCAGTGTTTGTGTTCGAGAGCGTTAAATTGAGACCGGCCTGTAAAATCAAGAGTCATGGCTGCCCTCAGACTTACATACATACATAACGTCACGCCTTCATTCCCAGAGTGGGGTAGGCAGAGCAACAGAATACCAACAACTCTAAACTCGTTGATAATTCTGTAATTACATTTTGCATAGTCAGGCTAAGATGTTTACCAGTGTATTAGTGACAAGTTGCAAGCCCATCACCTAACAGTACCACAAGCCTTTATTCCCTTAGTCGCCTCTCACGACATCGATGGGAAGTCATGGAGTGGCACTATTCTAACCCGGCAACCACACGGACTTAGTTTATGATAATTCGTCGGTAAAACTGCAATACCGCGTAACTAACAAATTGAATAAGTTGCAAAATACTCCTTAACATGTAAGGCATTAGGTACATTTTGCAACTTATTGAATTTGTTAGTTAAGCAGTATTGCAATTTCATCGACGAATTTACTCGTTCTTTACTGACTCTTTTCAATTCATATAATTATCCCTATTTCCCTTGGTCATGGCATCACGTGTTGGCTGGACCGATATCGCTAATTCTTTTTTTAGGTTGTGTTTGTTATTATCAGGAAAAGGTTCTTATGAAAGAAAAGATACCAAAATTAAGCGTTGGCAACCCTTAGGACTAAGATGGAATGTCTCTATGCTGGTAATTTCACCGGTTGTCTTATCCCCACAACATAACACAACAATGTGAACACTGTTGCTTGGTGGTACATTGAGATGGTGGTAGCGATCTAGACGGACCCAATGACGGAGTTAAGAACCATCCAGTGGGTCTAGACAAGTTGCATTCGACAATCCTTAGCGATTATGTTTCGATACATAAATGTATGGAATTGACGTAAGCCATCGAGTTACCGGTTCGCTACGACCAGATTTCATAATGCCACGCTCCTAGTACGTCGTTATGTCAAAACACATTAGCTTCAAAATATCTAAAACTTAAAATGACTGACTAATACTTCTTAAAATACCGTAGTCTTGATATTACTATAATTAAAATTTACTTTATCATGTTTTGACAAATTTTTTAATTCAACTTCGTCTCAAAATGTCTAAAACTCAAATAAACTTGATAACGAAAATGTCTCAAGATTAAAACGTCAAATTTTCAAAATACCATAATTCAGTAGCTATCCAAAAATGACACAATGTAGCACTGATAATATATTCCGTGGTTTATTTGTAAATTAAATTAAATATTTTCTTAGGTAGGTAGTACAGAAGTCAGAACCGCCATTGTGTTAGTCCGAAAAAGGTTTTATTTTGGTTCGTTGAAAAAACTGCTTATATTTAATGTACAATACAATACAATACAATACAAATACTCTTTATTGAACACCAAAAATTAAAAAAAGTTAAAGCAGAACATGGAACAGTACATTTAAACCAAAATGTTTTTAATGTAACCAGTTTATTTTAGGTATTATGAAACAGTGTTATTGTGATCTTTGGGCCGGTCAACCAAAAGTATTGTTGAATTTTGGTAATTACGAAACTAGCGCATTTTCACCTTCAGTCTTTATAAAAAATCGGTAGTAGGAGGAATTGTTCTTTTTAATAACTATACGTTTTGGATATCAGATGTAATGTGTGAACGTCATTATGACATTTTATTGCATTGAAATTATATCTGTATGAGATTTTTGTCATTAGGAAACTAAGACAGTTTAAGATTGAGTCAAAATATGTAATATGATATTTGATTGTAGCGTTACTTCAATCCATACGTTTTTCAATCGAATCATAATCTCTAACGAATGTCGAATGCAACTTATTTAACCCGACTGGTTAAATGAGATTTATTTTAAAAAAAACTGCTGCCATTTCGGTTTATCCGTGCAGGCGCCACGATGCCACTGACAGACATAAACACAGATATACAATAATATGTTAAACTCATTACACCCTTATTTTGTCTTTGGAGGTTAAAATGGCATTTATTAAAGTGACACTAATGGAGTTTAACCTCAAGCCGTATCCGTGTGGTTGCCGGGTTAGAATAGTGCCACTCCATGTCTTCCCGTCGATGTCGTAAGAGGCGACTAAGGGGATAAAGGCTTGTAGTACTGTTAGGCGATGGGCTTGCAACCTGTCACTAAGACACTGATGATAAACATGTTAGCCTGATTGTGCAAAATGTGGTTACAGAATTACTAATGAACAAGTTTTTTAGAGGTGTTGGTAATTCTGTAGCTCTGCCTACCCCACTCTGGGAATGAAGGCGTGACATGTATGTAACCTCAAGCCAACTCACCATCTTTAGGTATTTTGTCCAATCAAAAGCCATTTTTATCCTGAACCTTGGTAGAAAAACATTGACGGTTTCCCACTTCATTCTCTTATTGATACTTTCCAAGGTGTCAGGTTTTTGTGAGAGTATGCTTAGGAGATCCTTTATATTCTTATCTGGCTCTGTAACTATGAACGTCGCGGTTACACCATAGACAGCTAAATTCATAGAGATTGCCTGAAATAAAGTAAACACTGTAAACATCTTGTATTTTTTCTCCCTCTATCTTTACTTATTTATTTAAACACGACGGCAACTTGTAGGAAGAGGAGACAATAGAGAGAACTCTCTCCAGGTGGGTGTAATGCCAAGGGACTGAAGTCCATTTGGACTTACTGACTGAAGAAACATCGTTAGCGCGATGTAGCGCACTGTCAGATTTAGTTGCGCTGTCTGACGCTGGTGGCGCTGTCGAGTTGGTTGTTACAAGTGGTCACTAGATGTCGCTAGGTCGCTACAGCTCGTTATTTTCGAATATTTGAATGTCTTTTCTATCACAAAAAATACACAGAAAACCAGCGTTGTAGAACACATGCTGAGTGGCACCCTTGTTGGTGTCACATTCCACCAATTTCATTATTAGGTTAAGTCTTATCTTATTTTCTTATTATGTTGGTGGTGTAACGTGTTATCTATCAAAAGAATATTTATCATTCTTTCTTTTTTATTTCAAATAATTTTTAATGGCATGGACATGGCAAACGAGCTGGCTGGTCTGGTCACTTCATAGTAAGTGGAATCTGTGACCAAAAGACATTTACAACCTCAGAACAACAAAATGGAAGGTCTGCAAACGCGTTGCACCTCTATTATGCACGGTAAAACAACAATGTTTTTGTCATATTATTATTATGGTATTATTTTTAACTCAACCGCCACTACTGACAAATAAATAAGAGCTATGACAACGTTCACAATTCGATAACAAGTCAGAGGCAATACAACTAGTAGAATAGAGGACCTGGGAACCGATTTTTGACTTTCGAGCGTTCGAAAGTTTCAATCGAAAGTAACCAAAAACAATAAAATGGTATTTTTGACTTGCGAGCGATAGAAAATAGGAACACGAGTGGTCCGTGGCATTCGTTTTGAATTCTATCAATAGAAAGTATCATTTGTCACCTGTCAAACCTGTTAATACTAAAACAATTCATATTGTTATAATACTTAAACGCAAAATTAGCGACATAAAATAAAATATTACAATAGGTATGGCAAGTCTGGAGGAGTATTTAATTTTAGTAAATAATAATAAAGAGGAAGAAGATGAATTTGTGCCTGTGCAACCGCCGCGGTTTCGGCTAGCAGAATTAGGAAACGAGCCATTTCTCGAAAGCGAAAATAAATTTAAGAAGAATTACAGATTAAGTAAAAGCCTATGCAGATATTTAATTCATAAGTTAAGGCCGTTTGTCTCGGATGCTCAACGACCATGTGATTTAAGTATTAACGCAAAGGTAAGTTAATTAGTATTGTGTGATTATTATGGATACAACATGAAGTTTTTGCAATTATGTTACAAAACAATTGCATGTTCTAACCAGTTACTATTAAATCTAGAAAGAAAGAAAGAAACCTAGCAATGACATAGACATCCACAGACGAGGAAGCGTTTCATTTAACCTAAATTTATAACCAGTCAAGAATTTGTAAAATAGCGTAATAAATCTCACTCGCACTTAAATAATAATTAACTTGTTATAATTTCAACTCTTGATAGTTTCACACATTTATTCTCATTCAAAATATGAATTACAAAAAACCGGTAAAACATCGACTTACTGCGTATAATGAAACGCGTTCCAACTTAACAGTACTATTTAGTCAATCCCTCAGTTTCGAGTGAGAATCTCAAAAATATGGAATTTGGTACCATTCGAAAATAAAGCGTGAAAGATTGTCGCATTCGAATATTTTCTACTGTTGGGTTTTGAAGTCGAACGCTCTAAAGTCAAAAATCGGTTCCCTGTTCGAGAAACATTTCCACATGCACAGTTACAATTTTTGTCCAACCTAATGTAACTTACGTAAACCCTGCTTCAGATGACCTAAAAACTGACCTAATTTTCTGTCAATGAAATAAAATTCACACATTCGATGAAATGAGTGTCAGCGATTCAAGGGAATCCCATTTTTATTATTTTGTTACTATAGCGATTGCGCACGTGAATTTAATTCAGTCAGAGAGTTCTGACGCATAGACGGATAGTTATAAGGTCCCACTGGCACGCTCTGGTTCCCAAAAATGTTAAATTTCTTACCGAATACAACTCGTCCTCATCTCTCAAATAGTTGCATGGAAAGACCGTGTTCATCATTGGGACTTTTATCACTGTGTGGTTTAAGAGATGGAAAGTCTTCATGCCTGTGTTTTTTATATCAAACCTTTGCTCCCAGGTGGGCTGAAATAATTTGTCGATTATGGAAAAGCAAATGCAAAGGAGATTAAAATTAACATTTTGTTGGCCATTTATTTATTTATTTATTTAATCTTTATTGCACAAAAACAAGTACAAATGGCGGACCTAATGCCTAATGGCATTCTCTACCAGTCGGCCATTCTACTTTTCGTTTTACATAAGTTTTAGCCGCGTTATCGCTAAACGTTTTTTTTTAATAAAGCGGTAATTTGTTGTGTTTTCTAACTTAAAACTCGAAAAAAGACGTAAATAAACTTATAAAGTGAGTAACGCAGTTGATGTCCCCGCGTTTTTTATGGAAAAGTACAATTTACCACTGAATTACAAATTTTTTTCAACGTTAATTGAGTAATTTAATCTTTTTTTTTGTTTTGAATTCGTTAAAATTAAATAAAATGCATTCTCTAAGCGTTCTTCTTTTAATTTAAGAGCCCGGGCTGGGATTCTACACGATAATAACGATATCATCTTTAACGTGTTTCCGTATTGTCAACGTTTTGATAACTCTTATGTCATTTACAATAATGGCGACTGTGACATAAACGATTCCAAAACACCTCAAACGTGATATCGTTATAACGCTGCTCTTGTCGGTGGAGTATTTTCCTATCTTCTCTTTTCTCTGCCAGCTCCTTCACCTCTCTTTACGACACGACATGCACCTTCTCCTTAATTTGAACGAATTAAGAAATTCTCTAATCGTTTTAACCAGACCCAGAATTCCATTTTCAGAGTCTCAGAAATTATTATTGTTCTGTATGTAGGTATTGGTAATAAAGTAGGTACTTTATTACATCTATATCAGTATGTTTATCGTTGTCTAGTACCCATATACAGTATAAGTCTTGAGCTTAGTTTGCGACAAGCTCAATTTGTGTGAGATAATTTTGTCCCCTTTTTATATATTTTCTGTACTAAAAAGACTATTCCCAAGTAAAATCTAGGCTACGTCATCACTATTGAAATGATTAATTAAAGTGAGATTTTTAAAACTGTTACATAATATTGTAGTAAATACTTACTTTAATTTGAATACCATTAACCAATAATATTGACGAATATTGATTGATATCGCCTGAATTTAAAATATTTCTAATACGCTTGTACGTCTTTTCATCGATCTGCAAAAAAAATAGATTAACCAAACGCCTTAATTTACAGTTTAAAATTAAGAAAAGATGGATGAGCGGGAAGCACTACCCACTTTTCTATCCGGCGACGAGTTATTAAAGAAATCGTGGTGGTAGGACCCATTGCAGGGTCCGTCCGGAACGCTACCACCATCATATCTATTATAATGTGACCCATAGACATTTGAATTCTCAGGACTATAATCCTAAGACCTCAAATGCGATGCCTACCCCGAGGACTACGATGGAATGCCTAGCAATTTCACCGGTTGTCTCATCCCCACACCGGAACACAAAAATGCGAACACTGTTGCTTGGCGGGTCGTTAATGGATAAGATGGTGGTAGCGATCCGGACGGACCCTGCACAGGGTCCTACCACCACTTAAGTCGTTGTTAGCTAAAGGTTTAACAACTACTTTGAGAGACATTTACATAGATACATACATAAAGTCACGCCTTCATTCCCAGAGTGGGGTAGGCGAGCTACAGAATTACCAACAACTCTAAAAAACTTGTTGATAATTCTGTAACCACATTTTGCACAATCAGGCTAAGATGTTTATCAGTATATTAGTGACAGGTTGCAAGTCCACCGCCTAACAGTACTACAAGCCCTTATTCCCTTAGTCGCCTCGTACGACATCCACGGGAAGACATGGAGTGGCACTATTCTAACCCGGCAACCACACAGATATTTTAAAGATAATTAACGGGTTATACTCGTATTTTAGAAAGTAAAAAATGGTCGCTTAGCAACTACTTAATCGTAATAATGGATTAAAATCTTGGCACATTTTGTGGTTTCTAAAAGGTTTCTAATTCATTTATCAACTATTATGAAGAAAAAACAATATTTACAGACATGGCAATAAAATTTGAAAATCGGATCGAAAATTGAATCTTAACTAGTCCAGTTAACTGCTGATTAAATAACTCGCCTAAAGAATAGATTATTTAGTCATTTACTGACTCTGAGAGCAGCGTTTACATCCCCGGTGGTAAGTAGTCATTTATTTCGTATTTCAAATTACATTAATATGTCGTTCGGCATTCAGTACCGCGAATGTCTAATAAATTGTGACCCAATGCGACATTCGCGGTACTGAATGCCGAACAATATGTGTTTTGACGACACGGTGGCTTAGTTGCGAAGTCAGCGGTCCTGGGTTTAAATCCTAGTGAGGGCAGATATTTGTGTGATGAGTGCTGATATTTGTTGCTTAGTCTTGGATGTTTTCTATGTATTTGAGTATGTATTTCTCTATATAAGTATGTTCATCGTTGTCTAGTACCCATAGTACAAGCCTAGAGCTTAGTTTGGGACTAGGTCAATTTGTGTGAGATTGTCCCGTGATATTTATTTGTTTATTTATGTCGCATCATCATCAAATTTAAGAGCCAGGCTCTTGTCGGTGGAGTAATTGCCACTTTTCTCTGTTCTCTGCCAGCTTTTTCACCTCCTGATACGACATGACATTGGCCTTCTGTCTTATTTGATTAAAGTAAGTAAGCCTAGGTCTTCCTTTTCCTCATTTTCCTTCGACTTTACCTTCCAAAATGTTCAAAAGGAAACTATCGTGCCGCATCAAGTGTCCTATCATCTTTCTTCTTCTATATTCTATACCTATGAAAATATGTCTTTTCTCGTTCACCATCTTCAAAATCTCTTCGTTGGTTTTCATTTTTTTATGTCGCATAGTTAAAAAAAATAAGGTGTACTAAAGCAACTAACTGTATCATAAAAATGAAAAATAAAGACGGATCGGTGACTTTGGACGCCTGATACCGCCGGGGCTTAGAACACGGGTACCGCGGGCGTACAACACATGTGTCAGAAGCTCTAGTGTAAAAATGTCTTAACAATCAAAGTACAGTTGTACTTACTTCGTTATTGATAATGTTAACTGCATTCTGCTTCAAACGAAACACGACCTTAGCCACCCCTACTCCATACAATGATGCGTCACCCATAAACGTTTGGTTGACGTCGTCTGTGTAGTTCACATAGATCTTGCTAAACAGGGTCATGTCTGTCTCCATTAGTCTATAGATATCGCTAAAGATGTCGCTGAAGCATGTTACTGCCTGAAAGATTTCGAAAAATTAATACTTTTTTTATGTCAAGGAGAAGGCACACGAGCACTCGGGCCACCTGATGGTAAGTGGAATCTGAGACCCATGGACATTTGAATTTCAAGACTATAATAAGGCGCTAAGAATAAGGCGCTACTAAGGAGGCCCCAAAGGGTGGTGGACCTCCGAATAGTGAGGGCCTATGTCACGGTGGCACATGCGGCCGCGTGTGTTTTGGTCTGCACCCCGCCGTGGGAGCTAGACGCTCAGGTACAGGCCGAGAAGTACCGGAGAAGGGCGGGGTTCCGGGCGAGAGGAGAACTCCTGGACTCGGAGGAGATAGAGGGGGCCCGTCAAATGACGGAGCAGCGCCTCAGGGACCGGTGGAAAACGACCTGGGGGACTCCCCCTATGGACTCCGCACCATAGGGGCACTCCTCCCATCGCTGGACCGCTGGTTGAGTCGGAGGTACGGTACCGTCACGTACCGTCTTGTGCAGGTGATGACCGTGCATGGATACTTCGGTCATTACCTGCACAAGATTAGGAGAGAGCCAAGTCCGGTTTGCCATGGGTGCGGCGATCCAGACGACACGGCCCAGCACACCCTTGAGGTGTGCTCGAAGTGGAATCTGGAGCGCCGCACTCTGGTTGCGGACACAGGGCTCTCCGATCTCTCACTGCATAGCGTGGTGACGGCCATGCTGAGCAGTGAGAAATCGTGGTTGGCGGTCGCCTCCTTCTGCGAGAGCATCATATCGCAGAAGGAGGCGGCGGAGCGGAAGCGCGAGGAAGCGGTGGATGCGCATCCGCTCCGGCGTAGACGTATGGGGCGAAGGTGGAGGCAGTTCGCTGCCCACCTGGACCCCTAGTAGGACCGTGGGGATAGGGTCCCATACTATGGTCCTACACCTCTGGGGAAAGGGTTCAATATGTTAACCGAACCCTCCCTCCTTTGGCGCGAGTGCGCGCGGCTGGGGGGCACCCAGTGGTAGCATAGCAATCAGCCCACGGTGCTTCCGCTACCAGCCCCTTGGAGGTTAACACCGGAGAGGTTTTAGACGGTATGCTTTCACCTCAGCTCTCACAGGAGACTGAGGTGGTCGAGAGTCCGTCATACCTCCCCATTTGGCTGCCCCTGGCCGGGGGCGACGATGCGTAATGTCATTTCCTCTACGTTAAAAAAAAAAAAGGTTAGAGTTGTGTCAAGGGGAGTAGCGGCTTATTTACACAGACAAGGAGCTACGCAAAAAGTAATAACGTAATATTTTTTTCCTGCCAAAAATGAAAATACGGGGTGAACCTGTTTGGGAAGTATATGACTTTGCGATACAATTTTCGCCGATTCATTAGTTAACCTGAAATATATAGTTCAAACAATTTAACCTTACAGGTAAAGTTGATCGTCTAAACGGGCGGTCTATTCTCGGGCTAAAACTAATGCTGTTTTTACACGAATGCCAAAAAAAGGAAATCAAGTGATAATTAAATTTGTATTGCTGTCGGAGGTCAGTTTTGTGGAACATTATCTTGTAAGTCCCTCCCCGACTGAGATACACATTTGGTTTTCTCTAGATTTCCTTTTTTATTTGGCATATTGACACATTGAGTGCAATGCTTGTTTTAGCTTTTAAATTCACTTTAAGCCATGACAGGCGTGTTGTTTTTACATGTTAATGTATTGTAATAATGGCAGCCGAGTAAATAACAATACGTATTGAGACAAAGTAAAATAACTTCCAGTATAAATATGAATCACAAAACTTTTTTTTGCAGTAATCCGTAATAGTGTGTAACAATAACAGAAGAAATAAACGAAAAAAATCTTCATCTTCCTTTTTAACCCCCGACGCAAAAAGAGGGGTGTTATAAGCTTGACGTGTGTATATGTGTGTGTGTGTGTGGCACTGTAGCTCTTAAATGGGTGGTTCTTAGACATGTTTCATCAAAATCGCTTCAGCCGTTTTTGAGATATTGAGCTTTTAGAGGGTAAAAAGCTCCCAAAGTAACGGCGACACCTATTTTCAGAGCTGATATCTCTTAAACTGCCCAACCTATTTTCATGAAATCTTGCTAAGAACTATTCTGATTAATATAGCTTTATTTTAAAAATCCGTTCATCCGTTTGGGAGCTACGATGCCACAAACAGACACTTAGATGAAGAAGTTTAAAAAGCGTGAAATAAAAAATAAAATTAGAAATTTAAAAAACCCCTGATTAGATAAATAGTCTGTATAAAAACCGCTAAAAAGTTAAAAATAATAAGTAGTGGCCCTAAGGGCTGATTGTTTGATAAGTAGATAGTTAACTGAAGACTGAGACTAACTAAAGTGACACGGCGGGGACCGCTAAGTAAATGAAATAACATAAAATACCCCAGCTACTTAGCGGTCCCCGCCGTGTCACTTTAGTTAGTGTCAGTGTTCAGTTGACTATCTACTTATCAAACAATCAGCCCTTAGGGCCACTACTTATTATTTTTTTACTTTTTAGAGGTTTTTTTACAGACTATTTATTTATCTCTATCCCGCCTTGTTCAGTAATATTTCATCAAAATCCTCAATATTTTAGATATGGAGAACATAAAATGTCCGTCAAATAGTTAAAACCATACGTACGTCATTGGGTCTCTTTAATCCTATAAACGACAGCAGTTCTTTCTTGGTTTCTCCTGTAGCTACTACCGCCAACTTGCATAATGAGAGTCGAAATACAAATGGAGCTAATGCTAAACTTTTGCCTGGATTGTCGTTTAAAATGTTCTGAAAAATAAATCAATAAGGGTTCTGTAAAACAGATAGATAGAGCGACAAGCGAGCAAATATACCATCAGATAATTGAGTGAGACTAAACCTATATATTTGGATTTTTTATTTGCTGTGTTGCTCCGTGTGGTTGTGCCACTCCATGTCTTCCCGTGGATGTCGTAAGAGGCAACTAAAGGAATAAGGGCTTGTAGTTCTGCTAGGCGATAGGCTTGCAACCTGTCACTATTACACTAGTAAACTTCTTTCCCTGATCGTGCAAAATGTAGTTACAGAATTATAAACAAGTCTTATTAGAGTTGTTGGTATTTCTGTAGCTCTGCCTACCCCACTCTGGGAATGAAGGCGTGATGTTATGTATGTATGTATTTGCTGTGTAAACACAATTACAAAATTGAAATACTATTTAGATATTAAAGCAAAAACAAATTTTCACCAATTAATTTTACTCGTCTCTATGGTAAAATCAAAACAATATTCAAAAGTTAACAAGCTAATAAATAATTTAAAAAAAAATGCCGGGCAAGTGTGAGTTGGACTTGCGCACCTAGGACGGGACCCTATCTAAGAATGTAAAACTGTATTAGACAAACTCGACTTTGCCGTTGAAAAAGTATTGTCTCCATACATCGATATAGGTCGAGATTAGTTTACCAACAGCAAAATAGGTAACAATCGCATTTTTTTTGTGATATTTTTTTCTTTATTTGTGCTATAAGACCTTCCTTAAGCCGGGGATACACATGCCAGTAAATCAGGAAAGTAGCTGGCATGAAAGTTACTGGCATGTACGAGTAACTGGCACACTGCGGATACATTTGCAAGTAATACTGGCATGCATACTGTGCCCTTGCATGCCAGTATTACTATACTGGCATGCCCGTAGCTGTCGCTTGGCTAGCAGCCCCCCGCGTCCCCTCCCTCAATGGGCATGCAAGGAAATCAATCATGTTGTGCTAGCTACTTGCAACTAGCTAGCTTCCAGTTACAGGCATGCCAGTTAGTGAATACACATGACTATAGCTGGCACTTGCAAGGAGCTGGTATGCTAGTGTGCAAGCTACAGGCATGTGTATCCCCAGCGTTATTGCCAAATGTTAGGATTCTAGGTTTATGGAAAGTACCATATAAAGGACCATGGGCACTTTGGTATCCGCTTAATAGCAATGATGGTGGTGTCGTTGAATAGGTCTTACAAAAAGGAACAGCAAACGGAATCCATAAAAATAACTTTCCGTTGATATAATTATAGGTAGGTTATGTCTATTGGGGCGGGTACCACGTTCCAAACATTTTTGTCCATTGTACTTTTGATTCGCTTGAGAGTGTCGAATTATACGTTTTTTGCGGCATAAACGGCCGTACCTTTGTTTATTTTGACTTAGAAGTATGATTTTTTCACAGCTTCAAGTGTCTGTAGACAGTATATGGTTTTAATTTCAACTCGATACTTCCAGGCGTTTCCGAAATAATGGGTCTTAGACGGACGGACGGACTGAGGGGCGACAAAATTATCCTGTAAAGGCTCCATTTTTTTCTTTTGAGCTACGGAACCCTAAAAATTGCATCCAGAATCACACTCACCAATGACACGCCATTTAAAGCATGGTGCATGATAAATTCTTTTTCAAACGCCTCCAAACAGCATGCTGATCTTAGAGTTACTAAACACAATACTGAAACTGACCAAAACAAAACAATATATTGTATTATCATTTTGACAATAGGTACGAGTACAACTTAAACTGCAATATTAAAACTGGCAGTTCTACATTGTACAGGGGAGATCCTAATGCCATCTTCTGATTACATCATCAGAGCAACATTTATAAGATTCACCACACCATAATAAAACAATAAGCATTATCTCAAATTCAACAGCCAAAGCAGATTCAATCTTAAATAGTTGGAAATAAGGTCACATTTGCTACTGGAGTTTTGTCTGAGATACTGCCATTTGTGTTAGCAGGGCAGAATAATTAATATTAAAAAAAAATACACACGCACACACACACGGGTATATCTCTACTAGAATGTTTTTTTATTTAGGTATGAACCCATCAATTAATTAATTAGGTATGTAAAAAGTACCCTATGTCCTTTCTTGGGGTTCAAGCGATCTCAATACCGAATTAAGATCATTTCAGCGTTTAAGTCGTCAAAGACAAATAGACAAAGTTACTTTAACATTTATAATATTACATTACATTATATTTTTGTTTGACGACACGTTAGTCTAGTTGGTAGTGTCCCTGCCTTCGAAGCTAGCGGTCCTGGGTACAAATCCCGGTAAGGACAGATATTTGTGTGATGAGCACGAGTATTTGTTCGTGAGTTGTGGATGTTTTCTTTGTATTTAAGTATTTATTTCTCTATATAAGTATGTTCATCGGAGTCCGGTACCCATAGTACAAGTCTATAGCTTAGTTTGGGACTAGGTCATACGGAAACACGTCAAATACGATATCGTTATTACCGTGTAGAATTCCAGCCCAGTGTATTAGCGACAGGTTGCAAGCCCATCGTCTAACAGTACTAAGAACAAGCCGTTATTCATTCCACGGGAAGACATGAAGTGGCACTATCCTAACCCGGCAACCACACGTGTCGTCAATACAGACAAATAAATAAACATTTGAAGCTAAATATAAACCGATATATTATGGATACCGCTACTTATATCGCTGATATTTCTTAAACCATCCAACCGATTTCCACCATTTTTCAAAATAAAACTAAATTAAAATAAATTCATCCCTTTGGAAGCTACAATACAATAACTAGATTCACACGCTAGTTACACTGTTTACAAAGCTAGACCAACAATGTAAAACTCGAAGAACAAAGCGTAAAATTGATAAAGCATTTCTTACCAAAACTAACTGGAACCATTTCCTCGTTCGAATGCCAAGTGATGTTTTGTAAGAGCTGTAAAATGCTTTTATTGTGGAGCAAAATGAAACATCGATAAGGTTTCCGCATAGCGCTGTTAAATCGGTTTAACTTTGTATGCAATTATGGAAAATATTTAACAATTTAAGAATAATATTGGATTTGTGGTATGCGGCTGTGGTAGCAAGAGATTCTTATTATTAGTTAGAATTTGATCCGAAACCGCAATTTTACTTATCGTTGATATTTTTTTGTTGTACCACTAAATAAATTATTATACACATTCTAAATTTTACTTTACTTGAAAAAAAAAACAATCAATATTTAAAACATTACAAAGGTACTTTGAGTTTACAGTGATTTTTATATACATTTATTTAGTACATATTTGCCGAGGGTAGAAATTTATGGGCGAGTTCATAAATTGCACTTTCTGCCCAGGCAGATATAGTGCTTTTCTCAACTGCTCCGATGAAATAAAACATGTTTTTATTAATTATTCATGAAATAGGACAAGAATATTTTTATTTTGTATTAAAACGGCTTGTCATAATCATGATGAACCCATGATGAACCAGACCAAAAAATGTCATATTCCCAAGTAGTGTTGAGTTTTTTTTATTGTCAAATGTGCTAGAAAAAGATAGGTTTTCTTTTGAAAAACGATAACGGTAAGAACCTCGATTTTTCCTAGGAGTAGGTATCATAAATAAATAAAAATATTTCTTCGCATTTATTGAGAGAAGTTTTTTTTTTTATAGTAAGAAGTAGGCGCACGAGCACAGGCCATCTGATGGTAAGTGTAATCTGAGACATAGACAATTAAATTCTCAAGATTATAACGCTAAGACCTCACATGCGTTGCCAACCCTAAGGACTAAGATGGAATGCCTCTATGCTAGTAATTTTAATATGCCTCGGCGGAAATGGGATTGCCTGACTCGTATTTTAGGAGACCTCGCCTAGGCTCGGCCCGCTAACTACCTCATCGAGCATCCCCTAGTTTTTGTACTATTCACTGCCATTTTCAAGATGCCACACATTTGATATTAAATATAAAAATAAATGATACTCTCCTATCTAAAGTGCAATTTAAACTCGCGAGAGCCGCAACTGAGAACCTCATTGCCACTGATCAGCAAAGGATAGACGATAAGATAAGGTAAGAAAAGCCAGTGGGAGTGTAAAGAAGATAATGTAACCGAGATCGTCGGAAAGGCTTTGACGGGAATCAAATAAGTCGCAGAGAGAATAGTAATAAAATTGAACGGCGCCTGCCCAGATGTAGCTGCGGATTTATCGCTTGGATAAGAAAGGGGTACACAGGGTAAATGTTTGTTTTACTTTTTTTTTATGTTAAAGAGAAGGCACACGAGCACTCAGGCCACCTGATGGTAAGTGGAATCTGAGACCCATAGACATTTGAATTCTCAAGACTATAATCCCAAGACCTCAAATGCGTTGCCAACCCTGAGGACTAAGATGGAATGCCTCTATGCTAGTAATTTCACCGGTTGTCTTATCCCCACACCGGAACACAATGCGAACACTGTTGCTTGGCTGGTGGTTAATGGATAAGATGGTGGTAGCGATCCGGACGGCCCTGCACAGGGTCCTACCACCACTAAAACACTTACTTGTTAAAACATTGCTTTTAACTTGTCGTCGTATTGTTTTTAACTCGGTCGCCATTATTGTCAAGTAAATAAGAGCTATCATAACGATAACATGTCAAAGACATGGTTTTATCGAGTGCAATAGAGCCGCTAACTGTTTCTGGGTCTCTCATCTATTAGTCTTTATTTATAGGCTAAAACTTAACAAACAGGTGAATTGAAAATTGTAATATGTACGTAAATAGTTGGAATCTACAGAGTGTTTTTCTATTATCGCCATAAAAACAAATAATAAAACTAAATGTATTTGGGGCGTTTTATGAACGACCTTATCATAATAGGAATATGGAGTTCATAATTCGATTATTAATTGGTGAAATTGTTGCCAGCTTTGATATAGGATAACTGTTAAGTAATGGCATTTGTAAAACGTTGACTTTGACTTTATAATAATTATAAGACGCATTGCATGCTACTTTTAATTGTGTAATGATGCTTACTAAACTATTTAAAATTTTGATTAAATAACCATTAGTTTATATTGTTTATTTGCCATTAAAATAATTGTTTTCTAATTAAATTTAAAACATTTTAATTATTATAGAATTCATAAATGACATTAAGTACCATGTATTAGTTTTCGCAAATACTGTAGACTTTCATGTGACTTATTAATGAAAAAATAAAGGATAAAGTATAGATAATAAAAATAAAGGAGGCCCCTACACATTAACGGTACGAAACCCAGCGAGTCCGACTTGCACTTGGCCGGTTATTTCATATTAATAGTGTTGGTTACATTTTTATTTATTTTTTGCATTTCACTGAGTCACTCAAATGTCCTATTAGAACAAATTCCCAATTGGAGACGAAACGTCGTATCTTTCTAATTTGAAAAGGTACAAAATAAATACCGAATGAAAGAGATCAAAACAATAATGTTTTACAAATAAGTAATAGGTGCTGCAATTAGAGAAGTAACAGGGTATCACGCGTTCCCGGTAGAAACCACGTAACTACAAAACCACCTAAACAATATCAACATTATTGTGTCTCCCGATACACCTCCGCCCCGCTCAGTCGTCTCCGCTCGCTTACACATTCTCCGAGCTGCATCCAATATGTTTCCTAGAATACTGTCCTTAACAGCTCCATTATAGCTCGATAGATTGCCGGGACCCACCGTTTTCATCTTCTCCCGATGAATATTTTGTTTGCACTTACGTCACTTTATTATATTTTTTTACGGGATACGGTGATGCAAAATTAAATGTGTAACGTTTTTGGTTGTTTTATTGTAAACATTATTTTGATTGTAAATGCTGGTTTATTGAGAACTCGTTCTATGACTTTGACGAGTTTATCGCATTGAAGTGATCACGGTAGGCTAGGTTAGGAAATCTATGACTTGTTAATTATATCCTAAAAACGGATTTAGCACGTTTGCACTCTAAACAGATAAAATAGAGTGCAAATCTGCTTATTCTTAAAAATGGATTTAGCAGGTTTGCACATATACAATATATCAATATTGTTAGCAAAATTACATCTCTAGGGGATATATATCAGGGAACAATCTCACACAAATTGACCTAGTCCCAAACTAAGCTCTAGGCTTGTACTATGGGTACTAGACAACGATAAACATACTTATACAGAGAAATACTTACTTAAATACATATAAAACATCCAAGACTCAGGAACAAATATTCGCGCTCATCACACAAATATCTGCCCTTACCGGGATCTGAACCCAGGTCCGCTGGTTTCAGGGGCAGGGTCACTCCCAACGAGGCCAATGTGTCGTCAAGTAAGACTCTTAAATGTATTGATTTACAAATATAAAGATGATGTACGAGTAAAGACTAAAGTTTTTAAGAGAATAGTAAATTATGAACGATACATTTCTTGCGTGTCAATTTTGGGGATTTAAGAAGTGAATTTCAAAATAGTATGGGCAGTAATGGTAAAGTAGACCTTAATGTTTTGACTTGGATTGTCGAAAAAGAAGTATTAACGAGTTATGTAGCCTGACATTTTTTAAGACTGTCGAACATTATTCAATAATCAGGGCGTTCAAGCGCTAATACCCAGCCGTTCCTAAGACGAGATTAGTTAGCTTATCGTTCCGAACTTTACTAACAAGGCTAGATAAAAACGATCTAAGACGACATAAAATGATATCGTAATCGTAAATTTATATTTATATCTAACACCGAAGCAATGTAAAACAAATTAACCTTGAACTACCATTCTCCTTACTTGAGCGCGACCCGCACTTTTGCACACACAATCCAAAATGGCGACTCGGCGGGCCGCGGCACACGTCTCTGCCAACAACATTAGAATAATTGATTAACTAAACGCAAAGAGAAATAATCGCGATTCAGCGTTTCAGCAACTAAGGGTGGCCGCACTAGTGCCTTCCTGCTTTTTTTACTGAACTGAGTAAAATAATAAATCGTAATTTTTTAACTTGATTTAAATTTGCGCTTTATTACAACAGAAAAAAATTAAAACCTAAGAGTTCAAAAGTAACTAAATAATAAGGTTTTTTTTAATATTTGTTTCTCAATTGTTGAGTAAATGTTTTCATTTTATTTCCAAAAAAAACGTATCTTATTTTTTTATACATTTGATGGACCATTTAGGTTATTTTTTTTAAAGCATATTAGAGATAGGTACATGCGACTAAAAACCAGATTACTTTAAATAGAAAATTTGTTCATACTTGTTGTTCTTCAGGACAGTTTTTTTGTGTTTATAGTAACGGCATCGGAACCCTACTCTGAGCGTGGTCCAATATACCTTTGCCCCGTCTTTTTAACACCAAAAAGACATTAAAGTTATAGCGGCCTTTTCTAAAGTTATTTGACGAATCACCGGATTTTTAAAGCATCGTTAGGTACATGTTAATATTACGTGTGAAAATGAATAATATATTTAGGTTCAAAAAACCTAACCTAACCTAACAGGTAATCAAAATCAACAAATAAAAACATAACCTATAATCCCTTCGCGCTCAACTCTGCAGCCGCCCTAAACCGCCACCGTGCCAGGAAAAATGATTTATAAAAGCCAGCACATCTTTCCCCTCACTCGCTCTTCCTACGTTTCCGATCTCCCCATCTTTATCTGTTCGAGTCCAATTTCACAGGCTGGTGACTGCTCCTGCAGGAGCGCTAGCCTATCTCCTATATAAATAACGTCGTTTCTTGTATAAGACCCCAGTTAAAAATGGAACCTTATTTTTAACTACAGAAAGAGGAATTTTCATTTGATGAAAAGTAGAAGATTGGCTCTTTAATTTAAAGAGGGCAGTAGTAATGCCTCCATTGATTAAGAGGCTTGAATATTCATTCAATTATTATGCCAGCAAGGTTTTCTGATGAAATCTTCTTGTTAGTTGACGCTTGAGGTTTTTGGTTTTATCATTATGTGCTGTTGCGGGAAAAGAGTCAAGTCAAAAGATTAAGCCAATAAAAGAACAGAATCTAAGGAACAAAACAGAGGTGGAACCTTAATAAATTAAAACAAAAGAAAATACATGATTACATTATTACAATGCCCATCTAGGCAAAACCTTGAAGAGGGTTGTGTGCCGATTTTTTTTTTTTTTTTTTATGTTAAGGAGAAGGCACACGAGCACTCAGGCCACCTGATGGTAAGTGGAATCTGAGACCCATACACATTTGAATTCTCAACACTATAATCCTAAGACCTCAAATGCGTTGCCAACCCTGAGGACTAAGATGGAATGCCTCTATGCTAGTAATTTCACCGGTTGTCTTATCCCCACGCCGGAACACAATAATGCGAACACTGTTGCTTGGCGGGTGGTTAATGGATAAGATGGTGGTAGCGACCCGGACGGACCCTGCACAGGGTCCTACCACCACGATGGGGAAATCATAACAATTTGATACAATTTGTACAATAAAGTATGTCTTAGGTATATTTTTACAGCTTCATTTACAGAATATAGGTTAAATTGTTACATTTCAAAAAGTGCTTCTTCAAGTTTAGTTTAGTTTAATTTATTTATTCATCAATGTAATATTATAATATAAATTGCATTGAATGTCAAAAAATACGAAACTACATTGATATTGTCTACATAAATACTAATAATCAAAGAATACAAAAATAACAAGAATACAAAAAATAATAAAAGATTTTTCTTATTTTAAAACCTTTGACATATAAGTTTTGTAAATGCTCAGGTAACCGATTTATTATGTTAGGCAATAATATTATGAATGAGTATTTTGGACCTCCATATACGTTGTTATATTTAGGTTAACAGAATTGGCATCCTTCGTATTGTTGCTATTTCTTTTCTCAGCACTATTATTCTGTTTACTGATGAAAAAATAATCTGATATAAATTTGTAATCATCGATACTGCACGCAAAGTTATTCATATCATCAAGTCACTTGACCTCCTAACCTTAAAAGTGGCATAAATTCAAAACCCATTCCAAGTTCGGTCGCATCCATCTACAGAGTGATACTGTCCGGATCGCCAGTCTTCTCAAATGAGCTGGCCAGGCGTGCGACCGAATTTGGTTTTGACCAACACATCAGTTATAAAGTACATTAATCAGTGGTACAATTACTGAGTGTTACCAGACAAGAAAATAAAAATCAACTGGCCACGTTGTAGGATTAAGCTACAATTGAAAAAAAAATTGTGACCATTTCGTACAAAATTGTTTTTATATTTATATTCTTTCAAAGTTCGCCTACTATTATTACTAAATATATTTAACTATTATTACTTATTAAAGAAAAAAAAACTTATTCTTTCCGTGATTAGAATTACCTACGTTCTAAAGACCTCTAAATAACTTATTTAATTTAAATTTTTCGTTGAGCCTCGATCCAAAAGCAATGTATTAAATGTTCGGTTTAACAGACAAACTTTACTTTGGATATAATATCGTTTCACCGAACATCACTTCATCAAAGTTATTTTCTGCCAAGTGAAACTATGATATAAGTGTCGACAAAACAAGAGTAAACCTATAAACGTTATTTGCTAATATAATCGTTAAAAGAATATGTAAAAAACATGGATAAGACATCTGTCACTTTCTGACTAGTATGTAAGTGCGAAAGTGACAGATTCTTAATTCACCGCGATAAACGCGACGATAATTAATCTTGATTAACTAATGATTTATTAGCCGCATGTAGGTGACAAAATATCATTTAGTATGAAATATTAATTGAGTAAATAAGTAAATTGTAACGCCGATTAATTTATTCTTCCATAATAAATTATGCATAGCCCACACATAATCAAGACACCGCCAGAATAAAGCTGTAAGCTTGACGATCCTGTCTTCTATATCGCTCCGCCGGGGCCAATCGCCGTCCCATCAATCCAACGCTTGATCACCTGCAAAAAGTAAAGGAAGATCAGCGATAACCCGCCCGGCTAATAAGTTTGCTCGCTCTTGCATGCCGGTCCGGAATTGGACCAATTCCCGTCTCTTTAAATTCCGGGAACGGATTTTTTTAGCGCCCTTTCGATTTGATGCTAAGCGAGGTATGGGTGGGGATGGTTTCAGATGCGACTGGTGAACCGAATTGCTTACTTAGTGTTCGTTTAAGACGTCTTTATTTATTTGATAAGCAATACCTACTTATTAGTACTTATGCACTTAAGAGTGAAGTAAGATTATTAACAAACGGGGACCGGTTGTTTGTTTAAGTGATTAGTTCCTGATTCGCCGGATTCCTGATTCGCCGGATTCTTGTTTCACCGGATTCTTGTTTCATTGGATTCTTGTTTCGTCGGATTTTTTTGTTTAAGGAAAATTATAGAAATATCGTGGCTTTACCTATCTATTAAATAAAAGGCAGACATTTCGGTACATTAATTAAAATATTTATTTGTCCTTATTTTAATATTGTAACCGATAAATAATATTTAAACACCATAACTAACTACTTCCTGGCCATAGTCAATGACTACATCTAAGAAAGAATAACAGTTATAGAATGTTTAAATTGTTTTGTAGTAAGTGAATATTATGATAATATGGAAAGTATTATAAAAAAAATCGTAATTTCTTTTAAAATATGAATCGAACCCACTTGTAAGTAGGTAACAAAATGGTAATTCATACTACAATAATACATATAGCTACATATTTTCTTTACTAAAGTGATTTTATTGTATATTAATATTTCTGACGAAACAAGGATCCGACGAAACAAGAATCTGGCGAAACAAGATTCCGGCGAATCAGGAATCCGACGTTTAAGTGTTGCCATACATATACATTTTTGTTAAATGGGTTCAGTTTCATGTTTTTTAATTGTATTATTAAGTTGCAAATGTCTGTGCGTCACAGATAATTTTAAGTTAGTTTTTAGTCAGGGTCCCTCTGAAAATCACCGCTGCGGCTTGCCAAAGCATATAAATTGCTGATAGGGAACCTTTTTTCGTCAGTATTTGATTTGTTATTTTTGTATTGGTTTTTGTGCGTTATATAAACTATTCTATTCTATTATTATAATTTGAACACAAACAAACAAAGTTGTCCAATTAAAATACAAGCCACAATAAAACAGGGGATGCTTGTTTGCTCTCAAAAAATCAGTAGTTAAATACCTGTGTTGTAACAAGCTTCTATTTTAACATGTTATTCCAGTTTAAATCTTGAAAGTCAATTTTGAAATTTGGTAAACCCGATGATAAAGCGTTATTATGGTATCTAAGAGATGATCTGATAATGAAGTCAGATGGTGGCAACCAAACTACCCACAAAAACATGTAAAAATTTTTTTTTGCAGAATCTTACAACATTTTTATTGCTTAAGACAGGCAAACGATGGCTCGCCTAAATCATTATTATAAACGTGCTCAAAGATGCCAAGTTAAATTTGACTTTACAAATATTTTTCTGCAGCTCTGCCACTCTGTGAATGAAGGCGTGATGTTATTGTATGTGGTTCTCTGCCTTTTTGCCGACATATCTTTGACAAATGCATCATTTCGCTATTCATTAGCCAACCCGCTTTTTTTCTATAACTATAAATATTGCGGGATCTTTATAAAACTAACCCAACCTATAGGGATCTACACGATGGTCCTGAAACAAATACAGAATTATTCTATTTTTATTATTGTTACAGTTTCGAAAATAAACGCGGGTTGTCAAATGATATGTTTGTGAAATGAATCGTTTGTGAAACTTTGGTTATGAAATTATAGGACCCCGTTGTATGTAAATATTTTACATTTCTTAACACGGACTTTCCTCTCACTTCGGCTACTTTTATTTTCAAAATAAACTTCCTCCACCTACACAAATTCAACCCACACCAAACTCCATGGATCTACCTTAAGAATTAGAATAACATGACAGAGCCAGTCCCCGTTATCGCTGTCCACTTCTGCGCGATTTGAATTTCAATACACTTCGGCTTTGCTCGGAGGCACGAGTTTTGCCGATTCTAATGTATGGTGATCTCTAAGGGCGTATGTAGTTGAATTTGGAAATGTTGGGAGGGGCTAAGCCGAGGTGCAGGTAAAGGTTTGTTAGTGGCCGTTTGTTGCAGCTAGTCTGTAATAGGGAGCGAGTTTTTTTTCATACGGTCTCTGGAAAATGCTTCAAAAGAGAAAGATGACGAAGATAACTGTATACCTACGCAAAACCATTTGACGACACGCTCGCCTCGTTGGTAGTGCCCCTGTCTTCGAAGCTAGAGAATATGTGTGTGATGAGAATGAATATTTTTTCCTGACTCTTGGATGTTTTCTATGTATTTAAGTATGTGTTTCTCTATATAAGTATGTTTATCGTTGTTTAGTACCCATAGTACAAGCCTAGAGCTTAGTTTGGGACTAGGTCAATTTGTGTGGCATTGTCCCGTGATATTATATAATTATTATTATTTTACTGTCGTGTTATTTTTTCATGAGATATGAAACTTTAAAAAGTCATAGTTCTGACCCCCTGCAAAAACACTATACAAAATCGACGACAGGAATGACGTTACAGCTGTTGTTCCATGTTTAAAATATACGGACCTTATAAAGAAATTTGCATTTATTTCAGAAATTACTATATTTAAGCCAATATCATTGAATTAAAATATTACGTTAATAAAATGAGGATGCCCAAAAATACAATTTGAACCTTAAACAAGTTTTAACATTTAAAGAAGCTTTGATTCTATATAATACTTCATACATACATCACGCCTTCATTCCCAGAGTGGGGTAGGCAGAGCTACAGAAATACCAACAAATCTAAAGACATGTTACTTATTCTGTAATCACATTTTGCACAAGTAGGCTGAGATGTTTACTAGTGTATAGTGACAGGTTACAAGCCCATCGCCTAATAATACTACAAGCCTTTGTTCCCTTAGTCGCCTCTTACGACATCCACGGGAAGACATGGATAAATACTTAATAAACGGCTCAAAACTCAGTATATTGCCTTTTATATATTTTTTTTTACATTTTCTCCTAAATCGTATCAATAAAACTTGATTCTGTTTTTTATGCATGCTCCCTATTAAATTACATACATATTCTATAATAACCATTCGCTGGCAATCGCCTTTAAATTTGCCTCTCGCCAGTCTTTTATGATTACAAAAATATTTGCCTTTATCGGGAAACAAACCCGGCACCGTTAGATTCAATAGACTAACACTGCCCACTACTCCCACTAGGCTAACCGCGTCAGCATATCCTAATGTGTCTGTCTGTCTATCTGTAACCTCTTCGTGCTTAAACTGCAGAACCGATTTAGATGAAATTCAGCATGGAGATGAGTCCAAAATTCAAGTCCAAAATTCAGAACCATTGCTACAATATTTCAAAGCATTTTTATGTCACACTTGACAGATTCAAAGCCCACACGTCAGTTCCCTGTCCATCAAAACGATTCCAAAAAATAAAACCCTGTCCGCCTCGGTTGTCCGTTCGAAAACCTTAAACAATAAATCCATTGGCGTCCAAAGGGGCTTAGTCCCCTCAGCCTGCCTCTTTGACAATTCCCTCCTATCTTTTCGCTCGAGCAGCGACTTTATCTTCAACTCTATTGGCCCCGATGGAAAATGTATGGCGGGACTTAATGCTCGCCTCTGTATACGCTTATTTGTTTTTGCTAAGATATTTTATTTTGGGTTATTTATGGGGGTTACGTCTAGATTGGATACCGGCGTTGGAAACTGATGGTTCGGGACTGAGGTTAGGAAGGATAGCCGAATAAATTGATTCTGATCGGTGTAACCTGTTGATTTAAATATTTGCTTAAATCAGACACAAAATAGTGTGTTTATTTAATTTTAGTGGTGGTAGGGGTACGTATTATAAAGTATAAACTTAAAATACATATAGGTTGAAAATCATAACGTTGAAATACCAAAAATCATATCTTAGAATGTATCAAGATATATAAAGTTATTCGACATAAGTTCTAAACGCATAACGTTAAAATATAAAACAGTTAAAATACATAATGGTTCATAGTAATATTAGACAAAATTACAATGTATACGTTGAAAACTCAAGAAAAAGAAAATATAATAGTTAAATAAAATATACGTAAATAAATACATTAATATAATAGTGGTAATATACATTGTAAACTTATAGATTTTGATTTTATACATTATAATACGTACCCGGTGGCAGACCCCGTTCAGGGTCGGTCTGGAACGCTACCACCATTTTATCCATTAACCTACCGCCAAGCAACATGCTCGCATAGTTGTTTTCCGGTTTGTGGATAAGACATCAGTGAAATTACTGGCATGGCATTTCATTTTGGTCCTCAGGGTTGGCAACGCATTTGACGTCTTAGGATTGCAGTCTTAAGATTATAGACTAGAGGATTCAAATGTCTATGGGTCTCAGATTCCACTTACCATCAGGTGGCCTGAGTGCTTATGTGACATATACATGCAATAAAAATAAATATATTTATAATGGAACAAACTAAGCAAAAAAAAGGATTGTAAGGCAGGCCTTTCTTTATTTAGCATGTATAAAAAACAGTCGCGTCTACCGAGAAATAGGTATTGAGATATTTTTAGTCATTCTCACCCAGGTTGATTAATCAAGAAATACTTTCCACTACCTATGGAGGATGGGCAGAAATGTATGAACCCCAGCCCAGGAACCTATAGCAATAAGCGATATTTTATTCAAAAAATATTCACATATTCTACAACTTTTTTATGACACAATATGTCAAATCACTGTGAAAAATTTCAATGGCTTTCAATAAAGGTTAGCTGGGATAATTTCTCCTTTGTAGGTTCCTATTCTGTAAATATTGTAGTTGAATTTTTGTGTTTTGTAGAATAAAGTGTTTACATTCATACATTACATACAATGTGACAAAAAAAACAAGTAGTTATATTTGAACACTAACCCCCTTACTTATGAACGTGGAATAAGCTTGGAATAGTTTATGCCATGCTTTGTCACTTTCTGTCAGATGCAAATGTCACAATTACAGATAAGGACAAAGCATGGCATAAACTATTCCAAGCTTATTCCACGTTCATAAGTAAGGGGGCCAGTCTTTACATAGCGATAACTATTTTTATATAGATCCGATGACATAATATTATCACTTGTCGTTATTGGTCAGATAGGCTGACTTGCCCATCTTCCTTTGACACCATCTCCTATTTGTTACTCAACCTAAAATATTTACGAGCATATCAACACACTAAATCATTCAAACAAGACATACATTCATCCCTTTATGCATCTAGTTCAAAGAGTCCAAAAGTAAAAAGTGCAATTAATATAATCGACGAAACAGTCCGACGTGCAGGGTAATGAGGGGTCCTTGCACTGAATAGTCCGTCCCCTGCCGCCAATAGAATGACCAGGGGAATGAGAACTAAAGGTAATGAGGGTTTGATTTACAAAATGGTTCTTTAGTTGCCTTGTAGCGAGGGGGATACGGGAGCTTTATTACATACTATTAAGGGCTATTTCGGAATGTGTTCGAGTTCTAAAGGCTGTGATTTACTGACAGGTGATTGGTAGGCTATTATGGTATTGGTTTTTTGTGGTGAAATTGCTTTTATAGAGTGTGCTTTTAGCAATATTTTGTGGAGTTAATTTGTTTTCAATTCAGAAAAATACACGCATAAAGTTTAAATTCATCTTCATTCGGTATTAAACTTAAAATTAAAGCCCGTAAAATTAGCTGAATTCAAAAAGTTCGATTTGATAAAAATTATTAGCGGTATGAATTATCGTTTAAAGTAGGTACAGTCAAAGTCCTAAATAAAGTCAAAGCATATATTATATTAGTGATTTAGACTGCACAGTCAATCAATTTGATTCCTAGGCCATTATAGACTATGTCAAAGTGATTCTGTCAATCAAAAAAAAAATTACCTGTATGACATCAATATTATCTTAAGTAAATAAAAACTACAAAATCTGTGTTTAAGAATATTATTCGATTGAATATTTTATTTTTTTATTTGCTTGAATGGATGAGCTATGCTTTAGTTGTAGAAGTCTTTTTTTCCGTCTAAGAGAAGTCTCATTTCATTTGGTTTATAACGTCACGTTGACATAGTCCATAGCGGCCTAGGAATTAAATTGATTGACTGTACCTATGTTTCTCTTTTACACGGTCTGATATTATTGTAAAGTTTGTTTCTTTTATACAATTCAGAAAAATCTAAATATTTTAATACCTGTTACAGGCAAAGGCATGAAAAATAGGGTGATTTAAAATTTCACGCACGCCAACCAGGATCGAGTTGGGGTTTTTACAAAAATGTCTCGCTACATCCGTCACCGATATTATCTTTATTATTAGTCACTTCCTCAATTTGATCATTTTTCATCGGGTATGATTTGTTATCTTATTTTATTTGAGACTTGTTCAAACTACGGTACACGAGTACGGTATGAATTCGGGAAAAGTTAAGTGAAATGTTTCTAGGATGATTCATGATATCAGTAAAGAAGAATTATATCTTAATAACTTGTTTTGAGAACGAAATCCATTTTTGTAATTTCGAGCTGTTTAAAACCCTAAGATTTTTATGATTTTACTTTTTTAATAAACCAACCATGACGACACGGTGGCCTAGTTGGGAGTGACCCTGCCTCCGAAGCCATCGGTCCTGGGTTCAAATCCCGGTAAGGGTAGATATTTGTGTGATGAGCGCGAATATTTGTTCCTGAGTCTTGGATGTTTTCTATGTATTTCTCTATACTGGGTGATTTTGGGGTCATGATTCGGAATGGCCAAAAGTGAATAAGATGGTCTTACTGAACAACTTTTCCGATGGGACCAACCACGAAATCGCCAAAAAAAAACAGTTGTTCCATACATACATTAGCGGTGAATTAATTGAGAGTTAATGTATGGTACAGCTGGTTTTTTTTGGCGATTTCGTGATTGCCCCATCGTAAAGGTTGTTGTATGACCATCTTATTCACTTTTGGCCATTCCGGATCATGACCCCAAAATCACCCAGTATAAATATGTTTATCGTTGTCTAGTACCCGTAGTACAAGCCTAGAGCTTGGTTTGGGACTAGGTCAATTTGTATGAGATTGTCCCCTGATATTTATTTATTTATTTTATTAATATCATACTGTGAACCAGACCCATGTAAGATTTGAACATAGAACCGGCTTAAAAGTTAATCATACGCATGATTCCGGCTACAATCCGCTTGCTCCTGATTGGTCGAATGAAGCGAATTAATCATAGCGATTGGAAGGTTTTTCTTTCTTATTTAATAGGGTCCCAAAGGAAATGTACGAGACAAAAAATCTCGCAATGGGTAATCGCAATAAGTGACATTATATAAGACTATTATAATATAATGCCTCCGTGTGGTTGCCGGGTTAGAATAGTGCCACTCCATGTCTTCTCGTGGAAGTCGTAAGAGGCGACTAAGGGAATAAGGGCTTGTAGTACTGTTCGGCGAAGGGCTTGCAACCTGTCACTAATACACTGATAAACATCTTAGCCTAACTATGCAAAATGTGGTTACAGAATTATCAACAAGTTTATAGTTGTTGGTATTCTGTTGCTCTGCCTACTCCACTCTGTATAATATAAAAAAAAGATTTTAATATTTAAACTTAACGCATTTAGTTTGATGGACTAAGGCACAAGCATTGCTGTTTCAACGTTCACCGCCATTATTTTGTTATCTTTATTTAACACTAAAAAAAATTATCATATTCAATATTTTTTTATGCCGAATTAGTACGCAGGTCCAGATGGTAAGTAGATCTTAAGATTGTAATCCTGAGACTACAAATGCGTTGCCAACGCTGAGGACTAAGATTGAAGATTTCGCAATCGAGCATCAGATAAATAAAATTAAAAGTGGAGGACTCCCGTGACTTCGTACGTCTTGAATTAGTTTCTTTGGGAGTGGATTTTCGATAAACCCTTTCTTATGTCACACCTATGGTACCCAAGGAATACTCTCTCTAAATTTCAAGTCCCTATACCCGGTCTGTGCGTTGATATGTCAGTCAGACAGTTTTTTCTTTTATATCGAGGTATTTAGATAGAGCATTATTATATATTTCTTTTTTATCCCACTAATAAGGTAAACGAGCACACAGGCTACCTGATGCTTAGAGGAAACTGTGACCCATAGACATTCGCATTTATAAGACTGCAATCCTAAGACTGCAAATGCGTTGCCAACCCTGAGAACTAAAATGGAATGCCTCTATGCTAGTTATTTCACCGGCTGTCTTATCCCCAAACCGGAACACAACAATGCGAACACAGGGCGGTAGGTTAATGGATAAAATGGTGGAAACGATCCGGACGGACCCTGCATAAGGTCCTACCACCCACAATAGTTCACGAATGAGTCAAATTTTTATCTAAATCCTTAAGCCCCTACCTCTTAGTTTAGATTAAACTTAATTCGAAGAAAATCTTAAACATTAGAACAATTAAACATCATCGAAAAACAAACAATTAAATGTGAAACAGACACGATTTACATTTAAAACGGAATCCTGTGACAAGTAGGGAGTAAAAACGTCTCGAAGATAAACGAAAAAAGTACATTTCCATGTTAATTTACCGCTCTAGGGGATTATTCTTATTTGCTCATTCGAAGTTTCGTTCAACAGCTATTATAACTTGATCTGTCTTTACAATAAAACTACATAGCTTTAGGAATCTATGCACTTGGTGGAGCTGCATTAAAATGGGCGATGATTGACCAATGCCAAATGTACTCAAAGTTGTATGATTCTTATAGACAGATGGGTCAAGATATGTTTGTTATCGAGTGGAGAAATAAACGAGCATTAAAAAGAATAACACCGTAAGAAACGTTAATCTCGCCGCATTAGGGTATTAGGGGAAATTAAAAAAACTTCCCAAGTCTACGCATATTCCGATTCGGAACTCTGAACAATTTACATTATGAATAATAAGCATCCCAATAAACGTAAAAATGCTTTTAAAACTGTGTGAAATGTTTTGAAGACTCTTTTTGTAAGTTTTTAAGCATCTTGCCAGTTTTATTTGGAAATGAAGGGAAAACTCCGTTTGGTGTTAGCAAAAAAAAAAAGTTAATATTGTTTATTTTTGTACTGTATTCTGATATATATTCAAGATGTATCTCTCAAATGCCTGTGCTATTTTAACTTTTTAATTTACACAGTTGGAAAGAACCAACGTTAGGAATACAAAACATAAACAACACAAAAGTAAATATGATATTATTACTTAAGTTAGATAACATAACTCGTGATAATAATGCAATAAATAAGTTAGCAATATGTATGTATAAATATGTATATTAACACTTTATTGAACAAACAGAAGACAAAAAAAAAAACAAAATAGGTATAGCAGGGAATAATATATCCAAATTGAAATTGCAA
Organism: Acleris holmiana; assembly: GCA_949316455.1. Classification (NCBI taxonomy): domain Eukaryota; kingdom Metazoa; phylum Arthropoda; class Insecta; order Lepidoptera; family Tortricidae; genus Acleris; species Acleris holmiana. The sequence goes on along the minus strand of OX438768.1, from coordinate 21,444,788 downwards.
TAAATATCAATTAATAAAATAAGAACGTGCATAAAAGATAAAAATAAAAAAGATAAAATATTAAAGTTGTTTATTCAGTAAGTAGGCCGCACGGGCACTTTTACACGTCAAAACTCTACTGGCGCTTCAAAGAGGAGACCACTGCTGAGAAGAAGCGCCACAACAAACTCAACAGTTAGTATTTTTTTTTAATAAACTTAATCTAGCATTATATAAATCAATTAATAAAATTTAAATATATATTAATATATATGTCATGCGTAGTTAAGCAGGAAAAAGTGTCAAAACTTCTAATAAACGAGAGCAAATAAATAAAATAATAATAATAGGTAAATTAAATAAAGTTTCGATAAGTTCTCCTACAGAAACCGTGTCCCCTAGACTAGATAGGCACTACGCTGTTACTGTAGGTATCTTAGGCCAAGCATTTTTGTCTGTTAGATATCCTCGATCCTATTAAGCTTTAGACATTAATGACTTTTTCAAGTATTTTTTAAGTGCTGAAAATGGTCGGGTAATTTATTATAGATAAGTATGCATTGACCTAAAAATGATTTATATACTTTGTGGACACGAAATTTTCTACTAGCAATTTTATTTTTATTTCTGGTATTAAAATTATGAATATCTCAATTTTTTATAAAACAGTCATGGTTTTTAATAACATAAATAATATTGTTTCAATCCACCCAGTCTTATTAAAGATGCACAGTTGCATTTATGTACGAAAATGAATAATGAGATTAGGCCTTTCGAATTTAAAATACTTGTACAACAAAAATTTCACATGACTGTTACAAATGGAAAATATTTACATATCTTTACCGATTGGCTTTAAATGTTCAAAATAAGGGATGACAGAGACGTTACAGTTAAAGACGAGACACAGTAAGATGAAGAAAAAATTAGTTAAAGGGAATTAAACCAATGATGCTGTCGAGTATATCACTTAAACGGAGCAAGAAAACGAAACGCAAAAATGTTGTAAAGATATAAACAGGCAAGTAATTCGTTAATATATACACAACATTATTCTACAAGTTTCGTGTTTAAATCTTCTCTCCCGTAAGCGCAAATGGAAAGCGTTATAAAAATATTTCATAGGTGTCAACACCATCTTGCCTCATTTTGCAGGGTAAAGGCACGGGTTACGGAATCTTTCGGCAATATTTATTACTTATGCTTTTTTACAAAAGATAACCTTGTTAGACTTTTATTATTCTTTGATGTCATTTAAAAAGCTATATTTTTTAAAATTATTGTTTTTTTCTTAATATGTTATTTCTCGCTTATTCAGATTCAAGTTAACTTTCATAGTAACATCTCACTTGACTGATTTAGATCAATAAGGACAACTACATTTACCATTTAGTTTGAAGTTAGTAGAACGGTTTTGTCAGTAGTAAATCATGCAATAGGTTTAAAAGCACAAACACATAATGACACTCAGAAGCGCAAACATTCATTATCACTAATGTCCCTTTACCTGTCACTCTCTGGTTCGCCAAGGTACAAAGTGCACAAGATTTAAGGCGGAATTCAATTAAATCAACGTTTGGCTCTCTGAGGCAGACCCGGAACAGTTTGTAAACACATTTATTTAATAACCAATGCAAACCATTAACATTAATTTTCTTATCATTACTAAGTTAACTAAGTTTAATGTAAAAAATAATTGATGCCAACATTAGGGGCTCGCGCCCTACCGGCATTCGTTCATACGTCAGCAATGGCGGGCGGAAATGGCGGCCCTGCCAATATCCGGCGTCGATAGTGTAAGCGCCCGGAGGTGGAGTTTTACAAGAAATATTTTAAAATATTACGGAGGATTAAGACGATTTGCATTAAATTATTTAGTTGGGATATTATATTACCTATGTGCTAACCTATGGCACAGTTTAAAAATTCATACATTTGGGCAACAATTGTACTTGCGCAGAGCAACGGTGGGGGGTGTCGCGGGGAATAGGGCGGCGCGGGCCGCCGCCGCCAACTCACTCAGTTGGCGTTCTTGAACTGTCAGGGCAGGCACGTATGAGTGGAGTGGTTTTTATTACAATGGTGCGCACCTGTTTCGTGTCCAAATTGACAAAAACATTAAATAAATATATCTAAAAGCAAAGTCTCACATAAACATCTGACTGTGCTTTTTATGTAAATATATATTAGTTAATAGTTAGGTACATGTAAATAAATCATTGCAAAATAATAAAGTTTAATTTATTTTCCATTTTGTGACAACCCTAGCGCATCGGCGCGTGACAGTGTAAGTACTTACAAGCCTGGCGGCGTCACCCGACATCAAAGGCGTTTTACTACTATAGGGAATTATATTGTAATACTGTTTCTACGGTGTCCAACATGGTCACTCACTGAGATTCAAAAGTCCAAGTTGAAGGTTGGCCAACGATCCATGGAACGCAGTATAAATAGGTAAGATAGATCGCATCCGGAACACCACTGCGCTCCAACACACGCATAGCTGATGTAGTTGAAAAAACCGCAAAGCTCAAGTCGTTTATTAGATCATTGTTTTCAAATTAACTTTAAGATGAAACAACTATTTATTACTAACTAGCGACCCGCTCTCGCTTCGCTCCGGATTAAAGTATTATACATATAAACCTTCCTCTTCAATCACTCTATCTAATAAAAAAAACCGCATCAAAATCCGTTGCGTAGTTTTAAAGATTTAAGCATACATAGCGATATAGGGACAGAAAAAGCGACTTTATTTTATACTATGTAGTGATACGTTATTTTTAATAAAAACACGCTTAGTGAATATTTGAGGTTATGTGTGAAACAGTCCTAATTTGTTTACATCTTTGGCAAATTCAATTGACACAGACTTTAGTAACAAACTAAGCTCTAGTGTTAATCTAGTTTTAAGTGAAAATATAAGCCAGTTAAGCCAAGTATGTATCTTGGCATGAAGGTGACAAATTGGTTTTTGTGAAAGAATGCATGATTTTTTTTAGTCGATAGAATAATAATGTTGTGTATAAAAGTGTGCTGATTGTGTTATGTTGTTTAGTTAGTTTCTTAAGACACACCCTATATCATTTATTTAAGAGTTAAACTATTGACTCAACAGAAAAAAGTGAATATATAGTAAAACCAACACAAAATTACCTATTTAATTAAAACTATTGAGTATTTTTTGCGAAGTAGGTATACTTAATACCAAAGTAGACATCATAAACTCCTTTCCCACAAGAGCATTATATAATAGCACTACATACTTTTATTGTAGGCCACCGCGTTAGCAGTTGACTATAGAACCAATTGAGTCTATGCAAAGTATAAATTGGACAAAAATACTAACTTAATTCAATTTGATCATTGGTTTTAGTCAACTTTACTTTGTTCAAAATTACGCATCATAAACTCCGGTTTTATAATAGTTTTACATACTTTCGTAATAGAGCACCACTTAAGCAATTGACTGGGATAAACAATACAAAATGAATTGTGTGATTAAACTTGTTCACTGTATTTTAGCCAACTGTACTTAGTACTAAATTAGGCATCATAAACACCGCCCCCTTGAGGGCCTTATATAATAGTTGTACATACTTGCGTTATAGAGCACCGGGGACGAATTACCTTATCAGCAGCTCCGTGCGTCAGGAATTATCTGAAACTGCGGAATTTAAACGTTTCGCAATTACATTTGCAATTACGTAGGGTTCTCAAAACAATATTTAGAGTCTCATACCAAATTTATACTCGTAACACTGACATAATTAGTAGTCAGTTCCTATGTAAATTTAAAAAACCGGCCATGTGCATGTCGGACCACGCACAGTGAAGGGTTCCGTAGCTGGGATGAACGTTCATGGTTAAAATTCATTTTTTTTATTATTAATATCTCAAAAACTACACAGCGTATCGTGTTCAAAACAATTTTGGTTGGAAGTATTTCTTATGTTCTACTGCTGTAATTTTTATTAGAATGTTCTATTTAACAGTTCAAAAGCTACCCACCCGGACAGATTTTTTACGACTTTAGAAGCGTATATCTCGCCAACTGTTCACTTACGTAAAAAAGTCACTTAAAAACCTCGGTATCATTTTGGAAGCCCTATCTAAAAATACCCAACACGCTGATGTAACTCAAAAAAATTTTTTTCGTGTTCTAGTTACATGTATGGAGTGCCACCCCTAAATATATATTTTTTTCAATTTTACTACATCATTGTATACCGGTTCATAGAATACATCTATCCTCCAAATTTCATTTATATAGTGCCAATAGGCTCTGAGTAAAATGGCTGTGACATACAGACGGACGGAAGGACGGACAGACGGAGAGACGGACATGATGAAATGATAAGGGTTCCGATTTTCCGACCCATTTTTTCATAATATCTACAACATATTCAAAAATCGTATAAATCGGATAATGTCTGAGGAGAAAAAAACGTCATCGCATTTTGAAACGTTTTTTTTTGCTTTACAGTTTTTTTAAGAATACTATCAAACTCAGATGTCGTGCCTAAACTCTTGTTTATAATCATAAAGCAATTATGTAAACAAACTGTTTGTTGAGTTTATTTTTTGTGTTACCACATATTTCACTTTACTTAAATCCATCTGGCTTGAAGTAAAAATATATATTGTTGGTACACCGTTTTAGTTTTACTATAACGTGAACATATTTTAAGATTAAACTAAGTAGACATATGCAAAATACACTACATACACAACATATCTCAAATGCAGACAACGTTATGGACAAAAAGGCTAGCAAATCTAACAAAAATCTAAGTACAAAAACCCTTGACATATTAGTTATTTTGAAATTCGCCACTTTTTATAATTTAAAAAGTCATTTTATTTAGAGAATTTGGATGAATTACTGTAACATCAACGTAGGATATAAAAATAAACCATCGCCAACCTCTTGCATAAGATTAAAAAAAACTTTACACGTTCTGAAAGTATCATCCCTAAACTTAAAACTGTTTAGGAGCAAAAGCACGAACAGAGCTTATTTTACTTTAATCAACTAAAGGAAAGCAAATTTAGTTTATTGTTCTTTGGAAAAAAACTTTGTATTTTACTGTATTGTTATGAAAGAAAAAACTCATAAAATATTATACAAACATTTCTCCAATAATAAAATCATGACCCTATCATGCACCAAGCAATATGCATTTAAGCCCACTCATTGATTCCCATAATCGGCGTGCAATCATCAAATCAATGATTCCATCATCGAATCATGCGTAGCCCAATTGGCGCCATCAATATGGAAATTGGTTCAAGCCTAACTGGCTATTGGACGAGCTTAGGCTGTATCGCTACCGTTCAGAATGATTCCTGGAGGTTTGTGCGACCAATGTGTACGATGGATGTTAGAATAAACCGGTATTTCTACTGGGTTAGTTTATATTTGAGGCAAGTTTTTAATAACTTTTAATATTCATTTATTAAGGATTTCCAACAGATAGTACATGTCGGCAGTGGAAAGGCAAAAAGGCTTAAGCGCCATACATAATAATGGCCATTTAGCTTAAGCGCCATATACCTAATAGGGCGCTTAAGCTTAACCTCCATACTTGATAGTGGCGCTTAAGCAATTTTACCTTTCCACTGTCGATGTGATTTGCTGATGCTTATATCTAATTTTAATATCTAGGTCAATGCTTACCCAAGTATAGGAAACAACATTTTACGCCAGTTAGTATACAAATTGAACTTACTGACAAAGTAAAAAATAATATTATAAAAAAGAAAAAAAGAAAAATACATAATAACTTATTAAGTCATACTCTTACATATGATTAAGCTATGACTAAAGTGCGAAAACAGATTAATTACAGTTACAAGGTTTATACGGTTTTAAAATGTATTTTGACTTTTTTTACGTACGTACGTAACATCACGCCTTCATTCCCAGAGTGGGGTAGGCAGAGCTACAGAAATACCAACAACTCTAAAAAGACTTGTTGATAATTCTATAACCACATTTTGCACAATCAGGCCAAGAAGTTTACTAGTGTATTAGTGACAGGTTGCAAGCCCATCGCCTAACAGAACTACAAGCCCTTATTCCCTTAGTCGCCTCTTACGACATCCACGGGAAGACATGGAGTGGTGCTATTCTGATCCGGCAACCACACGGGTTAATTTCTATTAAAATAGAAAATGTTTACAAGTTACCACTTTACAAAGAAACAACATAGTACAACGAAATAATAATATAAATTATCGATTGGAGCATTTAATTCTGAACTCCTGGTTACAAAGTGAATGAACAATCTCATCTGAACGACTTATGAATAAAAAATATTCAAAAATCCCCGTTTTAAATACTTACTAAATCATAATTTTAACATTTGAGTAAAAAATACCCAGAAAAATATTACTAGAATCAAAATAGATTAAAATCGTTTAAAGTACTTGTACGTACATATTTCACCGTCTAGTTTACAACTAAGTGTTATTTTCAATTAAGTTTATATTGCATTTTACACGTTGTGATTTAAATACAAATTTATAGAATCATTTCATATAACAGTAACGAAACACATCAAAAACAACTCTCAAGCACACATCGGCAGAAAATTGCATACAAAATGGTGGGCAGTTTCAGAACAAATTTATAGAGTGGCATCGTCCGCAGGCCATGGACAAAAGATACATTTACATACCAAATTGAAGGGCTACGCGCTACGAGGCTACGGAGCTGCGAGCTACGACTTTGTGGTGGATCAAATTGGGTGTTGTCGGGTGATCCGTAGCGAGTCGGACAGGATTAGACCGTGAGTATATGACGGGTGGTTAAATGTCGGATACACCGTTACGATGTTTTACTATAGCTGTGTTGTAAGTTTAATGGGTATTTACATATGTGTGGTGGTATATATTAGTATATTTACATAAGTAAATATTTTGTAAGGCATTTTTTTGTACCGCGGGAGCCCTTATGGATGCACTTGCGTTGCTATTGATGCGTTGTTTCACCGAATTTCATTTAATCGAAAGCTACTTTCTACTAAAATCTACAAAAGCACCGAAAAATTATAACTTCTGCCTATCGATGTAATGAAAATTCGGCGATGTAAATTTGATAAAATTTGTATCGTCATTTCAAGGGTAAACCGGAATGGAATTGATGTATTAACATAAATTTGACAAAAGTATATAGATTGACATGTATCAACGGCACAAAAAGTCACAAAATCGAGCTATATTTATTAAATAAAGTATTGATGATCTATCACTCAAACTTGTATAGTAGATTTGTCCTATGGTTGAATCATAAATTAACTGACAACATTCGTAACGTGTGCTGATAAAACAAATATTGAATGAGTCAACAAAATATTTGGTTAAATCGAGTTTTTTATATAATAAAACTCACGTAAAAAGATTTAGCAAATGATTCAAATACATCAATGAACATCAAAGTGACATGCTCATTAATAATAAATCATAATATATTGTAATTAGTATCAAGATTAGTAGGTATCTCATTAATTCGAACTGCTGTGCTAACGGTAATTTCCATTACTAATTAAAAAAAAAAAATCTTAATTATAAGTTACCCGATACAAATTAATTATATTCTGATCAATAATATTTCAAGCAGAATTATCAAGCCAATACATAGCATAGTATATTCAACGTAATTTTCAGAGATTTTGAAATAATATTTACTTATATTTAATAGTATAAAAAAAGCTAGGATTTTTTCAGGGATATACAGCGTGTAAATTTCATACGGGCATATAATATGCATTCGGTAGTTCTACATACTGTTATTATGTAAAAATGTTTAGATTGATAATTTTAAGGCTTTTAGTAACAAGATAACCGTATGTTGCCTTCAAATTTTATGTCGTATGTTTAATGATTTAAAAGTTGTCTTTTATTTTTGATTCACTAAAAATACAATTTGTAGCACGCATAATTGTTAATTATTCTTTCTTTGACATAAAAAAGCTAAGGCTTAGTGTAACGAAGCTCGAATAATTATGTAAAACAACAAGACATAGACATCATTTTAAGATATCTCAGTATTACATCACACTGATATTTGAAAATGCAAGTTGTACGACAAAACCCGCGAAAATGCTTTGCATAGAGCCATGGAAAAGTAATTTAAAACTTGTTTCAGTGTAATATTATTTATTAATGACTATAACATTTATATGGCACAGATCAGTGAGAATCATAATAATCATAAATTAGTCAAATTCCACTAAGGAAAATGAAAATAAAAATAGTGATATTTTAGTAACATGTGATTGTAAGTATTAGAATCTTTTATGATTTTATTCACTATTTTCAGTTTCATTTACCCCATTATTTGTTATAAGACCTTCAAAAAAGGTGTGATGACATTTTAAAATATCTTTGTATGGAAATAAAGGCGCGCAAAACTCTTCCTGGCCCTTCAGATATCTTAGGATGTCAGAGTCTTGAACTAGCGCTCGGTTAAATTATGCTTAAATGTTATAGTAAGATATTTAATTTCAAGTGCTTTAGGTTGCGTTTTCTCCTTATCCGATTTTTGCCACAGCTAGAGCAGCTAAATGCTTACCTAAATCAAGAAATATCTCAATTTAGTTTTTTTTTAAGATATCCTACTATTGAATTGGGGCAGCGATATACACTAATTAACGTAAATACTTGTGTAACACCAACATTTAGTTGTATTAAATTTTTTCCTACTAATTAATTCAGCAAGTAATGTATCACATATTGCGCCTATTAAATTAAAGCATCTACATAATCAAATAAAAGTAAAATATAAAGATCATTAATGCAGGCGGTTCACTTGCCTGAGATAGGTACTTATTTTCCACATTTCATCCTTGCACTTGGATACAGGCAATACATTGACGACCGATGGAGGCTTCTACGACTTCTAACATTGCTCCGAAGACAAACTTAAAAACCGGGCAAGAGCATGTCGGACCCTGCTCAGTGTAGGGTTCCGAAGCCGTTAAGTACTACAAACATAAAAATCAACAAGTAATAACTAATTTTCTATTTAAAGTCAATTGGTGCCGTCTTAGATGATTTTAGTAGGTATAAACACTTTAATCGCCTGTATCTCAAGAACCAATGATGTCTACTTAGTCGTGAAAGTTTTCCTTTCAAATTCGTTATATACGCTTTCATTTAAGTTCTTTTTCAGATCTTTAGTATTTGTAGTTTTGGCTGTAGGGGGGGGACACTTGAGTCTAACAAAAATTAGCGCTTTAAAGCTTAATATGTCATAAACGGATTACTTAATCGAAGAACTGTTTCAATAATATGTTTTATAGACCTATCCAACGACACCCCACACTAAAGGGTAGACGAGAAAAACAAATTCATCCGCACGTTACGTGTAGAGGAAATACAATAAAAAACGTGTTTTTATTGTACCACTTTGTTGGCGTGACTAATATGCATATTCATGCCAAATTACAGCTTTCTAGTACTAACAATCTCTGCGCTAGGCTGCGGACGGACGGACGGACATACGGACATGGCAAAACTATAAGGGGAGTTTGACTACGGAACCCTAAAAAACAACTGCTCTTCAATAATAAAAGTTACCAACAAAATATCTTTCTCACATGATTTGTAGATCGTTAACTACGTCAGGATAAAATATATGCCCGTATGAAATTTACATGCTCGTAATCGACCCAACCCCCAAAAACATGACTTTTTACATCATATTTTTCAAAAGCAGGAAAATCCTCTCATAATGCTTATAAATAAATATAAAGGCATATGTTCAATTATTCCCGTAATGCGAGCGGTTAAGCGCAGGTAGTTTCATTAGCGAAATAGCTTTGTTTCTGCCCAATAGACTTTTATATCCACTGCTATGGATGAGGCCGGTTTAATTGATTTTGCATGGTTTTTACCTTCATATTCAAGCGGAGGATTTTAAAATTATTAAATAAGGATTATTACAAAAATTACACTGTGGAGCAGACAAATTACGTAACCAAGTTTAACTGCTCTGGATTAGTTGCCGTTGAATGAAAATCTGGCCAAGTCCGAGTCGGACTCGCGCACTAAAGGTTCCGTACTAATATCTATACAACCACAATGTTTGTATTAAGACCGAGCAAAAAACGGCAAAAAACAACACGTTTGTGGTGCGGGTTTTTTTTTAGCATTTGTTGTTATAGGGGCAACAGAAATACATAATTTGTGAAAATTCCAACTGTCTAGCTATCGCGGTTCTTGAAATACAGCCTGGTGACAGACAGACGGACGGATAGACAGCGAAGTCTTAATAATAGGGTCCCGTTTTTACCCTTTGGATACGGAACCCTAATAAAACGAGAAAGAGATTTGATTGATGTTGTTATAACTCATGAAGAAAAAATAAAATATCCCGTTTTTGTCAAAGAATTTAATAATAAAAAAAGTTATATGCAAAAAAACCTGTCACTTAAATTTGATAACTTTTAATTGATTTTGTAGCCCATAACCTTACCATTATCATTTTTATTTTTTTCTCATTTTTATTACCGCGCATTTTTCCACTAAACATAATCTGGCGCCTAAATTATCACATTAAATATACCCGTTACAAATTTATGATAAAAACGAAAAATAAACACACATTAAACGTAACGCAAAACATTCTCATTTAGACCAGGCCACCACGTTCTTTGTCAAATCAAAATAACTATCATCCTTCAAATGAAACAGTATGATTCATTTTCCATAAGGGACATAAAATCCCCTCAATTGAAATGTAAAAACTTACTGACAATCATTAATATCGCGTCGTCCCGCGGGAGTCGAGGGGGTCGCAGAGAGAATAAATTTTAATAAAACCGCTCAAACGCACCCTGGGGAGATAGATTTGTACCATCTTATGGGGTGGTGAAAGCAATATAATAGTCATACACACTCTTGAAAACAATAGCTGTCTCTCCTGTGGCCAATAGTTAAAAGCTTGTGTGCATATATGTTTTTATATGATAGGTCTAAAGCAGTCCTGTCGGCGTTTTTGCGGGAATGGGCTTAGCCAGAAAATTAGGCCTTAAAAACGTTAAATTTCGGTGTGTCTACAGGAAAGACGGTAACCTAAATCTGTGTATGACCCAGATAATTTATACTGTAGTGCACTTGAGATAGATTTCAAGGTACATGTGTCTATTATGAAGGAAGTAATAGAAATGCAATAGAATCGAATAGAATAGAATAACTTGTTAGATACAGAATACTCGTACTTAAACTCGGTTAGTAATTATAACACAACACAAAAATACAAAATTACATACATACATAACATCACGCCTTTATTCCTAGAGTGGGGTAGGCAGAGCTACAGAAATACCAACAAATCTATAAACACAATCACATTTTGCACAAACAGACCAAGAAGTTTACTCCCTTATTCCCTTAGTCGCCTCTTACGACATCCACGGGAAGACATGGAGTGGCACTATTCTAACCCGGCAACCACACAAAATTAACAAAGATAAAGAGAACACAAGGCAACTTACATATACCTATGTGTCTTGCCCTGTGCTCAGTACACTCCCCAGGATTATTTGTCGCACCTGACACTAGTTATGACTTGTTCAACCCAGTATGTAAGGATAGGACAGTCATATCTACCAGCAATCAGTTTCAAAATGTAGTTGGAACTAGTTCTAACGCAATGTAAGTGTGGCACCCAGACAAAAGTCATTAACTGCTTAACATAACGCTCCTAAAATAACAATAATTCTTAGCATTAATTTTAATTAGATAAGCGATGTGGATCTTTTTTAAGGGAAATCTCCTAGTCCCAAACTAAGCTCTAGGCTTGTACTATGGGTACTAGACAACGATAAACTTACTTATATAGAGAAATATAAACTTAAATACATAGAAAATATCTAAGACCCTGGAACAAATATTTGCGCTCATCACACAAATATCTGCCATTACATAGATTTGAACCCGGGACCGCTAGCTTCGAAGGCAGGATTACTACCGATTAAGCTAAAGTGTCACCTCGTTCAATTAAAACAAGACAATAGTTTATAATATTGTATATTTAATTATAAATGCAATATCAGAATCAGTTTACAGTATCCACTTAAGACTTGTATAAGAACTGGACTTAAACTGTTACTCGTAATTCCGAGGAACCGCGTAGTTAGAGCAAAGCGGCGCCGATAAGACCGTACCTGTTCTTTGGAACAGTTACATTTTATCTGCCGGATAACAGTTACCGGCTGGATTAAGAGTTTTAGTCAGGCGGTCTAGATTGAAAAGATTACAGAGTAAATGGGCTTGGTATGAAATGAAGATATTTTGATAAGACTAATCGTTTGCGAATACAATACACACACGACACACTGTGACCTAGTTGGTAGTGACCCTGCCTTCGAAGCTAGCGGTCTTGGGTTCGAATCCCTGTAAAGGCCGATATTTGTGTAATGAGCACGAGTATTTATATCTAATATATAAAATTCTCGTGTCACAGTGTTAGTTACCATCCTTCGAAAAGGCTCGACCGATTCTTATGAAGTTTTGTGTGCATATCGGGTAGGTCTAAGAATCAGCCAACATCTATTTTTCATGCCCCTAAGTGACATGAAAGAAAAAAAAATTGCAGCGGGCGAAGCATGAAGTATGTTTATCGGTGTCTAGTATCGATGCTACAAGCCTAGAGCTTAGTTTGGGACTAGGTCAATTTGTGTGACATTGTCCCGTGATATTTAGTTTATTTATTTATTTATATAGGTCCCTTACTATCAAGTTAATAATAAGGGTTATGACATTGTAGAATAAGGCCCCTTAAGTAGCTAACACGGTCACAGTGTGACTTGTAGTTAATTAATATGATGGCTTAATTTTACCATCGCACCTCTCGTCATCAGCAGGATTTCCATTCCGATTTTATTGAGTCACTGCTCTCAACTACGCGCCAATTCTGTAGATCGTTCCTCGCACGTACTATAGGAATTTGGAGTGAACTTCCTGCTGAGATTTTCCCAATGCGCTACCATATTGTAGGCTTTTTATAAAAGGTGTCATTAAATTTCTTCGAGACGCCTCCGGCCAATGTCCAAAGGCGGCGGTGACCACTTCCCATCAGGTGGCAATAAAAAAATAGGAAAAACATCGATATACTTTTTAAAAATCATTAAATTATATGGCATTGCAATTATTTAAAAATTTCAAGTAATAAAACTATGGCACATTATTTTATTAATAATTCCAAAAATTTCGTAATTTCACTCAATAATATTTCAATCATCAGGTATACCGAAATTATGCGGCGATGCCAGAAACAATTGACATTACGGCTCTAAAATATTTAAGACTTGATAATGGCAGTAAACTGCTCGACTAAAACAATTACTACCGTAACTCAAGTCCACCATTATCAATTACCAAATAACGTAGATTCACCGGACAAACAGTCCAAACTATCCCCAGCAAGTTGGCACCTGTGGTCCAACTTTGTCGCCACAATTTAATTAGATATGGTAATGAACCACACCGAAAACGGCTCAGCCGGCGTCGGATGTAAATTGTTTCAGTTAGTTTCTGTTTTCTGCGGTTAAATTTTTAAGTTGTAGGCAAGATAGCAGTTGAATTGTACTGTGAAGTTGTTGATACTTAAGTTATTGCTGCAGAGCCCATGAAGTAATATTATAGCTTTAGTTTTGAAAGTTTGATCTTGACAAGAAATAACATCGTGTAAGTAGCTAGCATGGTTGCAAGGACCAAAAAAAAAAGAGGTTATTCTTGTAATTATAATAAAACTCAACTCAACAAAAGTCGTTCTTTATTTAATATTTAATCTTAATTGCCAAACCAGTTTTTTATTTTCATCGCATTTCCTTTTTTGCAGATTTTGAAGTGATTTTTTTTCCTCAATTACACAAAGTTTAGCTGGAAGAGATCCCTTAAAAGGGTTAGTTCCTCTTTGTACGTTCCTGTTCTGTAAATATTGTATTTTAATTTCTGTGTTTAGTACAATAGAGTGTTTACATACACAAATACATTTTACTTGCAGTTGGAGCTTTTAAAAAACACGCATAAAGTTAAAATAAACTTCAAACGACAAACTTGTGTTAAAATGGACAATATATGAACGGATGCACTTTTCTTCCACAGTAATTAGTAATTCTGTATAATTTCCTCGATTTGTTTTAACTGCATAACCACAGTACATTAAAATAAACAACTGTGCAATCAGGTCCTTAAAAACACTCAAAGTAACGACGTCATTAAACTCTGCCGTATCGAACGGCGGCTGAAAGTTGCACCGATTGCACCCACGCCCTTTGCTCAATCATGGCGGCAGTAAGCGGTTCCCATTTCCGCCGATAGATGGCGCTGCCACCAAATTCCTGAATGGTTCGTGTCTGAGTGCAATCACCTCTTTGTCCACCCATTGTGACGAAAATTCGAAACGCTGTGCCTTCCGGCCGTAGTTTCACTAAAAATGCTTTGTAGTTTCGAACGTGATTTCTTCCCTGGCAATAATGAAACTTGGATTCACATTCGGAACGCCTAGTTCGAATTTCGAAAGTTTGTCTTTGGAATGGAATTCAGATCAAAGGCCGTTACAGAAAATGTTGAGGTAAAAGACAATTTGGCTCATTGGCCGAATTGGCCTAGCTTCGGTTTTTCTTTTTAGTCTAATAAAAGAAATAGTTTCTTTGCAATGTTGCGGGAGAACGAATCACGTTTATTTTGTGGTATATAGAATCAAAATAAATGTTATCAGGCAGTAAAAAGTAATATAAGTCAGGCGCTTTCTTTTTTACGATATAATTATATCAGATTTATTATCAGTCGACTTGAAAAAATGCGTTCTTGTTCGATAATGTAAAGTGGAAATCCTAATACTTCGAATAATTGTAATTAGAAAAAAAAACAAATATTTAATTGTAAAAAGTGTGCTAAGCTCATTATAATTATTTTCAAGTGCTAAAAATATTTATTTAAAACTGATTAAGTACAGTTTAGGTACCCAAATTGATTAAATACAAGACATGTTACTTACTTTTTAACCAGTGTCACCTACCTGAAAAATAACCTCCTAATACTAATAAATTCCACAGACAACAAAAACAGCGATAGCGCACAGATACAATATTAAATGTCGAAACCCACACATGCACTAGGGGCCGTCTGCTGTGCCTACATCTATTCTAGACCTACGGTATCAGCAACTGTGTCTGATAGCTGCCGCGTTCAGTGCTATACCGCCTCCGAACCACGCAGCACGCGGCTGAATCTAGCCAACCCTGAAACTTTTTAAAAACTTTTTTAAAGTACAACGTGACATTCGCGCGCGTTTGAATTCAAATGTAAATTCCGGTTCCATTTGCAAAATTTAAAATCTGTATTCATTTTTGTCAGTGGCGCGCAGATTCAAATTCGATTTTTGAAAATTTGAATTTTTGTTTTATTTTTAATTAGCGTTTAAGGAGATAGGATTACATTAGAATAGAAAGAAGCTGACTCAGTTGGTTGTGAAAATTAGTATGTGTTAGGTCAGTAGGACGTTTTTAAACTAGTTTTTGTATCGGTGTCTATTAAACTTTATAGTAACTGTACCTAGTTGTATTTTTATGGTGTTAGGACCGCTTTATAGTTAACTTAAGTGTATTGACTTCTTGGTTGGTGTGCCAGCTGTTCGTGTTGCTGCTTAGGTAAGTTTTAAGTTAAGTTATAATTGTAACTAAGTTTATTAATGAACTAAAAATAAAAACAAGATTTGATTTGTTAATATTTACACAAATATTATAAATCAATAAAACGAATACGAGAACTAGTACCCTGAAAAATATTAACCCGAGTTTCAGTAGAATAATAATGACTTTAACTGTAAAAGTACTCGAACGTGTAATGTAAAAAAGTTTGTAAACTTTTGCTACGCGTTGGTACTACGGCGTAGAGCTGTAGCTTGTACCGCTACGTGTTTCAAGAGGCGGCGCGTAGCGAGTGGCGTTAACTTCAGATGTTTAGAGTGCCTAGCCGTTTTTATAAAAGTAGTAATAATTATGTGCATACGTAACAAGTATTGCTGGCAAAATAATTTTAATTACCTTCTGCAACAGATGTTAAGTTTAGAGTTGATTATTTCCTTGTAAAAACCTTTTTCGAATATTTTTTGTTAGAAAATATTCCAAAAAAAACATCGGTTAATGGAAACATTGTGCTTAACATTAAGTGCAGTACTCAAAGTGATAAAATTTTACCAGTCACTTCACTATTAATAATACATACATACATACATAACATCACGAGCTACAGAAATACCAACAACTCTAAAAAGACTTGTTTATAATTCTGTAATAATAATTACTTATTAAATTAAATATTGTGCTTTCGCTTATGACTGCAGTTGACTTTTACTTATAAGCATAATAAGCACCTTTTAATTTAAATATCTAAAAGTAAATTCTATCAAATCACTAGAATCCCGTTAAATAAATCCCGAGAAACCGGTCTGCCGGTGGCAATCCGCCATCTTGGCTATTGTTTTAATTTTAATAAATTAGTTATTCATTTATCCACCCTTTTGCTGTGACTGTTCGTATTATGAACATTTCAAACGAAAAATTTTTTCTAAAATAAAACCAGTTCGTTAAGTTTTTCTGATATTTTTTTTTCGGGTGCGCCGAAGTTCATATAATATTGCAAATTATATTATTGGAACTCCGAAAATGTTTCTCATACCATTTAACATCATATTTAATATTATTAATAATACACCTGTTTAACAGGATTTTAATAATATCGAACTGGTAAATAAGGTTAGGTTAGGTTAGGTTTGTTTTATAAACGGAACTAAAATCAGAACGGTTTCAGTAAAAATCACTTTAGGAGTTGCGATGATTATGAATAACAAATTATGAAGAAAACAAGTATGAGAAATAAATTTATAAAGAGTGATTATTATAAATACAAATCGGTAGTAAAACAATAAATAGGAATAAGAATGATATGTGACCCCATACGGACCCATTTTTACCTGACGCGTAATTAATAGTTAATATTTAATCATAAAATTATTATGGACATGTAAATATTGCCTGTGTGGTTGCCGAGGTACAACAGTGCCACTCCACGTCTTCCCGTAGATGTCGTAAGAGACGACTAAGGGAATAAAGGGCTTGTAGTACTGTTAGGCGATGGGCTTGCAACCTGGCACTAATACACTAGTAAATATCTTAGGCTACTTGTGCCACCTGTGGTTACTGAATTATCAACAAGTCTTTTTAGAGTTGCCTTCTCCACTCTGGGAATGAAGGCGTGATGTTATGTATGTATAAAGAAAAACCTTTTCAAAGTAAAAAGCAAAAAAATCTTGTCCGAAACTGTTAATTTTTTTTTCACGTTCATAATATTTATTTCACAACCTTACTGATGTTACCTGTGTTATACCGTGAAACATAAATTCACTGAATCAAAACGTCAGGCATCATTACATTACACATGGCGTCATTAATTCACGACGTCACTTTCAATGACGGCTTACAGACGGTGCAGTGTGCACGCGGCGTTACAATTCATTATAAAGGCGTGTTTACACCGGCACTAATCGAAAGTATTATAGCTTCACTTTAAAAATAAAGATCATATTTGATTAATTAATAACCCCAAAAATACATTGTATTTTAAAAACAGCGTGGCACCGCCGAAAGCGTCTTTTAAATAAATACAGACACAAAACACCGTTCTTTAAAAAGCAAAAAACCAACACCGAAAACGTAGGCAACACATATAGACTTCATACACTTCAATTGCCTATTCATTTCGGGCTACAGAATAACTAAATATATAAGTGTAACATTTCCAAACATACACTTATTTTATCCTTAAAATGCCGTTAATCGCTCTATCTCCAGTAAACTTAATAAATCTTGCATATAAAAACGCTTTTTTTAAAATTTAATAATTAGTAACAGTACCGAAGTACTGCTCCTAATTATTAAATTACCCCTATCGCTGATTATCGAAATAATCAGCGATAGGGGTCAAATAATTATTTTTTAATACACAATCCATGAAGTTGTCGATTAAAACGCATCGCAGACGTTGCGGTGTGTCCGCAGCATTACGATTCATTATAAAGGCGTGTTTACACGCGCGCTAATGAATATTGACTTTGATTGAAATGCGAGCGCTGCGACTTGGGAAGGGGTATTTTTTAAATGAATTAAAATACAGCAATGACTCAGTTATTGAGTAAACTGCATTTTTTGGTGTGAATCGTAAGTCAGATTTAAAATATTAAATAATGATACCTTATTATCGGGATTAACACTTATTTTAAAATGCTCTTATGTTAAAAGGATAATTACTTTCCTTAATTTAAAATGAAAATGTAAAAAATCGTTCTACAGTAAAGTTTTCTAATACACCTCGATAGCATTTTTACACTAAATTGGTATAATTACCTAACTCATGCCTTCATAATTAGGCAGCTTTATACGACACTGAACTCGACTCACCTGCCTGCATCACCTGCTGCCTTTGTACGCTCCGACGGGACTTCTTAAAGAAGAAGAGAATCAACCCCAGCCTTCCCTTGCCTTGTCATCTCTTAATTCACTTAAAGCATTATTTTTAAAGCACTCAGCTAAACTGTCAATCGAAAGCCAAACAGACGGCAAAGCAAACCGAACGGAGACGTAATGGATTTGTTTAAAATATTACAGCGATCCTTATTAAAGCAGCCTCCGGCTCCCGTAGAAAAATATTTGCCCGGCTTTTAGAGTAATTACATAATTTCATACTGTTCGCGGGAGGTGCGGGCTTGCTGCGACGAATTTAGAGGAACGCGTTGAACACAACACAATTTTTAAATGTCGTTATTCCATTATTTCACAATTTTGGACGAATGGTACACACGTCAAAAGAGATATGGGTCAAAATATCCCAACATTATTTTTATATTGCAAAATATCAAATGAATCTATTGATCGTAAAAAAATGGTATCGTACATTAGCATTACTAATTTAACTATTTATTAATTATTTAGATTTGAAGCTTATTATCATTTCTTACTGTATTGGCTTTTACTGATCCAACTTTCAAACTATTTCGGTGCGTGACATAAACAATAAGCGGGAATAACACAATTATTTTATTTTAAAAATTAAAGATTGAAGTGTGATTGAGTAACAAAAATTCAAACACCCAACCTTTCTCTTTTACTAGTTGTTGCCCGCGACTCCGTTTACGTAGAAAATTAAACATAGACTACGTTACTTTGAAAAAAGGTAGCATATAAGGTGAAATAATTTTTGAAATCGGTCTATCTAGTAGTTTTTAGGGTTCTGTTGTCAAACTAGGAGCCCTTAGAGTTTCGCCGTATCCGTCCGTTTTTGTTAGATTCAAGTGTCCCCCCCCGTCCCACCAACTACAGCCAAAACTACAATAACTAAAAATCTGAAAAAAATCTTTAATGAAACATAACGAATTTTAAAGGAAAACTATCACGACTAAGAAGACATCATTGGTTCTTGAGATACAGGCAATTAAAGTTTTAAAACCTACTAAAATCATCTCAGACGGCACCAATTGACTTTAAATAGAAAATTAGTTATTACCTTGTTGATTGACGACACGTTGGCCTAATTCGGAGTGACCCTGCCTCCAAAGCCAGAGGTCCGGGTTCAAATCCCGGTAAGGGCAGATATTTGTGTGATGAGCGCGAATATATTTGTTCCTGAGTCTTGGATGTTTTCTATGTAATTAAGTATGTATTTCTCTATATAAGCCTGTTTAGCGTTGTCTAGTACCCATAGTACAAGCCTAGAGCCTAGTTTGGGACTAGGTCAACGTGCGTGAGATTGTCCCGCGATATTTATTAATTTTATGTTTGTAGTACTTAACGGCTTCGGAACCCTACACAGAGCATGGTCCATGCTCTTGCCCGGTTTTTAAGTTTATTTATTACAAACATATACTACCATAGATATAGAATTTTAGTACAGTCATGGTCATAAAATATGTATACACTTTAGTACCTTGTCTATTTAACGTCATGATTAAACTGCCATGTGAAATTGTCACAGCGATTAAAGTGACAAGGTACTAAAGTGTATACATATTTATGACCTTGACTGTAACATAAGATAAGTTTGAATTCGACGCAAGCGCCCCGCCCCCGCGGACAGCTGAGCCAGCAGCGGCACTGTTAATCTACTACCTTTTTAAAACGCGTCGACTCACGGTTCCTAGCGATTTGTAAGTGATCATCGTTTCAAACGAGTTAAACGTTATTTGTAATCATTATTAATTTAACTTAAACTCCGTTTGATCTTTGTCGTAGATATTCCAAATAGATTTAATGATAGGTTGTTTAGGTTGTTGGGTTGTTTTAGTGGTGGTCCGTCCGGATCGCTACCACCATCTTATCCATTAACCACCCGCCAAGCAACAGTGTTCGCATTGTTGTGTTCCGGTGTGGGGATAAGACAACTGGTGAAATTACTATCATAGAGGTATTCCATCTTAGTCCTCAGGGTTGGCAACGCATTTGATTTGATTGTAGTCTTGAGAATTCAAATGTCTATGGGTCTCAGACTCCACTTACCATCAGGTGGCCTGAGTGCTCGTGTGCCTTTTCCTTAACATAAAAAAAAACATTCTTGAAAAGGGCCGAATCCTAAGTACCCGAAACCGACGTATATGCATGACTCGACTCGACTCGATGTATGAATGTTGAAGAAACGAAAGAGATTTGTCAGGATCGTAGCAGGTGGAAAGAAGTGATCTCTGCCTACCCCTCTGGGAAACAGGAGTAATTTAATGTATATATATATGTATTTAATGATAATGTGACATATTTATCACTTAATTGAAATACGACCAAGTATATCATTAGTTTAAACTTACCGCATAATTTTAAAGAATGTTTATAATATAAATATTTTTGATAATGCATATTATTTTATATAATCGGTTGTCATTGAAGACAGTTTTTAAGGCCTAATTTTCTGGCTAAGCCCATTCCTGTCAAAACGCCGTCAGGACCGCTTTAGACCTATCATATAAAAACATAATTTATATGCACACAAGCTTTTAACTATTGACTACAGGAGAGACAACTTTTGTTTTTAAGAGTATGTATGACCCAGTTGTCTTTTGCATGCCATGTAAGGTCGAAAGCCTTAAGCCACAAAACTACAATAAAACCTTACAGCTTATACTTAGTCACGTTCTGGTAAAGTTATATTTGAAACGTTAAATTTAATTAACATGTAAGGTGTACAGACAGCAACACTCTTAACTTTACATCGGTGGACCTTATTACAAACGGCATAAGGTTTACAGATGAACAGTTAACAGCGTGGGCGATGGTTCTCAGCACTACTGGCACTCACGAAACCGAGGACCGAGGTACTAAGGCCCGTATTAATAAACTGATCTCGGTTTGAATGCCCGTCTCAAGATACGTCAAAAATGACAGTTTTCCATGGTTTGACGTTTACTTTGACGTATCTTGAGACGGGCATTTAAACCGAGACGAGTTTATTAATACGGGCCTAAGCCTGCGTTGTGGGTTGTCACCTTTCAAGAGTAACTAACTACGCCTTTTGATGTGTTGATTTTTATGGTTCCGTAGCCAAAAGGTAAAACGGGACCCCTATTACTAAGACTCTGTCTGTCCGTCTGTCACCCGGCTTTATCTCATGAACCATGATAACTAGACAGTTGAAATTTTCACAGATGATGTATTTCTGTTGCCGCTATAACAACAAATATTAAAAACAGTTTTTTATTTATTTAAAGACTTAGTTTACACCGGCTGCCTATTTGTGTGCTTAGTCATTTCTCTGTCCAAGATTATCTGGAAGTGATCGCTATTTAGCGGTAAGACCGCCCGTTTTATACCTATAATTAAAATTAAGTGTATTTACTGTGTTGTATTGTTAAGTAACATAATGGGTAGAAGCTGTGTTCTTTGCCATAAAAAATGTAATTGTTCATATAAAGAGCTATCTAACGATCCTCTGTTCCTGAATCCTTCAAGCCTTTTAGCCTTTCTTACTAGCCTTTGTTTTTCGAAATGAACTATTTGAATTTGAATTTAAAAAATACAAATAAGCAGACATACATAATCATCTATACTTCACATACACACGTAGGCGTGATTCAAAGTTTGTCACTGTCAATTAGAATCAGAATCAGAATACAATTTATTTGCCTACTTTAATTATGTACTACATAAATGAATGAGGTAACTATGTCCTAATGCATCTGTGTTTGCTGTGTTTTATTCGCAATAAGTTTATACAAACAGATTACTAAGAATCCGTTTGTTATCGTCAAGACGAACTCACAAGTTACCAAGGCCGGGTTAAGTTGCAACAGTTTACGATATAATAAACCTAAAATAATTTAAAGCGCTTTACATGTTTATATCGACATAAAATTCAATAACTTCTTGCGTAATTTAACGAACTCCTTTACCTCCTAAACACCGATATTTTGTAAACGCAATAAACAATGTAATTGCAAAACCGAACTGTCTCGGATCGTGAATGTTAATTAAAACAATAAATTAAATACCGCACCGACGGTTGGCGAGCTATGAATATGTCAAACGATGCCGACACAGGTCGCTATTAAGGCATTAGCGAGGCAGAGGTCGCCAACTATTCCTAACAGGGGTGCTCCTTTAAACTATTGTAAATTTTGTCGTTAAGTGTGGCCATGAGGTTAGACTAGATGATAGATCCCTATTATCTTATTTTTTCAATTTTTTTAATCTAAGGTTTACTAAATAGTATCTGTAAACAGGAAACGCTTACGATATTCAAAGATTAACCTCAACTAAAAGAAGGTAAAAAAAATTTAAAGAAGCTTTCAACCTAGCTATACGCTAAAAGAAAATTCATTGTTTTTGATTGTACTGTATAGGCATTCATGTAGACGAACGTACTAAAAGGTTTAAAATTGTGAATAAATTTACTGATTTATAATCATTTTATTTTTATTTAACTAAAAAAAATGTCTGGAAAAAGCTAAAGATTTACGTGACGTTTAATTTTGAAACTGAGGGCTAAATTCTATTGTCCTAACATTTCCTAAAAACAAAAAAAAATTGTAAAGGTAAGAAATATGATTTGCGTCAGGTCCCTAAATTTCAATCTACAGTAAATAGATTGCTTTAATCCTTTATTACTCGTTATCTATCTTCAAAAAAGTCAAATAAGTAACATGGTTATCGAGACAACAAAATAAAGGCTGCAATAGGATTAAATAACAATTGGTTTAAAAAAAACCAATGTAACACTGCCGCAATATTGGCAATTTATCCGCGTATACGCCATTTTTCGTGGCCCCAGCTTTCAGTCGACGACGAGACCTCCAGCAAGACACTAGCGGTTGGGACTGACGCAAAAACTAATTCGAGCCGAAGGGTTCAACGCCCATAAATTCACCCCGACCCCGGTTAGTTTATTTTAACTGACGTTTTTGCTGAATTTAGAATTTAATGCTTAGTTTGCTTAATAATATATTGCGTAGGTTTATTACCCCTGGCCATATAAGCACCGTGATTGTAAATTGTTCTGAACTTCTGACAACTCTATTTGAATATAATATTGAACTTGAGTAAAATTTGATATTGTATTTCTACATCATAGTTTGTATTGTGAAATTGTAATGCGTAGTCAATAATAAAATGTTTTTACCGTAGTCGGAAAGTGTACTATAAATGGATACTACGCAGAACTTCAAACCTCTTATTTTTCCAATTCATAGTAGGCTAACGTTTTGGAATCCGTTAAGTCAAAGTTTTAATTCAAATTCATTTTACAACTGAGTTAATGGCGTAAACGAGGAAGAAGTCAAGAATTTAAAAAGTAAGTACATTCTTTGTGGCAAAACACTTATTATACCTATAGGTAATGATTTGGAGTTCTTTGACTTATAATATCAGATGGTATATATTTACGCACAATCGTTTTTTACTTTTCCCGAATTAAGTTTTCACATCCGTGTTTTTCAACCTGTCTACTCCTGAATTTAACTTAGTAGTGTCGGCGGAGCTCATATTTTTGGGCTGCTTTGACCCTTCGGGCTAGATAAAAAACTAACATTAGCTAAACGTATTTCAACTAAATTATAAGTATTAGAAAATAAGCAACTGGAAACATTTATAAGTGAAAAAAAAAGAAGAAAATTGCGTCAAAGTTATTTAAATAATCTAAGAAGCTGACAGCTTTGTAGGCATTGTCACTACCAATTTGTCTCACAAAAAACTTGGCAAGAGCATGTCGGGCCATGCTCAGTGTAGGGTTCCGAAGCCGTTAAGTACTACAAACATAAAAAATCATCAAGTAATCACTAATTTTCTATTTAAAGTCAATTGGTGCCGTCTTAGATGATTTTAGTAGGTATAAACACTGTAATCGCATGTATCTCCAGAACCAATGATGTCTACTTAGTCGTGATAGCTTTCCTTTAAAATTGGTTATATGTTCTTTCATTTATCTATTTTTTCAGATTTTTAGTATGTCTAGTTTTGGCTGTAGGCGGGGGACACTTGATTCTAACAAAAATTAGCACTTTAAAGCTTAATATTTAATAAACGGATTACTTAATCGAAAAACTGTGTTCACAAACCCATAATATTTTTCGAGAAAAAAAACTGCATCCCCAAGTTACGTGTAGGCAAGGTACCCTAATTTTTATTTTTTTATTTTTTTATTGTACCGCTTTTTTAATGTAACTAATATGCATATTCATGCCAAATTGCAGCTTTCTAGTACTAATGGTCTTTGCGCTAGGCTGCGGACGGACGGACGGACGGATGGACATGGCGAAACTATAAGGCTTCCTATTTTGACTACGGAATCCTAAAAAACATAAACATCATGCCAATCAAAATTCGCTAGACAAAGGCAAAAGGGAATATTTAAAGTGCCTAACCTCTAGAAAACCGTTAAGCCCCACATATCGCTAAACCTTTACAGCTTCTGTATATCCAAAATGTAAACACCTGCTTTTTCCTATCCATTCAGGATCCTATCAGCGAGTGAAAAACTATTTTTCCCTCGCATATATCTCCCAGACCGTTCGATTTAACTGTTTTCTTCACTTGAATTTATTGAGGTCCAAGCCAAAATATGGCCGCCAGGTGTCTGTATGTTTGTATTTTTTTTAACGGAGATAATGCTTTTGTATTGGGAGATTACATTGCTGGTTGGATCGAAATACAGTGAATGTATTTGCCTGCTTAAAAAGGCTGTTTGTCAGCATGTTTTTCTAGGTGATAAAATAGGCCACATCAAAGATGGTGTGTGATAAAACATGGATTATTTCTGAATTAAAAACAATTAAAAATGACAGCTTGAGGTTTAATGTTTTTTTAAACACAAAATATTTAAACGCCGTTGATGGATATATCCGCCCCACTGGTTCAACGGCATTGACGGATATCCCCGTCATGGTTGATAACGCAAAATAGACCTGAGTATCTACGTGGCAAGGTTGACAAAAGCTCCGGTTTTCAGTTGTTACTGGCGTGTGAGTGACATCTTTTGTATTTGACATAGCATTGAAAAAGTTGCATTGTGACAGTTAAATTCAAACCATGACGTATTCTAACTGCACTGATAGATGGCGCGCAACACTATTATCATGATATCCCCACAAAGACAACGAATCTTTGAATGGAAAAAAATCTATACATACCCCCACTATTTTTGAAAAAGATAATTGATGAGCCCCACACACCCAGATAGACGAGTAAAAACGTGTATGGGAGGTTATTTTTCAAGATTTCGTCTTAAGAGGTCGTATACGAAATTTTGCCGATTTTGCTGATTTACGTAATTTTACAGACGTGATTTAACAGTGGAACTACTTTATTTCTACAAAATTGAATGCGCAACACGAAAGATAATTTAAATTTTCAACGAATGTATGAGCTAATTTTTTGTTTTTATTATTTGATTTTGATTAATTGACCTGAAACCGGCGACTGTTTTGTGAATTTCGCTGTAAGAGGTTTAGAATATCTAATATTCACGAATCGTTTTAACGTCTACAAGGTATAAAAAAATTACGATTTGTTGCTGTAGCTGTCGTCTAAAAAATGTATAAAACACTTTTTACCACCTTTATATAACTTCTTTGTGTAAAAAAATAACTAACTTGGTAAAGTTTTATAGAAAATGAGCAATAAATTGTTTCTGATTTCGGCTACTTAAAACTCTCGTTCATAAAATAAAAACAACAGTAATAAACTTCAGTTCAAAACCAATCCAGTAGCTTAGAAAAACATCCAAAAAATTAAGAAAAAATGTAATATATAATGTTTTAAAACAACCTAAATTTCGCATTATAACACTCAACAAAAATAAAAAACTAGCTCATTCATTCGTAACTTATTTATTCGATCATAACTGTAATGATATTTTATGATGTGAATTAACTAATATAAGCAAAACCGGCAAAATTTCGTATACGGCCTCTTAATACTTTGTCGGTGTGATTGATATGCATTAATTCGTCAAACTACAGCTTTTTGCTCAGCTCTTATTATGAAAAATGATCCAATAATAGACAACATTTTTTTATTTAAATTCTTTGCAGTACCGAACATTTTATTCTAATAGAGGTAATCCGGAATTATTTCAATATAATTTAACTGTAACGCCTAAAACATATCATCTGAAGCTTATATTTATGGCATTGTTTATAACTGGAGCAAATTACAACCGAAGAAAACCGGTGAAATTACTAGCATAGAGGCATTCCATCTTAGTACTCAGGGTTGGCAACGCATTTGAGGTTTTAGGATTATAGTCTTGAGAATTCAAATGTCTATGGGTCTCAGATTCCACTTACCACCAGGTGGCCTGAGTGCTCGTGTGCCTTCTACGTAACAAAAAAAATATTAAAAATATTCAGTTATAAATAGGCCACAAGAGGGCTCTGTGTACACGTCGGTAATATGAAGTGAATCTACTAGCGCTTCGGATAATACCTTCTTAGTTGGTAGCATTTTAACGGTAAACTTTTAACTGCTTCAATAATGTTTATGTTGGTAGCATTATTTATAAATTTCATTATTTTTACCCGCAGCGACATTGTATCCCTCCCTGAACCAAGTAACATAGGCATTCATATATGCTATTCGTTTAATTCGCCCCCCGGTATGCAAAACGTCGCTATCACCTTATTAATCATTCTGACACCGCGTTGATTATATTCAAATTATGCCTCTACCTTAGTTGTGTAAGAAAACGTCCCGTTTAATGTACACCCAGGCTTTAGGCGAGGGAATTTTATACATACATACATAACATCACGCCTTCATTCCCACAGTAGGGTAGGCAGAGCTACAGAAATACCAACAACTCTAAAAAGACATGTTAATAATTCTGTAACCACATTTTGCACAAGTAGGCTGAGATGTTTACTAGTATATTAGTGACCGGTTGCAAGCCCATCGCCTAACAGTACTACAAGCCTTTATTCCCACAGACGCTTCTTACGATATCCACGGGAAGACATGGAGTGGCGCTATTCTAACCCGGAAACCACACGGAATTTTATATTTTCGCATGATTAAGAATATTTAATTTTCATATTATTATCTCTTTGCACAATCACCTACCAAAATAAAACTGGCGAGCGCGATTCAAACTGAATGATTGATCTTGTTTTAATCTGCTAATATTAATAATAGAATTATTTATATAATTAAATAAATGGCTCTAAATACAGGGTGGTCAAAATTGGATGATAATTACCTTTCTTTGTACTAACAGCATAACTGTTAGTGAGCCTTATTGTAAGGTGACAAGATTCACAAAATCAGTAACATAATGTTGCTTAAAGTATGATGGTAAATTTATATGTCTTCTTTCAAGCACTTTTTTGTTTAATACCGCAATTTTTGTAATAGAAATAATTTTAACCTTGATATAATCGCTTAACTTAACGTACGTCCTAAACATCTACAAGCATCATACAAAGAACAAACAAACAAACATTAATCACACCCTATCGTTCCCTTTGCATAAATAACAGTAATTGCTATGCGTTTGACAAACGACTTACATGTTTAAATTTTAAGCGAATATTCATTTTGAATGGGGGTGTATTATGCTGTAAGCACTTTGGAGTTCTTATGTGTTGGAATTTTCGTCAATTTTAATTGAGTTGATGTTCATTATTTAAAAATATCGTTGGTACGATGTAGGTCATTGATGTTTTTAATATTTATTACTTCCTTAGTAATAATTATTACTAAAACTATCTATTTTTTTTTGGATTTTCTAGTATACACAGGGCCTATGTTCTTCTTCAAGGGTCAAGCTATCTCTACATCATATTATAAGTATATTAATATTAGTTTAATGGTTTGGCTGTGAAAACTTAAACAGAGTCTTATGAACAAACACACAGTTTTGCGTTAATAAAAATATACTTGTACCGATATTGCTTGTCAGAGGTTTTTTGTTAGCTAAATTTCAGTCAATTTCCTTTAAAATTGTTAACCTACTAAAAGCTAACTATTTGAAAAACTATTATGTTAACCTGGAGCTTGTTCAAAGGATATTATTATAGTATCTGTAAGTACACATTTAACATTACCAACGATGGGATACCTAGAAATAGCGCCTATTATAAGTATTCAAGTGTACAATATATATTTTTTTAACGGGCCTAAACGTTTTATTATGATTTATTGATTTTTTTCAACGTTTAAACCGTTAGTGAAAGAAAATATACAGAGAAAAACAAATGCCCAACGCCAGTTTCAATAAAAAAGGACAAATATTGGCCAGCAAGTGAGGCATAAGCTCGAATATCGAAATATTAAGTCAAATCGTCGGGCATTCGAGCGGCAAACTAACCGGATATTCTGACTAAAATAAATCTTTCCAAGGGTTAGATTATTTATATAAAGTTAAGGACGATTTTGACATTGGGAATAAGAACTACATTTTTGTTATTCAATATGGGATTGACATTCTTTACATTTTCCTTGATGTAAAATGGAGAAAGATCTCCAAGATTGTTGATTCTTAGAACTTAGGATAAATGTGGTCATTATACAAGTACCTAATCCCACCTACACCAAAACTCAACAACGCAATTACTGGCTATTGGTCCGCAAGTACAGTCAAGGTAATAAATATTTTTACACTTTAATACCTTGTCACTTTAATCGCTGTGACGATTTCATATGGCAGTTTAAACATGACGGATTCAAAGCAGTGTGGTGTGGAGACCTCATTTTGCCACTCATAGTCTAAGGATAGAAAGGATTCAAAAACGTTTCACATGGCACTTAGCACGTTCCTGCGGAGTAGCGAATAAAATTACATCATACAACAAGCGTCTTCATCACTTTAAAATCACAGCATTATCTCAACGTCGAATTGTACTTGATCTTTTATTTTTAAACAAAGTATTGACAAATAAAATTGACTGTCACCAACTCTTAGGAAGATTTAACTTTAAAGTCCCACAAAGATATCCCCGATACGCCATAAAACCATTAGCACCTCCCTTTCGTAGAACCGTTCTTGGTATCAACTCACCAGTTCCACGCCTAAGCAAGCTTCTAAATGACAATTGCAGCAAGTGTGATATACATTTTGACTCCTCGCTCAAGATTCGCAGGATCGTCCAAGATTAAACATCACTCTCAGTAACCTCTATCTGTAGTTCTAGTACCTTTGTAGTTCTAGTACCTTTTGTGTATTCTTTTTTCTCTTAACGCTATGTAGCTTACTTAGTTTTTAAATGCATGTGGTGTCAACCAGTAAGTAGCTGTGCAATTAGTTAGTACATTATTTTATGTAAGACTTCTTTAAAATGTATCATTGTAATAGCTGTTGGTAGACCAAATAAATAAATAAATAAATAAATAAATGACGTTAAATAGACAAGGTACTAAAGTGTATACATATTTATGACCTTGACTGTACATGATGATAGAAATCCTGGACCTCTATTCTATTTTTGTTTCACCATTTAATTTTAATAAATAAAGACATATAGGTCAATTGAATGAGGCACTGCCTTTTAAAATAACAACAAGCAATTTATTTTATAGTTTTTACAACTACACAATGTTAGTTTGTTAGTGACGCGGGCACCTTTACTGTTAAGTAATGAGAGCTATAATAACGTTAACAATACGGTAAGGGTACTTATTATTAGATCCGAAGAAAATATTATTGCAAACGACATATTTTTAGGGTTCCGTAGTCAAACTACATCATCTCCGTCCGTCCGTCCGTCCGCAGCCTAGTGCAAAGACTATTAGTACTAGAAAGCTGCAATTTGGCATGAATATGCATATTAGTCACGTCAACAAAGTAGTACAATAAAATTTAAAAAAAAATTTTTAGTGTACCTGCCCTACAAATAACGTGGGGATGTATTTTTTTTTCTCGTCTACCCTATAGTGTGGGGTGTCGTTGCATAGCTCTTTCAAAAGGCTTGGGTTTGTGAAAACAGTTTTTTAATTAAGTAATCCGTTTGTGAAATATTAAGCTTTAAAGCGCTATTTTTTGTTAGACTCAAGTGTCCCCCGCCTACAGCCAAAACTAAAAATACTAAAAATCTGAAAAAAACCTTAAATGAAAGAGCATAATATAACCAATTTTAAAGGAAAACTATCACGACTACGTAGACATCATTGGTTCTTGAGATACAGGCGATTAAAGTGTTTATACCTACTAAATCATCTAAGACGGCACCAATTTTATTGACTTTAAATAGATAATTAGTTATTACTTGTTTATTTTTATGTTTATAGTACTTAACGGCTTTGGAACCCTACACCGAGCGCGGTCCGACATGCTCTTGCCCGGTTTTTCTTCTTTAATTTGCTAGACGTAAAACTTTAAGTCTTACTATCACCATAACATAAAAAGTAGTTAAATCCCATGGCCATGTCATAAACAAAAGATTCAAAACTTCTGGCATATTTTCTCCGCTTAATATCATTTTTGAACTATAATATTTTGAATGCAAACACTTAGCAAATACTCAACACTCTGTATATATTTTACTAAAGCACCTTTTTGTTTAACATTTACAATGGCGGATCATTTCTTTTGTTGCGAGTGGGATAGAATTACATAAATTATGTCCAGCAGAGTCGCTTAAACCCGTGTGAAAGGAGGAGATAGTGCTAGGGCTGAAAATATTTTCCATTTGTGCTGTCATCGGGTATAGAGGGGTATTTATTATGCGATACATGTTTTATGTGACATGCTGGACAGTAACAGGATGATCTTAGAATTTAAGTATACATTAAAGTTAGTAAAATTTGTATTAATTGAAATTTGTCCAGCATACATCGTTTATAAAGAATTATTATAATTTAAACGGGTTTATCTGTGAATTAACCGATCCGAACGCTGTTATTATATAAAGAAAGCTAGTTTACTAAAATGGATTTTAGAGGTTTCTGAAAATCTGTTGTGTTAAAAGTTATAGATTTGGATGTATCGATCGCAACTATGTCGGAGATTTTTATACATACATACATACATAACGTCACGTCTTTATTCCCAGAGTGGGGTAGGCAGAGCAACAGAATACCAACAACTCTAAACTTGTTGATAATTCTGTAACCACATTTTGCACAGTCAGGCTAAGATGTTTACCAGTTTATTAGTGACAGGTTGCAAGCCCATCGCCTAACAGTACTACCAAGCCTTTATTCCCTTAGTCGCCTCTCACGACATCCACGGGAAGACATGGAGCGGCAGCGGCTTAGCCTAATTGTGCAAAAAGTGGTTACAGAATTATCAAAAAGTTTAGAATTGTTGGTATTTTGTACCTCTGCCTTCACTCTGGGAATGAAGGCGTGACATTATGTGTGTGTATGTATGTATCGAAAGCAGATTTGATTTCATTACAATTAAAAGGTTGCACAAAACATATGGTTTGTTGGAGTTGACATTATTTAGTTAAACACGGTAGCCACAGCCATGTTGACCCCTTACAAAACAGAGGGGGTTATAAGTTTAAAAGGTGTATCTGTGTATCTTTGTTTGTCTGTGACGTTGTAGCTTTCAAACAGAACACCAATTTGGAGACAGTTATTTTTAAAGAAAGCATTTATTGATAAAAAAATAAAATGGAACAATGTCACAAAAATTGTGCTTTAATATGGGTAATAAACAACAATAAACTTACTTAGGTATATAGAGAAATATACAGTGTTACAGATTAAGTCGAACTAGATCCTTTAAGTGGTTTTAGTTTCCATAATTTCTGACCGCTTTGACTATGAAACAACATATCTCAAACTTATCCTGTAAGGAGGGGATTTCTGCAGGTATGTTCAATGCAGATAAAGAAAACTAATTTTAACCACTAAAGCTTTTCAAGAAACGACTACCCCTTAAAGGATCTAGATCGACTTAACCTTTAACCCTGTAAACTTTTTTACTTAGAAAACATCCAAAACTCAGGAACAAATACTCGCGCTCATCACACAAATATCGGCCCTTACCGGGATTATGTATGTGAACATATTATTGTACAAAAGAAAAATCAAACAATAGAACGAATTTTAAAAAAAGATGTACAAAGGCGAACTTATCGATATGACGACGCGTTGGCCTAGGTGGGTGTGACCCTGCCTCCGAAGCCTGCCGGTCCTGGGTTCAAATCCCGGTAAGGGCAGATATTTGTGTGATGTGCGCGAATATTAGTTCCTGAGTCTTGGATGTTTTCTATGTATTTAAGGGATTTTCCAGATAATCCTTGAGAGACTTTTCAAAGTGAAAACCCTTTCACTTTGACACACACCCGATGGTTTGATGCACACCCGTGCATCGAGTAAGAAAGTGTTGAAATCCTTAGCCAGGATTTATGAAAGTTTGTTGGGTCATTGAAAAGATTAATATAAAGAAGAGGTTACCATTTTTTATCTATTTATGGAATAAGAGGCAAACGAGCAGACGGATCGCCTGATGGTAAGCGAATACCGTCACCCATAGACTCCTGCAGCACCAAAGGAGTTGCAGGTGCGTTGCCGGCCTTTCAAATAGGAGTACGCTCTATTCTTGAAGGTTTGAAGGTCGCATCGGTCCGGAAATACCGCAGGCGACAGACCATTCCACAGTTTAGTTGTGCGTGGCAGGAAATTCCGAGTAAAAGGCACAGTTGTGGACTGCCAACCATCTAAATGATGGTGGTGGAAATTCTGTCATGTAGGACGAAGGCGGAAGGATGAGTTTATAGTTATGTATACAGATTCTCAGAATCAAATTAAACACGCTATAGTATTATAAATGCGAGAGTTGGCGTGTGTAAGTATGTTACTTCGTCACGCTAAAACAGCTGGTCAGATAATTGTGAAATTCGGAATGAATTTCGGATTAATTATGGGTTTATACTCTGAATTAAAAAAATCTATCTTTTATCTGAATGAAAAAAATGTTTTATAAATTTTACCATCAAAACACACACACATGAAACACAATGGTAGGTTAGGTAGATTAAAATAGGGATCCCTTTGGATCGCATAATGTGTTTTAGACTAATAATTTTCGCATAATTGTTTTCGTATAATTTGTATTGGCATAATTGTACTGTCGCATAATAATACTTTAGCATACTCCTTTTTTAGCATATTAGGCTATTAGAATAATTTATATTTGACTAATACACATTATGCATATTATTGTTTGGGCTAATAATTATTAGATACTTAAGGTTAAATTAGTTCACGTTAGGTACATTAGGTTAGGTTAGATTAGTATGATATCCATTTTATAATGATGCCAATTAGTTATTATTACTTTTTGCAATTATGCTATTTGACGTTAGTCTTGATGTCAATTATGCTTACTGTATTTATGATTTTTAATGTTATGCGTAATAGTAGGTACATGCGTAAAGATGATTATGCACAACATTATTTCGGCTAAAAGCAATTATGCGTAACACTATTATTACAAATAATTTTATGCCATCCAATAGAGAACCGTTAAAATATTATGGGACGCCGAATTCAGTTGGACTGACCACCATTACCATTACCATTCTACCATTTATTTTATAACATACTTTTAATTTGTAATAATGGCTGTGTAGTCACATATCTAAGTTAATCTTATAATGAATGCCTTTCTCGTGGCTTTGCTTGTCCCTTACAAGCAATGCCGCTGGATAGTCATAATGATATAATTAAACAATTTTAATATGCTTTGTTATAGTCGCTCAATTATCTTAATCGAGGTATCTTAGGGCCCGTGTCATCTGTTCTACTTCACTAATTCATACTTTTTGAATGAAAACGCTGGTCTTGTTACTGAAAATACTACAATTGCTATATGTATTACTATATTTGAGGAGTTCCATCGATTTCTCCAAAATCCTATCATCAGATCTTAACTTTTTTTTTATGTTAAGGAGAAGGCACACGTGCACTCAGGCCACCTGATGGTAAGTGGAATCCGAGACCCATAGACATTTGAATTCTCAAGACTATAATCCTAAGACCTCAAATGCGTCGCCAACCCTGAGGACTAAGATAGAATGCCTCTATGCTAGTAATTTCACCGGTTGTCTTATCCCCACGCCGGAACACAACAATGCGAACACTGTTGCTTGGGGGGTGGTTAATGGATAAGATGGTGGTAGCGATCCGGACGGACCCTGCACAGGGTCCTACCACCACTAAAACTACCACTTAATGATAATTGGACCACCAGGACTGTACTTTTGGAACATAGAACCTTTTCCTTTTTTCATGTCGATAAAAAATAGTAGCATGGTCAACGCGGACAATGTTGCAAACAGAAGCTAGTATACTGTAGCACGACTATTTAAAAAAAGCTTTTAAATGATCGTACTACCGAACACACGGAGTATACCGGTGCTCAATACGTAGAATTTGTGGAATTAAAAATGCCGAACAACGTTTTAAAGACAAAGATTTATTTTAATTAAATCCTAAGTCGAAATACACAAATGAGAAATACACACATTAAAATAGCGAGCCGTACAAATTGATTTTAACAAAACCCTAAATATAACGTTGATGTACACAATTCAAAGGTACCTAAACAGATAGGTTCTTGACACCGTAAAAGAGGAAAGCGAGCCGGTTATGTGTTCACAAATACAATTATCGTTGACCAAATTAAAAACCGAAAAAGAACATTATAAATGCTGTTCGATCAGGCGCGCGGGCCTTTTTTTGAATTTAGGGGGAAATAAAAAAGGTGATAGGGGTTGCTGGGTAGTATGAAGGGTGTGAGATGGTGACTAAACTACCAGTCAACAAATACTGGAATGTTACTACGGAGACGCCGCCTAAGCAACACTACGAAATGTGACAATGGTATACTCACGGTTTCTGGGGTGACGTTTGTGTACAGAGACTATCAGTTAAAACAACTTATACAGGAAAAATAATTAAAAAGGAAAAAAAATGCACGCGCGCACTAGTCGGTCTCCATCCGACCGCGGTGTTAGTCCGTAGCTGGAGTGTAAACTCGATACGCGCGCCGGATGTAGTCTGGTGCGGGCTGAGCAGTGGTGGTGCGGAGTCAACCTCTCCACGCCGTGGTGCCGGTTAGGGTAGGTGGAAGGACTGGAGCCTGGTTGGTGCGTAATAGCACTGGTGCCAAATGGGGTAGGCGGTAGGAACTGGAAAGAATGGACTAATAAATCTACGAGAACCAAATGAGGGGAACGGAATCGGGGGAAAACGAACACAGACGAAGCGTAACTTACCCGGGGAATAAACCGGTATTGCGGTGCCTTCGTGAGGCAATACAAGGCTCAAAGTTGGCCAAAAAAAGGTTGAAGACTGAGGCGTCTTGCAGGCGATACACTAGAGAGCCTTCACTGATCAAAACTTTTCTTCAAAAAAATAATCTTTATGTGACTATCAACATGTCAGCTCCGAATTCATAATGACCGAGAACAAGCGAGCGGAGAACGTCAGGAAAAATTCGAAAGTTTTTGAACTTAAAAATTTAAAAATTGAATAACATATATGACAAGCGACCAAAGAATAACATCACGTACCGGAACAAGGAGGTAACAATACGACGGTGCAAAAAAGGTTAAACTTTGCAGCGGTAATGCTGCAATACTCATAAAAATATTCCCTATGAGTTACTCACAAACAAATCTGCATACATCACACAACCAAACAGTTCCCTGTCCCTCCATAAACCAACCGCCCAATATAACATTAACATACATACACCCATGCAATAAAATCTCGCAAAGTTGGGACGCGGCAAAAGTTAGTAACAACGGGTAGCCAGTTCGAGGCCCGGGTAATTTAATGCGTCGGCTGTGCAATTTTGCAAGCTGGAAAAAACTTTGCCGGCTCCCTGCATACCTGGGGTTAGGCGTAAATTGTTTTCAATTGCGCTTTTGTGCTCTGCGACTTTATGCGCCCGAGAAGGTTTAGACTATTAGTTTGTAAAGGACTACAATACAATACAATTTAAAATTAAAAAAAATACTTTTAAAGTTAACATACAATAATTGGGAGTTTATTCAGACTTACTTATATACAAACACCGGATTGACAGGGGCAAAAATGTACCACTGCTAGTGATTCATTAAATATCGACTAAGCTTATCAACATCAACTAATTGTTTATAAATGTGTGGATTAAATATACTGAAATATATTTTATATTTTTATATCTTGTAATGTTATGCATTTCACAGTGCTTTAGTACCTGTTACTGTTCTACTGTGTTATTGTTAGAAATAAATAAAGAAATAAACATCGGTAAAAAGCAATTTTTAATCATCATTATCATAACTAAATTATGGCGAATTTTGAATAACTTGTAATTATGTGCAAGCCTCTTTTATTTATACTTATCGCAACTATAAACGACCGGTATCTGACATTGACTCTGGACTCGAGTCACTTTTGGAAACCATTTAAATTACATTGAATAACAATTTATTCAGTACACCAAATTCTTTAGCATTCCGACGAATTGAGAAACTTTTTATATTTTAAGTCTGTTAAAAATATCTCGC
This sequence comes from Acleris holmiana, assembly GCA_949316455.1. Taxonomy (NCBI): domain Eukaryota; kingdom Metazoa; phylum Arthropoda; class Insecta; order Lepidoptera; family Tortricidae; genus Acleris; species Acleris holmiana. Next base: position 21,407,815 of record OX438768.1, on the reverse strand, counting down.
AAGAAAAAATATAGTTTATCCTCATACAAAGCTTCTCATTCAGAAGTAAAGGTACGTCTTAATTTTGCAAGAAATGTAAAATCCATATTATTATGTCACGAAAAAAGTTGTCGATATACTTAGTCGATGTTTAATGAATCACTAGCCCTGGTACATTTTTGCCCCCGTCAATCCGGTGTTTGCTTATAAATTTAACGAGCTTAGTTTTATGTAACTAGTTAATCTAAGTAGTCAATGTGATCTCTCCATGGCTGACCACGAGTGAGCTCAAATTCAGCTAAGCTGTGCTCACGCCCTTTTCATTACCACAGTCTTTGTACTATCAGTATAGCGAAACTTCTAAATATAATGAAATAAATGAATTTGATTTGATTTTGATTTTGACAATTTCGCTTTATTGAACACCACATAAAGAAAAAAGAGGGAAAATGGAGCTTGTAGTATTGTTAGGTGATGGGCTTGCAACTTGTCACTAATACACTAGTAAACTTCTTGGTCTGTTTGTGCAAAATGTGGTAATAGAATTATAAACAAGCCTTTTTAGATTGGTTGGTATTTTTGTAGCTTTGCCTACCCACTCTGGGAATGAATTCGTGATGTTATATGTATGTATGTATGTATGTACAAAAAGAAAACTAAGCAAGGAAAGGCGAAAACATTAAATTCTTACATGGTAGACAACAGGCGGTCTTATCGCTATAAGCGATCACTCCCAGACAACCTTGGATAGAAGAAACGCAGCGACATAAATATTGAAATAAAGTACGTGGTGCAAACCAGGATATTTTTTATATTAAAATTAACTACTTTTTGCTTTTGTACACTTTGACATTATTTGATTTTTACATTTTTATTTTTACTTTATTTTTTTACACTGACGATCTTATTGTGAATTCATTATAACTATGCGACATGTAATAATGTAATTTCCAATACGAAATAAATGACTACCTACCTACCTATTTAAAAAAGAAATAATAAACTAAATATAATGAAGAAATAAACAAGATTTGGAAAAAAATCTTTACACAACTAGAAAAAACAATTATTATAAACAGATGCTTAAATAAAAACGACATATATATACATAAACAAACTGTTATACATGAAAAAAAGTACAGGAAAACTAAAGAAAGTAAGACGCAACATAAACAAAACAACAGCCGTCTCGCTCAGGAACACACAAAAGTCAAATAAGGTAAATATAATTACGGACGAATTAACAAATGCTCTTTAACGCCTCAAGCCCATAGAAAGAGAGGATAGCTTGTACTTAAATATATAGAAAACATCCAAGACTTAGGAACAAATACTCGTGCATCACACAAATATCTTCCACTACCATGATTTGAACCCGGGACCTCTAGCTTCGAAGGCAGGGTCACTACCAGCTAGGCCAAAATGGCGTCCTTGTGCCCTTGATTTGGTGCTGTAACAGGGTTTTTTTTACTGCCAAAGACAGCAGCAGGTAGATAGGCATAGATCAAACAAGTTATTAACGACGTAGAATTGAAGTTTTAGCGGTGGTAGGACCCTGTGCAGGGTCCGTCCGGATCGCTACCACCATATTATCCATTAACCACCCGCCAAGCAACAGTGTTCGCATTGTTGTGTTCCGGTGTCGGGATAAGACAACCGGTGAAATTACTAGCATAGAGGCATTCCATCTTAGTCCTCAGGGTTGGCATCGCATTTGAGGTCTTAGGATTATAGTCTTGAGAATTCAAATGTCTATGGGTCTCGGATTCCACTTACCATCAGGTGGCCTAAGTGCTTGTTAAAATAGGTTAAAGATAGAACTAGATAAATTTGTTACTGGAAGAATGATTTTAAATTATGATGATTAAATTAGCGAGGGTAGATAGATAATAAGTAAAACAGCGGATTATACCATACATTTTTATATTATGTCAAACTGTGGGTATTTGTAGTCCTAAACGAGCTAAATATGTACAGACATTGATATATTCGATAGTTGAAGAATGGTATACAATACAAGTTATTAAAGCTGATTACATACATTTTGAAGTATTATCTGGCAAAGATTTTAATATACAACTAAGCTATGACGGAATTTAAATTAAATGTTGAAAAGAAAACTGGCAGAGATTTGGTATATTGATCTTTTCATAGTAACTGTGGAATATTGTAATAATAGCTACTTTATCTATGACACACAGAAAACACAGTAAACAGCAAAATGGACTAAGTAATAATATCTACTCCATGTTGGAGTGAGGAATGTAAGTACACAGGGATTATATTCACAAAGAGAAACTTTCTAATAGGCTATGAAGGTTTACATAAACAATCATAGTCACAGGATTATTACACAGCAACATCACACATAAAACATAGTAAGACACAATAGGAAACAATAAGAGCAAGATAGTAAGGGTACTTAACTTGTTACTGGAGCTCGCCGGGCAGAAAAACTTGTCGATGCTATCGAGCACCGCTTTTTATACCCTTTCCTGCCCGACAAATTCCCGCCACATTCGACCAATAGAAATCTCAGGTTGTAAACCAATTAACATCTCTAATCAATTTGAATTACAACCAGTAGCAAGCCACAAAACCATGATGATAACAAACCACAGCTGATACATTTATCGACCAATGGTAATCACTAAATTACTGTGATATAACCAATCACAGGTCAGTAAAAATGTCAACCAATGATAGTTTGCAACCAATCAGATGCCACTATTATTCCAATAAATATTTCGTTTAGAAATCTAACAAGGAATTATTATCGTTCAAAAATGTACAAACAAAACAGAAGCAATATTTTGTAACAATTGTTTAAATAATAGTTATACACATCAAAGAATAAAATTACTTCCTATATTTAAAACATTGATTATCTTAACCACAAGTTATATTTTACATTAAGATTTTAGAAATATTACTGTGGGTAATCTTACAATGGTACGGGAGTGCCTACCCACAAAAAGTAGTTACTCTTTTTGACACGGCCATACTGACATGTACTTCGCTCTCGAAGTACTTCATTAAACATTTAACCAGTAGTCCTGTCATATTGGCCCTATCACCTTAGTGACCTCCTAGCTCAATATCAGACTACCGACTTATACAGTATCGTATAGTATCATATAATATATAATATATAACAACCGATTTAACCTGTCGCCCTGACATATTAGCTCTATCACCTGCCTGTAGTGACTTCCAAGCTCAATATCAGACGACAGATCGTCAGGCAGAATCGAATCAAATCATTACAAAGTCTTTTATTTTCGATTTAACCTTTCGCCCTGACATATTAGCTCTATCACCTGCCTCTAGTGACTTCCAAGCTCAATATCAGACGACAGATCGTCAGGCAGAATCGAATCAAATCATTACAACGTCTTTTATTTTCGATTTAACCTGTCGCCCTGACATATTAGCTCTATCACCTGCCTCTAGTGACTTCCAAGCTCAATATCAGACGACAGATCGTCAGACAGAATCGAATCATATCACATTACTATCATTCAGATCACAAATCACTAAAACCCAAAAAAAAGTACAATCAAAATACACCATTATTCAGAATCGTTTTCAACAGCAATATCTATCCATTCTCCTGGCCAGTATCTAAGCTTTTCTTTAGCCACAGTGATGTTTCTAAGGTTACCTCTGCCTTTTAATTCATAACGTTCGTATGGCAATAAACTCGATATTTTATAAGGACCCTTATATTTTTGACTTAATTTGTTATGTCGCCTATGAACTTGGCTGACATAAACATTATCTCCTACATTGAATAGTTTATTATTTCGTCTAACCGTATCAAATTTATTTTTAATTTTTTCAGATACGTGTTGAAGACGCCGATAGGCCTGATTTCGATCATAGTTCAAGTCAACATTTTGATTATTTGAATCGTCAACTACCTCAGATATTTTAGCTTTTATACAAGGAATATTTGCATTATATCCTATTAATAATCGTATAGGAGAAAAACCAGTAGAGCTTTGAATCGTAGTATTCAAAGATTGCTGTACCTTCCATATTTCGTTCGGCCAATCTGACACATCATTACAGGTACAACTTAACATATTGACAACAGTTGACACATACCGTTCAACTTGTCCATTAGCCCTAGGGGTACCGGTGGAAATCATATGGTGTTCAATATTTAGATCTCTAAATAATGCTCGTATCTGACTGGCACTGAAATTAGTACCCCTGTCAGTTATAACTAGAGTAGGCGTACCGAATTCGGTAATAGTGTCGCGAATGAGAGGGACCAATTCTTCAGCACTTAAAGTTTTCAATTTTTTGAGTATACAGAATTTCGTAAAACCATCAATTATAATCAAAATATATCTATAACCATCAGTAGACTGCGGAAAAGGCCCTGTACAGTCTAAATGAATTGTATGAAATGGAATTGGAGTTTTGTCTATAGGATGCAAAAGGCCTTGTTTAGGTCCTGCGTGACTTTTATATTCTACACAAATTAGACAATGTGAAAGATATTTTTTTACAAAAGCTGTCATACCCGGGAACCAAAAGTGCTCAAGAATTTTATCTAACGTCTTGTAATAACCAACGTGACAATTCTCGTCATGAAATAGACGTAGTATCTCTAATCTTTTACCTTTTGGAATGTAAAGTTTAGGCTCAGCCGTAGGTTCTATTTTATAATGAAGTAAATCATTTATAATGCAATATTGTTCTGTATCAATTGTACCGGTTTGGACTCTTTCAACTAAGGATTGAGTTTCTGGATCGGTTTGCTGGGCTATTCCTAACCACGACTGGGCATAATTTATGACACAAACTGAATTGGTTTTGAAACTAAAGTCAGATAAAACTTCGTCATGGTTATTAGGGTTAGATAAAGGAGCAGATAGTGGCAATGATGTCGACATTTCTACAGGGTTTCGGCTCAGAAAATCTACATGACCAATGTATTTACCTTTCTTGTACATTATATCAAAGGAAAAATCCTGCATAAATGTCCACCACCGAGCTACTCGAGGAGTTAAGTCTTTTACTTTGGCAGTGCTTTTAATTGCATTACAGTCTGTTATAATGGTAAAATGTATGCCTAACAAGTACACGCGGAAATGTTTAAGAGCATTATAAATTGCTAATGTTTCTAAGTCATAAGAACTATACTTTGACTCTGCTTGAGTTGTTCTTTTGCTATAATATGCTACCACTTGAGTTAGTTTGCCTAATTTCTGTGTCAATATGGCCCCATATCCTAATGCACTAGCGTCTGTGTACAATTCTGTTGGTAATGTTGGGTCATAAATAGATAACAATGGTTTTGAGACTAAATGTTGGATAACATATCTACGTGCTGCATCCTGTTCAGATCCCCATTCCCATTTTTGATTATTTTTCAGTAGTTTAGTTATACAAGCAGTTCGAAACGCGAAATTGGGAACAAACTTCCGAAAATAACTTGCTAATCCCATAAACTGGCGAACTTGTTTTATATTAGAAGGAACTGGTGAATTTTTCAAAGCAGTAATTTTATCATCACTCGGCTTTATTCCATCTCTAGAGATATGACGACCCAAATACTCTATCTCTTCTACAAAAAATTTACATTTACCAATGTTTATAGTAAATCCAGCATCGCACAAAGCTTTTACAGTTTGTTCAAGATAGTCAAGCCCTTCACTAAAAGATTGAAATGGGATGAGCAAGTCGTCTATATATACTAAAAGGAAATCTAAATGTCTCACTGCCCTTGTAATCGCCCTTTGAAAAACGGCCGGACCATTGCATATACCAAAAGGCATTTTTAAGAATTCGTAATGTCCATCGGGCGTTACAAAAGCAGTATACCTAATAGACTCCTTAGAGACTGGTATTTGGTAAAAACCATTTTTCATATCAATAGAGATGAAGTACTTAGCTTTGCCTAGTTTATCTATCTGATCCTCTATAAGTGGAAGCGGATAATTGTCCTTGACAATATTTCGATTTAAAGCTCTGTAGTCTATACACATTCGATCAGCTCCGTTTTTCTTTTTTACCAAAATTACGGGACTTGAAAACGGTGAATCACTTTCTTGAATAATTTTATTCCTCAGTAATTCGTCAAGTATATCCTTAACTTTCTCTTTTTCAACAGGGGCTAGTCTGTAAGGACGATAATTAACAATTTCATCGTTTTTTAACTTTATGTTAAGTTCGCCCGTCGTAACTGTACTAAGTGAATTAGACGATGGAAGTACCGAAGGATATTTAAAAAAAATTTTTTGTATTTCCGTTTGCAAGTTTTGATCCAGATGCTTTGTAACATCATTTAATTCTGTCAAATTAACACTAACAGAACAGGGTTTTACAAAATTTACTTCATTATTAATTTGAGAAAACTTTCGCACTAACCTAGAACCAGTTGAATCAGATCTAATTTCTAAATCAGGTGATTTTACAGCATCTCTTCCAATAATGCAATCATAACTAAGATCCTCATCCTTGATTATATGTAAATTTAAATCAATCGTTATGTCATCAAATTGTACGGGGACCGAAATTGTTGAAAATACAAAAACACGGTTTTTCCCTATTCCATCAAGATATTGGGAGCAAGGCGAGAGAGGGCAATCAAATCGCCTTGCCAATGATTCTTTGATAACACTACACGTCGCCCCAGTATCAATTAATGATTTTATTGTAATTTTCTTAATCTTAATTTCGGTTAGTTGTCAATCATCTTTTTTTAAACTGTTAACAGCCCTCTGTGCGGGAATCTGGGAAGTTTCAGTTAGGCGAATCAAATTTCGTTTCTTATGATAGCAGACAGAGTCATCGTGCCCAATTTTTTTACAAAAGGAACACACTTTTGTTTCGTTTGATAAATATTTAAATTGCGGGGTATCCGCATTCCTGGTTAAAAAATTATCATTAATACGAGTATTTTTAACACACTGTGCCTTGAAATGTCCCACCTTCCCACACAGAAAACATTTTATTTCTCTAGGTATAGTACTAGATTGAATGTCTGGTCTTGTACGTTTTAGGGCCACGCTGGGCCCAGAGGTATTCTCGTAACTACCTTGTTCATAAGGTCTTTTTCTCGACTTAATGTAAGAAGAAAATAAGGTAATTAATTCTGACGTGTTACGGATATTGCTGTTGAAAGACGCCATCCTTACACTTATATCACGTATACTACCACAAATTAATTCAATCTTCTGAGCCTCAGTAAAAGCAATCTTAGTCTTGCCTAATAAACGAATCTTCTCCCTAGCATACTCGCAGTAAGTATCAGCTTGATCCGAATTATATAACACCGCTTTACTTAAATTGTCACTTAAATTTTTCTTCTTAGGGTACAAGTCAATCAGTTCAGATCGAAAGTTTGCCCATGTTCGCCCACTCTCGGGCTCCCATGATTCAAACCATAATAAGGACGAGCCTCGAAGGGCCTTACCGGCTTTTGCTACTTTGGTGTTGCTGCTCCATCCAAGGTCTTCGCCAAGAGTTTGGACTTCGTCGCACCATCCTGCTGCCCCGGAGTCGTTCTTTGCAGGGTCAAAAACTGGCAACGCGACGTCATCTTGGCGACGATTCCCAGCTACAGCATCTTTGATAGATGTCAGCAATTTTTCCAGCAATGAGGGATCCATCTTTTCTTTAGCTGAAACTGATAAAGTTTAAACATTAAAATGTGCCATTCGTCATCCCACTTCTGATGTTAAAATAGGTTAAAGATAGAACTAGATAAATTTGTTACTGGAAGAATGATTTTAAATTATGATGATTAAATTAGCGAGGGTAGATAGATAATAAGTAAAACAGCGGATTATACCATACATTTTTATATTATGTCAAACTGTGGGTATTTGTAGTCCTAAACGAGCTAAATATGTACAGACATTGATATATTCGATAGTTGAAGAATGGTATACAATACAAGTTATTAAAGCTGATTACATACATTTTGAAGTATTATCTGGCAAAGATTTTAATATACAACTAAGCTATGACGGAATTTAAATTAAATGTTGAAAAGAAAACTGGCAGAGATTTGGTATATTGATCTTTTCATAGTAACTGTGGAATATTGTAATAATAGCTACTTTATCTATGACACACAGAAAACACAGTAAACAGCAAAATGGACTAAGTAATAATATCTACTCCATGTTGGAGTGAGGAATGTAAGTACACAGGGATTATATTCACAAAGAGAAACTTTCTAATAGGCTATGAAGGTTTACATAAACAATCATAGTCACAGGATTATTACACAGCAACATCACACATAAAACATAGTAAGACACAATAGGAAACAATAAGAGCAAGATAGTAAGGGTACTTAACTTGTTACTGGAGCTCGCCGGGCAGAAAAACTTGTCGATGCTATCGAGCACCGCTTTTTATACCCTTTCCTGCCCGACAAATTCCCGCCACATTCGACCAATAGAAATCTCAGGTTGTAAACCAATTAACATCTCTAATCAATTTGAATTACAACCAGTAGCAAGCCACAAAACCATGATGATAACAAACCACAGCTGATACATTTATCGACCAATGGTAATCACTAAATTACTGTGATATAACCAATCACAGGTCAGTAAAAATGTCAACCAATGATAGTTTGCAACCAATCAGATGCCACTATTATTCCAATAAATATTTCGTTTAGAAATCTAACAAGGAATTATTATCGTTCAAAAATGTACAAACAAAACAGAAGCAATATTTTGTAACAATTGTTTAAATAATAGTTATACACATCAAAGAATAAAATTACTTCCTATATTTAAAACATTGATTATCTTAACCATAAGTTATATTTTACATTAAGATTTTAGAAATATTACTGTGGGTAATCTTACAATGGTACGGGAGTGCCTACCCACAAAAAGTAGTTACTCTTTTTGACATGCTCGTGTGCCTTCTCCTTAACATAAAAAAAAAATGCCGAAAAAGCTACCAAAATAACCTAGTGCCAACAATAAGTCGTTGTTTTGTAAAAAAACTATTTGTATAACAATAATACCGCGAACTTGCAGTACATGCTTTTTAAATTTAGTTTGTAATTTATTAGCGTAGGGTGGCAATTAATACTTCTTATTGTAATAGTTTAAAACAAAAAGCATATTTTGATCGAAGGCACTATGTTCCATATTTAAAATAGGGCCTAGTCATTTACCTTCTACACTCTGTATACAGTTCATAAATATAAGTTTAAAAAAGGAACACCCCGTTATTCCTACTCTAAATTGATCGTTATATAAAACCGGAGTGTCTCCGACAATTCTTTATTCAAATAAACCTAAACGTTCCCAGTTCGAACGCAGACTATTGAGACTCGCAAAAATGCACAGTGTTGAGTTGTTTGGCCAGCAATGGAGCTCTGGAAATTTATCTTTCTAGAAACATATTTTCAAGTTACATTATTTCGTTAAACTTCCCCGAGCAAAAAGGGACTGTAACACATTTCTTTTAGAGTGTAAATTTGTTGGGGTGTTCTCGTTTTCTAAGTTTATTGGCGATATATTCGCATGTGGTTTATAGGCGACAGCGGGTGTATGTGGGCACAAATCTTTGCGGTTCATAATTTCGAGTGTTTTCGTTTGAGTTTTATGTTCTGCATTGTAAATGACATAAGGAAGAGGTGTTTTTTTTTATTTAGTATGTTTCATCGATAAAATCTGTGTTGACCTATTTTACTACAATACATTAGCGTACATTGAGCTCATTTTCTATTACAAGAGGTTTTTAATTCGAGTGTTAAATCTATACCAATATATAAGGATGAAGAATTTGTTTGTTGGCTTGAACGCGCTTATCTCAGGAACTACTGAACGGATTAAGACAAAATTTGGTATGGAGATAACTACGGGCAAGGATATAGGTTACTTTTTATCCCGGATTTTTTACAGTTCTCGACGGAATAGCAATAAACGAGATATTTGACATAATATAGACGACGCTATTAAACTAATAATAATAATAACAATATCACACAAATTGACCTAGTCCCAAACTAAGCTCTAGCCTTATACTATGGGTACTAGACAACGATAAACATACTTATAAAGAGAAATATATACTTAAATACATAGAAAACATCCAAGACTCAGGAGCAAATACTCGTGCTCATCACACAGATATCTGCCCTACCGGGATTTGAACCCAGGACCCCTAGCTTCGAAGGCAGGGTCACTACCAACGAGGCTAGCGTGTCATCAAAATTGTGATTTAATAGTGTCATCTATATACACACGACGACATCGTAAGGATGGCGGGATCGCGATGGATGCGGAAGGCACAAGACCGGTCTAAGTGGAGAGCCTTGGGGGAGGCCTATGTCCAGCAGTGGACGTCTTTCGGCTGATATGATGATGATGATGATGATATACACATAGGGGGAGGAGCGGAAAACTATTTCTACGCGTACAAAGTCGCGGGCGTCTTTTAGTATTAGATAAAACGGTGTGATTGGAATAAAAAAACTATTACAGATTAAATTTAATTTAAATTATGTTCTTCTACAAACAAACAACAAAAAAGTCAACAGTGTTCGCATTGTTGTGTTCCGGTGTGGGGATAAGACAGTCGGTGAAATTACTAGCATAGAGGCATTCCATCTTAGTCCTCAGGGTTGGCAACGCATTTGAGGTCTAAGGATTATAGTCTTGAGAATTCAAATGTCTATGGGTCTCAGATTCCACACCATCAGGTGGCCTGAGTGCTCGTGTGCCTTCTCCTTAACATAAAAAGCGGCCAAGTGCGAGTCGGACTCGCCCATGAAGGGTTCCGTAGCAGCAAGTAACATAATATAAAAGTTCGTTGTAGCTTTGATCAATGTTTTTATGACGTATTAAAAAAAAACTACTTACTAGATCTCGTTCAAACCAATTTTCGGTGGAAGTTTGCATGGTATCATTCTCTTATTTTAGAAGTTACAGAGGGGGGGGACACACATTTCAACACTTTGGAAGTGTCTCTCGCGCAAACTGTTCAGTTTAGAAAAAAATGATGCTAGTAACCTCAATATCATTTTTGAAGACCTATCCATAGATATCCCACACGTATGGGTTTGATGAAAAAAAATTTTTGAGTTTCATGTCTAAGTATGGGGAACCCCCAAAATTTGTTTTTTTTTTCTATTCTTGTGTAAAAATCTTAATGCGGTTCACATAATACATCTACTTACCAAGTTTCAACAGTGTAGTTCTTATAGTTTCGGAAAAAAGTGACTGTGACATACGGACGGACAGACAAACAGACATGACGAATCTATAAGGGTTCCGTTTTTTGCCATTTGGCTACGGAACCCTAAAAAGACGAATCTATTGTAGAAAAACTCAAAACGGTACATCTGGTATTAAGTACTGAGTTTGAAAATGAAACGCGTAGTAGTCTAAAAAAACATCCTTTAAAGTAACAAATGATGTGACTATGTCATTATTAACAGAACTCTACTTTATCTTGACGTGTTATACTTTAAGAGGACTCTGAAGCAAAAAAAAACCATACAAAATGCGATAACGTTTTACTCCCCATAAACGTTGTACGATTTGTACTATTTTAGAATGTGTTGTAGATATTATGAAAAACTAGGTCTATACGTTAAATATTTGTTGGAGCGCAAAAAAATAAAAACAAAAGTGGAAACGTACAGACCTAGATTTTCATAATATTAATAAATAAATATCACGGGACAATGTCACACAATTTGACCTAGTCCCAAACTAAGCTCTAGGCTTGTACTATGGGTACTAGACAACGATAAACATACTTAGATTGAGAAATAAATTCTTAAATACATAGAAAACATCCAAGACCCGGCCAACGTGACGTCAAATATCTACAACATATTCTAAAATCGGGGAAATCCGATTAGATTTAGGGGGTGAGAAACGCTACGCGATTTTAGCATCGCTTCACAACCCTTTTAATTGATTAATGTTATCAATACCTACTTAATCCAATTACATTTTTTTAATTAATTGCTGAAAACATACAAAATAATAACAAAATCCTCAGAAAATTAGTTCAAAAGCATAAATCTCTTCAAGAAGCTAGAATCTAAAGACGATCTTCTTAAATGATTGATTGCCTGAGTTTTTGTCGCCTAATATATGCGTTTATGTACATACATAATATTTAACATCTTAGTTTTACCTGAAGCAAAAACATTATAACTTTGTCACTTACAATATTGGTAAATCAACCTTGAGTTAATAGGAATAAAGTTACGATTTGAATTATTGTATTGGTGATATAGGATGTTTGGAAAGTGAGTGATAATGTGTACAGTCAGTTGAAAGATCCATGATAACGACGCTTCAGCGTTTCACTTAGCAAGTGATTGATTACTTTGCCTTGAAACTAACCTTTAAATCCTTAAGAGCTTGTGATTTTGAAGTGAAAACATTACGTAAACACGAAACATAAAGAATAAGATGTTGACATTTGAATGTAAAAAACAAGTGTTTTAATTTGTTTGTTCATATTGTCAATAAGAAATTAAAAAAAACACCGACTCAAAACAGTCTGTAAAAAAGACCTCTAAAAAGTAAAAAAATATTTTCGCTTTTAAGCTTCTCCATCTAAGTGTCTGTTTGTGGCAACGTAACTCCCAAACGGATGAATGGATTTGGACGCAGTTTTTTTTAAAACATACATATATACATAACGTCACACCTTCATTCCCAGAGTGGGGTAGGCAGAGCTACAGAAATACCAACAACTCCAAAAATACTTGTTGATAATTCTGTTACCACATTTTGCACAAGTAGGCTAGGAGATGTTTACCAGTGTATTAGTGACAGGTTGCAAGCCCATCGCCTAACAATACTACAAGCCTTTATTCCCGTAATCGCCTCTAACGACATCCACGGGAAGACATGGAATGGAACTATTCTGACCCGGCAACCACACGGGGCAAATGTAGCTAGGTTTTTTAAAACAAGGCTACATTAATGACGATGGTTCCTCGCAAGATTTTATGAATGGGCCGTTTTAGAGTTATCAGCTCTGAAAGTAGGTGTCGCCGTTAAATCGAGGGCTTTTTACCCCCTAAAAGCACAATATCTCAAAAACGGCTGAACAGGATGCGACACGTTGTCTAAGAAAAAATAGCGCTTTAAAGCTTAATGTTTCGAAAACGGACTACTTTATCAAAAAACTGTTCCCACAAACTCGCAATATTTTTGAAAGACCTATCCAACGACACCCCTCACTAAAAGTTAGACGAGAAAAAAAAAAACGGATTCCCACGTTACGTGTACTGGGCGGTAACCTAAAAAAAAATTTTTTTTTTGTACCACTTTGTTGACGTGACTAATATGCACATTCATGCCAAATTACAGCTTTCTAGTACTAAGAGTCTCTGCGCTAGGCTGCGGACGGACGGACATGGCGAAACTATAAGGGTTCCTAGTTTGACTACGGAACCCTTAAAATCACCAGTTCTTAATTTTTTCCATCAAGAATTAAAATAACGTCTCTGAACACTAGTTAAAGTACTTCACGTCCCACTAGTATAACCCCGCGGAAGTGCCCGTGTGCTAACAGTGTCATAAATGTTTTACTGGCCGTAAACCTGGTTAATTCGCCTCGGGGCAAGCGCCCTTGGGGAACTAGCTGACGGAAATTGAAAAAAGTTCTCAACTTAACACTTTCTTACTGAAATTTAAGGTTTGTATTTTTTTGTAAAAAAAACCTTAAAACGAAGTGGTTCTAATGTACTTTTTTTTTTCTTTAAAATTATGTTTTTGTCCTATATTTAAGTAACTATGAACCGTTCCGTATGTGTACTTTTTATTATTATTTTTAAATATAAAACGCAATTTTTATTTTAAAATTGTGATAACATAAAGTCCACACCAAGAAACTAATTTCATTTTTATTCAAGTCTTCAGAGCATCCTGTCCAGAATATTTTTTTCTTAATAGTATCAAAAAAAAGAACTCTAAATTCCTTTCAATCTTCAACATAAACTACTTGTGCAAGTAATTCGTTTTAATCCCCGGTAAGACATCTCAAGTGGCATCTTCTCACATAAAAGCTGTACGTGGCATAACACGTGTGTAGACATCATAATAACACTTGTTTAAAATAGAAACGCAGTAAGTCAACAATATGATGCTTTGATAATAAATTTTGATTAAGGTTGCATTGAGTCTAAAATAGGTTTATATTTATTTTTTATAGAAATGTGCAAATGTAAATGTGTGAGCCAATTGAAAAAAAATAGGCTATAAACGAATAAATAACGCGCCTTTATATTATGTTTAAAAACAACTCTTATTAAAGTGTGCTTAAAATATGCTATATTTATCTTTCATTATAACATTTGCATTTGAAAGAAAGTGGCAAATGATACTATATCTTCCTTCAGAAAAATTCAGCATGTAGTCACTACGGCCCGTAGTCCTACCAGTAGTACTATTGTTTAATACTCATTCAGACCCAAATACTTAATTAACATTTTTTTAAATTATTGAGCTTGTGTAATCATAGTGTACCACGGTCTTACCAGTAAGATTTCTTGTTAGTCCTACTGGTAGGATCGTAGTACGCTATGACTACACAACTGTCGAAGGAGCTGGGTCTGAATAACAAAGGTAGTAAGTTTGACGACACGGTGGCCTAGTTGGGAGTGACCCTGCCTCCGAAGCCAGCGGTCCTGGGTTCAATCCTAAGGGCAAATATTCGTGTGATGAGCGCGAATATCTGTTCCTGAGTCTTGGATGTTTTCTATGTATTTAAGTATGTATTTCTCTATATAAGTAACTTTATCGTTGTCTAGTACCCATAGTACAAGCCTAGAGCTTAGTTTGGGACTAGGTCAATTTGTGTGACATTGTCCCCTGGTATTATTTATTTATTTAAGTACTATGGGTAGGACCTTGGGCCTTAGGTGCTAAAAAAGAAAAACAGTTCTGTGTAGTGTTCTTTTGAGCAATAAAGATTAAGTAAGTAAATAAATAAAAAAGAAGATATGGATAAAATAATAAGGCTCTTCAACTCAAATTAATCAGTACCTACTCAAAATATTAAAGATTATACACGGACGGACTACAAAATTAAATCGTGCTGATTTTAACTCGGGGTTAAACTATGTCCCTTTTTAAAAAAAAAAACAATACTGTGTAGCTAACAAAGCAAATAAAACAATTGTGTACACATCTGTAAGTTACGCGGTATATTTAACTATCTCCAACGATTTGCCACATATAATGCGTGAAAATTTCGGAAGTAACCAAATCGAATGCGATAACGTTTTTCTCCCGGTAGGTAGTCCGATTTTAACGATTTTTTTAATATGTTGCAGGTGTAATAAAAAACCTAGGTCTGTACGTTTCCCTTTACAAGAAAATATTGGAAATGAATAAATTGAAAAAGCTAGTACATGCTTAGTTTTTCATTTATATTAAATATATTAATAAATCGTGGAAATTTGAAGTCCTATTTAGGCGGTGAGGAACGATACGGCTCTGAGCAACATTTATATGGTCATTTTTTGACAGCTGCGGGAATTAAACGTCGCTTCACAATTTTCTTAAAAAGACCTGCGTTCAAGTCAGTCCATACATTTGGTAGCTACGGTTTACCCTTGTTTCACCGACACTCATTTCATACAACGTATCTTCACAGAATTTAAATTTCATAGACAGACTTTTCTAGGCGCAGGAATTAAAATTTTGTGATAGTCACAATTATAGCCAAACCTAATCTACGTAATTAAAATTTGTGTTTAAGATAACCTAGGCTTCAGCAGAAAATTGCTTTTGATGAAGTGAAATTCGGTGAAACGCTACGTTCTATGAAACGAGTTTCGGTGAAACAAGGGAACACCGGTAGCTATAATACACACGGACGCACAGATACGCAAATACACTTATTAAAATTATACCTCCCCTCTTTCTGCATCGGGGGTCGGAAATAAATAAAAGTAACAGGGGACAGTCTCACACAAATGAACCTAGTCCCAAACTAAGCTCTAGGCTTGTACTATGGGTACTAGACAACGATAAACATACTTATATGGAGAAATGAATACTTTAATACATAGAAAACATCCAAGACTTAGGAACGTGCTCATCATACAAATATATCTGTCCTTACCGGGATTTGAACCCAGGATCGCTGGCTTCGGAGGCAGAGTCACTCCCAACTAGGCCAACGTGACGTCATAAGTATAAAGGCAGTCAGTAAAGCTTACATTTGGTCAGAATAGTCCGTTAGGGCTACATCCCTCATTATTAGGTAGTGCCGGCGACCATAAAATTTCCCTTACAAATGCTCTGGGGTCATTAACCTTTATTTTATTGCGGGGCTTTCAGAGGCGAAATTGTTTACCTTATGTACTGTACCATGGTTGGGTAAATAGGCCTTCGAACATATGTATAATATGATTGTAGCGACGGGTTTGTTCAGGTTTAGGTTTTTTTTTGTGAAACAATACATTTATTGTGCTTTAAAGAGTTCACTTACTTACTTTAAAACTACATGAAAGTTGTATCTAAAAGGTCGGTCGGTCTAAAGGTAGAATTGGAAGTTTTTTTATTTTAATTCCGTAATAACCTAAAAACGTGCTTTTAAAATCCAGTGATTAATACACTTAGCCATTTTAATATACATTTTAAGTTTAAAAACCATTAAGTAACTTTTATAAAAACATATTTTATTTTAGGGGTCGTGTCAAAATGAGACTTTTTTTTAGTTTTTTTTAAACAACTGACAGGTAGCAAAACAGATGGTTAGTGGTCACCGCTGCCTATTTATCAGTAACACCTAGGGCGCTTATTCATTCCCGGTCTCGAAAAAATCAAAAGACAACCGTTTCAATAAACTTCATACTGTACATAGAGCCTGAATAAAAAACAAGATACATTCACACATAAAATCTTTAAGCAACTTTTCACTCAAATATAAACCAGTTCATTATGCCCCTAATAACTAGGGCAAGCAAACGAGCGTGTATTCAAGTCTCTAATGAGGGTAGGCAGGCGTTGAAGGCTCAGACAGGAAAATTAACTCCTCAAAAGACTGTTTAATTGTTTTCTTTTTGAATAGAATGTGGGTCAGTCTACTTTGCTAGTTGATTTAGTTTGTTTTTAAATATTCATGCTTCAAGTTTAACTTTTCTTAAACTTTTTTTGGTAGAGCCATATTTACACCTAAATATTTACCACTATTATATATTATTATTATTTATTAGACGACACGCTGGCCTCGTAGGTAGTTGGCAGGTATTTAAGTAAATATTTCTCTATATAATTACGTTTAACGATGCCTAGTACCCATAGTACAACCCTAGAGCTTAGTTTAGGACTAGGTGATTTTGTGTGACATTGTCCTGTGATTTATTTATTTTATTTACTACGTGTTTGCTTATTAGGTGTGTACAGGGATGCCATAACTTATTATAAAACCTAATAATTATCAGAAGTCAAGTTATCAAATTCTTTTAATTACCTTTTCATGTATTGTTAAATCATACAGTTACCTAATACTAAACCCGATCTTGTATTCGAAATGCACTGGAATTCTAAATACGTAGGCAAACAAGATGACAATGCAATATTTTGGTGTTAAACAGCTGATCTGTTGGAGTCTGGTAGCCACAGGATCTTTGCTACATTTAAGGTAGACCTATGAAGTTAAATGTCATTAGTTTAGTTTCGATGAACAGTAATGATTGAAAATTTAAATCAAAATGTCGGCAACAAAAAAAAATACAGAAACTTATTACAGCTTGCTTTTTGATAAGTTATTGACTTCAAAACATTAGGCAGCAGAGTTCTTTGAATTTTATTCCAGTTTTATTCCAC
Organism: Acleris holmiana; assembly: GCA_949316455.1. Taxonomy (NCBI): domain Eukaryota; kingdom Metazoa; phylum Arthropoda; class Insecta; order Lepidoptera; family Tortricidae; genus Acleris; species Acleris holmiana. The sequence continues at coordinate 21,390,032 of OX438768.1, read as the reverse complement.
ATTATTTTCCATCGAGAGTATGGCACAAGCGCTTGCGCAGCGAATGTAGAACAATCCGGCGGCGGATCGTTTATTAGACCGAGTAATAAGAAAACTTCAGACGAATCCGAAAATTTGCATTTTATCTGCCAAAGAACACAACTTACTCGGGGGACGATGTTGTGCGAGATGACACCAGCTACTTTTACTAACTTCAGACGTAAGGAAATCCATAAATTCATTTGTTAATCTAGGAATGTAATATCTCTACAATAATTGTTTTTGTTTCAAGTACTTAAACGATTCTCAATGATTTGTGAATAATAAGTAATAGTTATTGTGCAGAATCGTGTGGTTTTTTTCCGAGTTATATGATATTACTAACATCGATTGTAGGCAAAATACGAGTTTATGTGGAGACTTTTACGATCACAGATTTTAAAACAACCATCACTTAGCGACCCGCCCTCGCGTCGCTCCGGTTTAAAGTATTATACATATAAACCTCCCTCTTGAATCACTTTATCTATTAAAAAACTGCATCAAAATCCATTGCGTAGTTTTAAAGACCTAAACATACATAGGGACAGACAGCGGAAAGCGACTTTGTTTAATACTATGTAGTGATTTCATTGATGATTAATATGATTGGCATCTAAATCATCAGGCGAAATAATTCCACTGCTGGATATAATGTAAGCCTTCTCAAAGAATAAAAACATTAATAGATCCAACACATAGTGTCGCCCGCGTCTAGCAGATTCACATTTCACATTTATCTGGTCGACTATTATCCTAATGAGAGATATAATGAAAACATTTACATATACATTTAACAAGAGCACCATATGAAACATGACACACAAAACAAAATTGTGGCTGACTTAATGCCAGTAGACGTTTAATGGTCACAGCTAACAATGTTGCTGATTTTAAAACCAGCGGTGGTCTTTCGCTGGGACCATTTGGTGACCTTACGGCTTAGTCACGCAACAAAAACCGGTGAAATTACTAGCATAGAGGCATTCCATCGTAGTCCACAGGGTTGGCAACGCATTTGAGGTCTTAGAATTATAGTCTTGACAATTCATAATATGTCTATGGGTCTCAGATTCCACTTACCATCAGGTAGCCTGAGTGCTCGTGTGCCTTCTCCTTAACATAAAAAAGAAAGAAAACTATATTATATTAGGGTGCGTGTCATCATGGTCATAATAGGTGGTATTTTTTCTGTATTGTCATGTTTTTTAGGATGGTTTTTTAACAAACCTAACCTAACCTAATAAGGTATATTATACAATGGCCTTTTAAAAGATCTTGAAAAATACGATTTCAGAAATAAAACCAGTATATTTTAAAAACCATTGTGTATTTTGAACCTTACATTTTATGATATGATCCCGATATTAATAACAAATGAACGCAACGCTACGTCATCCAAAACGTGGTCGTTACAAATTTTTTAGCCATCAGACATTAAAGTCATCCATTCTCCGAGTAGTGAACACTGCCCATAACTGTTAAGTTTAGCAGTTTTAAGGACACCCCGTACATGAATTTTACTGCAAATAATAAACTAAAACTCCTGTAGCACTCCTGTATAACCTCATCCTCTCACCTACAGGGAGCGTTCTTATGATAGCAATTTTCCTCCTTTTTTATCTTACTTTTTTATAACGTTATGACGACAACTAGGGGGCGCGATTGGCCTGGCTAGTTAAGGCGATCCCGCACTTTACAGAGCATTTTATGTTTTCACTGCAATGACGTGAAAATTTCATTTGCGCTGACATTCTTTTTTAGATTCGGGGGCGAGATTAGGTCGCCGGCAACAAGTTATGTTGTTATTGTTGTGTTTGCGTTGGATTGTAATGCGTGTACGTTGTTGTTGATTTGGGCTTTTGTGTTTTATATGTAAACGTACCATCAGTGCCTTTTTTTGTAATCAAACCTTAGTCTCTAATTATTATAATATTTTCATCATTTAATTACTGTGTTTAGGCAATGACAAGTTTCCACGCAAGCCTAAGGCTGACCTTTCCATACATAAATACATACTTTCACGCCAGTCTCCCTGTCGTTGGGTAGGCAGAGACCACCTATCGTTAAAACTGATTATTTAAAACCTAAGTCGTAACCACAAATTTTTACTATATACAGCGTGTTCAAGTACGAAAGCTCACACCAGTGTGCCGCGATGCAAATTTTTCAAGCAAGTTATGTCGTAAAGCCTCCAAAGTGGGCTTTAAGCTCGGGGAGGCTTTCCGCTCCAGTTATCGTGCGAAAACTTTCACCAATCCGATTTACCTGGGTTAATTACGTTTTCTACTATTTAGGCTTTATGTCGGCGCATTGTGGATTGGTTCATGGATATTTTTTTTGAGTACTTCATGACAGCTATTGAGTATGTATGATTGAAGTGTGAGTGTGAAATTATGTTTTACTTACAGGTAAGTTTGTTTTTTTAAAAAACCGTGTGTGTGTTGTGTTGTGGTATTTGTTGTTAGTCAGAACCAAGTTATGTAGATAATTATTTTAGAAACCGATAATTCTGATGTTAACTCTGTTTTGTGTATTATTTCCTGGTGAGAATCAATTTTACTTTCGATACCTATAGTTTTTTGTAAAAAAAAAATTTAAGAAGTTTAAGAATCACATTCTCATTTAGCTATCTGTATCCAAAAAAAAAAACCTACATACATACTTAAATCACGCCTGGTTCCCAGAGGGGTAGGCAGAGACCACTTCTTTCCACCTGCTACGATCCTGACAAAGCTCTTTCTCTTCTTCCACATTCATACATCGAGTCATGCATGCACATTTTTAAACAAATAAATACAAGGAAGTTTCAAACATTAACTTATTCTAAATAGATTATAATAAAACTAAAAATTATAAAATTTAACGAACTCAACTGATTTTTTCACTGTTTGCAAATTATTTGTAAGCAGGAGGCAATTCTCGCTGGCCCCACTTAACCCTACAGAATTCGTGTGGGAAATATCAGAAGTTGTCGAGATCTTAGCATATAGCGGGGGTCGATTAGACCCCAGACGTGTCAATTATCGACTGTTGCGTTCATTACGCGAGTTTGCGAACACTGATAATTGGGTCCTTTTTTTAAGTAATTATGAATTCATATTTTTAACCGACTTCAAACGAGGGGGAGGTTCTCAATTCGGTTGTTTTTTTATGTTTGTTACCTCAGAACTTCGTCGTCTATGAACTGTTTTCTTTTTTAAATCGAGGGAACCTAGGATTGCAACCTCGTGATATAGTCTTGAAAATTAAAATATTTATGTGTCTTAGATTCTACTTACCATCAGGTGGCCTGAGTGCTCGTGTGCATTCTCCTTATCATAAAAAAACTTCTGAAATATTTTTTTGTTTACATGTCCAGCATTCAAGAAGTATCATTTAGTGAAGTGGAACTGATGATGAAGACCACTGATAGCCACCGGAACTCCTGAACGGTACCCATTTCAAAAGTGAACTTTAAAATGGTTTAAATATATGGATAAATTTCCCGCGGCGTTGCTTGTCTCTTATTAATTGAGATGTGGGACAAAAAAGTGCATAGTGTGCTTAGTGGTGGTAGGACCCGTCAGGGTCCGTCCGGATCGCTACCACCATCTTATCCATTAACCATCCGCCAAGCAACAGTGTTCGCATTGTTGTGTTCCGGTGTGGGGATAAGACAACCGGTGAAATTACTAGCATAGAGGCATTCCATCTTAGTCCTCAGGGTTGGCAGCGCATTTGAGGTCTTAGGATTATAATCTTGAGAATTCAAATGTCTATGGGTCTCAGTTTTCACTTACCATCAGGTGGCCTGAGTGCTCGTGTGCCTTCTCCTTAACATAAAAAAAAAAAAAAGATTACGACCACTAAAAAGTATGAAATTTAATTAATGTTTCAAAAGCAGGTCACCAAATGGTTCATAAAATATGGACTAAATGAAAATAATTATGTAAACAGAAGATTTTTTATGACTTGGAAAAGGGAAACAAACATACAGGAGTCTGAATACCAAAGACATTTTCAATCAAGACAGCAAATGTGTTTCCATCCCTAAAAACGAACACAAATTGTTTCAATGCTAGTAGGGTTACCCTCCTGTCTTCGCCTAGACCAAAAGAAAACAGTTAACACAGAACTGCTTGGCAGCTTTATACAGGGTGTTATGTAATTCATGGATAGTCCGTGACTTACTGACATTAAAAGGCTCAGTAATATACAAACTTAGAAAAGGGCTAAATAGGGATTATGCATATGTTTCTTTCTTACACTTTCTCGAAAGTGCTATGAAAGAGAAGGATAACCGTATACGCGAAATAATTGTCGTGTAATTTTTTCTTAAGATATGAAGCTTTAAAATGTCATAGTTCAGACCCCCTGCAAAAATACTCTATACAAAATCGACGACAGGAATGACGTCACAGCTGTTGTTCCATGTTTAAAAAGTACGAATCTTCAAAGAAATTTGCATTTATTTCAGATTACTATTAAGCCAAAATCATTAAATTCAAATATTACGTAAATAAAACGAGTGTGATGAAAAAAACAATCCACGAGTAAACCGTAAAAGAAGTTTATTTTTTTTAACAAGTTTTTATTCCATAAAACATCTTAATGCTTTTGTTACATTTTCTCCTAAATCGTATCTATGAAACCCAATTCTGTTTTTCACGCACGTTCTCTATTCTATACCTACTAATAATGTCTATTTCTTCTAATAAGTCGTACAACGCATCTTCTAAACTCACTGTTTAATTTCGCAGCGATATATTTCCCAAGCCTACATATATCCGCCTAATAGCAACCTTGTTTTATGGCCCTCATTATGAGACCAGCGCCTATTAATTCACCTAAACGGGGAAAATTGCTTGTTAGAAGCAGTTTAAAGATCTGAGAGGTTCAATGTTTCACCCCCGGGGACTTAAAAGTAATTCCATTTACCTGGATAACGGGCCACTACTAACCAGTTAGATGGCTTTGGTCTTGCCTTTGAGGCATGTACGCGACTCCATTCAATAAATCGGTCCAGTAGTTTTGAGTTAATTCGTTACAAACGTTACGTTATTCGTAAAGTTAATGATGACACGTTGGCCTAGTTGAGAGTGACTCTGCCTCCGAAGCCAGCGGTCCCGGGTTCAATTCCCGGTAAGGGCAGATATTTGTGTGATGAGCACAAGTATTTGTTCCTAAGTCTTGAATGATTTGTATGTTTTTTAGAATTTATTTCTCTATCTAAGTACGTTTATCGTTGTCTAGTACCCATAGTACAAGCCTAGAGCTTAGTTTGGGACTAGGTCAATTTGTGTGGCATTGTCCCCTGATATTTATTTATTTATTTATTAAACATACCAAAATACTAATATTTCTCCTTTAGAATATTAGTGTAGATTTAAATTAATTCTTGTAAGTAAGGCACTTTCTCAAACTAATTTTAAATATGAATATTTCATTTATAGGCTTTCACTTTCGCTGGCTCTGAACAAACTAGTTAATATTACTAGCCGTTAATCCATTTTGCAGAGAAAATTGCTTCTGAGAAATTATGGGCGAAAATGGTAGTGAATTAAATGTGAATCTGCTTTTCATTAGGATCGAAATTAAATTTTAAAGCGCAGTCGTGAAATAAATTTACTTTTTTATAATGTTCCAAAATTATCTTGTTCAATTTTTCACTTGTATAGCAGCGTTACCTTACAGAGTGAGATATTAAAAATATGTATTAGTAAACGTAAATTAGCTATTAAAATCAGGGATCAATACCGGTATTAATTAAAATTGAAATATCTTCCTGAATTTGCATTATTTCCTTGATATTTTCGACTGTAAATTAGGTAATACCACTATTCTATTATATAAATTATTTGAAGAGCAAAAATATTTAACAATAAGCGAGATACCGAAATTGAATACCGGTATTTTTGTATGAAAATAATACCGGTATACGATCCCTGATTAAAATAGGTTAATGGTGAACTTGCTTTTCACCCAACAACGTTTCACAAACTGATTCATTTTCCAACCGTACCATTTGCGTATACTGTTTTTTTTTTTTCAGAATCTGTAAATATTATGTAGCAGTTTAAGTTAGTTTTATAAAAATCTTAAAATGTTTTCAGTTTATGGACAACGTAACACTTATTGACCTAGTCCTAAACTAAGCTAATACTAATACTAATACATATAAAACACCCAAGACTCAGGAACAAATCGCGCTCATTACCGGGATTTGAACCTGGGATCGCTAGCTTCATAGGCAGGGTCTACCAACTAGGCCAACGTGTCGTCAAATATTACACTGCGTGTATTTTTAATTTGGTCGCGGGTTCCATCCTTAAAGCAGTTCGGCTTAACTCAACATTAAATGCCTATATGAGCACGGGTTTACTATAAAAATATAAAATATACATACATACATAACATCACGCCTTCTTTCCCAGAGTGGGGTAGGCAGCGCTAAAAAAATAGTATAAACTCTAAAAAGACTTGATTATGAATCTGTGACCACATGTTTACGAAGTGCATTAATGACAGGTTGCAAGCCCATCGCCTAAGAGTACTACAAGACCTAATTAGATAAAATATTACAGTTGTTTATTCTGTAAGTAGGCCGCACGGGCACTTTTACACGACAAAATTCTACCAGCGCTTTCCAAGAGGAGACCACTGCTAAGAAGAAGCGCCGCATAAAACTGAACAGTCAGTCATTCTTTAAATAAATTTTGCTAAAATAAAATGAAAACAAAAATATATCGTGCGTTGTTAAGTAGGACAACGTGTCGAAATTTCTAATAAACAAAAGAGAAAATAAATAAAATAATAATATTTGTACCTACGGTGCAAGTCTACATGAAAAAAAAAGTTTTAATACGTTCTCCTACAGAAACCGTGTCCACTAGACTAGATAGGTACTAAGTTATTACGTTAGGTATTTTAAGCCAAGCATTTTTGTCTGTTAGATTATCATCGATTTAAAAAGCGAAGTGCTAAAAAGAAAAAAACACCTCGGTAATAAACGGAAAACCCAGAAACAAGTTGGTCGCCAAACAAATCTTCCGTTAAAAACGAAATCCGTAAACATTGAAGAAATAGTAAAGAGTTATAAATTGGGTAAAGCGGTAATACGGCTCCTCGGGCGGAATAGCCAATTTTCAACATTCAATCTCGCTACAATGGCAGTTCTCAATTTAAATATAGCAATCCTTTGATTCCGTTACGACCGTTAGAGTTTTGTATTTGGAAGATTGTTTCATTAGGGTGACTTTTATTTTGATAGCTATTTGTTTTCCTCAACGGAAAGGTTTTTGAGCATTGACAATTCCTCATTTTATTTATTGGTCAGGAAATACCTATTAACTTGGTTATAAATAACGTTAAAAAATGTTCTTATTTAAACTATGTGTAGAGAATTTATGAAGCGAGAAACTTCAAGTTTAACGCAAGCTTAAAACGTAATTTACTTTCTTTATTCAAGGGTTTTATAAGTAACAATCGTGAATAAAGGCAAGATGCCTACTTTGGAATTACCTATTTAAATACCATGAAAACAATGTTTAATAAGTAAATTTTCACTTTTTAATAATGATCGTTAATTGGTTCGAAACCGCGCAACTTACATTTATTTTAAACACTCTTTTAAAGTAAAATTTCAAATATGGAATACCTAGCCACAATTCCACAGAAAAGGTCTCGTCTTGTTGCGTACCTCGAGCGCTATTGTCTGATATTAATTTTCCGGTTCCGGCCGATGCATCTTTTATGAGATAGTTGAACAAAACTGGAGGGAAAAACCTCAGCGGTTATTAAGGTGAAAATTTAATTTGTAGCATTTGGTGTTTTAACGCGTTTCGGATTTTATTACTGTCGGATATGGATAATTGCTTTTTTTGGGAGATTGGTATTGTTTTAGTTGGCTTCAGCCTTTTGTGTGTAAATGTACCTACCTAAAGAGTTATTATTTTAGTGTCCCTATTACTAACCGGTAATTGAATTTATCTTTCGCTTTCTTGACTAAATATTTTGTTTCTACATTTTCTTGTCATGTTTGTGTACTCGTATTTATAAAGAGTCGCTAGCAAAGACTAAGCAGCTGTAACTTTTTAAGTGTTGGCGAACAAAACGATTCTGAATTTCACAATGAACAACATGATACTTAAAGCCTTTTCCAAATTGTAATCATTTTGAACTAAGGTATTTTGTGTCGGTTTATAATTAATTATCAGAAAGCTTAACACTGTCACGCTCAATATTTCTGCTTAGAACAGTACTTATAAAGTACTTAAACGATCTTAGTACATTAGCAAGTTACACGGCGCGCGCGACCACACACAACGTGCGTCTTCACACGGCTCGAACGAAACGTTTGCCACGTGTCGTCTGAAGCGCCTGAATTATTGATATAATGAACATGTTTTACATCTCAGACTGAGGTCGGTATACGCGACGAACGGAGCATATAATCGTTAAAATTTATAGCTACGATTTGGAGTGCTACAGCAGAATAGGCTGTTAGATACTTTTTAAATAAAAATATTTTTTAGCTGCCAGAATTTTGAGACATTTTTATTTTAAAATGAATATGAGTTTTAAGTTTGATATTTAACTTAAAAATATTGACCTACATTTTGATTAAATAAAACTTGGCAACTAATTTCAACTTCGTAAATAGACACGAATACCACCAAATTAAATATCACAATTTTAGGAATCTTCCAAAATTTCAATACTTTCAAAATTACTCCGTTGGCGCTCGTTAAATCTGACATTTAATAAAGATGTCTTAAAATTTAATCAAGATTCGGTACACAAGGCGGTCGTTTTAAATCCTAACCTCAAACCTTGCCACCTCTAAGTGTTTTATCGTGTACAGAGACAGCGCGCAAAAAACGGGCCGAAGTTTCAACCTTAAAAGACTTATTTCGTTATTAAGATGAAATGGATTAAAACGTACTGGCTGGTATAAAACTAATGTGTTTGCGAAAACTATTTTATTTAAAATACAGGATCTCTAATGTACTAGATAAAAACATTATTGTCGTGTGGTTTTTTACTCGTCCGCCGTTACAGTCAAGTAAGTAACAGCTATCAAACCGTGGAAAATACAAAAACACGTCAAGAACAATAAAGGTCGTCGTTATTATTTTAATAAATAAATAAATATCAATCAGGGGACAATCTCACACAAATTGACCTAGTCCCAAACTAAGCTCTAGGCTTGTACTATGGGTACTAGACAACGATAAACATACTTAAATAGAGAAATACATACTTAAATATATATAGAAAACGTCCAAGACTCAGGAACAAATATTTGCGCTCATCACACAAATATCTGCCCTTACCGGGATTTGAACCCAGGACCGCTGGCTTCGGAGGCAGGGTCACTCCCAACTAGGCCAACGTGTCGTCAAAAATAAAAAATAAAACTTAATTTTAAAGAAAAACTATTTAACAACTGGATACTACACAATTTCGATGTATAAAAGTGCCCGATTGGCCTGCGCCTGCGTACTGAATAAACTTTTTATCCAACGTACAACAAAATATTCAAACAATTTAAAAAAAGAAATTTTACAAGGTAATTTGTCAGCATATTTAAAATCTAAAGACTGATCGGGTCAGTTCAACATTTTGCTATTATTAAGTCCTAACACTTTTCTAAGCCACTCTTCAGCGACATTTCCTAGATATTGAAACTCTTTGACAAATTGTCCCCATACGTTTGTTTGTGCGTCCAGTTGGATCGCCATTGTAAAAATGATCAGGAATTTTTCACTCACATATTGAAAAGTTAAAGTCAATTGATACCTCCTGCAATCTTTTGACACATAAATCTTTTAACTTAAGAGGATTGTGAAGCGATACTTAAATCGCGTAGCTGTCAATAATAATCCATACAAATTTAGCTCCGGGCGATAACGTTTCTCATGCCCTAAATCTTATCCGATTTCCACGATTTTTGATTATGTTGTAAATATTTTAAAAATATAGGTCTGTAAGTTTCCGCTTTTGTTCTTTTCCTATTTTTTTTTCTTGACAAACAAAACCTACAGACTTAGTATTTCGCAATATCTATAAGTAACATATTCAAAAATCGTAAAAATCGGACAACGTTTAAGGGGAGAAAAATGTTAACTCATTTTGTATGGATTTTTTTTGCTTCACACTCAGTCCTCTTAAGAGGCCGTATACGAAATTTTGCCGATTTTGCCGATTTACCTGATTTTACAGACGTGCTTTTACTGTTGAAATACTTTACTTCTACAAATTTAAATGCAAAACACGAAAGATAATTTCAATTTTCAACGAATGTATGAGGTACTTTTCTATTTTTATCATTTCATATTGAGTAATTGACCTGAAACCGGTGAGTGTTTTGTGAATTTTGCTGTAAGAGGTTTAGAATATCGCATAATCACGAATCGTTTTGACGTCTAAAAAGTATGAAAAAATTACAATTTACTGCTGCAAAAGTCATCTAAAAAATGTATCAATTACTTTTTACAAAATTCATATATTTTATTTGTGTAAAAAAATGATTACCTTTGTAAAGTTTTATAGAAAATGGGCAAAACATTGTTTTAGATTTCGACTACTTGAAACTTTCGTTCATAAAAATAAAACAACAGTAATAAAGCTCAATTCAAAATCAATCCATTACCTTAAAAAAACATCCAAAAAATAAAAAAAAAATAGCATTATATAATGTTTTAAAGTAACTTAAATCTCGCATTATGATACTCGACAAATCTAAAAAAGTCCCGTATTTTTTTGTAATTCATTTATTCGATCAGAACTGAAATTATATTTCATGATGTATATTCAAACTTATAGAAAAGTAGTATTTTAACTGTATAATCTCAAAAAGAAGCAGAACCACCAAAATTTCGTGTACGGCCTCTTAAGTTTTGTGGCAGTTTTTGTCATACATTAGAAAATAGATATAAAAACTCGTTGTAGATTTAACCGAAGACCATGCAAGTGTTCGCATTGCTGTGTTTTGGTAAGGGATGTGGTTCATCTTAATTCTCTGGGATAGTATAGAAAACTATTTACAACATTAAATTTGTATTGTGTTACTTACTTACTTATTTTTTATCAGGTAACCTACGAGTAGAAATCTGCGTAAATAGATAAAAGTAGAATTTCTAAAAAAAAAACCTATCTGTTCGTTTTTTCTTAGTTACATTCGAATTTGAGAAAATACTCCTCCAGAATTTCTTGTGACGATAATGAAACTTAAATGAATAATTACTATTCATATAATTTGTGCAATAACAAGTTTACTTACTCACTAAAACAATTATGAGAGATACGCATACCAAATGTTACGTTTTTAAATTACGCCACCGTATATTCTATTGGATTCTGAATTTAAAATAAAATTAATCAATCGGACGTTATTGCGATAACGGTCCTAACGGAACCAATCAAACTATTCTAACAACGAACTTAACCAATTTGCGAGAATTCCTCGAAACTTTTCGAATTTCGAATGATAAAACTGTATGTTGTGAAATCTTTAACTGCCAATTACGACGAGGTAATGAATGCCGGCAGCCGTACAAACTTAGTTCTGAGTTTAAACAAAAGCCTAATTGTAAAATGCTATCCTAAGCACGCGCCTTTATCCATGTTAATCGTGTGTATCAAAATTCATTTGGGAACTGTTAAGTACACTATGAAAATTTACCAGGGTTTATTTATTTATTTATTTAATCTTTATTGCACAAAAGAATACACTTAGTATACAAAAGGCGAACTTAATGCCGTAAGGCATTCTCTACCAGTTGACCTTTGGGCAAAGCAGAGATTGTAGAGTGGATTGTAGTGAGGGTTCAACTATTCCCATATATTTTTTTAATCCAAAGCTGGTTTAGCGGTTCAATTTGTGATTGAATAAAGAGATAACCAATAAACATACACATTTATTTATAGTATTTAGTATGAATTAGTAATTGGTGGAAAATTGCAAATCGTGCTGCAACAGATTTTGCCTGATTGACACATCAAATACGTATAGTAGAGTATCATAGAAAGCAACAAAAATACGAATACCCATAATATAAAATCTATAAAGATGTAACGTCATAAGATAGTTATCAGTACCTATATTTTCAACTGTGATGTTTTTTTTGTTGAATAAAATATCTTACTCTATTAAATACAATCTGAGACGGTCAGAAATCAATTTGTAAGTACCACCGTCTCAGAGCACTTAATTTTCGAACCGGTCGCCCGCGGCATCTGCCTTTAACTTCTCGTGGGCAAATGTAATTGCTTTTTAAAAATCGAATGTACATGCAATTGTTGCGAATTGCGGAGAACGTACGAAATGTTTTCAAAAATGTAACGGTATTTTTGTCTATGTGCCAGGATAGTTCATTTAATTAATGGGATATGTAAAAGTTTCCTTTGTTTGTTTTAAGCATTCTTAGTTATTTAACCAATAGTATAAATTGTGAAAAATTAAAAGGCGAGCGGTTTGACAGCAGAAATACCCAAGCTTGCTTATAACTTTGAGTATTCTGAGATTTATAAACAAAACGCATGTTTAATCAAGAAAATAATTAACTCAAAACCAAATTCAGTTTTAAATAAAACTCTACAAACAGAAGTCAGGCTTGAAATTCGAATGTATTTCTTTTTCACGATATTTCTTGGTTTTATTAAACGTGCGAATAGGTCATTGGTATTTTACAAGTGGTTGAAACGGGTCCATATTGGCTCATACAAAATTGGTAACGATTTGTGACGATGCTCATCCTTTCTCCGAAAATTTTTGTTCTTATTTTGTTATTAACAATCATCGCAACCCCTAAAGTGAATTTTACTGATCCCGTTCTGATTTTAAAACGTTTATAAAACAAACCTAACCTAACCTTACCTTATTTACCAGTTGGATATTTTTAAAATCCTGAAAATAAACAGGTGTATGATTAATATTGATTACGAAGAGTTTATACATTTTCGGAGTTCCATTAATCTAATTTCAAATTTTATATGAACTTCGGCGCACCCCGCTTGTGACGAATCGAAAAGAGTATTAATGTCAATGGTGATTTCTTAGGAATAGGAATAACTGTATGAAAAATATAAGTTAGCATTTCAATGTTTCTTCAGTCTCCAAAAAAAATATTTTTAAATAACCCTCTTTCCGAAAATCCAAAAATACTTAAGCATTTCACTCTAATAAATGGCAAGCGTTTCTTTCACCTATTTCCTGTCTGCCTCCTTTAATTAAAACACAAAGGGCCCTCCAAGCCTCCCATTGATCCGCTTTAATTGTAGTAAAGCACCTCTTGTTAAATATTACCTCCTGGTACCAGTAACCAAGGAGTTTTAACATTAGCCGAGATACAGGAGAACAGGCTATAAATAGATGAAAATAAGCCACACTGGATAATAAATAGTAATATTTTGAGACAAGCTTTTGCTGTCGGCTGTACTTTTCTTCTTTCTTGTGTAATCATCACATCGAGGTCAAAGGAATGAGTTCAAACTCTGTATGTCTAGGTCCAGTTACAGCTAAGATCTTGTTACCACCTTCCAAAGACATCATAAGATCATTCAAGTGCAACAAACTTATTTTTTTTTTCATACGAAATATATTTAGAAATACCAACAACTTTAAAAACAATAATTAATAATTCTGTAACCATATTGCACAATTAGGCTAAGACATGTACTAATGCATTAGTGACAAGCAAGCCCATCGCCTAACAGTACAATAAGCCCTTATTCCCTTAGTCGCCTCTCACGACATCCACGGGAAGACATGGAGTGGCACTATTCTAAGCCGACAACCTGACGGAAATATATATTTATTTTAAAGATTATAATAACTAAAATATGGAAAAAAATCGACTAAATAAAAGTTTTTTTTTTAGATTGTCGTCGATACATGTTACACATAATCTCATTATTATTTTTATCCTCATTATTCTTCAAAATCGGTCACGCTGTTAAGGCTACAAGGGGTGCCAATGGAACGGACATACATACATACCCACATACATAGGCGCAAATACCTCCTTTTGCGTCCGTCTTGTAACAAGGCCCCTGTGGCATTGTGTATTTACATACATACATAACATCACGCCTTTATTCCCAGAGCGGGGTAGGCAGAGCTACAGAAATACCAACAACTCTAAAAAGACTTGTTGATAATTCTGTAACCACATTTTGCACAATCAGGCCAAGTAGTTTACTAGTGTATTGGTGACAGGTTGCAAGCCTATCGTCTAACAGTACAACAAGCCCTTATTCCCTTAGTCGCCTCTCACGACATCCACGGGAAGACATGGAGTGGCACTATTCTAACCCGGCAACCATACAGGGCTTGCATTGTGTATTGTGTATCAATCACGCCCAATCGGTTGAACAGAATTAAATTTAATTAAGCAAACATTTAGTCCTTATCCTTGACCACTAGGCAAAAGCGATAAATTATATCTATATTAGTATAAATATAAAATAATCCCAATTTCGCTTGGTAACGGCATCACGCGTGAACAGCTGGACCGATCTCGCTAATTCCTCTTTTGTTGTGTTTGTTATTGTCAGGTGACGGTTCTTGTGATAGAAAAAAAAAGAAATTTGAATTTTATATTCATAGTTAAGGCAGAACAACGTCTGTCGGGTCAATTACAATAATATTCAAGTAAATTTGTGGTAAAATAATGTTTAATTACACTCTGAATAGGCGGTTTCAATCTCATTTAGATGAATATTATGTTAGTTTGTACAAACATTTCTAAATCCACTAAAATTACTTCCAAAAATAATATATGATAAATAAAATTTGTGGGGTTAGATTTTGTGTTTTATTACAGTGAACGCAGAATAGTTAAGGTTTATTTGCAGTACTGAATACCAGTCTAAGTTTTAGGGTTACGTAATAAGAAAGTAAAGAAGGAACCCTCATGGTGTGACTCCGTTCATCTGTCTATCCATCAGTAACGGTGGCCGATCTAAACAACTAAATAAATAATGATAATGCAGATTAAAATGTATTTAACTAATCCTCCATACGTAAGACTGACTCGCACTTGACTTGGTTTTGTGTTTTACTGTCAGGGTAACTGTCAACATATTCCTACAGGTTAAGTCTGTATGTACGTTGTAAGCACTTTATTGTAGAAAAAAAATATGGATTATTCATAAAATAAGAATGTTCAAAAGCAGACTTATCCCTTTAAGGGAAGTCATTCAGCTAACCTCACCAAGCCAAGCCAAGCCTTGCATGCACAATCAAGAGCATCTTGCACATAAATGAGGAGAAGCACACAAGACGTTGGCTTTAACATAACTACCATCCTGCAGATGCACCAATTCCATCGTAGTCTTCAGGGTTGGCAACGCATTTGCAGTTTTAGGAATGCAGCCTTATGATTAAAGACTTGATCCCACTTGCCATCAGGTGACTTTTGTTGCGTGGCTTGCACATGTACGTGCCTTCTCCATTCCATTAAAAAAAGAATGCTAGTCAGATTTAACGACGTCAACGTAACGTAAGTAAATGAATGTGTTAGGTAAAAATGAGAAAAACTCCTACGTCGAGCATTGCTTCAAAATTCTTTAGAAAACCCCGATGCGTGGAAACAAAGATGGCGGGTGACAATGAAATCTGAAATATTTTCCACGTCATTAAAAATGTTTCTGCTTTGAGTTTATTTTTAGAGAGACTTTGTAATTGTTTTAAAAATGTTGTTTGCTTTTGAAAATGAGTTGTAAGAGATTTTGTTGAATGAGGCTTCGTCGTATGCGCTGGAAACAAGTAATTTATCAATTTGAAATTATAATTAAGTATAAGATGAATCTTTGGAAAAAACAATACATAGTCTAGGTACATAATCTTATTTATTGTAAAATAACGTTGAGGAAGATTTGATCGTTAAAAGATATTGGTTATGGGCTAGTTAATAAGTAAAAATGGATTTGTCTCTGGCTAAGAACATAGAAAGAAAAACATTTATTCGAAACATTATCACATCAAATAACAAAAAAAAGGAAAAGAGACACCAGAAAAGTGATATTTGTCGCGAAACAGTCCCAACTCAGCATGTCCAGGCTGTGAAGCCAACGCTGGTCTTCCGTTAGGATCGTATATATATATATATTAGAAAACAGACCATCAGTTAATCAGTTTCTCTTAATATTTAGAACTGACCATATCTTTGAACTGTGAGTGCGGAGCGTGCGGTGATCTTGGTCAGAGACAAATAAATGATTACTTACTTACTTATATAAATCGTTCAATGTGTGTGCTCCATTAATTTTGAGATTTGGAACTGCATGAAATCTGTTACTTTGTAGTCCCCTTAGACTGGTAAAAATGCATCTAACCAATAAGTACCATACACGACGCACCAACAACATTTTATTCTGAATTTGAATTTCTACTTTTTTTTTCTGAAATGAAATGTAAATATTTATTTGCTAGTATATTTATGAATAATTTACAAGGTGTTATGGTGGATTTGTGTAGGAGAGTAAAAACACTATCTAGCTATCGATGGTGACATTTATTGCCGTAGTTGTACAGTCACATCACTTCATAATTTAGTCGAGTAATATATATTGAATATAAGAGTATAACCGACTAAAATCGATTTGCATTACACGACCAAAAATAAACTACTTACTAGATCTCGTTCAAAACAATTTTTGGTGGAAGTTTGCATAGTAATGTACCTGCATCATCGTCCGCGTAGAAATCGATTATTGGTATTTTCTAGGGAACTATCCAATTTCCGGGACAAAAAGTATCTTTATGTCCTTCCCCGGGATTATCTCTATACCAAATCATCAAATTTTCACCTAGGATCGCTACCGCCAACTAATTCATTAACCTACCGCCAAGCATTGTTGTGCTCCGGTGTGGGGATAAAACAACCGGTGAAATTACTAGCATAGAGGCATTCCATTTTAGTCCTCAGGGTTGGCAACGCATTTGAGGTCTTAGGATTATAGTTTTAAATTATAGTCTACGGGTCTCAGATTCTATTTACCATCAGGTGGCCTGAGTACTCGTTTGCTATCTCCTTATCATACAAAAAAAAAATAAGTCGTAAAGGAGGTCAAACTGAAACATACACTTTCGCATTTATATTAGTATTGATTTTGAATTCGGCTCCAAGACACGTCGCCTCTGCTCGCTGTACTGTTTCTGCTGAAGACCATAGACCTCTAACGCCAAAAATGTTGGCCACCCTCGAATCCAAAGCACAGGTGGGGTAGGATAACGGATGACTTTTTTAAATAGGATCTGCGGCGCAAAGTGATTTAACGACTTGCGCATTGCCATGCGGCCCACGGTGACTAGAGATTTTTATTCGTAATTGATTAAATAGGGGATTTAAATTGAAATTCTTCGAGAGGTGTGACGTGAATACAAATCGGGCTTGAAGGTGATACGCGGATTTTTTAATAACATTTGAATTGGGAATTTTATGTGTAATCTTGTGGAATGTTTGAATTGAGAATTGTGTTTTATTCTTTTATTGTCCGTTAATATTTATATCTCCGAGTCGGTATTTTATAATACACCCACAAAATCTTAATTGGTTTTCTACTATGGTTACATTGGTTGGTTGTTATGGTTTTGGTGGTGGAAGGACCCTGTGTAGGGTCTGTCCGGATCGCTACCACCATCGTATCCATTCGCCAAGCAACAGTGTTCGCATTGTTGTGTTCCGGTGTGAGGATAAGACACCCGATGAAATTACTAGCATAGAGGCATTCCATTTTAGACCTCAGGGTTGGCAACGCATTTGAGGTGTTACAAAAAAAGGGACAATCTCTCACAAATTGACCTAGTCCCAAACTAAGCTCTAGGCTTGTAATATGGGTACAAGACAACGATAAACATACTTACACGGAACAAATATTCGCGCTCATCAAACAAATACTTGCCCTTACCGGGATTTGAACCCAGGACCGCTGGCTTCGGAGGCACGGTCACTCCCAACTAGGCCAACTTGTCATCAAACTTAGTCTTAGGATTATAGTCTTGAGAATTCAAATGTCTATGGGTCCCAGATTCCACCTACTTTTAAATATTTATTATCATTAAAAAAAAAAGTTAATGTAAGTGTAGGCTAGGAGTTGATAGGTGTCAAACTAAAAATGAAAGCCCAACAACTTAAAACGGAAGCGCGGCAGACCTCGCCGACAATGGCTGGATGAGTTGAATTCCATTTTGAACTAGCCAGAGACTGGTAAAAACAGGGAAACATTGAAAAAGTGGGGGAGGCCTATGCCCGGCAGGGGTACTGATCGGCACTTAATGAAAAAAAAGGGAGTATGCTTGTATTGCCATCTGTCAAGCGAGCTGACAACTTCACGCAAACTGCGGAGTGTCGAAAGAGCAACGAATTTGCAATGTAGCCAGCTCAATAAACTATCATAGGTTTAGAGAAATTGTCTTTTTACTACTCACCTCCGTTACAACTCTCCTCGGTCTTCCCTATCAATAAAAACGAATAAATATCACAGGACTTTGCCACACAAATTTACCTAGACTTGTACTATGAGTACTTAGACAACGATCAACTTAAATATAAAGACAAATATACAGGAATAAATACTCGTGTTCATCACACATATATCTACCCTTACCGGGTTTTGAGCTCAGGACCGCTAGCTTCGAAAGCTGGATCACTACCAACTAGGCCGCGTGTCGTCTATGTCTGTAAGCCATTGATAGAACGGAACAAACGGTTTGTTATGCGGAGTTTGATGCTAAAGTACCGTAACGTACCTAATACCTCTTGTCGAGATAGATCAGGATTCAGGAATCTTATCCAATATTATCAATTGTCGTTATAATGTAAGGCAAGCCTAGTTGGTAATCACTTTGCCTACGAAGTAAGCGGTTCCGGGTTTTGATTCGTTAAGATCAAATATTTGTGTGATGAGCGCGTATGTAATCCTGTGTCTTGAATGTGTTCTATGTTTAGTATGTTTTTCTCCAGGGGAGCATGCAATTTAAATAAAATCACAGGACAATGTCACACAAATTGACCTAGTCCCAAACTAAGCTCTAGGCTTGTAATATGGGTACTAGACAACGATAAACTTACTTAAATAGAGTAATATATATTTAAATATCGCGCACATCACACAATTATCTGCCCTTACTGGGATTTGACCCCAGGACCCCTAGCTTCGACGGTAGGGTCACTACCAACTAGGCTAGCGTGTCGTCATTTGGGCGAAGTATTTTTGACTGGCTTCATAATTTCCCTTAAAGCTACTTATTTTTCTATTTTCGGGATAACGAATCGCTTGTTACGTTTATAAGGTTAGAGTTATGAATACGTACACAATAAATCTACTTACATAACATCACGCCTTCATTCCCAGAGTGGGGTAGGCAGAGCTACAGAAATACCAACAACTCTAAAAAGACTTATTGATAATTCTGTATCCACATTTTGCACAATCAGGCCAAGAAGTTTACTAGTGTAATAGTGACAGGTTGCAAACCCATCGCCTAACAAAACTACAAGCCCTTATTCCCTGGGTCGCCTCTTACGACATCCACGGGACGACATGGACACATTAAATGGAATATTATAATTCAAAAGTACCAATAATATTTGCCGATGAACAAAATTATCTATGAACCAATCAAAAATTAATCCTATACTTAACTCGAGCCGCAATCTTCTGATCTATACAAACAGATGTTATCTTACACTAGACCTTAGGTCATAGGTCATAAGGGTTACTATCTACCGCAACAGCTATAACTTCGTCAAATTCATTGAACTATTATATCCAGAGCTCTACTATTGTGCTAACTATTTGAAACAAGATTTTAAGTTATTTTGGATATCCAACATAATTTGGTCTCCGATTTAACAGGCTGCTCTGAGTTTAAGGTTCTTATTACAATGGTTAGTAGTGAAGTCGAAATCTCAAGTTAAACTAATAGTGTATAGAATAACAGTAAGACGCTTCGAGCTGCATGACCTAGGGTTACGGCTTCATTTAGCTTTAGGTTTAGGTTCGCTTTAGATAATGATTTAAGCCGTAGTTATGATTTTGAATAATATTGATAAACATTCATGTTTACAATAGAGCGAAAACGTTTGAATCGTTAGTTATTAAATAGCTTAGATGAAGCGTAATTTATAACTTAGTATTTACATATAACTCTTTCATAACTGACTGGCTGACGAATGTAACTCGACGTCGATCATTAACCACATTTTGCAGAATCATTCTAAGATTTCTTTTTGTTTTGTTAACTTGATGACTTTGTTTTTTTTTTAAAAATTCAAAAGGTAATTTTACCCTTTAGTGGTTAACGGCAATATATTTGCCGTCAAACAGTTTAATTTATTAACAAAAAAACACAGTTTTTTTGTAGTTTTAAGTATTAAAAACAATAATTATAAACCTACTAATCCAATAACAAAAATAAAAGTAGTAAAATTCACTCCTTCTTGTAATACATGATAGATTTTCGACATGATTTAAGGTATTTTGCTATGTCCCGATAAGTGAACATAAAGTCTTTAAATAAAAAATATTCTTGCTTGTTTTTTCTGATAGTATGACACTCCTATTTCAGAAATAATTTAGGGGATATAAAGTTTGAGAAAAAAAAAACCAATTTGAATCTAACTTCCATAGTAAATTAATGAAATTTGCTACAAATTCAATGTTTGGATGTGTCGTAGACGGACAGCGGCAAATATATAGCCGTCTTGTAACTCGTAAAGTATGAAAACGAAAAAAGTTTTATGTTCTCAAAAACACTAAAAAAGTAAGCTGCACTGTGCGTACTGCCAAAGTTTGCGATTTATTCTTTAAAAAAAAATGTACGTTGATGGGTTAAAACGTTATTATGACGATGAAACAGCTTAATAATAAGACCTTTTGCAAATAATTTCAGCGGGTGTCTATCATTTCGTCGAAAGTATCATTTCATCGATTTTCATTTCGTCAAACGCTATTTTCTGCTGAAACCATAATGTTTTCAGGGTACCTTAAACATCTAACCTTACCTACATAATTAATGTTTAAGATACCTTGAATACATTGGTTTCAGCAGAAAATAGCGTTCGATGAAATGATACATTCGATGAAGTGACGAGTTACCAATTTCAGCACAACGTGCCTGAGTTACTCGTATTTTTCTACTAAAGGTGCACTTACACGAGGATTTTTGAACATAATTGCCCATTTAAGTGCACTTTACGTTTTTACTATGTGAGGACGACATGTTTAAGACATCTGTTTAACATATAATTAACGACACAATTGGGGTTGTAATTTTTTTTCTTAAGAGCTATTTCAAATATCATGAGGTTATGAAAAAAAACAGACATTTGTTTCTGAAAAATAATCAATGATTCAAGATATTTTAATAATTATACAAATTACCTTTGTTTAACCCTCCTCACAGACTGAATCTGTTAAAGTCTTGAAAAAAGTTACGAAAAAAAAGTTCATCTGTCACTGTAACAGAGCATGTACGGTGACATTGACATATGACAACTAAACTAACTATCGACTGTCATTTTTCTCTGATTTATAGATTCAGCCGCGACATGCATTTAAGAGAAGTCCTATCTCAAATTTTCAACAAATTATAAACAATGATTGGAACGATAAATTGCTGAAATATTCAATTTAATTACTTAAAATACTTATATTTTCGATTAAAAAAAATGGGTGGTTACCAAAAATAAACAATCCCAATCCCTAGTTTCGCCCCGCACGTCAACTTTACGGTAATATTTAACTAAAACTTGTGTTAACGTCATCGTACACTAAAGCGGCTATAAACGAGCTCGAGTAGTTTAGCAACTTGTACAAGTACTCGCGCGAGTCGCAGGGTTTAGTCAAGCTCGGTAATTACATAGTCTGGCGCATACGAGTTGGAAGCATGCTAGTTTCAAGTAGGTTTAGGTTCGAATTTATATTTATTGGAAAACAAATTAGTTGTAGTTAAAACTAACTGAGAAAGTGCTTATAGTAGTTAAACGAGGAGAAATTAGTATTATGACACGTTGGCCTATTTGGTAGTGACCCTGTCTTCGAAACTAGCAGAGCAGCTGTCCTGGCTTCAAATCCTGGTAAGGGCAGATATTTGTGTGATGAGCACGAGTATTTGTTTCTGAGTCTTGGATGTTTTCTATTTATTTCTCTATAAGTAAGTTTATCGTTGTATAGCACCCATAGCACAAGCCTAAAGCTTAGTTTGGGACTAGGTCAATTAGTGTGATATTGTCCCGTGATATTTGTTTTACTTTATTATTACAATCAACGGGAAATAGACTTTAAAGTTTTGGTAATATCAAGAGGATTATGTTGACGATTATAACTTAAAATCGTCTGTAAATCATCGGCTTTGGTGCACTGAAAAATCATTGTTACGTGGCCGCTAAAAAGACAGTTATGTTTAATCAAATTTAAACAATGCGCTTTAATTTGCTCGTTGACATTTTCTCTTGCTTATTTTAACTTATGAGAAAATAAGAGCTAAAATACAAACTTTAGCACTTCAGTCCTTTTACATTAAATAATAACAGGAAATTGAATATGATTATAGTACAAAAGCCAAGTCAAACTTAAAATGAAGCAAAAGCAAAGACATCCAATTAATGATACAAAAATAAATCAGTATTTTTAATACATCAACAAATTATTACAATTATCATTAATTTAATATTTAGTTTGAGATCCTATAATTTCATAACCAACGTTTCACAAATGATTCATTTGACAGCCCGCGTTTTTTTCCGAAACTGTAAATAATTCTGGATTTACTTCAGGACCATCGTGAAGAATCCTATAAGTTAGGTTAGGTTAGTGCTATATAAATCCTGAAATATTTGTAGTTACAGAAAAAAAAGCGGGTTGGCAAATGAATAGGTTGCGAAACGATGCATTTGTCAAAGGTTTGTCGGCGAAAAGGCAGAGAACCATTTGGTTTAACATACTTTGTATTTAAAAATATGATTTTAAATACTTGCTGTTGTCCGTGACTCCGTTCGCGTAGAAGTAGATTATCGCTATTTCCTCGGGAATTATTCGATTCTCCAGAATCGAAAGTATCCTATGTCCTTCCGCCGGACTCAAGTTATTTCCATAGCAAATGTCATAGAAACTAGGGCAGTGGTTTAAAGCTGTTACAAACAAACATAAATTCATTCACATTTATAAAATATTCGTAATCAACAACCAATAATAGGTTCAAGGCCGGAAATGAGAAAACACTCACTAGCAATAGAAACGGGTCACTTTCTATGGAAATTCTGTACTAAGCGACCAGTTTTCATTGCTCTTGAGTATATCTTGGCGCGAGAAGCGATATTACGTAGTGTACGTTATCAAAATCTCTCAGCACAGGTTGTACCTTCGTGGCGTATGTTTGAGCTGAGTAAGTTACTTGAACAAGAGCTGGAACGGTTTATCAGTTACTTTGCAAAGTTTTTACGATTTTCCACACAATTAGCCTTTTTTTAATAACAGTAAAACTAAGGTTGCAGACAAAAATATTAGGTATTCTCCTCTTCAAATATAATCATAGACACCTACCCAAGTAACTCTCCCGGTTTAAAACCCTCTTAATAAGAATGCAATAACTGGCGCGATAACACAATGCATATTAAGTCGATCCTTCCAGCCCCACAAAAATCAACGGTCGAGTGCTTGAGCTGGGGACAACCAATAAAAACACACAGTTACACGTATACTTCTTACATAATATCAACTAAAATACCTACCAGTAGCACCAGTTTTGCAATGGAATTAAATCTAGTACTATGTACAAAACAAAGTACATTAAAAACCCTACTAAATGACCTTCAACTCTGCTGTTTTATAAACAAAGCGTGACCTTTTCTTTTGACAAATACAACTGTGTTTACACTTTTCAAGTACTCTCCCAAGCTACTAGCCCAAGTAACTCGCCCGGTTTAACACCCTCTAAATAATACTGCAATGGCTGGCGCGATAACACACTGTAGATTAAGCCGATCCTTCCATACCACGATTAATTGCCCCACACGTCTCGGCTTTTCTTCAGTCTACAATAGCCGAGGTTGGAGGTTTAGTATTTGTGCTTCGCTTTTCCTAGTTGTTATTTGTTTTTATGATTCTGTGAATGAAAATCGGTAAATTACATAATGTACAAATTTAGGAGTTTTATCGCGTGGGCCCGACAATTTAAATTGCACAATGACTGAAAACTTGTTATAGAATTAGAGTTAGTTACAGTCAAGTACAAAACGAACATGGAAAATTCTAATGTTCAAAAATGAAAGTAACTTATTTCATTACAATATTTTTACTTTATTGTTTTTATTAATGATGTTTGAGAGCTTCGGTATGAACAATGTATAGCAGATAAAGGTTAATTAATAGTTTGATTACTTCCTTTGGTTTCAGTGTGTATCAATCCGCTATTTAGTTACTGGAAGTTTAGAAAAAAAGTGAATTATTTTACAAAATGAACGTATTTTTCATCAGTCGTAAGACTGTTGTGGAATAAGATAATGTTATTGGAATATACAATAATTCACCGACAAATCTTTGAAAAATGCATCGCTTCGCAATCTATTCATTTGCCAACCCGCTTTTTTTCCTGTGACTACAACTTTTTCAGGATTTTTATAAAACTTACCTAACCTACATGATGGTCTTGAAATAAATCGAGAATTATTTACATTTTCGGAAAAAAACGCGGGTTGACAAATTATATGTATGTGAAATGAATCATTCGTGAAACGTTGAATATGTAGTGATAAGATCCCAATAACACACAATCATTTCTACACGACTATGGCAAATATAATTTTACTAAATTAATGTAAATCCACCATTATTATATTAACCAATAAAACAATTGTCTGTCACCCCAAAACAAAATTTGATTCCAAATTCGAATTTGCTGACTCCTTCGAACAAACGAACTATTTGAGCCCCCACAGACGTCTATTTTATTGGTTTGCCCGTCGGTCAGAAAACCCCTAATTTTCCACTTCATTAAACCGACTTATGGTGTATGGAAGACATCCCGGCGCCTTCATAGATTCCCCATTAGATTGGGCACCCCCTTAATAAATATCCTCGACGTCAAAAGGAAAAATAAAAAAGTCAAGAAAAATACAGATGTAGTTTTGTTAAAGGGATTTATTTGTTTGGACACGCTGTATGGCGGTTGGAATGTTTTAAGTTCGTGTTCTTAATATAGGATGTGTTTTTTGTGCGCTGACTAAAACTGATGCAAAGATTAAGGAATTTATTACCTATAATCTCTGCTTCGCCCAAAGGCCAACTGGTAGAGATCATTTTACGGCATTAAGTTCGCCTTTTACATATTAATTATATAATTAAATTAATAAAGAATACACTGAAAAATCCAAAATTGAAACCAATTATTACTATAAAAGCTAATAATGAAAATAAGTAGATTGTTCGTTACTTATTTTTTATTTAAATGAAATGAACTGAAATCATTAAGAGTCCCAACTCTACGTGTTCATATAATAAGGCTTTTAGAATTTTGTTGGTGCTGCTGAGATAGTGTAGTGCCTCAGGTATGTTAGTTGGGGCCCGCATAGACAGTTTTCAGGCCATAGTGAGCTGATCACCTCACAGCTGGAGCGCGTTAGAACTAGTTCCAACCACATTCTGAAACTGATCGCTGGTAGATATGACTGCCCTATCCTTACATACTGGGTTGCACAAGTCATAACTGGTGTCAGGTGCGACAAATAAACCTGGGGAGTGTACTGAGCACAGGGCAAGACACGTATATGTGTGTTGTCTTGTGTTCCTTTTATGTAAGAAAAACCAAAACAATACAATGAATAATAATAAAAAGATATACAAAGGGGAACTTATCCCTTCAAGGGATCTCTTCCAGCTAACCCTTGAGAGATTGAGAAAAGTGAAAGGTTGTGCATCGAGTGTACAAATTTATCCAGCCAGCGGCATCCCCCCCGCTTTTATACATACTTGTTCGAGAATTATCCAATTACATTTCGGGGATCCGTTTTTATATACAAATTAATAGAAAAAGTTCATTTCACAAAAACAACATACTTAAAAACGAGGCCGTCCGTCAGTGATAAAACTAGTTTATATAGATGCGAAAGTTTGGACGTTTGGGTCTCAATCACGCCAGAACTGCTGAACAGTTCTGAATGAAATTTGGCACAGAGATAAATACATATCACGGGACAATGACACAATTTGACCAAGTCCCAAACAAAGCTCTAGGCTTATATTATGAGTACTACGCAACGATAAACATACTTATATAGAGAAATAAATACTTAAATACATAGAAAACATCCAAAACTCAGGAAAAATATTAGCGCTCATCACACAAATATCTGCCTCTGTGAAATATTTGAACCTTCAGAGACAACACTCCCAACTAGGCCAACGTGTCATCAATAAGATTGAGAAAAAGTACTTTTTATTCCAAAAAAAATGGACAGTTCTCAACAGAAAAGTGACAAAGACAAAGTTACGCGCAATAGCTCGTACATATGTAATATTCTTTCATAACTTTACTGGATTGAATATCTTTTCCTTTACTGACGAATATCACCTTTATCTTATTCAATCGGAAACTAAAGATCGCGGGGTGGTAATAAAATCAGAGAGGACGTGTCTTATGAATATCGCCCCTGCCACCGAAGCGTTAGGTAAATCCGGCTGTAGGGATATTGCAAAGGCGAATGACATTTTGTTGCTATTTAAATCATTTTCTGTAAAGTAAAGTTACCGAATGTACCTACTATTGAGGAATTTTACTGTGTAACAATTATTTGCAGGAAACACCTCAAAATTCCGAAAAATCATAATTCCGAATATTAATTTGCTCGTATTTTCATTTTTACGAAAGCTATGTCACGTTGGAGCTATTTTAAATAAAATGCATAATTTAGCTGCTATACGTAGGTTAGGTAAGGTTTGACTTATAAGCAATATCAAAAAATAAAGTCTTCTATAAAAAATGCATTCGGAATTATGAAAATTTGCATTTTTTATCAATTCGGAATTATGATTCTTCGGAATTATGTAGTGTACTCCAATTTGCAGAGTTATACATTGTCCACGTGGGGTGTGGTTGCCGGGTAAGAATAGTGCCACTGCATGTCTTCCCGTGGACATCGTAAGAGGCGACTAAGGGAATAAAGACTTGTAGTAATATTAGGCGATGGGCTTACAACCTGTCACTAATACACTAGTAAACTTCTTGGCCTGATTGTGCAAAATGTGGTTACAGAATTAAAAACAAGTCTTTTTAGAGTTGTTTGTATTTCTGTAGCTCTGCCTACCTCACTCTGGGTATGAAGGCGTAATGTATGTATACATTTTCCACGTGTCATTACATAATCATCATCTTGATCATGACTTCTGATTTGTGAATAATTTTTGATTTTAGACACAAAATCCTCGATTTTATTTTTCAAACATGACAACCTTTTCGTATGTTTTTGATTGTATCTTCGAAACCCTACACGATCTTTAATTATTTTTTTGATTCAATAGTCGAATATTTATAACTTATTAATCCTGGTAAACAAGTGTTGTGATAAAAGTTGTGCTTTTACTGGAATTATTTGAATTATCTACATCTCACGTTCTTTGCGCGGAAGCTCGTAAAGCTATCCCATTTCATTCTTGTGTAGGCGTGGCAGCATATATTTAAAGCTGGCCTTCGAAGCTAGTGGTCCTGGGTTTAAATCCCGATAAGGGAAGATATTTGTGTGAAGGGCACAAGTATCTATTCCTGAGTCTTGGACGTTTTTTATGTCTTTAAGTATATACTTCTCTATATCAGTAAGTTTATCGTTGTCTTAGTATCCATAGTACAAGCCTAGAACTTAGTTTGGGACTAGGTCATTTTGTGTAAGATTGTCCTGTGATATTTAAATAAAAAAATAAATATCAAGGGACAATCTCACACAAATTGACCTAGTCCCAAACTAAGCTCTAGGCTTGTACTATGGGTACTAGACAACGCTCCCCTGCTAACACAAATCGCAGTATCTCAGATAAATCTCCTGTAGCAAATGCAACCTTATTACTAACGTAATAGGATTGAACCTGCTTTGGCTATTGAATTTGAGATACTGCTTATTGGCTTAGGAGGGCAGAGTGATAAACATACGTAAGTAGAGAAATACGAGTACATACTTAAATACATAGAAACTAGTTTTCAACAATTTCTCATTATCAATTCTTTCTTGTTCATCTTCCATATCCTACTTTTCATTACTTCCTTTATTAGAGGTCTTTAGAGGTATCCGTGCATCATCGCATCGCTTGATCTCCTGGAATGAGGCAATTCAGTCCGGGGTTCGATTCGCGACTATCTCGAGGCAGGATCTTTTGTTAGTGTTGTTGTCTTGCCAGTACGTGAGAAAATAATTGTGTTCAATAGTTGGTACATTAACAGGAAATTAAATATGCGTATGATGGAAAAAAAATGCAATTAACAACGCATATTATGACACTTGCATGAAACGATGACCGTTTAATATTTTTATTATGTGTGGTTGGTTGCCGGGTTGACCACCCCATGCCTTCCCGTGGATGTCGTGAGAGGCGACTAAGGGAATAAAGGCTTGTAGTAGGTATAATAGGCGTTTGGCTTGCAACCTGTCACTAATACCCTGGTAAACGTCTTAGCCTGACTGTGCAAAATGTGGTTACAGAATTATCAACAAGTTTAGAGTTGTTGGTATTCCGTAGCTCGGTCTACCCCACTCTGGGGATGAAGGTGTGACGTTATGTATGTGTATTATTTAATTGTGACTTTTTGGATAAGCTAGTTTATGGCGTTGCCTTGTTCAAAAAGGTCGAGCAGTTTACTTCACTGCTTGTTTTGGTCTTCTCAAAGAACAATGCGTGAGGAGTCCCAAGCGGGCCACTAGCCCTCAACCACCTCGGAGTGTGTATGCCGTCGCCATATCAAAATGAATTAATAAATTTCATGGTATTTGTATTACATCCAGACCCTTCAGCTAAAGATACTCATTGTAAAATACCAATAAATCAGTGTCTTACCACGTAATTGCTAATCCAGATATATGTATAATTAACTTCTTCCAACTTATATCTTATTGGAAACATGTTGATGGAAAAACCACTTAGATTGATTGCAACAAGATTAAAATTTTGAAATGACAATGGGAAAAGAAACTGACCTTTCTTCATGATATAGTCGACCAAGAAAGACAACCAACTTTTTGACTCTATTTGGAGGACTCAAGGGCTCAAAAGTAGTCAAGAAATATCTTAGTCGACTATACAATACTACTCACACCTACAATAATATCAAGTTTCATAACGAATTGTTAATTGTGACATCGGCTTAAGCTTAGGCCAGGTACTAATAATTATGTTAAGCCATTTAATCTATTTAAGCTCGTACTAGAGCAAGCCAAGCAACAACACTAGAATTTTATTCAAATCTCTATACTACTTTTTAACACAAATTGCATTTTAATACCATACAATGTTTTAAGGCAACCGACTAAAAGACAACCATCAAATAAGGTATACACATCACTATATAAGGAACACAGTGCCATACAGATTTGGAATAATGAGGAAAAGATGGCTTAGCCAGATAGTTTTCATAGTGTCCCCGGATAGCGGTCTCAGCGGTGATTGGAGCCAATGGATTAAGTAATTGACCGGGTAATTGGTTGGGAATCAAAAGATTTTGGGCTTTTGTTAAGGCATTATTAGGAAGATAACGGTAATGGATTTTTTGGTGGCGAAAACGTGATAGGTCTGATAAGGTCAGTATAGTTTTGCACTAGCCAAGAATTAACACGTCTTATTGATTCCTGATTTTTAGGGTTCCGTAGTCAACTAGGAACTCTTATAGTTTCGCCATATCCGTCCGCAGTACTAGAAAGGTGTAATTGGTATGAATATGCCTATTGCCCACGCCAACAAAGTGGTAGAATAAAATTTTGAAATTTTTTTTTTTTGGTGTACCTCCCCTACACGTAACTTGGGGATACACGTAACTCTAAGACGACACCAATTGACTTTAAATAGAAAATTAGTTATTACTTGTTGATTTTTATGTTTGTAGTGCTTAACGGCTTCGGAACCCTACATTGAGCATGATCCGACATGCTCTTGCCCGGTTTTTTCAACGTTGTTTATAACCAGTTCAAAAATGTTTTGATGATGTGTACAAACACAAGTAACATTGAAACATTGACACCAAAGGTCTTAATAACAGTTAACATAAAATAGTCAAATATTCAAAAAAAAAAATTGGATGAATAAGTTGCAATCGGTCTTCTAACACATTTTGTTGGTAAAAGAATTTATGTCACTTTTAAAACCACAGACTACTGGTAACCATCACATTCACCCAAAAATAACTAATTTTACAACACTTTTCCTGCACCGTCCAAGAAAGCAAAATTAAAGTAAAACCCTGCAATTACCGAAAACACTCTCAAGTTCTAGACGCTTTTTCATTAATTACTGGCAAGGAACAATATACGGGCGCACGGAGCCATCGCGCACTCCCGAGCAAAATTAATATTGACGCTACTCTATTATCTTGCCTTTATAATAATACCTCTTAAACGGGCTAATGTAATATCGTTTTCACTATGACTTTGGTCGTTGGACTCATATCTGGATATCTCTTTTTAACCCCTGACGCAAAAAGACGGGTGTTATAAGTTTGTGTATGTGTTTGTCTGTGTCACCGTTGCTCTTAAGTGGATGAACCGATTTGAAAGCGGGTTTTTTAAATTGAAAGCAGTTTTTGAGATATTGAGCTTTTAGGGAGTTAAAATCCCCCGATATATCGGCGACACCTACTTTCAGAGCTGATATCTCTTAACCAGCTCAACCAATTTTCATTAACTAAACCTTGCTAAGAATCATCCCGAGTAAGGTAGCTTTTTTTTAAACTTCCGTCCAAATCCGATCATCCGTTTGGGAGCTACGATGCCACAAATAGACACTCAGATGGAGAAGTTTAAAAAGGATGAAATAAAAAAATAATTAGAAATTTAAAAAAACCCGGACTGAAAACAGTTTGTAAAAAACCTCTAAAAATTAAAAAATAATAAGTAGTGGCCCTATAAGTTTAATTATAAGTAGGTATTCATATTTTGAACCAGTGTCGTCGCGTAGGAGTAAGGGCTGATTGTGTGATAAGTAGGAAGTTAACTGAACACTGATACTAACTAAACTGACACGGCGGGGGACCGCTAAGTAAATGAAATAATATAAAATACCCTAGTTACTTTTGCTCTTAGCGGGACTGCTAGTTTTGTAGTCAGGATCACTATTAACTAGGCTTTTTGCGTTGTCAAAAACATAACGCAGACGTGCAATTTCTACAAATGCAAAATTACAAAATTGGTTTCAAAGAATGAATAGCCGGAACGAACTAATGCTTCGAAACTAAATAAACCTGCGAAGATCCTCTCGTAAAAGACAATATCCTTTCCAAACACTAAAGGCGGAACGTGCTCAGACATTTCTCACACACGCATCATAAAATAAAGTAAAAGAAAAAAATAATTTAACACAGAAACACTTTCGAAGAGATAAAAGGAAGCGTGAAAGTGGGAAAGTTCCAACAATTCCAAATTCGAAGGAACAGTGTGGGCCCAAGGTAACCCCCCACGGTACCCCCTTTGTCTAAGTTGGTATTTGAACACGAACTAGTGAACCATTGTGAAGATCTAAGTAAAAAGGTAAAAGATACAAGTTTCGATGGCTCAAAGGTGGTACTCGCTAGATTAAAATTGTTTGAAGGAATGTTGTTATGTCGGCAGAGTTCGCTGGGGATTAATGCTTTGTGTTTTGAAGCCACACGACGTCTTTAGAAAAAGAGCATATGTGTTTTATTTTATGTGCAAATAAATAAATATCACGGGTTAATGTCGATGTGCAGGGTCCGTCCGGATCGCAACCACTATCTTATCCATTAACCCCCCGCCAAGCAACAATGTTCACATTGTTGTGTTCCGGTGTGGGGATAACACAACTGGTGAAATTACTAGCATAGAGGCATTCCATCTTAGTTCTCAGGACTGGCAACGCATTTGAGGTCTTAGGATTGTAGTCCTGAGAATTCAAATGTCTATGGGTCTCAGATTACACTTATCATCAGGTGGCCTGAGTGCTCGTTTAAAGTAAAAAAAAAAAAAAAATGACCTAGTCCCCAACTAAGCTCTAGGCTTGTGCTATGGGTACTAGACAACGTTAAACTTAATTATAATAGAGAAATATATCGCACTTTTAGAATTATAGTGACCTAGTTCAAACGTTTTCAGCTTTCGATTTTGAGTCATAAATTTAGTATTATAGAGACCTAAGTCAAAATTCAGCATATGTGGATTAGGTCACTATAATTCTAAAGATGCGATATACATCAATACATAGAAAACATCCATGACTCAAGAACAATACTCGTACTCCAAACAAATATCTGCCCTTATTGGGATTTGAACCCAGAGCCGCTGGCTTCAACGGCAGGGTCACTACCAACTAGACCAACGTGTCGTCATGTACGTAACGTGTTTTACTGAATGTCTAGATTACTCTGTTACTCGAAGGAGGCGCTTCAAAATAACATCTAAGACTAAGTGGAATACATTATATTCAAATACTAGTTCACTACAGAAGTGTGGGGCGGTGAGCGACTGCGTTACAATCACCGCTGAATTGTATGCGGATTTCTACGAGGAAAGAGGGCAAAAGCTAGTCCTACTAATATTATAAACGCAAAAGTTTGTAAGTATAGATGGATGTTTGTTACTCTTTCACGCAAAAACTAATGGACGAATTTTGGTGAAATTTGGAATGCAAACAGCTTATAACTTGGATTAATACATAGGCTACCTTTTATATCGCTATTCTCTCGGGAACTGATTTATACACGTACGAAATCGCTGGCGGAAGCTAGTATATACATAATTCTAAAATATGGGACCGTAAGAGGCCACACACTCATTATCCTGTTCTATTCTGCATGGCGTTGTCTTGCACTCTTTTAACATACTATCGAGCAGTACCTAATCGAATACGGTAAGATTTTTATGGCAAAAACGTGCAGGGCAATGCCGTGTGAACCCATCCTTACTCTTCTAAAAACCGGGCAAGAGCATGTCGGACCATGCTCAGTGTAGGGTTCCGAAGCCGCTCAGTACTAATAACTAATTTTCTATTTAAAGTCATTTGGTGCCGTCTTAGATGATTTTAGTATGTATAAACACTTTAATCGCATGTATCTCAAGAACCAATGATGTCTACTTAGTCGTAATAGTTCTCCTTTAAAATTCGTTATACGCTGTTTCATTTAGGTTTTTTTCAGATTTTTAGTATTTGTAGTTTTGGCTGTAGGGGGAAGAGACTTGCGTCTAAAAAAAATTTGCGCTTTAAAGCTTAATATTTCATAAACGGACTTAATCGAAAACTTGTTTCCGCAAAACCGTAATATTTTTGAAAGACCTATCCAACAACACCCACACTATAGGGTAGACGAGAAAAAAATACATCCCCACGTTACGTGTAGGGGACGAACACTAAAAACATTTTTACATTATATTGTACCACTTTGTTGGCGTGACTAATATGCATCTGCATGCCAAATAACAGCTTTCTAGTACTAAGAGTATCTGCGCTAGGCTGCAGACAGACGGACATGGCGAAACTATAAGGGTTCCTAGTTTGACTTCGGAACCCTAATAAAAATGAAGTAGACCGCATCCCGATTGCAGAATTAAATTTACCTCAGATCCCAGAAATGCAACGCACGGGGAAACCCATCCGGAGCGAATCGTCAAAGCCCGCGTACCCCGAATACCGTCGCGCCATTTGTTTTCGAGTCTCACTTACTACGAAATTCAAATTCAAGAAAGTCGTTTCACAGTCAAATCGCGTACGGCTCGACTTAGCAATATTTGTGTCAAAGGAGCTTTTTGATTTATACGCGTGCCTACTGAACTGGCATTCGGGTGATGATTTTATTTGGAACTTTATTTGCGTGTGGAGTTAGGGTGTCCCTACGCAAAAAATATGTTTTAGTAACATGGCTAAAAAAAACTACAGTTTCAAATTAAAATTATGATTTTGATAAAAAAACACTAATAAAATAATGAAACTCCAATTATTTGACCCTAATCTACCCCAATTGTTTGTTTGTCCTTCTTTTGCGGCTAAACCGCTGAATCGATTTCGATGAAATTAGGTATGGAGATTACTAAGGTTCCGGGGATGGACCAAGAATACTTTTTATATTGGAAAATTGGGTCTATTTCGTTAGGCCTGCAGTTCGCCAACCTACTTTGTTTTCTGTAACCGTAAATATTTCAGGATTTGATTAAAGCTAACCTAACCAAACCTATAGGGTTCTACTTGATGGTATTACAATACATTCTGAAAAAAATATATAATATTAGTTTGGCAAATAAAAAATTTGGGAAATGATACATTTGACCAAAAATGTTTTGGCCAAACGGCAGGCTCCCAGGAAAATTGGACGGTTCTAGATAAACGATTTCTACGTAGGAGGAGTCGTGGGCAACAGCTAATTAAAATAAATGCCGTTGCACAAGTTATATTGGTAACTTATTAATCACTTGTATAAACAAAAAGTGGGAGAAGATCATAGGAACTTTATTATTACCAGTTGGAATAAAGCAAACTATTCGTGTCAACAATTATAAAAGTTTCAACGGAACAAATAAACAAAAGCGATTCGCTCCATCGACTCTCAAATAAACGATGAAAATCAATTCAAGGGCTATAAATCGCAATAGTTCACGTATAACTTATTATTAAATTTAATCATTGATTCCTAGAAATTCAGTGCGCAATTTATTACATTGTTCCATAAAGTCCTGGATTGTGCTTACCTATTGTCTGGCATTAAATATAATTTATTGTTCCAGATTGGGGTTGACGTACGAAGGTAAGGTTTCGCAAAGTTTTTTAAATTTGTCTAAAAACTTTTCTTAGCAAATTTGTCTTTTCAAAACTTTCACGTTGTTTGTTAATTATGTGTTTTGTTTCTTTATTACGATTCAGTTGTTTACTTGTATTATTTTGCTTTAATCGAAACGAGAACGGTTCTTAAATGATTTTCAGTAAATTTGTCTACATATTACTAACTAGCGACGCGCCCTTGTTTCACTTCAATTTAAGCGAGTTTTTTGTAAAAAATATCTAACTGATGGTAAAAACCGCATCGTAATCCGTTGAGTACTGTTGTTTTTTTTTATGTTAAGGAGAAGGTACACGAGCACTCAGGCCACCTGATGGTAAGTGGAATCTGAGACCTAAGCACATTTGAATTCTCAAGACTTTAATCCTAAGACCTCAAATGCGTTGCCAACCCTGAGGACTAAGATGAAATGCCTCTATGCTAGTAATTTCACCGGTTGTCTTATCCCCACACTGGAACACAACAATGCGAACACTGTTGCTTAGCTGGTGGTTAATGGATAAGATGGTGGTAGCGATCCGGACGGACCCACCACCACTAAAGTAGTTTAGGAGTAGTTAGTGAATATAAATACAGACAGACTCAGCAAGCGACTATGTAATTATAAAAACTAATAATGAAGACATGACAACTATATAATTATACGAAATAATCATAATTATTTTTATAAAT
This sequence comes from Acleris holmiana, assembly GCA_949316455.1. NCBI lineage: Eukaryota > Metazoa > Arthropoda > Insecta > Lepidoptera > Tortricidae > Acleris > Acleris holmiana. The sequence continues at coordinate 21,354,382 of OX438768.1, read as the reverse complement.
TACATTTGCACTTGAATAACGATAAATAAAACTCAGTTAATAAAACAATACTCCTTTCAATCAGTATCACAAACTAACCCTCAAACGTGAATTTCAATGAAATTAGAATTTTAAACCCGAGTATCGGGTTTATGTAAATATTTATACAGGATGGGGCCTGAGCAATTAGCAACGCCTATGGAATTTACATTTATTGCCTTCTGCGAGTGCAGCGTTAATATTAGCCCGTCCTGGCTCACTTGAGATTCATTAGCGCATTTTACATTTAGGGCGAAGGCAAATTTGTTATGTTCTTGAAGGGAGTGCAATGGATGATCTTTGATTACTTAAATGTAGTGTTATAAACTGGGCGATACGTTGTTGTAGAATATTATAGAAGTAAATTGAGTAATGTACGTTACATTAATACTGCTTTTTAATAAATCAAGTTATTTTTTTCTAAATTAAAAAATCACAGGGCACTGCATACCCTTTTTAGCTGCAACGAGGCTTTACTGTGCCCCTTAAAAGAAATATATCGAATATCTAATTACCTTGTAAAATTAATAATGTGTTAAAATATGAGATTATATATTTTTTAAAACTATGTAAAATCGTGTCAATAATATGCACTGGGAATAATCCCGTTTAAAAGTAACTAAAATATTTGCCTTCTAATTCAGGAGTTCTTGACATTGAAATGACTCTCTTTACAATCAGTAAATCTGCGTTCTTTTTATCAAGAAACAGCAGTTATTTTTGCAATTTTTTCACTTGATACTTGGTCTATCAAGGATAGGAAACATTGCGATTACTTATTGAATTAAATAACATACCTATCAACTATATTGTAATAAAAAATTATAAAGAACAGCTTCCTATTTCACCATCGTGACAATGACAGGTGACATGTGACAATTCGGTATACATTGCAAAGTTAACACGCTAATACCTCACTACCTTCCATATAAGCTGTACCATGTGCACTGAAATGTCACCTGTCACCTGTCGTTGTCAGGATGGTGAAATTGGGGGCAAGTAGACCATCAATTGATTTAGATACGACCTTGATGCTTGTTGAAATTTTCAACAACTATCTCTCTTCTCTTTAATCTCGAAACTAAATACAACGAAACCAATTTCTAATACCTTCTTCCAGCGTTGACAAGGCAAAAACCATTAAGAAAAACGGAAAGCTTTGTCCCCGCAAAAGGGAATCACAAAACATTGTCAATTTTCCTTACGACATGGGAAATATTGATGGTAATGATGTATTAGCGGCCGTACGTGCGGGAACATCAAATTAGGGGGGTTTACCGGGACGTTGACGTTTTGTGTACGCGCTAGGGGTCCGTAGGGAGGTCTTTAAGAACCCACCCTAAATTATTAAAGAAAAACCATGTCGGACCATGCTCAGTGTAGGGTTCGGAAGCCTTTAATAACTACAAAAGGTAACTCATCACTACATCGAATTTCACTTCATCGGATGTATCATTTAATTGAATCTCATTTCATCGAACGCTGTTTTTTGCTGAAACCATAATGTTTTCGGGTATTTTAAACATTTATTACTTAGGTTAGGTTCAGGGCTGGGATTTTACACGGTAATAACGATATCGTATTTGACCAGGGCTGGAATTTTACAAGGTAATAACGATATCGTTTTTGACCTGTTTCCGTATTGTCAACGTTTTGATAACTCTTATGTCATTTACAATAATGGCGACTGTGACATAAACGATTCTTAAACGTGTCAAACACGATATCGTTTTAACGCACCTGAATAGAGGCCCTGTTTCCGTATTGTCAACGTTTTCATAACTCTTATGTCATTTACAATAATGGCGACTGTGACATAAACGATTCTAAAACACGTCAAACACGATATCGTTATAACGCAGTTGAATAGAGGCCCAGTTAGATGTTTTTAAAGGAACTTGAAACATTATGGTTTCAGCAGAAAATAGCGTTTGATGAAGTTAAATTCGATGAAACGATACATTCGATGAAAGATGTTTCGATGAAATGATAGACACACCCACTACAAACTCAAAATCTTAAAAATCAACAAGTTGAACTAATGTACTAATTAATATTATTTGGTGCTGTCTTAGATGATTTTTAGTAGGTATAAACACTTTACTTGCTGTTATCTCAATAAAGTCTGCTTAGTCGTGATAGTTTTGCTTTTAAATTCGTTATATACGCTTTCATTTAAAACAGTTTTCATAATTTTAGTTTTTGTAGTTTTGGCTGTTATGTAGGTGGGGACACTTAACTCTAACAAAAATTTGCTCTTAAATCTTAATATTTCTCAAACCTTGAAGAAGACAAGAAAAATACCCTTTACGTTTAAGGGAAATATCGAAAAATTTAATTTTTAATATTGTTTCTACGGCTTTGTTGGCGTCACTAAATAATGTCAATGTGGTGTCAGAGCAGCATCATGCACCACTTTTCAGGGTTCCGTAGTCTAACAAGGAGCCCTTATAGTTTCACCATGTCCGCCGGTTCATCCGTCCGTGCGCTCAGAGACTCTTAATACTAGAAAAACTGTAATTTGGCATCAATATACATATAGGTCACGCCAACAAACCGATAAAATAAAAACTTTTACTGTACCTCCCCTACACGAAACATGAAGGTGTTGTTGGATAGGTCTTTCAAAAATATTACGGGTTTGTGGAAACAATTTTTCGATTAAGGTTTATGAAATATTAAGCTTTAAAGCGCTAATTTTTAAAAACAGCCTAAACTACAAACTTAAATGAAAGCGCATATAACCAATTTAAAAGGAAAACTATCACGACTAAGTAGACGTCATTGGTTCTTGAGATACAGGCGATTAAAGTGTTTATACCTACTAAAATCATCTAAGATGGCACAGAACGACTTTAAATAGAAAATTAGTTATTACTTATTGGAGTTTGTATTTGTAGTACTTAATAGCTTCGGAACCCTACAATGAGCATGGTCTAACTTGCTCTTGTCCGGTTTTTCCTGTCTTTTAATGGCACAGAGACTTCGAAGAAGCACACAGACCACCGGTTGGCAGGTGGACTCTAAGGCTTAGCTTGTGTTAGTACTCCACATTAAGGCAGGCGTCTCTTTTTCTTTATCATTCTTCCCTTATGATTCAAGTAAAACAAGATAGGTAAAAGTACTTAGCTGTCGATCGCAGTCAGTCTCTCCCTGGCATCTGTATGATGCGCCAAGATGCGTTCGCTAACTGGTATTTCTATTCGTTGGTTTCTGAAACCAATCGTATAGAAACGCTAGTTAGCAAACGCATCTTGACTACGGCTTCTGTTATGCCACAGATAATGAAAAAGCAATAAACAGCCGAGTACTATCAAAACTCCGGTTTTACTGAACATGTTCCCGCCAAACGGTTCCAAAAGCGTTCAACTCGCTCGATCCTTTTTTGTATGCGGAACCTCTATTTTTTAAGCCGTGCGCTTTATTTTCGGTAAATCTTCGACTAGACAATTGATTTGTGTATTGTGCTTGTTTATTTGTCCAATAAGGGGGATTTCGGCAACCGCCGGCTTCCCCGTAATTTGGCTGTCGATGTTGCTTTTTTGCTCCTTATATTATGTCACCGAAGGTTTTTTAGAAGAGTATACTCGTAAGACTTTGTCCCGTTTGGTTGCCGGGTTAGAATAGTGCCACTCCATGTGTTCCCGTAGATGTCGTAAGAGGCGACTAAGGGAGTAAAGGCTTGTAGTACTGTTAGGCGATGGACTTGCAACCTGTCATTAATACACTAGTAAACAACTTAGCCTACTTGTGCAAAATGTGGTCACAGAATTATCAACAAGTCTTTTTAGAGTTGTTGGTATTTCTATAGCTCTGCCTACGCACTCTGGGAATGAAGGCGTGATGTTATGTTATGTATCTATGTATGTATTTTTGTAGACTTAGCAACTCTTTAAAGCCAATGTACTAAATAAGCATCTTGTGCCTTTTTTATTCTTAAGATTAGTAGTTTGTATTTTAAATAAATCACAGGATATTGTCACACAAATTGACATAGTCCCAAACTAAGCTCTAGGCTTGTACTATGGGTACTAGACAACGATGAACTTACTTATGTATAGAAATATACACTTAAATACATAGGAAACATCCAAGACTCAGGAACAAATACTCGTGCTCATCACTTAAATATCTGCCCTTACCGGGGTTTGAACCCAGGACCCCTAGCTTCGAAGGCAGGGTCACTACCAACTAGGCTAGCGTGTCGTATAAAGTATGTTTCAGATAAAAACAAGCAAACAGGCATTCCATCTTAGTCCTCAGGGTTGGCAACGCATTTGAGGTCTTAGGATTGCAGTCTTGAGAGTTGAAATGTCTATGGGTCTCAGATTTCACTTACCATCAGCCCCCTATTTCTTCATATTGACAATGACACGTGACAGGTGACAATTCGGTATACATTGCAAAGTTAACACGCTGAACATCACTGAGTTTCATATAAGCTGCGCCACGTACACTGTAATGTCACCTGTCACCTGTCACCTGTCATTGTCAGGATGGTGACTGGTCTTCAACGTATTTATTACAATATAAGAGTAACAGGGTAAGTGAAATCTGAGACCCATACATTTGAATACTTAAGACTTTTATCTTAAGACTGCAATCCTGAGACGTCAAATCCGTAATCATTAAAAAAAACTAAATTTTAATAGTAAAAAAAATGCAAAGCTTTCTATTTTTTTATACTTGGGCATTTCTAATAAAAGCGATAAGATTATAAAGCCACGATCGATTGTTATTGAGCCTAAATCCGACAGCGACATCGAAATAAATTCTAAGAAAAACGGCCGGTTTTTTTCAAGAACCGTGGCTTGTATTGTCACGGCCCTGCTTCGGACTCATCAAAATCAGTAGCAGTGACAAGTCAAACAACAATTACGCTGATTTCTGTGTACGTAAACAATTTATGGACATGTCGATGTCGTCCGTCCGTCCGTCGTTAATTTTTATCCGATTTTCTTGATTGCCGAGGTTTTTGCTGACGAATAAACAAGGGTGTCGGAGAAATGCTTTGAATTTAAATGGTTTTGGGGTGATCAGTGTCAATCGTGGCTGTGGCTTATTTTAGGCACTGTGTGTTTAAAAAAATATAGGAAATATATGTATGTATGTATGTAAATACTTTATTGAACAAAATAAAATAGAATCAATACTATGAAGACACAAGAAAAGAATGTACAAAGGCAAAATATAAAAAAATAAAATTTGTCTTGGAATATTAATACAAATAATGATTTGCGACTATACTCATGAATTCGCTGAAAAAAAAACTCATTTTTTTTGTTCAAAATTGGTATTCATAACCAACAAGTGAATTTTACTGAAACCGTTCCGATTTTAGGGCATTTATAAAACTAACCTTATGTAACATAGCCTTATTTAACGGTAGATATTTATAAAATCCTGAAAATAAACAGGTAATATTGTAGAAGTCACAGATGTAGAGGACATCTGTGACTTCGGACTATTGACAAATATTCTGTAATAGTATGTATTTTCGCGCACCCTGTATAATAATCCCTTTATTGTACAAAATTAAGAAACTCAAATACAATATTTACAGGATATTAATATACAAATTCGAACTTATCTCTTAAATATATCGTCATAATCGACACCTCCTAAGTATACTGAGGCAAGTGATCTTTTTGCGATTTTCGGTTTTTTGCATTTTCATGGCTATTTACCTTCCACAAAAATTTCGTGCTGAAATTCCTACTAATTTCTGAAATAAAGTGACGTATATAAATGCAAGTAACACTATTTTGTAAATCGGTACATTGTATACTGAGTCAAGTCGCTTGCACCACAGTACGCGGGACCGATTCCTTTGAGGGGGCGGCGTGTGAGTGGTACAACTGACAGTTGGCTCAGTGTGCTCGCAAACCATCAATGCGAGCGGACGTTGGCTCAGTAATCTGATATCACCCATAATCACTTAATTACTTATAAAAATAATAAATAGATGCTGGATTGTAATAATTGTAACAAACGAAGTATACTGAATCAAGTGGTAGTTAGCTCAGTATAGTATAAATTGAAACACACTTACTACGCGTATACTAGTTTATCTGCTCTTTTCTCAAAAACTACCATAGTTATTTAAATTCTATTAATGTAGAAAAAAACTTAGTGCATTCATTAGGATAAATCTAAAAATACATTACATTATCTTTAAAGGCAAAACAGTAAAGCGTTTATTTACCTTTGCACAGCACTCCTGTAAAATCGTGATTTTGCACTTGCCTCAGTATACTTAAGAGGTGTCGAATATCGCGTCATCGATTGAAAAAAGGAACTAACGGAATATTATATACGGGGAATAAAAGCTTATGAACTTTAAAAAAGATAATCTAACTAGCACCATGGTCTTATCTTAAAGAAGATGACACCATGGTCAGTTAAAGTTGAAGTTTTATCTGGCAAGTTTAAGAAGTCCACATTCAGCAGGCAGGTTAGTCGTGTTTAGTGTCGTATAAAGCTGTCTAATTGAGAAGGCACGCGCTAAAATGTGTTCCGACGGGACTTCTTAAACTTGCCAGATAAAACTTCACCATTAAGATCGACGCAGCGCTGTGTTGAGAGATTCACCCCCTTATGTATACATACATAATATCAAGCTTTCATTCCCAGTGTGGGGTAGACAGAGCTAGATAAATACCATAAACTCAAAAAAGATTTGTCAGTAATTTTGTAACCATTGGTATTGTATTGTTTTTAATCGTGAGTTCATGGGAATGACTCACCATATCTTCCCCATAAAGATAAATGATGCCTGACCAGACATTATAATGGGATGTATTATTTCTAAAAGGGAGGCGAGCACGTAAAGTACTCGTGACCTAGCCCACGCCGTCTAACAGCGGGCTTATTCAGATCCTGCGAGACGCGATTTGAAAGACCTCTACACAAGAAAGAACGCTGCGACAAAAAAAATGATATTTAAAATTAATATCTGTCAAATATAAAATAATGGAAAACACTTAACTTGTAAATTTACTTTATAATTCTAAGGTTTTTAAAACAAACATGGTGTACTTACGAGTATTTTATTGTTCTTCACTGTAACTTGTTGGGTGATTTTTAGGGGAAAATTTAGGTTACCTTCCTTAGTTTTCTTGAAATGATGCATTTCTTTGAATTAAAAAGTTATAGCCTTGTATTAGTAACATTAGTCGCCATATCAAACTGACTGAGTGAGTGACTTACTGACATATCAACGCACAGCCCAAACCGCTGGGCTTAAGACTAAGAAAGGTTTTTGGAAATTCATCCCCTAAAGGGTTAAAATAGAGAGAATAGCGGGGAACTAATTCAACGCGTGCGAAGTCGCTTGCGTCCTTTAGTTTTAAATGAATATCGGTCAAAAATAAAATAATCAATGAAGAACGGAAAATACTAAATTATTTTTTAACTCCAAAGCTTTTAGAACAACATTGTTTGATTGTTTATTTTTGTTCATCGCTGTAACTTGCTGGGTTATTTTTAGGCGAAACCTTGGGTTACCTTCATTAGTTATTTTAGTAATTATAAATTTCTTTGAATTAAAATTTAACTGTTAGTCGTCACTATCAAATATAATTGAAATTTATTGCGTATGTACTTGTAATACTTATTAGTATTACATACATACATACATAAAGTCACGCCTTTATTCCCAGAGTGGGGTAGGCAGAGCTACAGAATTACCAACAACTCTAAAAAATCTGTTGATAATTTTGTAACCACATTTTGCACAATCAGGCTAAGATGTTTACCAATGTATTAGTGACAGGTTGCAAGCCCAGCGCCTAACAGTACTACAAGCCCTTATTCCCTTAGTCGCATTAGTATTAATTACTCAAAGAATATTTCTTTGGTTGTTAAATACTAGCTCACTATTTTCTTTAATTCATACGAGAGCAGGTAAACTTAAAACATGAAGAGGGACCATATTTTATTACAACTTGTGACAGGTACCAACGAGTAACATACTTTTCACACATGTCTGCAAAAACCGCTCCTCCCGCTCTGAAACCGCAAGCAAACCGCGCGTCCGTCTGAAGCCGACCTCATTCAAATCCCATACGACACGGCGGGCCTGAGCCGGCTAAATAGTGCGGATTACACAGAAACACCATCAGCGGGAAACTTAGTGCTCAAATGCAGGGGATTATTGGTTTTAAAAGATAAGACCTCTTATAAAATAAATATGCTAGACAATGAGACGATACATTTTATCTGACTACGATATAGAAGTTTTAAAATTAAAATCAACATGGATTTTACAGATACAAGGTAGATAAGATCGTTTCAAATACTATCGGAACAAGCAGGGTGTTTAATATATTTTGAATACGATTCCGAATCTGTTAGTTAGAATCTCAATATTTGTGCTGAAAAAAATATTCATCGCAAGTACAGTCAGCATCAGAAGTAGCTACGCAACCCGATTCTATTGTCAATAGATACGTAGTGTCTAGATCATTTTGAGCATGTTATTCTGCGTAGCTACTTTTGATGCTGACTGTATGAACTATAATTTTTCATGAAAACCACTGTTTTTTTTTGAAATTAAAACTTTTTTGCTACTTTTCACATTTATTAGCAAGCAAGTTAAGATGTGGAATCGTGAAAACGGAACAACCACTTTGACGCGTTTATAAATCGGTAATCGACTTCTAAAATAAAGGGTGTCCATTTTGTGTTCAAATAATACAAAAAACTGTCACGTGCTCTTGTCTGAAGGTGATCAAGTATAACCGCTGAAAAAATGACGTGTCAAATGTTAAACATAAATCTCGATATAGATGCACTTGGAAACTGTTTCCATTTACAACCCTTGCCGCTCAGGCGTGACGTCAGTACTGTCGCTGGCAAAACAGTCGAAGTCTATATTTTAATGGAAAACTCTGAGAGCGTAGCAAGCCTAATTTTAAGGTAAACCTAATTTTTAAAAAGGGAAATGAAGATCATCACATCGGTTAAAATATGCTTAGGCCTGGACCCTTAACATGTTTAGTAATGTATAAAGCACTCCTAATAGTTAGTGGAGTTTACATAAACAAAAATACACTTTACAAATACAATATGGTTTATTTCCCAAAAACAAATTAAATGTATACTAACATTATATAGCTGAAGAATTTGTTTGTTTGTTTGCTTCAATGCGCTAATCTCAGGAACTACTGGTCCAATTTGCAAAAATATTTCAGTTTTAGATAGCCCATTTATCGAGGAAGGTTCACGCTAAGAATGTTTCAAAATCGGTTTTTTTTTTACTTTTGAGAGCTGCCGCTGTGTGCGCTGCGTAAACGGTTAAAGTTTCGCAAAAATCATGTACCTATGACAGATTCCACGCAGACAAAATCGCGGGCAGAACCTAGTATTACATAAAATCGAGGCTATCCGTCAGTGACCAAGCAGGCTGAGCCTATCGTCGATGATAATGCAATACCGCTTAACTAACAAATTCAATAAGTTCCAAAATGTGCCTTAATGCCTTACATGTTAAGGAGTATTTTGCAACTTATTCAATTTGTTAGTTACGCGGTATTGCAGTTTTACCGACGCTATATCTTGGCCAACTGCGAGTGCGGTGAACAGATAGAACTTGGATTACAATAAGATTTCAATCAGATAAGATAAGGAAAATAAAGTAAAATAATAATAGCAAAATGAGATAACATCTAACATAACTGAACATGAATTTGTTAACCAACGGGTTACTAATATAAAATAGAAGCAGTCATCAAAAAAAAAAAGTACTATGATAATTTTAAGTGTCAGCAAAAACCTTCATCGTTATATTTGTGCTTTAGTCAATAATCAGTGAATGTTTCATTGTTTAGTAAATATAAGAAAATAAATCACCATCTAAAATGTCACAAATAGCAATCACTTTTGACCTCGACCATACAAAGTTGTCACCAACGTTGATAGCAAGATGCAAAAAATATAATAAATGATAGGATTCACCGAAATTTTGACTGCCATCAATAAAAACTCACCCTAAACAAACGATAAGGGAGGGGGATAGTTTACTCAAGTTTTTGTATACAGTTTGTTTCGCGGGAAATATGGTACCTATACGGGGTGTGATAAAATAAAGTATTTTACTTGGATTCTAAATGTATTCTTCAGTTTTTCATTGTGTGGAAAAGGAAAACAAGTACATAGGCTGCTCGATCATAAGTGACTTCTGAGAAGCATCGATATTTGAATTCGTATTACATTTCTATACGCTGGAAAAGACAAATGAACTAGCGGCTGACCTGGTGTAGTCTCTGCCTCTTTATGTGTTGAATATGTGTATTTTAGTTGTAAAATTGGCGATTTACGATGTTTTTCTACGATATTCTAGCACATTCGTATAGTGTTAGTATGGTTATCCTTTACTTTGCCCAACATCCAAAATAACCTTTCTCTAAACAGCTTAAATCAGCAATCACTGCTCTCTTGCAATTGATACAATCGCATTATACAGAACCCTGTTTGATCGCGTAGACTAAACCTAATAAAGCAACACCACTTCCACTACTTTTCTGTACAATTTTCAACTATATAGATACTCCAAGCAATTGACAATCAAACTATTGACTTTTGTATTTACGCCTATTTGGAATAAGATGGGAGTAGTGCACTTTACGACCTTTTTCAGAAAAAAGGCGTAACTGTAATAAAAGTAACTGTGCTTGTGCAACCTTATTCTAAGCCTTGTAAAGTTGATTTTTTTCTATCGTTTTTTATGGTACACTTATCCTCTTTTTGATTAGAGAAGCTATAGACTTCGGTCTTTTGGGAGGCGGCCGTGCGAGCCGAATCGAAAAGAGTCGTTAAGATACAGCGGGATCTAAGTGCTGCATTGTATTGATGATGATATAATAATAATATGAAAAATGATTTTAATCTTCGGACGTGACAGTGCAAGTTTAATAATGATGTCTATTTTATAAAAGTAAGTTATGTCTTCGGAATAATTTTGCTTTTTTGATAAAAAGAGTCACGACACAAGATAAAATGTTACATAGTTTATGTAAGTGTTCAAAAAGGAGGTGATTTTTTAACCGACTTCTTGTTCTTTGCAGTTAATAAATCATTTCCTTCCTATATCAATGCATACTTTATAGTACTTCACGGGTTACTGTTTTTGAATAAATTCCAAGCGGATAAAATGCTGCGGCAGAAAATACCTTATCGCAAAATAAAACTTTGGTAAATAATTTAGTTTGCCAAAATGATTTAATCAAAGATGTTGATGTTGAGGTGCGTATATATCTTTTGTTAAAGAAAGTGGTATATCTATCGGAAAAAATCGACATATTTATTGACGTTAAGGGAAATTCCGTAAAAAAAACACAATTAATCGTTTTATTGTAAAACCCTATTTTTTCTAGTTTCAGTTTTCACACGCAAATAGCTACTTTGAAACGATATCTACTAATGATTTGCATGTTAAATCACTTTTTATATTTTAATTGAAAAAAACTTTATTATAACTTACAAAGGAACACGTGGGGTGCTCAACACCTTTGAACCCTATGAACCTGTACTACCAAAACCAGCTTGCCTATATACCTCCTCAAGAGCTATCACCACGGACAAACAGACGGTGTCACCGACAGATAATCCGTGCCCTACTGGAGAGCCATTAACTGTAACAATTAATCTACTAATTACTGTTTGTCCACTCGGTTTGGGCAAGCCCGATATTTGCTGTACACTCCATATCTAATGATGGTACATTGTGCTGATGGAGGGGGGGTTTAATGTGTGTAGGTTTGGTAGCAATATTAGATCCGTATGAACCTTTATAAATAGAGGACGTGATTTCGTATGCGTTGAATTAATTTCCCGTTACTGGGCTGTCCCAGAAGTAAAGACACAAAATTAGATTAAAAATATTGAATGTAAATATTTTAAACAGTAAAAATTAATTTATTTACTATAAATCCTGTATTAAACTATACTGAATAGGCGTCTACTACAACTACATATACTCGTATTAACATTTTTTTAAGGTTAATTGCTGCCTGTCTCATCACAGCTTTTCAAGATCTTTTTACATAACGACTATTATCTATCTACCTCTTGCCAGTAATGCAATTTTTATCGATAGGAATCAGGCTCGACATTAATAATGTCAACTTTCTATGTTTTTTTGTAAGCTTTTCCGTGGCCGATTTTAGCGTGCTCTTTTTGATCTTTAATATACGTTTGCCTAGACAATATTCCAAAATCTTATCTTGCCCTTAACCTGGTTATACCAGATCTTGATGTCTTAGATTTTCTGCTGTAACAATAACAGATGTCAATGATATTTGCTCAAATGTCTTGTTTATCATAATTATGTCTTGAGCGGTCGCAACTGTACGTAGTCCTCCTATTATGTACTTAAAATTTTGTTTTTGTGATTCTATAAAACATTATATAGTTCTGATAATACTTGTTGTTTTAGATTCCTCTTCAATTAAATGATATATCGTATGCGTTTTCCCGTGACGTTCATAGTATAGAACAAATCCGTTCTCAACTAGTACTTGTTCCATTTGGTTTATTGTTGAAAATAACCGAAATAGTACGTGGCTCCCGGCGTATTTAAAAGATTTGACATTGACTGTTGATATGAGAGTTGGTGGTTGGTTGGTACCTTTTTTAGATGTCTTTGACCAATTTTGTTTATAAAAATTGTCTCTTTACTTCTGGGACAGCCGTTACTCCTATTCTTGGAATATCAATTTTACTGTTAAAATTTTTGATACGGTACATGGTTTACCCTTGTTTCACCGACACTAATTTCATAGAATGTACTTCACAGAAATTTCATTTCGTAGACAGGCTTATAAGCGCAGGAGTATAGATTTTGTGATAGTCGCAAGTCTAACCCAACCTACTACGTAATGAATATTTAAGATAACTTTAGGGTTTCAGCAGAAGATAGATTTTGATGAAGCGAAGTCTGTGAAACGATACGTTCTGCTAATTGAGTGTCGGTGAAACAAGGGACACCTGCAATACATATAAATATAATACAAAAAGAAAACAAAATATAAGTTCCGATTTCAAATAGTATCTAATAAGGTGCCACTCAGCATGATGCTGTGGCATGGCAAGCCACGGCCTACGCTGGTTTACAATGATTCAAAGATTAAGTTCCTAGGTTCAGCTTTTTGGGCTTTGCGTTGCCTTTCAATCTGTCAGTCAGTCAAATATGAAAGAGTTTTACATTGATACATAGGCCTGTATTTTTAAAAGTTATTTTTTTCAATTAGTGGTTTATTTTCCATAAATCCTTAACATTGAAATGACTAAAAAGCACCAAAAAAAACACGTACACCTTCATCCTGTAAATTATTAAGAGAAAATGCGGGCGACGAGAGTTTATTTAATTATTTCTATGGTATATCGCTGTTGGTCTGAAATCAGTGCGAGGTCAGCCAGCCTATTCAACTATTTGATCCTCAAAAATCAAACCGCTTATGTTTTGATATTAACATTAATAAAATTATAAAATACATTTAACTTTTCTCGATCATCTTACTAATATATGTCATCATTCCTTATTCCGCAACTAGCCAGAAAATAGTTTGTAAGATTTGTAACAAATGAAGTAATTGTTTCATGTGTGTCTAGATCTCTGTTGACAGCGGTCTAAATAGACAACTGTATGCATTCGCTTTTGCACCGACACAAAATCACATTTTATTTGTACTTAGCTACTTTTGTAATAAAAACTTGCGATACCGCTAGAAGTTATAAATAAAGTTGATAGGCCCTCTACTAAAAAAGTTTTAGGCAAATTGCCCCAAGTTCTGAAATATAGACGTAACTAAACCTAAAAGTGTCGGGACCTTGATAAAAGACGTTGAGTGTATTTCATGTCCGCTGAGGATTCAGTTTACTTTTATTAGTTCAAGTATAAAGATCAGGGGTTAGAACTTTTCGTTACCTACTTAATTATTTTGTGTAGCTCTACCAAGGTTAAAAAGTTCAAGATTTGCTATATTAATTGAAAAGAGAGTGAAGAGAACCGGTTTTTAGTGGTGGTAGGACCATGTGTCCGTCCGGATCGCTACCACCATCTTATCCATTAACCACCTGCCAAGCAACTGTGTTTGCATTGTTGTGTTCCGATGTGGGGATAAGACAACCGGTGAAATTACTAGCATAGAGGCATTCCATCTTAGTCCTCAGGGTTGGCAACGCATTTGAGGTCTTAGGATTATAGTCTTGAGAATTCAAATGTCTATGGGTCTCACATTCCACTTACCATCAGGTGGCCTGAGTGCCCGTGCACCTTCTCATTAACATAAAAAAATGTTAAGGCTCCATTCAATTCATTCTAATCCATTAATGGAATGCATAGGTAATGATTTTGGTAGGAACAATGAGCTACCAATAATTAAACACTAAAAACTTATTTAATGTTTAATTGTATCTTTAATAATGCGTCTATAGACAACAGAACTTGCAGCACGTTAATAGTCTACTAGCTTTTGCCCGTGACTCCACGTAGAAGTCAATAATCACTGCTCCCTTGGGAACTGTACAATTTTCCGGGATATTATGTCCTTGCCTGGGATTCGAACTATCTCCATACCGAATTTTATCTAAATCGGTTCAGCAGTTTAAGCATGAAGAGGTAACATACGCCATTTTCACATTTATAATTAAGTATGTATTTCTTTAACGATCAACACTCTCGACCTGGGCCTCTATTCAACTGCGTTATAACGATATCGTTTTTGACCTGTTTCCGTATTGTCAACGTTTTGATAACTCTTATGTCATTTACCATAATGGCGACTGTGACATAAACGATTCTTAAACGTGTCAAACACGATATCGTTTTAACGCACCTGAATAGAGGCCCTGTATTTAGTTATCTTTTGGATTCTAAACATTTAAAATACGAGAATAACGTCTAACAAACTGCTTTTCCTGTTTGTTTATTTATGTAATCTTTATTGCCCAAAAACAAGAACAAATGGCGGACCTAATGCCTAATGGCATTCTCTACCAGTCGACCAAATAACCAATGAGAATTTTACATTATTCAGTGTTTGCACAGAAAAAGAAGACAGACAAAAATAGAAACTTAACATAATTATCCTATCTATTGCTGTTTGCTGTGGTTATTTTTATTATGTACAAGTCTACATCAATCATTTCCTCATTCACGAAGAAGAATACATTTGACAGCATTACATAATTTTCACGGTTTTTAAATCGATCATTTACGTATTTGGATCAATCGTCAGTCATTACGTCATCACCCCAAGTCATGTTCGCAATCAAGGCATTAGACGGCGCGTATCTGCCAGCAGGTCAGCTTGTTTGTGTTGCTCTTATCTCGAAGCCCTGTGCACACAGCCCACGGTGGGCTAATACTGGAGGTGGTACTTTGGTTTTGCCTTCGGATGTACCGGGTTTTATTTGTACGGACGTAGTGAATAGTTAATAGCGATAGCATATTTAGGGCAACCCATCACTTCATCGATTGTACATTAATTACGTAGGTTAAGGTAGGTGAGATGTTTAAGATACCCTGAAAACATTATGGTTTCAGCAGAAAATAACGTTCGATGAAATGGTAGATTCGATAATAATTGTTTCTATAAAATAATAGACGCCCCATATTTAGTTACCAGCATACTGATTCATGATTATAAAAAGTGAGATTAACCGATTTTGATTTTGTAATTCTAAATTATGTGACGTTTTAATTTTTTGGAAGAGTTCAGCAAGATGATTTGCTTTTTCAAAATACAAACTTTACGTAGATTTGCAACGACAACGGTATAAACTGGTAGGTGTTATAATAATAGTATATTCGAAATCATTTTTACTATTTTAATGAAATGATGATGATAACGGGTGGAGACTCCCGGCTGGAGCAGGCGGGAGGTCGATCAGTCTCCCGGTCATCCCGCCCTGTTCCTCTTGATTGAGCCGTAGGTTACAGGCCCAACGACGCTTCCATCCAGTATGGATTCCATCTTCTTGTTTTCTTACGGAACAAAAGTGTGTCCTGTAGGTTTTAAGCTCTTTCGACTATAACTCGTCCTCTCCGAATATATGGTTTCTCAGTGACGAGTACATGACTCGGGTAGGACGTGTTGGCTTGTCTCTTCATTGCCACAGTGTGGGCAAAAGTAAATAAACTTATTACGTTTGTCCATGTATTGAATTAAACTTTATCCGACTCATGTCATGGTCAAACATTATCTTTTCCTCAGCTCACAAGCCGACAGTCACAGAAAAACAGTGTAATTTTTCTAAAACAACCGCATCTACCAAACCTAGCTTCACACGCCTGGCGCAGACAAACAAAACAGCCTGGCTGCCTGATTAATAGCATCGACATCCACGATCAAATGAATACAGTAGCGCCGGATCTCGCCGTTTGGACTCTGATTAATGACCCCGCTGATCCTTGCACTGCTGTGGACTTAGTTTACTAGTTTGCAGTTGGGAAGTGGTTAGGTGTTAGCTTGGGTGAGGTTTAGGATTCGATTCCAGGAAATATTAAAGGGCTGGAATTCTACACGGTAACAACGATATCGTTTTTGACGTGTATCCGTATTGTCAACGTTTTGATAACCTTGTCATTTACAATAATGGTGTCTGTGACATTAACGACTCTAAAACACGTCAAACGCGATGAGGCCCTGGTAATAAACATGGTTTAAAAGCAGCTTCTGAATCATAACGCTGCCATAAATTTTAAATACTGGACAGTTATTTATATAGGTATAAAATATGTAGGGATATGATAGTACAGGATTGGTTAGCGTTTTTCCAAAGAAAACCTATTGTCCAATTAATATTGTAAGAAAATTTAGACGGATGCTAGTAATTTCACCGGTTGTCTTATCCCCACACCGGAACACAACAATGCAAACACTGTTGCTTGGCGGATGGTCTCTTATTAATAATATAAAATTTTGACATTTAAAAATATGTTTATTCATTTAAATATAGCTAATTGTTGCGCTTTGTTAGTAATAGATCGACATGATAATAATTCTAGCATTAAGGATGACATAATGAATATTACCAATAAACGATAATTATGATTATGAATATGATCAACAACTTTTGACGTGACAACGTCTTATAATTCGATGGAGCCGGCTGCACGCACGAAAAAACATGACTCATGCGGCGTAACGTCGCTCTGAGGCGTTCCATTTAAGGCCTGGACTGCAAGCTAGAGCGCGGAACGAGCGACAAAGAGGCACAATCGGCCTCCGCGTTCGGCAGCGTTCGACATCTGTCTCTCTCCTACTTGAGTGAGCGATGCGTCCGCGTGGACAGCTGCTATACAATAATACATTTACATGTTTTCGTCAAGTATGAAGTGCAGTGAAAAGTGAATGTGGTGTCAATTGTTTATAATCGTAGCAACGATAATTGCGGCGTTAAAGGTAATGATTCTTTCGATATTAAATATATATTCAGTGATATATTGTCGAATATTCGTGCTTTCATCATTAAAATAAATAGTATCGGTCCGCTAGTGCAGTGATTGTAGGTTATGCTATAATTGACAAAACTATAACAATACAGAACTATGTCGAGCGTAGCTATGATTTCAAAAAATTAAAACATAAATGTTAAATGTAATGTATGTAATGTATGTGATATCATAACAACGTGTCTGAAATGACAGGTTGGACCAGCCAGCCGATAAAGGGAACAATTTTCTCCTATATCAAACACATTGAGGCGGGCTTACATATACTAATACACTAGTAAACCTCTTAGCCTGTCAGTGCAAAATGTGGTTACAGAAATATCAGTAAGTCTTTAGAGTTGTTGGTATTTCTGTAGCTCTGCCTACCCCACTCTGGGAATGAAGGCGTGATGTTATGTATATATGTATGTATGAGGCGAGCTTTTTAAAAGCTAGAGTAACAATTTTTTTAATTATGTTTCCAAATTTTAAATTTTAAAATTTAAGATTGAACGCACATTCATACTTGTAAAAACTATGTACATTGTAAAAAAAAAAGTTTTTTTTTTTACATAATTTTATTTATGCGTACAAATAAATGTAACTTGATCAATTCAATTGTGATTTCCATTTACGTCCTTCTCTATATCCATACAAAATATCTATCAAACTAATAAAATTTAAAAAATTCTTTTGAAAAATGCAACCATTCCATCAGTATTTTCTTCACGTTGAACTATCGTCAGTATACCGACTTTACAGGCAATCGATTTTTTTTGTATGTCATCGAGTAAGTAATCGAGCATAGCATCTTTTAGATAATTGCAATCCCAAGACTGAACCTAAAGATTGCAACTATAATTCTAATGCTAAAATAAATACCTCTAACAGTTATTGCAAATACGTCTGCTTGAGAAAGTAAAGGAATGTTATGAAAAAAATGCACGAAAACTATTTCGCGTATACAGATATTAAAGCATCAAAATAATCATCTTAAACACAAAACACCGTTCTACCAAATCAAGCGCCAAAGAAATAAATCGCCACATAACGCGCCCAGTTAAGGGCGACGTAATGAAACCCATCTGTCTGCCTAATGTCTGCCAGGATACACGTTATGTCTGCCAGGATACCCTTAATGTCTGCCGGATACAGTCTAATATGAAATAACACCGTCTGCGATGGGGCTCGGTCATTATGTGCTCTATGCGTCTTTATTTCGTAGATCGGAAGATATGGCTTGCGTATGGGTGCCGATTATCGAAGAACGGTGGAAATGGAAGACGGAAGTAATAGCCACTCACGTGCTTTATTCAGCCAAGGTTACATGTGATTTTTCTGATGCTGAACCAAGTGAGGTCTTATAGAGTGGAGTTGACGATAACTCAAGTTAACGGTCTTTATAAAATTTGGTAGGAAAGTAGTTCAAGCTGTTAGGAGGCCAATTCGTAAGGTTTGTGTTTGAAACTAAGTACTATCGGGTTAATAACGTCGATGCAATTTACACGAGAAGTAAGATATGGAGTACTTGTGAAGAGGTTTTAAAGTTATAAACCTGTAATAATTGGTTTTTGTGTAATTAAAACTATGGGAAATGATCACTATTATTTAAAATTCATTCCTTTTTCCAAATTAATAGCTTTCCAGGGAGCAAGGAAAAAATTAAAATGGCTATCTTGCAACCTTTGTAAGACTTTGAGATCCACTGATTTCGAAAGAATCGTTTGATAACCCTATTTTGATCTAAAGGTTTTTATAAATACAAAAAGACAGTTCTGCATTAAATTTATTCTCTAAATATGCCGCATTAATACACATATACACATCAAAATTCTAACCAGCACTGCCCAAGAGACACCACTGCTAATAAGAAGCGCCGCGCCGCAAGTCTCACAACAACAGGACCTCTATTCTACTACGTTTAAACGATATTGCTTTTGACGTGTTTCCGTATTGTAAACGATATGATAACTCTTATTTACTTAAGTATCCGAAACCGACCTGCATGCATGACTCGATGTATGAATGTGGAAGAAGCGAAAGAGATTTGTCAGGATCGTAGCAGGTGGAAAGAAGTGGTCTCTGCCTACCCCTCTGGGAAACAAGCGTGATTTATGTATGTATGTATTTACTTGACTGTAGTAATGGCGGCCGAGTTAATAAACAATACTAAAACACGTCAAACGCAAACCGTTTTAACCCAAGCAGAATAGAGGCCCTGATTTTTAAACACACATGCTTGTCTCAGTAATATTGTAAGAAATGTTTACGTTTTCAAAGGTTAGACAGACAAACGCAGTTTCATTCCAGTTTCTAAATTAATAGCTCTCTAAAGAGCGTGGAGCAAACAAGGACTGCCATCTTGCAACCTTTGTGAAACTTTGAGAGCCGCTGGTTCCGAAAGAATCGTTTTGTAACTCAATTTGCGGCGAGTGCAGCGAGGGCGTTTAGGTATTTGCCGTTGCGCTTAGCTTTTTGTATGGGGACATTGTGGAGATTGCAATAGACCTTTATAGGCTTTGAAATGATGGGAAAGTTACTTTGGATTGAGGGGCTGGTAGATAACGCACTGTTCGTACACAAGTGAAGATGGAACGTTAAAATTATCATGTCAGAAAATTATTACTATCTTTTTACGTATTGAAAATTAATTTTGAATGTATTAAGACTTTGTCCCGTGTGGTTGCCGGGTTAGAATAGTGCCACTCCATGTCTTCCCGTGGATGTCGTAAGAAGCGACTAAGGGAATAAAGGCTTGTAGTACTGTTAGGCGATGGGCTTGCAACCTGTCACTATTACACTGGTAAACAACTTAGCCTGACTATGCAAAATGTGGTTACAGAATTATCAACAAGTTTAGAATTGTTGGTATTCTCTTGCTCTGCCTACCCCACTCTGGGAATAAAGACGTGACGTTATGTATGTAAGATTTCATTTATTCCCACCTGTCTAGATACTGACGATAAATTATTGTGTGTGTATATAGGGTAGGACCTTGTATCGATCCAAATGGACCATCCATTAGGATTGGTATCACCACCGCCATGCAGCAGAGTTCAAATTGCCGTGTTCCAATGTGGGGATAAAACAACCGATGAAAATTGTAGCATGGAGGTATTTCTAACAGTTCTCATGTCAGGTCGGATTAAATTCTTAACTTGCCGAAACTAGTATAATAAGGATAATATAATAAGGATCTTGATTGTCTTCCTTTTACTATATCTTCATTTACTGGATATTTAACTTATAGTATAAAACTTGATTAAATAAATAAATATCACGGGAGAATGTCACACAAATTAATAGTCCCAAACTAAGCTCTAGGCTTGTACTATGGGTACGAGATAACGATAAACTTATTTATATAAAGAAATATATATATACTATAATTAATAGAAAACATCCAAGACTCAGAAATATATACGAAGCAAGGGCGGTACGCTAGCCCTTATAATATTTAACAAAATCAGTGGCCCTAGCCAAGATGCAAACGCTCTTAACGTTTTTCTTTTCTATCGCTCAAAATGTATGGGATGACAGTCGACCACGTGGTTTACGAAATGCACGAGAACGTCATCCCATACGTTTTGAGTGATAGAAAAGAAAAACGTTAGTAGCGTTTGCATCTTGGCTAGGGCCCCATGTCTTCCTTATAAAAATGTGACGTCAGCGCGTGTTCGTTACCGTGCTTCATTATGGGTCCGAGGGCGGCTCCCTTTCAGGCTGGATGCTGTTATATTTAATATAAATATGACGCATTAATATAGAAAACTGAGATATAACTGACTTGATAATACATTGGTGGGCGTTTTCTAAAAAAAGTACCTATAGTTAACAATAAAAATTAACAACAGTAATTTTTCCATTACGTCACGAAAATAAGTCATATATTTATTTATATACTGCCCTCATAAGCCGAGAGGCGGTGTATTTAAAATAAGCATAGCAGATTCAAACCTCACCTGTTAGTAATATGGTTGAACTTGTTACAGGAGTTTTGTCCGAGATGCCACTATTACTCTTAAAGCAGTAATAGTTAATTTTCGTGACGTAATGGAAAAATTACCGTTGTTAATTTTTGCCCTTAACTATAGGTGCTTTTTTGGAAAACGCCTTGGTGTCATTTCAGGGCCTCTATTCAGGTGCGTTAAAACGATATCGTGTTTGACACGTTTTAGAATCGTTTAAGTCACAGTCCCCATTATTGTAAATGACAAAGTTATCAAAACGTTGACAATAGGTACGGAAACAGGTCAAAAACGATATCGTTATAACAGCGTTGAATAGAGGCCCTGATCAAGGTAATGCCCGTGTTTGATAAAGTCAACCTAGCTATCCAAATCACCCAAATTTTACTATACCAAAAAGTAATAATGAATACGGGCATAGAATGTGGCTACGTATTTTGCCCAGTATCTTGAACAGATTTCCATACGAACTAACAAGAAAAATTTAAAACAAAACATGTAAACAAACAAAGAACATCGTAATGAGATATTTATTATGTAAAAAATACCAGAATATGTAACTAAATTTAGTGGTAACATTTGTGATATTTATAGAATAATACAAAATGTATGTTACAAATTGCAATAATAATTATGTAACCTTAACATATATAATTTTTGTTAATTAAGATTGGATGTTAAGATAACCAAAACTTGTCTTTGAAGAAAATAAACAGCTGTTTTTTTTTTTAATATGAAACCTTGCAATGCATCAAAACGTTATCGTTACCGAAAATGTCATACAATGTGACACATCTTGACAGTTTTCGACAATCGTTTGCGTTAACTTTTAGCATCTTATCTAGGGCATAGTGTTCTTAAGGTTCAAGTATCACCAGATGCCCAACAGTAGAACGTCTTGAATTGATATAATGAACTTTAATTGATTGCCGTCGAATGTTTTAAGTTTAAACATGACGGTTTATACAGATATAATCCTACTAATCGTTCTCCTTATCTTAAAATGTGAAAGTTTTGATGCATGGATGTTAGTTACTCAATCACGCCAGAACGGCTGAATAGATCTGGATGAAATTTGGCTCAGATATAGATTATATACTGGAAAAGGACGTATGCTATATTTACCCGAAAAATTGACATTTCCCAAGGGAATAGTGATAAACGACTTCTACACGGATGGAGAGGGGCCGAAAATCTAGTAACAACATAAAGTCAATATAATTACGATAAAAAAACGACGGTTTGTCCTCCCTCTATCACATTCGTACTCCGCAGGCCTATTTTTGTCGTTTTATTGATCTGTTTGGATAAACTTAGAAAATCATCTGTCATTTTTGGACCACTTGTAAGTTTTTATTTATGTTAATGAGAAGGCACACGAGCAGTCAGGCCACCTGATGGTAAGTGGAATCTGAGACCCATAGACGTTTAAATTCTCAAGACTATAATCCTAAGACCTCAAAAAATGTGCGAGAGTAACGGATTAAATCTAATTGCTCAACACTAAACTTGTCAAGCGTATCCTGTCAAAACGTATCACGACCTGCTTTTTTTCTGAAACTAAATATTTCAGGATTTATTTCAAGACCATCGTGTAGAGCCTTATACAAGTAGATTAAGGTTTAGTATTTAAAAATCCTGAAATATGATAGTATAATGAAAAGAGTAAAGAGAGAAGAGTGTAAAGAGTTTACATATATTCATAGTGATATTATGTTTTTGAAATGAATCAGTTTTGTGAAACACTTTTTATTAAATGATGGTGAACCGGTTAAACGTAGATAATTCATCTGTTATGTGACGGATTAAATCTAATTGTTCTACAATAAACTAAGTCTTTAACAATACAAAACGTTTTGCTAAAGTTATCTTGTCTTCATTGTCTTGATCCTACTCCAAGTCAAAATACATCATTAACTTTAAGATTCAAAAGTTATACACATAAAACTAATTGAGAAACTTCAAAAATCGGTTTCCCATTTTCCACTTCCCTAGTGTAACTCGATAAAGTTATCATCTGAAGTGAGTTGCAAAGATTTCCCGAAGTTTCGGAGAATTTTCACAGTTTCATTATCCCGTCGGAAAATGAAGGCTGGAATCGGATCGACTTTGAAAACAAAAGCGATATATCTTGGAAGTTGAAGGTGGAAAATAAGGCAGGTAGGACGCAGAATGTGTACGTTGTAGTTCTCTGTGAAGGGAAGTGATCAAATTGCTGAGAGTTCGTGTTGTAGTAAGTTATAAACTGATTTCGGGTGAGATAGACACCTCAAAGCTTATACATTGTTTTATATACATACATATACAGTGTGGAAATTAAACTCAGGCCCTGGAGGAAAACTACTTTAAATCCTTAAGCTAGCTCATTTTACTTAAAGGAGACATTCCTTTATTTTTGAAAAGAAATAAATCAGCATTAAAAGATTTTTTTAAACCCGCTTGCTTCGCCCGGGACTCGAACCAACTAAAATTTAAAAAATAAACACTCTTTATTTTATTATACTAATCGGTTGTATTAATATTCAGGATAAAGTTTCTCTAAAAAATATTTGGTTACTGTTCACTTTTAACAAGTAAAAGACACGTAACAGTTCTGTTATCTCTCCAACACTCAAAGACTTCGTATGAAGTACACGCTTGCTAATTTATCGTTAAGTAAAATGAGCTAGCTTAAGGATTTAAAGTAGTTTCCCTCCAGGGCCTGAGTTTAATTTCCACACTGTATAATATCACGCCTTCATAGAGTGAGGTAGGCAGAGTTACCAGAAATACCAACAACTCTAAAAAGACTTGTTGATAATTCTGTTACCACATTTTGCACAATCAGGGCAAGAAGTTATTAGTGTATTAGTGGCAGGTTGCAAGCCTATCGCTTAACAGTACTACAAGCCTTTATTCTCTAAGTCGCCTCTTACGACATCCACGGAAAGACATGGAGTGGCACTATTCTAACCCGGCAACCGGTAACTCATAACTTCATCGAATATCACTTTATGGAATGTATCATTTCATCGAACGCTATTTTGTACTGAAACGATAGTGTTTTCACGGCATCTGGAACATGAATTACGTAGGTTAGGTTAGATTAGATGTTTCAGATACCCTGAAAACATTATAGTTTCAGCAGAAAATAGCGTTCGATGAAATGAAATTCTATGAAGTGATAGATACCCCGGCAACAATGTTTTATATAATGCCATAGGAAAAATATTATCATTGTCATAAGTAATATTTAAAAAAACAGTTGAGTTTTTGCAGCGTATCTTCTCAGCAGTGATCTCTTTGGAAGCGCTGTAAAATTTGAAATGAATCATTTTGTGAAACATGTTATGAAGTGATAGGATCCCACTAAAATCGACGGCACCGAGTGACTTTAAATAGAAAATTAGTTACTTGTTGTTTTATGTTTGTAGTACTTAACGGCTTCGGAACCCTACACTGAGTATGGTCCGACGTGTTCTTTTTTTAATGTATCTTGAGACGGACATCTTAGAAAGATAAGTATTTTATACTTTACTGAGGAAGTTTTAATCTTTTTTTCTTGCAAGCAGGTATATTAATAAATGAGCTAGCGGTGGTAGAACCATTGGTTTAGGGTCCGTCCGGATTACCATCTTGTTCCGCCAAGCATCGCATTGGCATTGTTGGGTTCCAGTGTGGGATAAACCGGTGAAATTGCTTGCATTCCAGCTTGGTCGTCAGGGTTGGCAATGCATTTGCAGTCCTAGGATTGCAATATTAAGATGGTAATACTTAAAAGAGTGTGAATGTGTATGAGTCTCAAGTCAGCTTATGGCATACAAGCACGTTTGCGTTAGATATGACTTTTTTATGTTTTCTACCTGCCAGTATGGAGAAAAGGGCAAAATACTCAATAGTTTCCATAAACTTTAATTTCCAAATATTTACTGGTAAAAAACTCAATACTTCACTATGGTGACAAAAATGTGTGGACGAAATAAATATTCAGTTCTATGTTGACGATTAAATTTTTACTAAATATTTCATCATTTTTGCTTATTGAAACCGTAGTATGAAGTGTGAAAACATGCCAAGTTCCAGGCCGTTCAATAAAACAAAAATACAAATTGGTACCTCTTGTATTAAACCAATCCCAGTCAATCGACACGTTCAAATACGACCGTTTAATTTATGGAAAATTGGAGTGGGCACTGAAGATGGTCCTCTAATCGGTGACTCATTACTGCCCCTCATTAGTGATTTGCCTGTCTCTAATCTTCTTGCCATATTTTCAGTCTCCTTGATCGCGGATAAAGTATCCGTCACTCTCACACTTACGCACTGGTCAGAAAGTAACAAATGATATATCCACGTTTAGCCACATCGATGAACACGAGCTAAATAGGCTCGCAGGGGGGTCTCTCTGGGACACTGTCGATAAACTCGCTAACTGAGGTTCTGTTTCAATTTGTTTAAACCCTTCTTGATTTTATATATACATACATCACGCCTTCATTCCCAGAGTGGGTAGGCATAGCTACAGAAATACCAACAATTCTAAAAGGACTTGTTGGTAATCCTGTAACCACATTCTGCACAAGGAGGCCAAGAAATTTACTAGTGTATTGATTGGTTGCAAGCCCATTGCCGAACAGTACTACAAGCCCTTATTCCCTTAGTCGCCTCTTACGACATCTACAGAAAGATATTATGGAGTGGCACTAAATTTCTAACCCAGCAATATAATTATATTTTATTATTCTATCTAGACTTTATATCGTAATTAATTTGACTTTATGACCGTCAGCCACAAAGTGCCGGTTTGCCGACATATTTATTTTACTTCATGACTGATTTGCTTTCATAGAATATCTATTTACTGTTTTCACCGAAAAGAAGTTATTTGCTTTCAATATTTCAAGTAAATTCTTTTTCGCAACACTGCTCGGCAATATTATAAATAATTACCCAAAAACAGACCATTTCGGGTTTTCATCGGCCTGTTTGCTGATTGGTCGGCAACATTTTTGTCCAACCTTGACAACCAATGAAAATCAATCAGTCGTTTTTGAATCATAGCGCCACATAATTAAATAATGAAATAGACCAATTAAAATACACCATTTTGTTTCGTAAAATATCGGGTGTGTTTTTGCTAAAAATACACAGATGTCACTGCTTTTTTAGGGTTCCGTAGTCAGAGTAGGAACCCTAATAGTTTCGCCATGTCCGTCCGTCCGTCCGTCCGCAGCCTAGCGCAGAGACTCTTAGTACTAGAAAGCTGTAATTTATCATAAATATGCATATTCATCTCGCCAACAAAGTGGTACAATAAAATGTAATAAAAAAATGGTCTTTGGGTATGTTCCCTTACTCACGTAACGTGGGAATGTATTTTTTTTTTCGTCTACCCTATAGTGGAGGGTGTCGTTGGATAGGACTTTCAAAAAAATTTCGAGTTTTTAAAACAGTTTTGCGATTAAGTAATCCGTTAATGAAATATTAAGCTCTAAAGCGCTAATTTTTGTTTGACTCAATGTCCCTATGTGTGAATGTCATCCTATCCATGGCGTGTGCATTTATCAGTGCACAAATTTTAACATATGATTTTGTATAGTTATTATATTACGACAATAAAACTAGTTGAAAAAAATTTTTTTTTTGTTGCAAATTATCTTTCTTTTACCTAATCGTGTGGACACAAAGTCACACTAGAAATGATGACATGGGTTGTCAAGCTGTAGGTATGCGATACACTGTATTGATATTCAAAATTTGAAATTTCATGTACAGCTTATCAGACAACAAGCCCCTCTCCTACTGATATTCTATATTTGAAATTTCATTTATTAACTTACTTAACAACACTCCCCTCTCCTCGCACCCCTGCATTAGAGGGTCCATGAATATCGTTAAATTAGTGGAATCAATAAATCGGCAATATCTCTAATAATTTTTAAGCTAGAGTAAAAATAACACAACATGACATGTGTCATTGATTAACAATAGCGAAGCAAATATTATAATTTGTGCACCTATTATTAAAATACCTAGTAAAATGTATATATTTGAATCATAAAATAATACTTAGATAAATTGCACTTCTTCATTTTAGATAAACTGGAAAGTAGATTGCCAATATGATTACGTCTGGTGATGTAGTGATACAAACATTCCCACACTAACAAGTGTTTACGAAACACAAACCTCTGGAAATTAGGTAAAAGTTTACGTTAACTTCATCCAATGGAAAACCTATAAAGCAAATTTTGTTACTAACGTATTTCAACAAACTTTCAGAGTAGTTGCATACCTTCTACATTAGTTATGGGCTTTTATTGTTTTGATAATTATGGTAATTCTTTATTAGTATTACATTAACATGCAATGTTTTGTTTGATTTCCTCGCAGCAGTTGAGAAAGAACTCAGTCTGCCTCGGCAGAAAGTGATTAATGGACTCGCACACTAGAGGGCTTTAACTTCGTTTTGGCTCTCTACATGACTCCAAAGTGGAGACACTAGCAATAAAATTACAGTCAGCTCTAAAATACGTCACGTCTCTGTTTCTTGGGGGATGAGATCAAACTCCTGAGGTATTGTACCTTCTCTTTTATTGACACAGTCAACTATTTTCAGCTTATTATCTTTTAATAATAGTGGTGGTAGGACCCTGTGCAGGGTCCGTCCGGGTCGCTACTACCATCTTATCCATTAACCACCCGCCAAGCAACAGTGTTTGCATTGTTGTGTTCTGGTGTGGGGATAAGACAACCGGTGAAATTACTAGCATAGAGGTATTCTACCTTAGTCCTCAGGGTTGGCAACGCTTTTGAGGTCTTAGGATTATAGTCTTGAGAATTCTATGGGTCTCAGATTCCACTTACCATCAGGTGGCCTGAGTGCTCATGTGCCTTCTCTTTAACATTAAAATAAACGTATTAATTTAGCTTTGAGTCACGGAGACATTGTAATAAAGTAATTAAAACTTGATATTTAACAATTGCGTACATTTTTTACTAAAGCAACAGCAATATAACTGTGTCAAAGGACAAGCAGCATAGAATGGAAAAATATAAAATAACTGCAATTACTATCTCGCGCATAATATCAAAGTAAGTTTCTCTCAGGAACACAAATGCTAGTAAATATGACTACATATTTTTAATTGTTAGTTCAGTTTACTTGTTTACTAATCTACTTTTTTATATCTATAAGTAAGTTTTTCGTTGCCTAGTACCTATTTTACAAGACTAGGTGAATTTGTGTGAGATTGCGCCTCAATTTTGTCTATTTAAAGTCTCAAGTTGGTGGTGTACATTTTTTTTTTATGGTATATGAGGCAAACGAGCAGGCAAATCGCCTGATGGTATGCGAATATTGTCACCCATAGACACCTGCAGCACCAGAGGAGTTACAGAGAAAATGAGAGTACGCTCTTTTCTTGAAGGTTTGAAAGGTCGTATTGGTCCGGAAATACCGCAGGTGAGAGACCATTCCACAGTTTAGTTGTGCGTGGCAGGAAATTCCTAGTAAAACGCACTGTTGTGGACTACCAACCATCTAACTGATGGTGGTGGAAGTTCTGTCGCGTAGGACGAAGGCGGAAGGATGTGGCAGGAATTAATTTTTGGCAGATAATTCTGTAGAGAAATCCTATTACAGTCCACGCCCTTGGGTTGTGTTTGATTCGTGGTCTTGAGATTGAAATTTCAATGGGTCTTATGTCTTACTGAGTATCAGATACCACTAGTGATCGTTTGCCTTCACTATGCCATAAAAAAAAAACATTTATTTATTTATTTAATCTTTATTGCACAAAAACAAGTCCAAATGGCGGGCCTAATGCCTAATGGCATTCTCTACCAGTCGACCAAATAACCAATGACATATTTACAGTATTCAGTGGGTGCACAGAAATAGAAGACATAAAACTAAAAACTTAACATGTCATAATTTCCCTATCTATTGCTAATACTTAAATACTTAGGTACTAATGTTGTTAGGTATCTTAGTAAATCGGTTTTTACAAGTTTGGAACCGACTTAAAAAAGAAGAAGGTTCTTAATTCGTCGGGTTTTTTCGTATGTTCCCCGATTACACAAAGACCGCTGGACTGATTTGTTTTTTTTTTGTTAGATTCGGTATACTTTCTATTTGGTCCCATTTCCAGCACGTCAAGTACTGATGATGGGATCTTGGAGAATCGAGGGAACTCCTTTAAAATTGTAGGAATAAACATACATGGATGACATAACAGTATTATTATGATCACAGTATGACTAACCTATCATTTTAAAAGAACTTATTCCTTGCTTTTTGAAGACGGTTTTTTGTGTTTATAACATATTTTTCTTCGAGACGTTCAAGATATCAAAGTGTATAAAATGTATTTCACCCCAGACTGGCAATCACAGCGCAAAATAAAGTAAAACTAACAAGTCGTCACATTAGTGTCTGCGACAATCGGCAGGGCGGCGTAATGAGCCCGGGACAACCCAGGTGCCCCCCGCTGACCAGACTCTCAAAGGGGGCCACAAAAGGGCCGAAAGGGGCCGAAAGGAGTCAGCAAGGAAGCTGAAGGGGCCCAGACAATGACACGCTCGATAATTTCTTTTGACTATTTCCTCGATCGAATGTTGACAAGTCTTTAAGGAGCGCTGCGTTTGACGGCTGAGTGGAAATAATGAGTAAGTTTCTTAGGGTTGCGGAAAGATGTTATGATTAGGTATAGGTATAAATGGTTGATGAAATATCCAGTTGGAATTATTTAAGGTGACTCGTTTTTCAATTCGTGGATGATTCTTTTTGTAATGACGAGCCTATTACTTGTCCCGTCAGAGAATTATTAACATTTTATTGAGAGTATTTTAACCTCCTAAGACCCATCATACAACGAAATTTGCCAATGGAATATGAACCTATTACAAATGCAATAGAGTCAATTTTCTAGTTTGTTTGTCCCTCATAAAAACAAAGGAAAACCTACTTTATTTCGTTTGCAACAGGTCTATTTTCTAATGAACGTATTATGTACAATTTTTTGTACGAGAGGCCTTAGGAGGTTAAATTTGGTCGTAGCTACGTCATAAATAAACAAAAATAAATAAATACATATCAGGGGACAAACTCACACAAATTAACCAAGTCCCAAACACTAGATAAAATAAAATGTACACTTATATAGAGAAATACATACTAAAATACATAGAAAACATCCAAGACTCGGGAACAAATATTCGCGTTCATCACACAAATATCTGCCCTTACCGGGATTTGAACCCAGGATCGCAAATAAGTAAATAAATACACAAATAAATGAATAAATATCAAGAGACAATCTTATTCAAATGGACCTAGTACCAAACTAAGCTCTAGGCTTGTACCACCGGTACTATAC
The DNA here is from genome assembly GCA_949316455.1 of Acleris holmiana. Taxonomy (NCBI): domain Eukaryota; kingdom Metazoa; phylum Arthropoda; class Insecta; order Lepidoptera; family Tortricidae; genus Acleris; species Acleris holmiana. The sequence continues at coordinate 21,323,600 of OX438768.1, read as the reverse complement.
AACGATATAAATACTTATATAAAGAAATAAATACTTAAAATGAGTATACCTATTTTGTTATTTATTCTGGTACCAGTTTTGATTGATATTGACTGAATTATAAAAAATATCAGGTCTTTAGTAAAGATTTTATGTGTGCGCCACAATTTAACGTTAAAGGCACCTAGTAATTTTCTATTAAAAATTGTGTCTACAATCAAACTTCACGATTCAAAACAGAAATTAGAAAATGTGAAAATTAAATAACGACGGATTATTTCTTTTACTATCTTTTAAATTATTCACTTCAATCAGTCACGCAATGTCAAACGCACCAATTACAATAGCGCTCGCCCCAAGAAAAACTAAAATTCCTAAAAAATGAATCGCTTTATCCAATAAACAGTTCTCGAGAACACTCTCTTTCAAGAGGCAAGGGGCGATACGGGCGTACTTCCAAACTCAATCACCCACATTTACATAGGCGGCCAGTGATGGACTGAAGAACTAACAAAATTATTCAAAGAATGCCGCGCCTTTTTATGTCCCCCTAAAAGCAGAGGTCACAGAACACTTGGCAGTTTTAAGAGATTACCAAGTATCCCGAATGTATGAATAACGAGTGCTTTCCCTCGATTCCACTTTGGGCCTGATGAAAATGTTTCTGGAGATTATTGGGCGAGTTTCGCCGTTCGTTTTGATTCCCGATGACAGTTCTGGAAAAGGTTCTTATAATCTTTAAGGAGTTTTACGAATTTGGAGCTTTTCTCATCGGTTATGGCTGGTTTTAAATGGAAGCTTTTAGACCTCGTACTTTGTTGTAATGCTTTAGTCAATGTTATAGTTAAAAGTTTTTATCAGCCTAACCTCTGAACAAAAGAGGTTGTTATATTTACCTATCGTCTATGTGTCCTCTTGCAAAACTGTGGACGAATTATGTGGTTAATATACATTAAAACACTTATGCGGTTTTTATAGAAAAAAATACAAGTTGTTCTTACTTACGCTTGGCGGAAATTTGTTTGACCATTCAAAAGTCTTGAAGCCTGAAACTGGCTTAAACAAGAGTCTAGGACAGTTTCCGCTGTCCAATGAACTAATACTTAAAAAAAAGAATTAAAACAAAGGCTGGCAACGCATGTGTGATTCCTCTCCAGGCGTTGCAGGTGTTCATGATTCAACAACTCTAAAGTGACTTGTTTATAATTCTGTGACCACATTATGCACAAGTAGGCTAATATGTTTACCAGTGTATTAGTGACAAGTTACAGGCAATAGTGACAGGCAAAGCCCGACATGCAAATGGGCCGCTTTTGAATTAAAGTTAATTCTAAAATACGGCTGTATTTTGAATTAGCGCTTGGTTTCCTATCACAGAAGCTGTACAAAAAATCGACCTTAATTGAAATCATTTCAATTCTAAATCATTTAAATCTCCTGACCATTAAAACGAATAAGTTTGATAAGTAATTAAGTGGCAGGCCAAGTAATGGGGTAATACTTTAATGAATTTACCGTGTTCCTGATAGCCCAGATTAGGCTGATGTCCATTCGAGTGGAACAGTTTTTAGGGACCTTTAAATTTCGTGTTAAGGGATTTTGAGGGGTTTAAAGTTAAAACAATGCTTCTGTTGGTTTTTGCTATGGAAATGTTGACATTTTCTTTTTGGGTCATACACACTCTTAAAAACAATAGTTGTCTCTCCTGTGGTCAATAGTTAAAAGTTTGTGTGCATATAAGTTATGTTTTTATATGATCGGTCTAAAACAGTGCTGACGGCGTTTTTGCGCGAAAATTAGGCCTTAAAAACCTTAACTTTCGGTGTGTCCACAGGAAAGACGGTTCTAAATCTATGTATGGTCCTTTTTTCGAGCAATTTATGATTGCACATACGACTAACTCCAGCGAAAATGTAATTTTTGAGTTAAATATTTCCTTATACGCACTCCCCCGAACCTTAAAATTGATAGTAATAATAAAAAAGTTTAAAGTTGCTTATTCAACAACATAATATACAATAGGTAGATAATAAAGCAAACGGGATGATTTTTAAGAGCTATCTAATGATACTTCACTCGATGTAATAATGTAATTTAAAATATTTCACCTCTGTTTTACATGTTCCATGTATCCGAAAGGAGATATTTTTTCAAGATTTTATTTAACAACATTTTCGGCGTAATTAAAATATATAAACTATGCCATATTACTTAGACGGACAGACGGACAGATGGACATTGCCGAAACTATAAGGTAACCCCTAAAAACACGTAGCTTCGTCGAAAAAAAAACACAACTACGAGAAGATGAACCTAAGAAACAAAAGGTTTATTTAATATGAAAATATCCAAGAATAAGAAAGAAATAGACGGCGTCAATTCGGATGCGGCTCAGCGTCTAAGACCGGCACGTTTCGGCTAACAAGTACGAGTTCAAACATGCGCGCCAACCCGACTAATTCTGCAGGCCAATGAGTAACACGAGGAGATCGGACACTTTGATAAGGAGTATATTTTTTTTTTTTTATGTTAAGGAGAAGGCACACGAGCACTCAGGCCACCTGATGGTAAGTGGAATCTGAGACCCATAGACATTTGAATTCTCAAGAATATAATCTAAGACCTCAAATGCGTTGCCAACCCTGAGGACTATGGAATGCCTCTATGCTAGTAATTTCACCGGTTGTCTTATCCCCACACCGGAACACGACAATGCGAATGTTGCTTGGCGGGTGGTTAATGGATAAGATGGTGGTAGCGATCCGGACGGACCCTGTACAGGGTCCTACCACCACTAAATAACTTACTAAGTAACTTTATAGCACTATAGGGAACAGGCATATATTTTTTTCTTATGCTCTCTGGTAAGTTATGAAAGAGAGGAGTAACTGTATACGCGAAATAATTGTCGTGTAACCTTTTCATAAGATATGAAGCTTAAAAATTCATAGTTCAGACCCCCTGCAAAAACACTATACAAAATCGACGACAGGAATGACGTCACAGCTGTTATTTCATGTTTAAAATATAAGGAACTTATAGAGAAATTTGCATTTATTTCGTAAATTAATATGTTTAAGCCGATATCGTTGAATTAAATTCTTACGTACTTAGATAAAATGAGGATGCCAAAAATAACAATCAAAACATTAAAAAAAAAATTATATGTAAAACCTTAATGAACGGGTCAAAAATTAATGTACAAAAATTTGTGTAGTGTGTACTAGTTTTTTTTACATTTTCTCCTAAATCGTATCAATGAAACTGTTCTGATTTTCATGCAGCCATGTTCTCTATTGGAATGATAACTCGTGTTGGAATATACTTAATACTATACTTTAGTAATAAGGATAAAAAACTGTAAATAAAAAAAAAAGATGAAAATAGCGTAAGTAGAGAAAAATAACAAATAGATGGTTTATTTTTCAACCTACCAACCAAAAGTATGTAAATGAAAAAATATTATCAGAACCCAGACTTTAAAAAATCAGCTCTCTTTAACTTTAAAAATATTACTTAAATTGGCAACAATAACTTTCTAAGAGTTTAAAATGTAATGTAGCATGTCTTAAAAATTGCATTGAATACTGCCAACTAACGAGGACGTTACTATAAGTAAAACAACCTGAGGCCCTTGCCAAGATGCGATCGCTAACTAGCGTTTCTATTCGTTTTGTTTTTAAACCAATTGCGTCACTGGTAGATCACGTCATATGAAAAGTCACGAACGCATCTTGGCTAGAGCCTCAGTATTACAAATAAGACAAGATAAGATAACACATTTATTTAACAAAAGTACATACAAACACATGCATACAAAAAAAACAAACAAAAAAATACAAAATGTTAAAAAAGGGCCCCTCTCAGCATTGTGTCGCGGCAAGCCGCGACGCTGGTTTCCAGAGTAACCCTGATTAAAACTACCTTAAAACCTAAACAAGTGACACACAAACATCATACAGCCATGTTTTGTCAGCCTCTCAGAGACTCTACTTCGTAGGCACAAAAGAACCATTTCATGTCGACTTTCCCCATCTTTGGCCACATGTGAGCTCGGGAGCCTAAACCGCGTAATTTCCTTACCTGCTTCTCATTAATTGTGGTCACGTGGGCGAACGTGACTCCCGGTCTAGTAAAATGTGGGGTTCTGTATTTGTTTTGTTTTTTGGTGCACCTTTCAGGTGTTGACAGTCCGTGATGGGTTTCCTGGGTTCCCTGAAAGGTTTTAGTAATTAATGATTGGGGATGCTTTCTTTGTAATTTGTTCGTTCGTATTTACTGTGGTAAGTAAGGGGCTGGCTTGATCTGATTCATTTAATATTGGTAGGTTTTTTCTTTATTTGAGCATTTCTCAAAAAAATTGCCACTTTGAGTAACATCTCCAGATTTAAAAAGAGCTGGTAGGTAGAGATCATAAAAACTATTCAATAATTAAATAATATTCTAATGTGTCCCAAAATACTTGTATGGAAAGTTAATTTGTGTTCAGTTTACACTTTGAGAAAGTTAAGTTTACACTTTGAGAAATAAGTAGTTTTAATCTAGCGAACAAAGTTTAACCAATTGTTTTATCTAACAACTGTGATATCAAATTTATAACAGGATTGGTAGAATTCCCAAATAAAAAAAAGTCTAATTGTCGATATCAAGGCAAAAAAAATACCAATATTTTCAAAATATCTTAAATAGAGCTGTAATTATTACTTTTAGCGAATTATTTACGATATTTAACCTTAACCTTTATGATAGTAGTAAAGTTAACTTCGTCATAAATCTATTTGATTAGTATTTTTTTACGTATGTTGAAATTTCTCTATTAAGCATTACACACACTAAAAATTTTACACGACAATAAATATAACATACAATATTATATTACCGATTAATTGGTAAAAAAGGCCAAATTCAGTGTCTATGGACCAGTTAGTTCATAATTCACGAGGGCTGCCCCGTTCGATACGCGGCTTACTTTGACACTTGACAAATTTATGGCCGTTCAAAACGGTGCGCCGAACCCCGTTCAAATTTGCCAGCCCTAGTGAATTAAAAAAAAACGATGATGGTTTATTATGACATGTTTTTGTTATACCATACTCTTTTATTTTGTACAAGCTTATTAACTTAGCCTACTTGATCAAAATGTAGTTATAGAATTATCAACAAGTCTTTTTAGAATTGTTGGTATTTCGGTAGCTTTTCCTACCCCACTCTGGGAATGAAGGCGTGATGTTATGTATCTATGTATGTATGTATTTAACTTGCTCCATACGTATCTCTGTCATTCCGATTGAAATTTGGTAATTTTTTTAATCTTGCTGGCATCCACGTCCTAAACTTGGGCCCACATTTGCATCATTTGCCGTATCGCACCTATCTTTGTTGCGTATCACCGTCCGTATCATGATCGTTAATGTGGACGCAAAAAGATCGCGATCATGTTGCGTGTGGTATCTGATCGCTCGCGTTCCATGTTGCTACGCGCTTATTAAATACTCCACATGTTCGCGTTCACATACGCGTATCTAGATCGGTAAGTATGGACGTGTTTTCATACTGTAATTATATTGTTGGGTTTACATTCACCTGGCATAACTTTTTTTGGCATAATCATCATTTGGCATACAGTCTTTTTTTTTCAGAAACCGTATACTTTTCAGGATTGTTATAAAATAAACCTAACCTAACCTAATGGGCTCTATGCAATGCTATTTTAAACAATCCTGAAAAGTATACGGTTCCTGAAAAAAAAGTCTTTATGCCAAATGATGATTATGCCAAGTGATGATTATGCCAATAAAAGTTATGCCAGATGAAGGGAACCCATATTGTTGACGCTATGGAAGCTCTAATACAGAGAGCGGTTACAACATAACATCATTAATATAAATGCAATACAACACTGGCAAAACTAAAGTGAAATGAAGCCGCAAAAGTGTTTATATAAGACGAGAATGCCACTGGAATTCCATTCGTCCAAAACTTCAAAGGTAAAAGTTGTAATAAATCAAACTCCCCGGCAAAAACCTAAGCCGTAAGCCGAAAGGTAAATGAAATCCCTTTTCCTCTCAACTCAGACTTAACGATATTACCGAAGTACTCGATAAAACGCCGACCTGATAACAAAACTCAGCATAAAAGTTATGAAATTGAACCATAAAAAATCCAGTCGATTTACCACAGCAGCGAAAATACATTAATCCCTATCCTACTTTAAGTTTTACCCCCCTAAAAGGTAAATCCCGAAATGTACGAAGAAACAGATAAAACGTTTTTATTGCTTCCTAAAAATTCACCAAAAATCAACAATTCAATTCTATGCGAGTCATAAAGTAAAAAGATGGGTTTGGAATCGACGCCCGTAATGCTGTTTCTCGATCGAGACTCGTGGTAAGTTGTCGATAGGATATTACGAATACAAAATGAAGATTTTTGCGGATATTTTTTTCAGTTTTAGTTGCCCGTGTGGTTACCGGGTTAGAGTAGTGCCATTCCATGTCTTCCCGTGGATGTCGTAAGAGGCGACTAAGGGCTTGTAGTACTGTTAGGCGATGGGCTTGCAACCTGTCACTAATACACTGGTAAACATCTTGGCCTGATTGTGCAAAATGTGGTTACAGAACTATCAGCCCCCAATTTCACCATGCTGAATGACAGATGGCAGGTGACATTTAAGTGTACATGGCGCAGCTTATATGAAACCCAGTAATGTATCAGCGAAATGATTTTGCAATGTATACCGAATTGTGACCTGTCGCGTGTCATTGTCAAGATGGTAAAATAGGGGGCGGGAAATCTTTTTAGAGTTGTTGGTATTTCTATAGCTCTGCCTACTCAACTATAGGAATGAAGGCGTGATGATATGTATTTTTTATCCGTTATGATGGTATTATTAAATTACCAATATTAGCAGGTGTACTCTTTTTATCCTGCGAAGAGTCTGTGTTGACTATGTATCTTCGTATCTGTTTGTGTTTGTGTGTGTGTTTGTGTATTTGCATTTGTGTTTATTGTCTCTCTTGTAGCTCTCGAAAGATAGACTGATATGAACGCGCTCATTTTAGGGTTCCGTACCTACATCAAATAGAAAAAACTAAACCCTTATACGATCAATTTGTTATCCGTCTCAGTGTGTCTGTCAAGAACCTTTTTATCAGAAACGCGTGGAGGTATCAAATTGAAATATAATCAAATACTATGGTCTGCAATCACTTGGATCGTTGAAAAATTCAAGCTTCTAAGTCCACGCAATCCAAAGAAAAGGCTATTAATTTTTATTTTCTAACACTTCACAGGGGAATCAAAACCTATAGAATCTTACTTACTAAAGGGAAATATCCGAAAATTGTTAACTAGTTGTTAAAATAATAATTGTGCTTTCAAATTAATTTGCAGTTGGTAAACTAATCGGAACCCTCGATGGGCGAGACCGACTCGCAAAGAAAGCTAGATTATTTGGGAAAGTTTTTAGCTAGGTTTTTTTTTTTTTTTTTATGTTTAGGAGAAGGCACACGAGCACTCAGGCCACCGTGGTCATTATATCTGGGATTTTATCTATTTAATACTTATTTACCGAAATATTATTAACATAAAATTTTAGTGGTGGTAGGACCCTGTTTAGAGTCTGTCCGTATCTCTACCACCATCTTATCTATTAATCTACCGCCAAGCAGCAATGTGTGTGTGTTGTTGTGTTACGGTATGGGGATAAGACAACCGGTACAATTACTAGCATAGAGCATTCCATCTCAGTCCTCAGGGTTGGTAACGCATTTAGGGTCTTAGAATTTATGGCACGAGTGTCCATGTACCTTCCCCTTGCCCTTAAAAAAAACACACAAACACACACGCAAATGTAGACCTGTGGCGACTGCACCTTATACTATCCTCGCGAGGGCTGACTGCGCCGAGTCGCCGCCATTCTTTAAATGTCATGTTGCCGTGATAAGCTAGCAAAAACCTGTTTAGGTACTTAAGGTTTTCTCAAACATGCTCTGTAATAACTGTTTTCCGATTGAAACACAAGTACTGAAAGTGCCCCATTTTACTCCTAGGAGTAAAAAAACCATATGAAAACACTTTGCGTCCATATTTTATTTTAAAATGATCTCTTTTGCCTGTAAAATCAAATTGACCATGGAAAAATCCCATACACCCAATTTAATGAAAGGTGGCGGCACTGGGGTGGCGGTGCGGCGGCGGGCGGAGAGTCATTGTGAATTCTCAATACTGTCTTGTAGTTTTCAAAAGGAGATACTGTCTCAATTCGTTGATAGCTTTTTACAAATACTTCTAACTATTCATTTGTATCATTTCCTCGCATTTATTAAGAAAAGTATTATAGTTTATGCCGTGGTGGAAATGGGATTGCCTGACTCGTATTTTAGCAGGCCTCGTTATTGCTTGGCCTGCTCACCACCTCGTCAGGCAATTCTTTACTTTCCGCGTTTAGGCAGTAATATTCTTTATAATAGTCTCTAGCATAATTATTGCTTTTAACTGACATTGGTGATATTGATCGAACTCACTGCGTTTTAATATATAAAAATCGTAAACTCCCCAACACAAGGATCTCTCGAAATAAAATAAATGTGTGCAGATTGTCTAGTTACAAAGAAGGCCTTTGCCCAGCAGTGGAATACAAAAAGAAACAAAACTGTGGCTAAGAAAATAAACCGAGAATTTCTTTAAAACTTTCAATAGTAAGACTCTTATATATAAACAGTCGTAAAGTACCTCCGATATTATCCCAGCAATAGGTTTAATATCTTATAGGGAAGGAAGGAGAGTGCACTGTTCAAATACATGCGATTACGAAGACTGAAATGAAAGATCGCAAGACATTCCCATTGGACTTTGGTTTGATAAAAACATTGCTCTACTTTGATAATGAATCAGTCGTTTCTTATTTAACCGCCCAAGTACGTTTTGTCTCTTTTAGTGCCAACGGAAATTAGAAAAGTTGTCTGAAACAAAAATGAAAGTACTACTTTTCCTAAATGACGATCTTTATGCGACTATGCACGTCAACGCGTTCCATTTATCACGTGATGAGAAAAAACTAATTTTATTAAATCACATTTATAGGTAGTAGACAGGAAGACAAAATACTTATTACTAGGGTGTTGTTGTTACGCTTGAAAAATGGAACCCTATTAACGTTTACAATGTAGTATACAACACATGTTCTTATCGGCAAGTTAACAACAATTAAAATCAAATGACATCAGACTTTAAGATAAATAAATATCAAAATTATGGTTACTAAATCATGTCTTAAAAAACGAGATTTGAAAACTTGACTCCCCCGCAATATCAGGACTACAGAGTTAGTTAGCTAGCTAGTTATATGTAGCCTATGACTCTCTATGGGTAAATATCAATCCAACAACCTTCCACAATTTAAGATCTATTAAGACGGTTTTCCTTCACCTGGCATAACATTTTTGGCATAATCTTCATTTGGCATAACTATAATTTGGCATATAGTATTTTTTTCTGAAACCATATACTTTTCAGGATTACTATAAAATAAACCTAACCTAACCTGATGGGTTCTATGCAATGATATTTTAAATAATCTTGAAAAATATTTGGTTTCAGAAAAAGAAAACTATGCCATTTTATGATTATGCCAAAAAAAGTTATGCCAGATGCAGGTAACCCCTATTAAGACGTTTGGCCCAGAAAAGGTACACAATCAAAATGACGAAGATAAGTTAAGTCGCAGTAGAGCTACATCCCCTACGCCGGAGTAGAAAATTCGGCGACGACTTGGAAACGCCTCGCTTGCTTCACTTTTCAATCAAGCCGTTTTTCCCCGCGACTGTCTCCTGTGATCCCGGACGCTGAGATCATTATCTCACTTCGATTGTGTCGGGACAGGATTCACGTGTCTTCGTACAGATGTGAAGTAACAAGGTAGTTAAGGTAGCTGTACAGTTTTAGCGTGAAAATTTGGATGGAAAATTATCGAACAATATTTTTGGTGTAGTATCACAATCATTTTTTAATATGGTAGCTAGTTTTTTGTGTTTGTATAGTCTTAACAAATGACATGTGGAGATTTGCTGGGCTGGAAATACAATGAATATGTCTCTGATGATGAAGTGTCACCTTGATTTTCCTTAACTAAATAAAGTTTTATCCATTATACATTAAAAATATAAATGATGAACGTTTTTTTTGCTTATATTCTTTAAAAGCTTGACTATAACATCATCATCGGCAATAGATAAAAACAAAATTAATTGATTGATTAATTTCAATTGCTGAAAAACAAACATTTTGAAATTTTATTTATGATAAATTTGTACGTTATCATGAAATGAATTGTACCCGTGACGCTTCTTGCAATACATCTTTCAATCAACCTTATTCCGTTATCATTAGTTACATTGTATAATCCGATCGCTGATCCGATGCTGCCATAACTCTCGCTGTCAGATGGTATTAATCAGCGCAACACCTGAAGGATCACGTGTCGGCGCCGACCACGCCGACAATTAGTTGGCGGGTGCTTCTAGTGAAAGCGAGGAGCGAGGCGATGCAATGAACGTTAGTAAAGATCGATGCACCTGACGTGGCAGAGATCTCATTATTGCAAACGTGTAACTAAATAACAGTAAAATTTTAAAACCATGTGTTTAACTCGATGATGACAACGCAGTTGGTTCGGAAATAGGAATTTGGACGTGACACTAATTTGAGTCCCGTGAAAGGTTTTTATTGTCAGTAAAATATTTAAAACGCTGATACTCAATGACTGGTCTTGCAAAGGTTGTGTTAAGCGGCGGTAAAATTCTGACACTATTTCGGCGATGATGATGTTTGTAAGGGACGATTTGCTAATAGGCGTGTAGACGTAGCAGTGATATAAGTCCTGCAAATGTTTATTAAAGCGACAATATGAGTTATAATAACACTGATAATTAGTCAGTAGGTGCTTTCAATTAAAGCAAGGAGCAGCAAAATGATGCGATGAGCGTTGATAAAGGTTCACAGGCAAACAAATGTTTAGACGTAGCAGTGAGATTCATAAAGCCACAGTATAATTTGGTTAATAGGTGTATTCAGTGAATCGATGTGCGAGGCGAAGCAAGAAGCGTTGATAGGCTTTTGGACGCAGCAGGGAGTTTAGAATTGCGAACGCTTTTGTTATTGACAGTAAGAGATTGGCGTGTGGATGCCGGGTTAGAATAGTGCCACTCCATGTCTTCCCGTGGATGTCTAAAGAGGCAACTAAGAGAATAAGGGCTTGTAGTACTGTTACGCGATGGGCTTGCAACCTGTCACTAATACTGGTAAACATCTTAGCTTACTCGTACTTGTGCAAAATGTGGTCACAGAATCATCAACATGTATTTTTAGAGTTGGTATTTCTGTAGCCCTGCCTACCCAACTCTGGGAATGAAGGCGTGATGTTATGTTTGTATGTAGTAAGAGACTTCACAACGCCAATAGTTATTGGTTGGTGCTTCTAATAAAGGCTACAAGTGAGGCGATGCGATGAACATTCGTAAGGCTGGTATTAACGGTACTTGGAAGAATAATGGCAATATTATTTGTAGAATGCTAGTTTTCAACAACCATCAAAGATATTGGTCATAGTGGGAATATTTGTTCCTAAGTCTTGGATATTTTATATTTATTTAATTCTATGTATTTAAGTATATATTTCTCTATATACGTATGTTTTTCGTTGTCTAGTACCCATAGTACAAGCCTAAAGCTTAGTTTGGGTCTAGGTCAATTTGTGTGTCATTGTCCTGTTACATTATTTTTTCATATACAGATTTAGGTTACCGTCTTTCCTGTGGACACACCGAAAGTAAACGTTTTAAGGCCTAATTTTCTGGCTAAGCCCATTCCCGCAAAAACGCCGTCAGGACTCTTTAAACCTATCACATAAAAACATAACTTATATGCACACAAGCTTTTAACTATTGACCACAGGAGAGACAACTTTTGTTTTTAAGAGTGTGTATGACCCTTATATGTCTGCATTTCCTTGTGTGTGGACCACAATTTGAATGCATTTTTTGTGTTTCGGCGGTAGTTTTTTTTTTCTAGATTGTTATTGTTGAAAATCACCTACTTAATGATATTCGAAAACTGTTAAAATTTATCGATTGACCCATTTAATGTTTTTGATAGCAATAACGTTTGCTGGATAGAGTACAGTTTTTTTTTAATATAGTTATTTTATATTTTGTTCGCCTACAGTGTGCCGCGCCCGCGCCGGCCCGCTCGACGCATGTTAATCAGGCAGATCACGGCTAATTGCCAACTCGAGTGCGAAATGCGGGCTTAGCGAAATTATCTGCAGTTTAGCCTAGATTTATACGCGATTAAATGGTTCCTTTTCGTCATGAAATTGTTATTAAATTAACGATTTTAACAGATAGTCGGACAAAAGTTAAGTAAAGATACAAAAATTTTTAACAAACCACGGGCTTTAATAAATAATTTCGTTTTGTTGATCTCTCGTATGCGATAGGATTTTCAATAAGCGCTTGGAAAACACATAATTATAATTACAATTACAAAATAAAAATAGGTTTAAAAAAAACAGAAACTTAAAAACCTTTAACATTCAAAGGCAAATTTGTTCCTTTTGGAAAACTTTTTGAGGTGCCTTGTTTACTAATAGAGAACTGAACCCTATCATGTCTTCATATTTATTATCTCTTTAAAGCATCTCAAACCAAAATGACACAGAATAATAATTTTTTATAGCATCGACAATAATAGTCTTTTCTCTCTACCTTCCAATTTACTAGATATAAGCACCAAAAAATTATATTCAAATGCGCTCTCTCTTCTCTTCTTTAGAAAATGCATTTCAAATTCTTCTTCAAGTTTACTCGTAACTATCTATTGGCAGAACTTTTCAAAGACTTCCGAGCGAATTGTAACAATTTTTAAAGTACACAGTATCAGATAAAAGCGTAAAAAATCTTTGAGCCGTCTCCGAGCTGGCTGGCATTGTTACCTCGTAGACAGGTCTTTTTTCCTGTCGTCGCCTTCATTCTACTATTTAGGTTAACGTACAAGCTTATAGCGATTTTAACGTCATCTTCAAATCAAACTTCCTCGCTTGTTGCTTCTATCAGGAAATATAAGAGCTTTTTTATGACCGCCAAGCTTGTAGAAATCAATTTCATCGTGAATAAATACGAGTTATGGTATCGTAGTAACGTCTTGACAATTAGATTTACATGTAAGTCCATCTAACAGATCATCTATCAACAAGATTGTGAAAAAAAATTAGAGCTGAGTCACCTAGTTATATTGTCGATTGCATGAAACTAAATTTGAAAGACGACCGACAAAATTGGGAAGTAGATAACTTCGTTGGATTCTACCATCAACCTTCAGAAAAGTTACCAACTACTATTTCCAGATATAACTTTAATTTCTTCCCAAAATCGCGAAGCCTCAACCTTCATACCACACGCCGCACGGACGTGATCCCTGAATGCACAGATCGCTTTGAATACCCGCGCGGGTACAATCGACGGAGCGATCGCAAGGCAATGCGCACGCTCTATAAGACACGCTGGTTTTTTACTTACCCCTTTTTGGAGCGGCGTTAAAGGATTTAGCTAATTTGAGGAGAATGTGCTCTATTGTTGAGTTAACGTCTTCTTTAGTATTATCTCTATCTATTTCGCCTTCCGTTGCATTATTGCTTTTAACCTTGAGTTTATTGCCTTCAACACCATGGTCACTAGGTCAATCTTGTATTTAAAATTTTAAAGCGTTTTTTTCCATATACTTATAGGTATTTGTATTATTGTGTATGACTTGTATAGTGAATTTCAGTTTGTGACTAGATTTATATTATTTTTCATTCTCATTGTATAATTATGTAGTTACATTTTAAAATTTAGAGTTGTTGGTATGTTTGCAGTGTTATGTAAGTGTGTATGTGTGCAACTAATATTTTTTTATATTATTTGAATCCATGAAACGTTGGCAAGGCAGAGCGCTTCTTCATTGTGTACCTATGTATTTATTATTAGTTTAATTGTGACTAAATTTCTTTTTTTTATATCCTTTTCCACACCAACTTTGATGTGGCCAATTGTTTTATTGGTAAAAAATGCATAAAGGCATTAAATTTTTAGGTATTGTGCAAAAAAATGCTGAGTCATGAAGAGCAAACTATGTCGTATGCGTTCCGATTGTTTTTGAGGCATATTTGACATAAGTCATCGAATGTATTTTATTTTTATAATAATAACTGGCGTATTAAGAAAGTAAACAGAATAGCAGATATAAATTAAGTATTCCACTAATTGACAAAAAATCGTGTTTCCAACTATTTTCCGCCTTGTCTTAATGAAATCGCTGAAAGAGTGTTGAATAGGATGCCAACGACGGGACAGCCTGGAATCAATTAGTACCGGAGACAATGCCACGGGGCGCCACTAGCTGTATGGATAGCAGAGCAGGATCTGGATTATTTATTTAAATGAGATATAAAAGTTACTAAAGACACTAGTAAACTTCTTGGCCTGATTGTGCAAAATGTGGATATAGAATTATATACAAGTCTTTTTAGATTTGTTGGTATTTCTGTAGCTCTGCCTACCCCACTCTGGGAATGAAGGCGTGACGTTATGTATGTATGTAGATATAAAAGTTGATTTAAGTAAAATTAAACGTTTTAAATTTATTATTTCGTTTTTTAAACATCGACATGCTTAACATAGCCTACTTTAAAGAACGAAAACTATATTTAAATATTTAATGAAACCTAATCTATTTATTATTATTTGTGTCTTTATTGTTATAATTAACCTTCAAGGGCAAGCCTACATACCTTTCAAAGGCTGACAAGTCAAAGGAATAATAAATAATGATCAGGGGAGATTTTCACACGAAATAATTTACTCCCAAACTAAGCTCTAGGCTTTTACTTTGTGTTCTAGATAACGATAGCCAAAAAATCATTACTCGCGTTTACCACACAAATATTTTCCCTAACTAGGGATTGAACCTGAGTCCATTAGCTTCGTAGACAGGGTCACTACCAACTACGCTAACGCGTCGTCAAATAATCAGAAAGTGGTTTATTTGGAGCACAAAATATGAAATAACAGTAAGTTTAAGTTTGCCGTGTGGTTGCCGTGTTAGAATAGTGCCAATGCATGTCTCTCGTGGATGCTGTAAGAGGAGGCTAAGGGAATAAGGGCTTGTAGTACTATTAGGCGATGAGCTTGCTTCCTGTCACTAATACACTGGTAAACTTCTTGGCCTGATCGTGCAAAATGTTGTTACAGAATTATCAACAAGTCTTTGTAGAGTTGTTGGTATTTTGCAGCTCAGCCTATCCAACTCTGGATATCAAGGCGTGATATTGTGTACGTATGTTTAAATTTAAATTATACTAAATTAAGGTAAGCGCAGAGTTAGATGGCGCTACCGAGTCAAAAAGGTGATGAGCGTGACCAGGGCCTCTATTCTAATGCGTTAAAACTATATTGTGTTAGACACGTTTTGAACTCAACCGCCATTACTGTCAAGGGCATAAGTTGTCAAAACCTTGACAATACGGAAACACGACAAAGGTGAATCGTCTAGAATCTCAGTCATGAGTCTGTAAGCTCAATGTGCTGACAGACTGAAGGACAATAAGTGTCTGTCAAAAATCATTTTTTGCACAGGCTTTCGTTGTCGACTGTACTTTTTATTTATTATAATTAAGCTGACCGAGAACATACTAACAAGTCCTAACACGCTGAGTTAAGTATAGCGGAGATCCTGCCTCCATCTTCTAACTCTATCGTCAGATCAGCTCTTAGATACTTACCATATAACATTGCTTGGTCATTGAGTTTACATAATGACGTAGAGACCTCGACGTGTTGTTCTCTAAAGTCATTATTTTTACATTTGTAATGATTTTGTGCTAGTTTTAATAATTACTATTTATTACTTTATTAAGTTCTTGTAACGTAACTTATTTTTAAGTGTTATTGAAAAAATGGCCTTTTGCTGGAGTTGTATACAGCGTCTCCTCTCCGCATTGACGGTGTTGTCCGAAGCGGTAGTAGATTTACTTAATATCACCGACATGTTAAAAAGTCCTTTTGTTGCCTATTTGCTGACTTGTATAGCTCATTATAACAACCGAATTATGTTTAAAACAAACTTGCAAGACTTGACCTCAACAAAAACATCCAAACGTTGCAAGTTAAATAAAAGCTTGTAAAAAGCAAACGCCTCTCACTAAGCGGCAGGAAAACCTGTAGGAGGCACAGGTTTTCCTGCCGCTTATGGCAAACCCGTATTGCTCCCGTGGAGGGTAAATTAAACCATCTGTAAAGACATAGAAGCGGTGATATGTTTAAAAAAAATCTTTATTAAATTGTACCTACGAGTATACAGGGTGTTAGGTAATGAGTGGATAATCCTTGAACTACGGATAGAGGGCACTTAGGACGTTATGAAAAAGCTAAAAAAGGTCTAGTAAAAGTCGCACGGTTTTCGAGATATTTGGACTTTTAATCGGATTTTTTGTAATTTTTCCTTATGTCCGTGTTACGAAAAACCCCTAAGTTCATCTATTAATTCATTTTTTTCGTTGTTTCTTGCATGGTTAGAATCACTATGAACTAAGGAAGTTTTTAAAGCTACATGTCCATTTTTTTTTCATGATAACTTTTTGAGTAACCGCACAAAGTTTGTTTTTCCATACTACGTGAAAAACAAACGCGGGGATTTCTTAGTATGGAAAAAGTAACTTAGTGAGTTTACTCAAAAAGTTGTCATGAAAAAAACTTGGCATGTAGCTTTAAAAACTTCCTTAGTTCATAGTGATTCTAACCATGCAAAAAAAGGGGAAAAAAAAAAAGAATTAATACATGAAAGTCCAAATATCTCGAAAACCGTGTGACTTTTACTAGACCTATTTTAGCTTTTTCATAACATCCTAAGTGCCCTCTATCCGTAGTTCAAGGATTATCCACTCATTACTTAACACCCTGTATAAATAATACAAGAAAGAAGAAAGAAAATGCATTCATTCACGACAACGCACAAATGAAGTTAAAATAAATTAATACAATTATTTTCACAAAGTTGGGTAGTTGTTGTGAAACGTTCTCAATTTAGCATGTGCTATTAAGCCAGCGTTGGTCTTCCGTTGGGACCGCTTTATATTAATATATAAAAATTTCTAGTTTGTGTGTGAATGTGTGTGTTAATTTGCCATTCTTTTACACTGCAACGGCTGAACAGATTTGAATGGAATTTAGACGAAGTCACAGGCAGAAGCTAGTGCAAAAACAAGAGAAAAACATAAAGCTTTGTATTTAATAACTTATCTACTCAATTTATTCAAAATAACGGAGAATAACGAAATTTACACACATTTCAATAAAACTTCTATTCACGTCACTTGAAAACTATTTCGCAATCTCCCCTGTCTGTACAAAATAAAAATTAATTAAATCCTGCCGACGCTACGAAACAAAGGCGTGAACACACGAGCAGAAATGAGTCGCAGGTGCGCCGCCGTATTGTAATGCCGTCGTCATCTGTGCACGCCTTTACGGGATGTATTAGACAAGTGACGTATTAGCGAAATGTTCGGGTAGTGTTGTTTATATTGTAGACGTAGTTTCATATGGAGTTTTTGTTTGTTAATAATTGTAAAATTTTAGGAAGGAGAATTACTAAACATTTTGTCATGCGATAGTTATATCTTTGTCGAGAATTGCAATCTTTCGAATCGTTAGAATGGGATTTATGTAAGGATAATTCAGTTATGGATGTGTGTGAGGCATGAGCTATAGGAGTAACTCGGCTCTGTCTCTTTCTCGCACCGTAAATCGAATGGTTTTACATTGACATGGTAACCCCTCAGGTTTAAAATGTGTTTTGTGGTGCGAAAAAATCATGTTCCGATTTAAATAACTAACATTTAGAACTAATTAATATTTACCTAATACCCAATATTTTTAATGAAAACAAATGTTATGATACAAATGTAAATAAAATAACACGTTGACAAAATTGACAGCCAAACATGACAGCTGCCATCTTCACCTTAACCAGCGCCATCTATAAAACGTAAATAAAACTAATGGCACCAACACCTTTAAGCTGAAAATCTATCAGGCTATTTGTTGGGCCCATAATTCAGGGGCGCGCCAGGGGCGCCAATTATCGGTCCTCGCTGTGCTTATTACCACTTACAAATCGGTTGCCCACCCCTGAACTTGAGAGTAACTCTACTTGGCAAAACGTCCCATGTTCTAAATATTGGTTTTATATAGGTGTGACATGTGATTTTTTTAAACAATACATTTATTAAGGATTATTATAAGAGTGTATAAGTATTTCTTATTGTTAAGAGGTCTTTCATTTAAAAAAAAGTTAGCATGGGACACCTACAAGGTTTTATACGCAGAGTATACTGGGGTTATTCTTCTTTTTTACCGACAATTGCCTGTCCTCATTTTACCATACGTTATCAGTTAGAGTATTGATAATTAATGTTTTAGTGTTTGAATATACGTCCAAACATTTATTAATCTATTAGTACTAAATAATCTTTCACTTTCTCTATCCAGTGTTTATTTTTATAAGTTGGTTTTTCATAGAATCGCGTGACAGAGTGGTAATACAAAATTTAGTCTCCTCTGAAAACGGCCACTCTGTCACATTTCATTCTAAAAAACCACCACAAAGAAAAAAACACTATCGCCACCGAAATAACCATTAATTAGTCGTAACAACGTATTTTAAAAACAAAAATTAAAACCATAATTATCAATAGTTGAAAAACGCAAAATATAGAAAAATGACGATGTAATCCAAAGTAAACTCTGTTTGCACAACAGAAAACGAAAACGTTGAAGTTGCGTTTGTCATTTTGAAGGTGTCGATTTCAACAACATTTTCACTTATTTTACAAGAACACCTTTAATTATAGATTATATTGATCTCTAAAAATGATTAACTTAGTTCAAGGTAAATATTACCTGAATAACACAATTTTCTCAAATACCGCGTTGCTCGAATTAACCTTACAACTTTAAGTCAAACATAAGTAATTCCAAACTCATTCACTCCTGAATGGAAGCGAATGAAAAATTCCTTTGCACCTCACACTCGTGTTTCCTAATGAACCTACCTGTATTCAGGCATTCAAAGAAATGAGTCAATAATGAGCTGCTCAAAGCGTATGCGTCTAGAAATTTCTTTTTAAATAAGGAATCCGAGGCGGAGTGAATGGTGAGTGAATGAACTGAATGAAACTTGGTATTTGGATGTTGTTAGTTAAGTAGGTTTCATTTTATAAAATTTAGTATTTATAATAGTATTTAAACATTTTTTTTATTCTTCCATTAAATTATTCATAGGGTGCTCTGCATTTTTTCATTTTAATGTTTCCTCAAATGAAATACATTAACGATTTATTTACCCTGAATAATATTTAATGACAATTTTATTTATATAAACGTAAGGGTGTTTGAAATAAGAAATAATGATAAATAAATTGTCTATTTTTGTAAATGTCGCGCTAGAAATAAGTTATCATTACAAGATCCTTTAAACATAATCTCACATTTCATGTCTAAATATAAATTATTTTGAATAAACTAATTAGTATAATTTGTGCCGGTAAAGGCTCGGTATTAATATTAATTAAATTTTGTTTCAGAACGTCTCACCTCGGCGTTAAAGGTGAGTCATGGATTTGGCCTTTGTAAGTACATAGTACATGCAATAATAGCCGTTTCAAAACGTAAGATGATTTTTAATGTCGATTGTTAATACATGTTAACACTGGTACTACTTTCAGGAGCATTCCACTCGGTGAAGCAATAATTCTTTTGACATCATTGTTGTCGTACTTTTAATTTGACAAACAAAAAAGTTATTATAATGTTGACGATACGTCCAAAGCAACATGCCTTTTACGAGTAGAACAGAGCCTCAGTGCTCAGAGCTTTTGGTTCTTGACTAAAATTGCAACGACGTGATACTTTTCAGATTGTGATAGTTTCTTGTGAGTTTTTTTTATTTCAACATTGTAAGACCCGATACCTATTCTAACAACATTGTAATAGCAATCTTGTCGAATTAAAATCAAAATCACAATCAATACCTTTTATAGTCTGTAGGTATACGAGATGATATATGTATTATGTGTGTCAATTGCGCTACAGGCTGTGTATAATATTTGCCTTACATATTAACTAAAATACAGGATGCCCTTTATGTTTGGTATTATGTTCTCAAGCGGTTTGCGAAAAAAAACATATAAAAATTGCAAATTAGAGTATTGGAACTCCGAAAATGTATCTCACACCATTTTACATCATAACGATAAACTCTTCATTATCAACATTAATCATACACCTGATAATTTCACGATTTTAAAAATATCTTACTGGTAAATTAATAAGATTAGATTAGGTTAGGTTTGTTTCATAAACGTCATAAAATCAGAACGGTTTTACTAAAATTCACTTTAGGAGTTGCGATGACTTTGAATAACAAATTATTAATAAAAAATATAACCATTTTTTTTCGGAGAAATGATAAGTTGTAATATTTGTATAGAAATTCCAAAGATCAATTTTTAAATTTTTAATGCTCTTAAATGTTTCCGAAAATTTTCTCAGTAGTTTCTCAAGGAGATTTCCAAACTTCTGGGATTGTTCTACCCGCAAAGTAATACTTGACTATCGTGAGTAAAGCAAGCTGCTTTAACACCTTCATTAAAATTGACACCTGTCAATGGTTTATTTTTTATTTCGTTTATTTATTAGGCAAACCAACTTAATAAATGACCAACTAAGTACATTTTAAATAATGCATAATATTCACAACTTTAAAAGCAAGCTACACAATTGAACATTGCTAAAAAATCACTGAGAAAAATGATAAATAATAAAGGGTCAAACTCTAAGTGAATTTACGAGGATATTTTTAATTCACCTAGACTTATGGAATAAATGTAAAAATATCTAGTTTTTACAACATTTGTGAAATGAAATTTAATGAAATGATACATTCGATGAAATGATAACAGATCCCATAAAATTTGTACGCATTGAAAAAAAAACAAAAATATCTTGCCTGAGAACTTAAATTTGCAGGACGCGTCAAATTATCGGCATTCCTTTTCATTCCTTCTCACTGTTAACTAATTATTCGGTGTTTATTGTTCGTCTCGTTTGCTCTGGCTCTTAACTTGGAATTAATTTTCTTGATTGAAGCGAGATTGGCTGATAATTTTAGGTGCGAGGTTCAAATCCGGGGCGAAGTAACAAAATTAAAGTAGCAAGAATTGTATCTGGTTTTAAAATATTGCAGCTATTTCTTCTTCAAAGTAATACATTCTGGCTTGACTCTAGCTCCTAATTATTGCTTCTTTGTACGTTTTTATTTTTTAAATGGGACTTTATTGCTTAGTTTCATTTTAATGCCTAAAATACACTTGCCTACGTGCATCGATGCACATCTTTTCATTTTCTCAATCTCTCAAGGGTAAGCTGGAAGAGATCCCTTAACAGGATAAGTTCTCTTTTATGCATTATTTTTGTAACTTCATTGTATTTGTTTTATTTTATACAATAAATAAATGCACGTAAACAATAAAATTATATTTGCATACATAAAAAAAAAAACTAATTTTAATAGTTACGTTATTTGTGTGGTAGATAAATTTTCCTTTTTTACGTATATTAATAGCCAAAAGTAATAAAACAATCAACGGACATACAAAGCGATTTTCAAAGTTAACAAAGAGAGTGACATTTTTCAAGGTTCAAACGGGCAGCCATTTTGTTATTCGAATTAGGTCGTTTTAGAAGTTTCAATAAATTACTTAACTAACATATCAGTAAAACGAAGCGGTTCACACTGTCGACAGATCATCCTACACGGCGCAGCGCTGTGCTTTAAGCTGGGCCCGGAAACCTGGTTATTTTTTTTACCAGCTCGTGAGCAACTCCTTACGTTTCAAAAGAGCATTTCATGTCGATTACCGTTTTGATCAAATAGCAACATAAAACTAGGCCTCTATCCTACTGCGTTATAACGATATCGCGTTTGACGTGTTTTAGAATCGTTTATGTCACAGTCGCCATTATTGTAAATGACATAAGAGTTATCAAAACGTTGACAATACGGAAACACGTCAAAGACGATATCGCTATTACCGTGTAGAATCCCAGCCTTGTTACTTCTCAAAATAACGGTTAATTTCTCTCCCTAATTTGTTCGCACTACCACAGTTTATTGTGTTTCTTACCTTTGTACTATTTTCGATTTAGAAGTTAAACAGGTTTTCATTGTATAAAACATAGTCTCCACGCTATAGAAGTGTGGGAAGGGTCAAAAACCGGCCAAGTGCTAGTAGGACTCGCACACGAAGTGTTCCTTAACATTATCTATACAACATTAGACACTACATGATAACATTTAAAAAAAATAATGGCAAAACGATCACGTTTGTGGTATCGGAGCCCCCTTAAATTATTAGTTTTTTTTTAAGTGAATACACAACGAAATACATACACATACATACATACATAACATAACGCCTTCATTCCTAGAGCGGGGTAGGCAGAGCTACAGAAATACCAACAACTCTCAAATACTTGTTTATAAATTTTGTAACCACGTTTTGCACAAGTAGGCTAAGATGTTTACCAGTGTATTAGTGACAGTTTGCAAGCCCATCGCCTAACAGTACTCCAAGCCTGTATTCCCTTAGTCACCTCTTACGACATCCACGGGAAGACATGGAGTGGCACTATTCTAACCCGGCAACCACACGGGCACGGGCTATTCTGTGAATATTTCAAACGTCTGCCAGGGCCTCTATTCAGGTGCGTTATAACGATATCGTTTTTGACCTGTTTCCGTATTGTCAACGTTTTGATAACTCTTATGTCATTTACAATAATGGCGACTGTGACATAAACGATTCTTAAACGATTCAAACACGATAGAGTTTTAACGCACCTGAATATAGGCCCTGTTGCCGTTAGTAGCATCGAGCAAAAAACGGCGAAAAAATCACGTTTTTTGTATGGGAGGTAATGCAATTTCAGGTGAATGACCTTAAACCTTAGACCTTACCCCCGTGTGGTTGCCGGGTTAGAATAGTGCCACTCCATGTCTTCCCGTGGATGTCGTAAGAGGCGACTAAGGGAATATAGGCTTGTAGTATTGTTAGGCGATGGGCTTGCAACCTGTCACTAATACACTAGTAAACATCTCAGCCTACTTGTGCAAATTGTGGTTACAGAATTATTAACATGTCTTTTTAGAGTTGTTGGTATTTCTGTAGCTCTGCCTATCCCACTCTGGGAATGAAGGCGTGATGTTATGTATGTATGTATGTATGTCATTGCAAGTGTCTACATATTTCGTCAATGCGATATTCTATGCAAGCAAAATAATCATTTAAACACAAACTTTAACACTTAGCAAATGTAATTCCGGGGTTACAAGCTATGTCCATACTAAACTTACGCACCGAAGTCTCGCGAAATTGCACTACCTATTCCGATCACTGATCATAATGCTCGCGAACCAATTCCTCTCCGAGAGAACGTTTACGAAGCAGTCAATTTAGGCTAAGTCGCTACTATGACGTTTCAGAAGAGTTTATTATTTGTAAACCTACTTGAATAAAGATTATTCTGATTCTGATTCTAATTCTGAAGAACTTCGTTAAAACCATGAGTAACCGGTATTTTTCGTATTGATCCCAAGCCCTGGTTCTAAGAGAATCCCACCACAGATAACACACCTTCGTTCATAACGCACAGCGATTCCTTTAGTATTCCAAAATTAATAAGCGTTTCACACTCGACAGCGCAAAGTGATTTAGCGAAAAACGCAGCGTTTTCAGCTAGCCGCGTAGATTGCTTTACAGCGGCATTAATTAGCGCTGAAAGCGCTTGAAGCGTTTGTTTCCACATGAGAGGACGGCGCATGTAGGTGGTGTTGAATAGGAAAGATACGTTTGAAGATATAAATAAGGAGAGATCGGCAATAATAAATACCTTCGCTATATTTATTTTTGTTTTGTTTGTACTTAACTTTTAAAACAGTTGCTTTTGTTTGGTAAAGGATTTGCTAGATGTGAACTAAAAAAAAGTTTGCTGCTATCTGAGACTCGATTACTTTGCGTAAATAAACAATATCCAGGGGCCCTAGCCAAGATGCAAACGCTCCTAACGTTTTTCTTTTCTATCGCTCAAAATGTATTGGATGACAGCTGACCACGTGGTTTATCGAAACGTACGAGAATGTCATCCCATACATTTTGAGCGATAGAAAAGAAAACCGTTAGGAGCGTTTGCATCTGGGCTAGGGCCCCTGTACATTACTTATTTATACAGGCTGTAAAAATAGTAACATCCACACCACCTGAAATAAATTTAGGGATCCATGAAATTTAAGTTACTCGAAGATTGTTGAACTTAAACTTTTCTGAGCTTTGGATTATTATATGCTCATCCAACCCGGACCGGAAGTTACCGAACTATGCCCGGGACTGTAAAATTAATTTTACACTTGATAAGTTTCCCAATATTTACCCTTAAAACTTTAAGACAGAACGATGTCCTTAATCTTTATTCATAGACTTTTTTAAGATGACGATAGGTACCTACTGATAGTATAAGAATATAAATTACAATTTAGGAATTTTAAAGAGGCAAACAGTTTTATAAAAAGTGCTAAAGACAGTAAATAGTCTTTAATTCGATGCTTTTTATATCAAATGTATCATGCATGTAGTAAAAGAAATATAAAAATAAATATTTAACTAAGATATTATTATTATACAATATTATTTCTGATGTCGTACAGTGATTCTAATAAAATCATATTTTTAGAAACAGTAAAACAAATGTGGGTTAATAAGCTTTTAAAATCTTTTTCGACATGATGTTTACCAATCGACACAAAGCCATTACTTTTGTAAAAGAGTTACCTATTCGCTGTATCAGTTTCTGCATGCAAACTCCGAAGTCCCAAATCAAATATCCTCGGTCCCAATAAATAAACAAAGCCGCACATCCTCATCGCAATCTTCGGCTTATGAAATTGGTTTGGAACACAGTAAAATACATAATTTACCGTCTGCCGGGGACACCTTGGCCTGGTAGAACAGGCCAATCACTAAACAAGTAAACGCGACTAAATTGCAGATTCAAAGATACCTTTTAACTTTAGCCCGCATTCCGCTTATAGGTATAAAGCGATAAAAAATTAAACCATTGTAAAATTTTCTTTAAAAAGCATACAATTTTCGTCTTACATTTAGTCGTGTGGTTGCCGGGTTAGAATAGTGCCACTCCATGTCTTCCCGTGGATGTCGTGAGAGGCGACTAAGGGAATAAAGGCTTGTAGTACTGTTAGGCGATGGGCTTGCAACCTGGTTCTAACACACTGGTAAACATCTTGACTGACTCAAAAAACAGTCTGACTATGCAAAATGTGGTTACAGAATTATCAACAAGTTTAGAGTTGTTGGTATTCTGTTGCTCTGCCTACCCCACTCTGGGAATAAAGGCGTGACGTTATGCATGACATGTATGTATGTATTTAGTAATTTATGTAAATTGGCAAAGTTTCAGTTACACGTTATAACGTTTGAGTAGTAACACTTATATATTTTTTTCGTATTTAAAGACCTTAATATAATGTTTAATGATCAAATTATTGTAATTGTCTAGTTTGAATGTAATGTTTATGTTTATTTAAATGTAACCTCTCCATGGCTGACGTTGGTTGAGCTTAAATCCAGCCAAGCTGTGCTCACGCCTTTTTCATGTCTCATTTAATTAAATAAACGATTTAAATTTTATTTTTTTGAGTTTTATATCCACCGCTGTATTGGATTTTTTGTTATTCTCATAGTTAGTTTTAACACCCTTTTGTACAGATTTATATTAACAAAAACCGATCTATAACTGGATTTTCCATCAAATTTAAATAAAGAAAAACAACCACTGAAAAAATTCTAAATTTCTTTTTTGCCTATGTACTAGTTCACAACGGTTGAAACGTGTAAAAGCCGCGCGTGGAACTATTTAGTAACCACACTGTTCCCTTCATCTTGTGAGGACACCTTATTGCATGAGACAGTAAATTCACGACGCACGTGCGACCAACACGGGTGCGAAGCGTATGTATTGAATAATCCGAGGCCGAGTGAAACCTGAAACTTTATGTAGGTTCAGGTTAACGCCAACTGAGGGTAGGATGAAATAATTCATGACGTGTTGCAGGAATTGTCGAAAAAAATTACAATAAGTAATGTGAAATTTTAAACATGCTGTATAAACGCTTAATAAGCTTGTGTTCATACAGAGTGTAGATAAAAATGATGCACCGATTACTATTTATTTTGATTACAGGGTGTTTTATATTGATTTTAATTTTGCGGCTGTGGTGTACATTATAGATGATCAGCATTTATAAAAAAAGTGCGGCAATTACAAGGCTTCTAAGAGGTTGATACTGGGGTTACAACCACAATCACACGTAACAAGTGACGTACAAATTCGCCCGTGTCATAATGCTGACTTGTAGTTAAGAGTTATTATTATGCGACTATGCCATCGTACACGATCTCAATATAAAGGGTTCTATAGCTAAACGTTCGGTTGGGCAGCCGCAAGGACTATGTATAATGTGACATAATGAAGATTAACTGTGCATTTTTAACTAAAATACAACCATTAAAATGACAAGTTGTATATAGACCCCATTGGACTAATTCATTTTCATATCATAATTATAATAAGAATATCGCTCATTTCTTTAATCCTAATTCTTTTATTTTAAAAAAAGCTGAGATTGCTAAGAAAACTCTTAGTAATCTATTTCCACAACGCCTTATGCATTTTTAGGACACATTTAGGCTTATATGTAATTTATTTTTAGCATTTTTCTGGGACGACTTAATTCTGTTCAATAAAAATAATTAAAGAAGGTTTTAAATGTAACTAAGGATTAAATCGACTGGTCTTGATAATCAAATACAAAGGACCGGTTATTTTTTTAGAAAATCATAATACACACATCACGGTACACTATCTAAAATTGTTTTTTTTTTAAGTGCTATTTATCTTAGAAACAAACCAATTACAAAAAAATACAACCTGTATTTTACCCATATTAAGTTGACTGTGTTAAAATGGACACTAAATTTTCTAATCACTATTATAATGTTTATTGTTATTAATGAAATATATGGTGTGGTTGCCGGGCTAGAATAGTGCCACTCCATGTCTTCCCGTGGATGTCGTAAGAGGCGACTCAGGGAATAAGGGCTTGTAGTATTGTTAGGCGATGGGCTTGCAACCTGTCACTAATACACTAGTAAACTTCTTGGCCTGATTGTGCAAAATGTGGTTACAGAATTATCAACAAGTCTTTTTAGAGTTGTTGGTATTTCTGTAGCTCTGCCTACCCCACTCTGGGAATGAAGGCGTGAGGTGTGTATGTATGAAATATATGTTAATAATTTAGATTTATTTGAATCACACAACTCTCACATAGGTACCATAATTCATTGATGGTAATAAGTTATACTACCTTTCAAATTAAAAGTACAGTTCATACTTATGGCAACATCGTTGAAGTATCACTAACTTTTATGGTTTTTATTAAATATATTTTCTGTAATATGACTACTAAACCAAAAAAGTAAAAAAAAGAAAAGATAGCGGAGCAATTAATCATGAGTTTTTTGGCTGCAGCGCCCTCTCTCGGCAGTAAATCAACGCGTGAATTAAAATAAGTCAAGATAACACTTTTTTGAAGTTGGCGAGATAAGAACTTCTTAGCACTGCCGGTAAGTTTTGTTTTATTTGAGATGTTTGAGATCTTGAAAATGTGTTTTTTGTTTAGACAAGTTTTAATGTGTTTTACTTACTATTTTCTTTTTTGTTCCGTCGGGAAGGTTATTTCAAGCTTTTTCTTTAGGTACTAAATTGGTAGGTTAGTAAGTTATTCAAGACTAAGTGTAATAGTAAATTGGCAGATATTTGACTTTTATTTTTATAATAATATCTAGAGTTTACATTAGGCTAGTAAAGTGTTTTCTTTTTCAAATGAAATGAAATATGAAATAATCAATGTTATTTTCTTCATTTTATAATTTAATTATTCACGTGTACATAATTACTCATGTTGCTGCGTCTTTTCTATCTAAGGTTGTCTTGTCTGGAAGAGATCACTTATAGCGATAAGACGGACTGTTGTGTACAGTATGAAAACTTCATGTTTTTTTCTATTTTATTGTTTATTTTTCTTTGTATGGTGTTCAGTAAAGCGTATTTATATTGTATCGTATTATGAACAAAATACACACACCTCTAAAACATGTTAAATATGTAATCTTTAATGTAAAAAATAGGATTTAAACAGCACTTTTTTCTAAAAAGCTAAAAAACAAACAATAAAAATATACATCCTGTAACATTATATTTATAAAACTGTCAAAAACTCCTTCAAACTATCTGTCTAAACCCCTAAACTTGGGACTATACGTGTTGTTACCGTTTCGTTTTTACTCGGCCGCCATTACAGTTAAGTTAATAAGATCTATAATAACGTTGTAAATACGATAACATGTCAAAAGCAATTATAATTTTCTGAGTAGAATAGATGTATGTTTATATACACCGTGTTTTTTTTGATTTACGATAATTTTAAGGGCACGTTCTTCAAGTCAAATTAAGCTAATTTCCCGAAGACAGACATATGATAACTCGTACGGTTATAAAGATATTCAATTATTAAAATTAATCAGTTAATCACGTTAAACTAATGTAAAAGGCTCTTAATTGATACCTAACAATTTTCTTTTAATTCCCTATTATGAGTAAAGAGTTTTCAATTGTTAGGTCGTGCACCTGTCAAGTGTTATCTTTACTTGTGTGTGTGTATGTCACGCTGACTTGACGTATTTGACACTAACTATGAGTTAACTCTAAAGACCCTTTTAGAATGATTGAAGACACAACATTTAATTACTTTGTCCTAAACAATTTTTTTTTTTTTTTTGCAATATTTTAAAATCTAATGTACCACGTAGTTTCTATACGTGTACCTAACAATATGCCGAAGTTATCGTAAATCAAAAAAAACACGGTGTATAATAGATGTAAGCCGTTTCCAAATGATCAGTACGAGTAAATGTAGTTGTTTGGTCTAATCAACATAAATATGTTGATTTTGTAAAGTATTAATATTTTGTTTAAAGGTTTAAATGTTAAATTATATGTTTAATCGATTGCGTGACTTTTATTTCATATCTAAACTTAGCTCTTAAAACATTAAATAGTTCAATTTCATGAAAACAAAACCGTTGATGAGCACCGTCTTCCTCGTATATTAGGATATTGAAATTTTCCCAAAATATTCCTTTAATGTAGTGTAAAAGATCTAGTTTCGCCATGCCCGTCCGTCTGTCCGTCTGTTCGCAGCCTAGCTCAGAGACTCTTAGTACTAGAAAGCTGTAATTTGCCATGAATATACAAATTAGTCACACCAACAAAGTGATAGAAATTGAAAAAAAAAAAAAACATACAACTGTGCGCCACCCTAATTGTATGATGTAAATCTGAAAACCTGAAACATGTCCTTGACACAGTCAAAACTGCCGAACGGACTTAAACCCCTTTTAAACACCTCATCCACTAAACCCTGCTAACCACTAGCTATAAAACCGCGTAATACCGATAAATCACATAAGTAAAAGTAACTTGTAACGGGAGTAATACCGTATGCCACGCCATAATATTTCGCACCGCAATAACATTAACTTATAGCCACTACTAACACCCCATAGCTCATAAAATTAAGGGCCGGCGACCATTGCAGGTAATACAGCGTGCTATAAAAAAAAAAACCTACACAGAAAACGCTTGGCACATTTTCATAAACTCTTTATTGCAAACAATACCAACGCAAACTTAATATCAACATGTAGAATGGCGAACTTATCCCTTGAAAGGATCTGTTTCGGTTAACCTATGATTAAGGAAACTGTGCTGTTATATAGGTCTTTCAAAAAAACCAAGCAAAAGTATGTCGGACCATGCTCAGTATAGAGTTCCGAAAGGGATAAACACTTGAATCGCCTGTATCTCACGAACCAATGATGTCTACTTAGTCGTGATAGTTTTCCTTTAAAATTCGTTATATGCGCTTTCATTGAAGTTTTTTTTCAGATTTTTAATATTTGAAGTTTTGGCTATAGGAGGGGGGGGGGCACTTTAGTCTAACAAAAATTAGCACTTTAAAGCTTAATATTTCCTAAACGGATTTCTTAATCGAAAAATTGTTTTAAAAACCCATAACATTTTTGAAAGACCTATCCGAATATATGTCCGACATATCCGACACTATGGAGTAGACGAGAAAAAAAATACATCCCCATGATACGTGTAGGGTACACTAAAAAAAGGTTTTTTTTCATAATTTAATTCTACCACTTTGTTGGCGTATTTAATTTGTATATTTTTGAAAGACCTATCCGAAAATACCCAACACTATGGGGTAGACGAGAAAAAAAATACATCCCCATGATACGTCGTGTAGGGTACACTAAAAAAAGTTTTTTTTCATAATTTAATTCTACCACTTTGTTGGCGTGTTTAATTTGTATATTCATGCCAAACAACAGCTTTCTAGTACTAAGAGTATCTGAGCTAGGCTGCGGACGGACGGACGGACATGGCGAAACTATAAGGGTTCCTAGTTTGACGACGAAACCCTAAAAAAAGACATAACTTAAAAAACTAGGTATTTATGACTAACTATCACTGTTGGGTAACTAACTAACTAAACAAATAGGGGCTGTATTCCCCTTGGTAAAAAACTATATTGCTTTTGGCATCGTAACGTATTGTCAACGTTACGATAGTTCTTAGATATTTGACAATAATGGCGACTGACTTAAAAACAATACGACAATAAGTCAAAACTAATAATAACATGACAATTAACTCCAGTAGCTTAGTTTGAATGAAATATTCAAATTAATAAAAAATAATGAATAATATAAAGAAAATTTACTATGTTCCTATTACATTTATAGTATACCAAAATGAATACTAGTCCACTCTACCATAATACCAAAGAAGGGGATTACCTGCCATGTAGTATTCAAAGCATTCTAAACTCTAATGTAACCACATCACTACATAGTATAAAACAAAGTCGATAGCCGCTGTCTGTCCCTATGTAGGTATGCTTAGATCTTTAAAACTACGCAACGGATTTTGATGCCGTTTTTTTTAATAGATATCACTACATAGTATAAAACAAAGTCGATAGCCGCTGTCTGTCCCTATGTATGCTTAGATCTTTAAAACTACGCAACGGATTTTGATGCCATTTTTTTTAATAGGTAGAGTGATTCAAGAGGAAGGTTTATATGTATAATACTTTAACCCGGAGCGAAGCGAGGGCGGGTCGGTAGTTAAAAATAAAATGCTTAATCCGCCTTCTTTGCGAGTACCGCATACTGTTGAATGCTTGTATATTAAACTTGTGTTTAAAGAACTTTATTTTCTCAAAAAAATATAAATATATTTCACTTACACAAAGAAAACATAGATGGCTTAAAGTTGCGGTTTTGAGTGTACAAAGATTTATAATAACAACGTTTAGGCAACATATTAAGTTAATTAAACAATGAGGTGAGCTTAAAATGGTTTTTATTTAAGTGGGCATGCAAATAATAATAATAATAATCAGGGGACAATCTCACACAAATCGACCTAGTCCCAAACTAAGCTCTAGGCTTGTACTATGGGTACTAGACAACGAAAAACATACGTATATAGAGAAATATATACTTAAATACATAGAAAACATCCAAGACTCAGGAAAAAATATTCGCGCTCATCACACTAATGTCTGCCCTTACCGGGATTTGAACCCAGAACCGCTGGCTTTGGAGGCAGGTTCACTCCCAACTAGGCCACCGTGTCGTTACATTACAACATTCGTAGTTACCGATGAGGTACCATGTACCTATTAGCTACGTTAGCAATATCGCGACAGTACTAGGTTCTAAAATGCATTTTAGTGTGGGTATGCTTACGGAAAATAAAATAACTAATGGCTTACTTAAAACTTATTCGCAATTTACAACCTTCGTCAATGACCATTGGTTCTATATTATAAAAAAAAATGCCACTTGAAATTCATTTCATTTCAAATATATGTAGGAACTTAAAACCATCCAACCCATGAAACTTCTGCAAATAATCCGAATATTCCAAATAAAGTGGAAGCTCCATTAAAGCGCGTTGCGAGTGTTAATGGCTCGCCGCCCTTAAATCAGCCGTAACCGGGATCTAACATCTAACCAGGTCTTGTAAAAACGCCGCGCGGGGCGCAATATGACGACAAGCTATTTAGACTAACCTTGGACAAGGAGTTAAGAATGCATGTAGGATATATCCTTAGCGAGATTATTGATATATTTTTACAAGGTCAGTATTTGTCAGGGATTGTTACCGGTATTCTGAGTACCGGCTTTAGATGAGGTATAAACCGGTTATAATTGCATTTTTAAAGCTCTGGTTAGCGGTATAATGAATACCGGTATTCAAGTATATTATCGGTTTAGCCAATTGAGAACAATACCTGTTTTTGATACTTTACCCCTAAAAACCATAACCAGTAAACGTGTCAGTGTCAATATACTCGTTTGTTTGTTTCTGTAAATGTTTTCGGTGTTGTTACAAAAAACTCAGACACGCCTTAGACAAGTCTGAAATTACAATTAACAGTCTAATTGACATCTTACTTATCAAGTGCAATGAATAGCGGTATTAAATACAGGTATTGAATACTGTAAATAGTGTATACATAGCAATAAAAACAAAAGCGAAATGACAATAATACCTTTAATTCGAATATAGGTATTACTTTTTTAGCGGTAACAATTTGTCAATTTAAATACAGGTATTAAATAAAACCGGTTTTACAATCCCTGAATTGACATCTAACTTATCAGGCGCAATGAATAGCGGTTTTGAGTATAGGTATTTAATACTCTTATTCGAATATAGGTATTTTTTTAGCGGTTATAATTTAATTTGTCAATTTAAGTACAGTTATTTAATAAAAGCGGTTTTACAATCCCTGGTATATGTATAAGTGAACGATTTCTTCTCCTCTCGAGTTTAGGCCCCTTAAATGCATGATGCCCAACAGGAAACAGTGTTGATGGCCTGGCTGTCTCGCCCCTCAGGTCCAGCTCAAGCTCCAAGCAGGAGTGCGCATGCGGGGAACGTTAGCATACTCCATATCGTCTGACTTGTACTTATTTAGTAAACACTATTATAACCTCAAAATGCTGACTTTTCTATCCGTGATGTAAAGTCAGGAAAATAGTGTGCAAAATTTGGTCTTTAGTTGCTTTGTTCACCAGGAAACGGCCGTTTAAGCCAAAACCGATGCATTTTGAGTTTAAATCCCGGTAAGGGCAGGTACTTGTGAGATGAGCACGAGTATTTGTTCCTGAGTTGGATGTTTTCTATGTATTTAAGTGTATATTTCTCTATGTAAGTAAATTAATCGCTGTCCAGTACCTATAGTACAAGCCTAGAGCTTAGTTTGGGACCAGGTCTATTTGTGTGACATTGTCTGGTGATATTTATTTATTCGTATATTAAAGTTATTTTTACAGGGACTTTTAATTGAAACGGACGGTATAAAAATACAAATTATGTCTTTACCTTATTTAAAATAAAAAATACACTTTGCTTACTCGATGCACAAATCTATCTTCTTAACAAAAACAGCCTTTATGGATATTTATTCAAATTAATTGTAGTGTTTTATTTCTCTTTTCTATAACATACTGTTTACATACAATTACTTAACAAATCCAAGCTTCAGAATCCCACAAAAAATACTCAGTGCCCTTATGTCTGTATATCTGTGTGTCCCGGTAAGGGCAGATATTTGTGTGATGAGCACGAGTATTTGTTCCCGAGTCTTGGATGTTTTCTATGTATTTAAATACATATTTCTCTATAGAAGTAAGTGTATCGATGTCTAGTACTCATAGTACAAGCCTAGAGCTTAGTTTGAGACTAGGTCAATTTGTGAAAGATTGTCCCCGATATTTATTTATTTCACTTCCAACTGAACAATATACATGTATTTCAAATGAGAAGGTATGATTTAGTCTATGACATTGTCACTCTCTCTCTGGCATCTATCAGTATATTTTCTATGCCAGAGTGAGTGTGACAATGTTATATTTAATACCGAGTTATATTTTAATACTCTACTATATCTAATAAGTGCCTTAATAAAAAGTTTTCCTTTCTCTAAGACCTAAATTTCCTTATTATAATTATTATAGAAGGTGTGTTTGACCATGGGGCTTTAAATGTAGGGATCGATTCTACTCCTCAAATGGAACTCCTTTTGTTCTACGACTTGAAAAAATTAGATAATTTTTATTTTTTATTTTCCATACAAAATAAATTAATTCACTGATTTTACTAGTAAAGTTTGAAAGTTTGATCACCTATAACTTACTGTAAATTAAGTTATTTTCTAAGTCGTAGAACAAAATATATATTTATGTTTAACTCATAATTTTTCGCTCAAAATTCTAGATTTCAACTCGAAGTAATCCACGAAAAGTAAACCTAATCCAGAATATTAATTTAACTACGTAAATCGAATTCAAAACCTTACTGTTTAAGTCGAGCTGCTTAAACTTATTACCTTCATTGTAATTTGAAAACTTATACATGTAATACAATTGCTTTGGTAGTATAATACCAAGTAATTGAGTTTAGAAAATGTTTAGTAGGAAAGTGAACTATTGAGATTTAATTAACACTGTAAACCGATGATAGTCTTTTTGTGTTAGCACTTTGACATTGTAAAAGCAAATTTGATACCTATTCACGTTGAAAAGAAACATTATTTACGAACAAAAACAATACAATACATACATACATAACGTCACGCCTTCATTCCCAGAGGGGTAGGCAGAGCTACAGAAGTACCATCAACTTTAAACTTGTTGATAATTCTGTAACCACATTTTGCACAGTCAGGCTAAGATGTTTACCAGTGTATTAGTGACAGGTTGCAAGCCCATCGCCTAACAGTACTACAAGCCTTTATTCCCTTAGTCGCCTCTCACGACATCCACGGGAAGACATGGAGTGGCACTATTCTAACCCGGCAACCACACGGGGCAATACAATAATTGTTTAATATAGTGATATAATTTCATTTGACGTATGTTTGGAGCCAATTTTTGGTAAGACCCTCAAATTGCAAATAAAACCGCTCAATGCCAAGTCCCCGAAATTGTAGGTATACAGGTGTAAGAAAAAAATCCGTTTATTAATTAAAGTAAGCGGTTCAATAAAATATTGTCAGGTTTATTTTCAGACAAAAAATATTCGATTCAAAATAAAACCACTTAGCTACGTTTTAGGGGTCAGTGATTCTACTAACTTTTTAAAATTAAACAGTCTTCATATCCAAATAACATCGTAACTCTCCTTACAAGGTTCTTCATTACACCTCGCGACGGTAATAGCAGGGCCGACACACACGAGCATAACCTCTTAATTTATAGAACCAAACTAATGAAATTCCTGAACAAGTTTATTGCTCGCGACAACCCTAACAATTTTCGGCTGCTTGTCTGAGACGCCCTGATCGTTTCTTTAATTATTTCCGAATTAATGTTTTGTCTCTGAAACGGTAATTTTGCAGGTCCTTTGGAATGAAATATCTCCGTTCGCAAGTGAAGGTGAGTTTGGGTAATTTAAAGGGAATTTGTATTTTACGGGATTGGATTAAAGTTTAGTGATTTTGGTATTCATGGAAAAATTGTCAATTTTGTGATGGTACGGAACAGTTTGGTAATGTTTGCAAAATGTTAATCTCACATCGGGCTCCACGTTAATTTATTCTAATAATGGACATAATGGGTTTTGGTCTAAGAGTGTTTCTACCTATAATTCTCAAAGAAAAATTAACCTGGATCTTTAAACTCAAAAGTAAATAGATATTGATAAGGAAAACGTAATAAATCATCATTTATCTTCGATTAGACTAAAGGTTAAATCTTGTCTACTCCGCTTTTTATCCAAAGAAAGATTTTATATACTCCTTATTAAAGATTTTGGACATAGTATTATGTCTTTGGTCATTAATCTCTGTTTCGTTAATTTACCATCCTTTCTACTATAATATAAACGCGAAAGTTTTTATGTATGGATGTGTGTTACTCTTTTACGCTACGATGGCTGGACGGATTTGGATGAAATTTGGAATGGAGATAGCTTATACCCTGGATTAATACATAGGCTGCTTTTCATCCCGATTTTTTTAAAAGTTTCTAAGGGAATAACAATATTCAAAATGTATGCGGACGAAGTCGCGAGTAGAAGGTAGCTCTTAATAAAATTACTAAAATATTAAACGGCCTACCTATACCTGTTTACTCTTAAGTTTCTTCTTAATAGATTCTATTATTTATTATTTATTTTAAAAGTGTTCGTAAGATCTTGGCCTATAAGCAACCGTGCATTTTGCAAAAATAAACGCATATTTTTTCACTCATTTTATCACTAGTCTCAGTACCTATTAAGAAAACGGTTCATTAATAAAATAAATTATTAATGTTCATATTTTTAATTAATGAAGCACCCTAACTCAAGTCACTTAACAGAATTAGCGCCCAACTTCCGGATTCTTATACAAAGTGAGCACAATAGGGAGTCGTTGGCACGGTACGTCTTAATTGGGAAACAAAGAAACATTTTCTTGCTGAGCATCTCCAAATCTAAGCTTTATTAAAATTTATCCTAACAATGATGTCTGCAAAATGCCGACTAATGCGAAAGGGTAAGATGACAGGGCGAAACTGACGCAAATGATAAGTGAAAGGCGGAAATTAATTTACTAAAACGTACGATTAATAAGTTGTATTAAATATTTGTATAAGCAATCATTTACGTTCAAAATTATTTAGTGGTGGTAGGACCTCGTGCAGGGTCCATCTGGATCGATACCATCATCTTATCCATTAACCTACCGCCAAGGAACAGTGTTCGCATTGTCGTGTCCTGGTGTGGGGATAAGACAACCGGTGAAATTACTAGCATATAGACCTCAAATACGTTGCCAACCCTGAGGACTTAGATGGTATGCCTCTATGCTAGTAATTTCACCGGTTGTCTTATCCCCACACCGAAACAACAACGCGAACACTGTTGCTTGGCGGTAGGTTATTGGATATGATGGTGGTAGCAATCCGGATGGACCTTGCACAGGGTTCTACTACCACTAAATAATTTTAAACGTGAATACGGAATAAATTATAATAATAACATATCTGGGGACCATCTCACACAAAGTGACCTAGCCCCAAACTAAGTTCTAGGCTTGTATAGTCAGCAACAGAAATAGCTACGAAACCGAAGAGCTCATAATGGTCTGCACTGCACTTGAGCATGTTGTTCTACGTAGATACTTTTGATATGCTGACTGTACTAGACAACAATAAACTTACTTATAAAGAAAAATACCTATATACTTAAATATATATAAAACATTCAAGACTCAGTTTTCAACACACGAATATTTGCTCTTTCCGGGATTTGAATCCGGAACCGTTAACTTCAAAAGCCAACGTGTCAGCATATATAATACACTTTACCTCCAAAACGCTATCGCTTGTGTTTAACACACTTAGATAATCGTCGAAAAGTTTAATAGGAACAACCAGTAAATTTTGATGATGAATCATTGAAAGAATTAAAGGGATTGCCACCGTGCACAGTTCGAAGCCATCGCATTAATGGCGGATTGAAAATTAAAATTGTTAGGTTACTTTCAAATTTAAAATTTTGACGTCCCCTTGTAATAAAGTTTTAAAGCAAATGATGACGCCATTTTTCGTTTCGTCAGCAAATTGGGGATTTTTGTTTCAATGATTAATTATTTTGTTGATTTGTTAGAAATTCTAGGTTGTATTATCAAAAAATATATGTAACATCTTGATGATCAGGGGGGTGATTCTCTCAACACAACGCTGCGTCGATCTTAATGGTGGAGTTTTATCTGGTAAATTTAAGAAGTCCCGTCGGAGCGTACAAAACACATTTTAGCGCGTGCCTTCTCAATTAGGCAGCAGGCAGGTGGGTCGAGTTCAGTGTCGTATAAAGCTGCCTAATTAAGAAGGCAAATCAAATCAAATCAAATCTCTTTATTTTGCCTTAAATGTGGTACAAAAGATGTTACAGTTGGAAGAGTCACACACATTTTGCCGGTATCTGGCATGCAAAAATATCATAATCATTCAATAAAATTGTAAGCGATGTTAATAAATTCCTCAGGACTACATGGGTCGATAGTTTATACATGCATAAAATTTATTCATTCTTAATCATAATAAAATAAATTTAAAAAGTCACAGTCAATGTTTAAAAGTATCAAAATATTCTTCAGTACTATAAAACACATTCCTGCACTAACCAACTCTTAAGTTTAGTCTTGAATAGTCTAATAGGCAATTCTTTAATGTCATCATGCAGTCGATCACCTATAGATCACGCAAGGGCACGCGCTAAAATGTGTATTGTACGCTCCGACGGAACTTCTTAAACTTGCCAGATAGAACTTCACCTTTAAGATCTACGCAGCGCTGTGTTGAGAGAATCGACCCCCAGACCCCGTACATTTGGTGCCGTTGACACAAAGTCGACGTCACTCTGCATATAGGCTGATTCAAATTAGTTTTATCATAGTTATTTATTACATAATAACCTCTTTAGTTAATCTTTCTCGTAATTAAAAATAAACGAAGACAAGATATAAATCGTCTTTGATTGACTTTGATTGTCATTCACTTAGAAAATTAAATAATATAAACTAAAATAGTTACTGAAATGCAACACAAAATATTTATTTTTATTTAAGTGGATTTTTTATGCATTGGTATGTTTTAGAATATTACAATTTGGTAACTTAAATTACCGTTAGTGTTATAAAACAACTTTCTGTATATGAAATTACGTCACTTTTACGTCAGCGGCACCAAATGTGCGGGGTCTGATGATGATTCTCAAGTAAAGCTTTGAAAGATTTTAATTACTTTCCAAACATTCATATGGAAAAATAGTAAAAGTTCTTTAAAACATATAAAATTATTCAGATTGCTTTTTGAAAACATTTATTTTACACCATCGAGAATCAATAAGTTGGAAAAACCGACTTGAATAAATGAAATGAAAGGTTATTTTAACAAAACTAGCATGAAATATAAGTAAACAAAAGAGCTTCGTACCAATCGAGACCTAAAATTAACCTTAATTTTCAAGTCTGAAGTGTAATCATTAAAAACTGAAAATAATATTTATATTTCAGTACATTCAACATAATAGTAGAACTTAATATACAAAACCAGATAGAATATATTGTAGTAATTCTAAACTAGACCTAGGTCACTTGAAAAACCCTTTTTAAATTAGAAGTCCAGTTCATTGTCCTCAAGGGATAACCCCAGGACAATGGCTGTAGAAAATTGTGTGCGGCATTGAAAATTCAATGCCAAGGAACATTTGGAGGAATCAATTCTCTGGTCTAGACCCATTCAGTTCTGGGAGACAAATTGAAAACGGATCTAAATAATTTGTTTTAACTCGGAAGGCGGTCGTCCATGCAAATGCAATGCAAAAGCAGCTCTTTCATTTAACAAAAATAAATACAACTTGTAGTTACACGTACAATGCAAAAACATAATAAGTGAATAAATAAATTTGAGGGGACAAATTTAAATAATCATAAACTAAGCTACCTACCGTAGTTATATTAGTTAAAAAAAAGTTCAAGACTCAGAAAAAAATACTCGAAAAATATCTGCCCTTACCGGGATTCGAACCGGGTCCGCCAGCTTCGTAGGCAGGGTTACTACCAGCTAGGCTAACGTGTCGTCTAGTCTAAAACAAAGTCTTATTGATTATTTAAAGTCACTGCTTATGCTAGTGCCAACATTTTAATTCAAATTCCAAAACAATACCAAAATAAATTTTCGGATTTATTTCAACTTTGCGACAAAACGTTTAATTTTAAAGACCCTAATTAAAAGGAAACTGTCCCCGCGATAGCTGATGATGGATTAACCGGAAACATTCTGGGCTATTAATCTTAATCAGGACTAATCAATTCACTAACCAACTTATAAACTTCCCTCGTAATTACCAGTTTTTACATTATTTTTTTCAATTGGATTTTATAAAAGTATCCTTTAAGATTTAAAGCGGGATCTGTTTTAACCTTATACTCGAAAACGACTGGATTTCAATAATAAAACAGAATCAGTTTAATTTGTATCAATCCTTTCTCACTATATTATTTCTTCTGCCTTATATTAAATTAAATTATATTGTTCTAATTGCACAACTACTTTAGCTATATTTTTCTGGATAGGTATTGATAAAATGATTAGGAGGTAATCCAACTTTTTTATAAAAATACTAGCTGTTACCCGCTACTCTGTCTGCGTAGAAATCGTTTATTTATATTCCTTCGGGAACTGTCCAATTTTCCGGGATAAAAAGTATCCTTCGTCCTTTCCCCGGGACTTTAGTTATCTCCTTACCAAATATTATCAAAATCGGTTCAGCGGAGTAGCCGTGAAAGAACAACAAACAAACAAACACACTAGAATTAATAATAATTATTACTACGGATATGGGTAATTAAAATGGGCTATAACTCGGTTTGTCTTATTCACTAATAGACCATCACTACTTTAAAAAAGCGGCCAAGTGCGAGTCGGACTCGCCCATGAAGGGTTCCGTAGCAGCAAGTAGCATAATATAAAAGTTCGTTGTAGCTTTGATCAAACCAATTTTCGGTGGAAGTTTGCATGGTAATGTACATCATATATTTTTTTAGTTCTATCATTCTCTTATTTTAGGGGGGGGGGACACACATTTCAACACTTTGGAAGTGTCTCTCGCGCAAACTGTTCAGTTTAGAAAAAAAATATGTTAGTAACCTCAATATCATTTTTGAAAACCTATCCATAGATAGACGTATGGGTTTGATGAAAATTTTTTTTTGAGTTTCAGTTCTAAATATGGGGAACCCCCAAAATTTATGATTTTTTTTTCTATTTTTGTGTGAAAATCTTAATGCGGTTCACAGAATACATCTACTTACCAAGTTTCAACAGCGTAGTTCTTGTTTCGGAAAAAAGTGACTGTGATATACGGACGGACAGACAGACAGACATGACGAATCTATAAGGGTTCCGTTTTTTGCCATTTGGCTACGGAACCCTAAAAACCGCGTATCTCATATTTCGTGAAGTCACGTTAAGTATAAAATCGTACATCACGAAATGTGAGATACGAGGTTTTTTCAAACACAATTAATTATTTCCAGAAACAATTGGTCCACATTATCCCTGTATGTATGTATGTTTTTTTTTTTAACTGGTAAATAAACCGGTTTTTTTTAGCGCAAGAGCTGTAAATCTTCACAAAATAACACTGCCATTGCTGTCAAAAATTTACTTGTGAGTAGCTAAACGAAAAAAAAACTATTGAGTTAATAATCAATCGTATAATTATCTACGTTCACTATTAATTATGTGTGCTTAAATGACTCGAAACAATTTTATAAGCTCAGTCTTTTCTCATAAATCTAACAGACACCTTCACAACTAACCTAAAACAACACAACGCAATACAATAAACAATATTTCGTTCACAATCCCTTTCGCTATTACCAAAAATAATAGAAAAAGGAATCTTAGTGCTAATAAAATTGGGGGAAGGCTGGTAACGGACAGATGGAGGGACCAATAACAAACAATGGATGCACAGATGAGCCAGTCATATCGTTTTCGGACTACGTGCCTACTGGGGCAACCGCTTTGATACGCTGTGGTGCAAGTTGAAAGAGAAACGTTCGGAAAAGAAAAATTGGAGAAACGGATCGTCTTTTGTGTTTCCGTAGTGTTTTTGTTAAAGTAAGGTACTCGCGTGGTGTTGGGAATAGTATGCTTACTAACTATGTTTTCCCGAATATTAATTTGTCCAAATTTGATTTTTTCCGAAGGCTATGTTACGTTGGAGCTATTTTAAATAATTTAGTTGCTATACGTAGGGTAGGTTAGTTTTGATTAATAAGCGATATCAAAAAATAAAGTCTTCTATAAAAAAATGCATTCGGTATTATGAAAATTCGGAATTTTGATTAATCCAATGATTTTTGATTAATATAATTATATTAATTTCTCCTTAAACATTTCCTACTCATATTTATACTTATAAACTTTAAAAAAAACTCCTGCATTATAGGGTATATGTTAATTTTTTTTTTTATAAATACCATTATTATGAAATTGAGAGACTATCCTTTGTCATAAAACAAAATGTTGACCAGGGTTGGGATTCTACACGGTAATAACGGTATCGTCTTTGACATGATTTCTTATAGACAATGTTTTGATAACTCTTATATCATTTACAATAATGGCGACTGTGACGTTAACAATTCTAAAATAAAGAATAGAGGCCCAGGTAAAGTTACTTAATGTTTGCAAGAATAAAATACTTAGATATGTTTTACCATTACCAACTGATAGAAAGTTACAATTTGCACCCGAAAAACACTACATAGTATAAAACAAAGTCGCTGCCCTCTGGCTGTCTGCCCTATATATGTTTAGATCTTTAAAACTACGCAACGGATTTTGATGCGGTTTTAATAGATAGAGTGATTCAAGAGAAAGGTTTATATGTCTAGTGTGGATATGTGTATATGTCCACAGGAAAGACAGTAACCTAAATCTGGTTGTGACCCTAGTATATTATTTAAGAACTAGTTGCAAGGTGGGGCTAACTCCCCGCAGGTCAGTTATTAAATAGTTGCTAAAGTGTACACACGATCTTTGATTCCCAAACCATGATATAACAATATGCTTAATTCTTAGCCTAACGTAACCTTACCCGTGTGGTTGCCGGGTTAGAATAGTGCCACTCCATGTCTTCCCATGGATGTTGTAAGAGGCGACTACAGGAATAAATGCTTGTAGTACCCTGTTCAACATCTTAACCTGTTTGTGCAAAATGTGGCTACATAATATTCAACAACCAATTATAGAGTTGTTGTTATTTCTGTAGCTCTGCCTACCCCACTCTGGGAATGAAGGCGTGATGTTCTGTTAATTTAACCCGGAGCGAAGCGAGGGCGGGTCGCTAGTTTAGATAGTTTTAAACAACGCCCAATAACGATCTCTTAAAAAAAATATGATAGAGAACTTACCTCTTATTTCTTCTAGAAAGAAAGGTTAATGCCAATCGCTCGTTACTTGAGTCCTACATTTAGAAATAGGCGCGTAAAAAGCCCGAGCGCAATGCATGCCAATTCGTCGCCGGCCGGACTGCATGCTTGACTGGTTCTACCTCGTAACGCCCACGACAAATTTTGGTAGTTCAAAAAAAAGAAACTTATGTGTAAGGGCATGATGAGTACATTGAGATAATAATTGAATGAAAAATACAAAGAAAAACCGCCATAAAAAACGCAAAAAAAAACTTTTAAAATACGTTACGTAGTCCCACTTCTTAGTTGATATGAAGCAAGCAACGCCGCGGGATAGTTATAGTCATATTTCAAGTAGTCGCTCAACGATCTTTATAGAGATATCTTGTCGCCACCCTTGAAATAGGTACCTCTGAGGAGTTCCGGTGGCCATCTGTGGTCTTCATCATCAGTTCCACTTCAACAAGTGATACTTTCTGAATGCAAATGCTATGTTTGTTACTAAATATACTAAAATCGCTATATGTTTGGCTACAATATTTGAGGAGTTCCCTCAATTCCTCACTGATTCCCTCATCAGATTCAGTTTTAGTGACAATGAGACCATCTCGTTAGTACACTCAATCAATACAAAAAATAATTTTGAAAATTAGTCTACAACTAACGGAGAAATCGGTGAACATACATTAAAAAAAAAGATACATACACAATGGAACGTATAACCTCTTCCTTTTTTGATAAAGTAGGCGTTGTGCCGTATCAGTGTGTTAAAGAGAGCGCTCGGAATAGGGAAGAATGGAAGCTCCACCGACAAGAACGAAGCTCTCAATGATAATGATGAACAGATCTATAAATTAAACACACCAATCATCAATAAACTTCACCCCATTGCACTGCAGACGACGTTTTACATCTGATTACTTTAAATCCATTCTCGCGCTGTCACCGCGCCGTGACCTGAGTGCAAAAGCCAGCCAATTTTCAATTCTCACATGTCCAGCAGCCTAGCTTACTGTCCTACACTTTCAAATCAAACTGTCTTGCTAGTTTTGTAGGCACACGAGCAGCAAGATACCCGCTATCAAAAAATGCAAGTCTTTTTACTTTGTCTCTTAAGTTTTTCAAAGAAGGTGTACATCTTTAAGGGCAAAAAAAATAAATAAATAAATGTCAGGGGACAATCTCACACAAATTGAGCTACTCCCAAAGTAAGCTCTAGGCTTGTATTATGGGTATGGGGATACTTAAATATATAGAAAACATCCAAGACTCAGGAACAAATATTCGCGCTCATCACACAAATATCTGCCCTTATCGGGATTTAGATTCGGGATCGGCGGGCCAGGACCGCTGGCAGGCTTCGGAGGCAGGAAAAGATTAAGATTAGAAACTAACTTTTCCATTTTGTAAAGTTATCGTATCACGTACGACAAATTTTTGTGACTAAATGGAAAAGTGAAAATTTCTTAAATTTTGTCCTTTACGGTGTATATTTTTTTTGAAAACCGGCCAGTTATTTGATC
This sequence comes from Acleris holmiana, assembly GCA_949316455.1. Classification (NCBI taxonomy): domain Eukaryota; kingdom Metazoa; phylum Arthropoda; class Insecta; order Lepidoptera; family Tortricidae; genus Acleris; species Acleris holmiana. The sequence goes on along the minus strand of OX438768.1, from coordinate 21,278,751 downwards.
AATAATCTAGATGGCTTATATTTTCTACCTGGACCTCTATTCTACTCCATTATAACGATATTGCGTTTGACATGTTTTAGTATCGTTTCCAACTCGGTCCCCATCACTGTCAAATACATAAGAGTTATTAAAACGTTGACAATATAGGTACACCGCCCAGGGCCTCTATTCAACTGCGTTATAACGATATCGTTCTTGACCTGTTTCCGTATTGTCAACGTTTTGATAACTCTTATGTCATTTACAATAATGGCGACTGTGACATAAGCGATTCTTAAACGTGTCAAACACGATATCGTTTTAACGCACCTGAATAGAGGCCCAGTGCTTATGCATGAAATAAAAATGCCAGTGAAAATGACCGGTTATTAATGCGTAGATACTTGTTTTGTTATTTGGTTTAACAAATGTCAAGAATGGAATTTCTGCGAAGTAGTTTTAATTAAAAATACGTTAACTCTTCAACGGCAGACATTTGCAGTTCACGTGCACATTTAGAGTTCGTATAAATTAATACGATCCCGAAAGAACAATACAAATTATTACATTACAAATGCGAATGTGAAACTAACTCTTTCCATCCGGCTGTTTGTTACGCGTTCACGGATACACCGCTGAACCGATTTAGATGAAATTTGGTATGTAGATAGTTTGAGTCATGGAGAAGGACATAGGTAATTTTGTATACCGAAAAATTCAACGGTTCTTGAGGGTATAGCGATAAATAACTTCTACGCGGATTCAAACAGCTGGTATCAAACAGTTAATTATGAAGTGGTGCCTCTAAAAAAATCATTGCAGACTAATATTTTAAGTGTCTACAGTTCTAGGTAAATAATAAGTTAATACTGACACATTGCACAACCTTAAAGATTCTGATTATTGATAATCTTGACGGCAGTATAACAATGCAAGACTTATTTGTTGCGTGTGAAGGAATTAGTAAGAACGGATTTTTTTGCAGTCAACATTATCAATATTAAGAAACTTCATGGTTGTGCTCTGTCAGGTTTGACGTTTTATCTTCCTTGTACTGTATTGACATCTTTTTGAATTTTTCGTTGGTACCTAACGCTGAATAATTCTTACGAGGCGTCGGACGTGCCGCGTGCAATTTTTTACCCCTGACGCAGAAAGAGGGAAGTTATAAGTTTGACGCCTATATTTGTCTGTGTGTCTATCTATGCGGCATCACAGGAGCCTGAAAGTAGAATGATATCGGAGGTTTGTACCCATTTAAAAGTTATAAGCAAGAAACCCTTGCACACTTGCCGTTAAAAGTGACCCGTTAAAACTTCCTCGAGAGTCGTTGATTCATCACTAATTCTGTCTAAAGACGTTTACTGTAAGGTCAGGGTATCACAAAGTTAGGAACTAAGGTCAAGGTCAAGGCCAAGTGCGTGTACCAATTATACTATTGATTGTTATACATGTCTAAATAATAGTTTATGTTCAATAAAGAATTTACATAGGTACATAATTGCTATTGTAAACTTTAGTATTTATTGTAATGTGTTGTATGTGCAATAAAGGGTTTACATACTCCTACATACATAAATAATTCAATTTGTAAAAAGATTACAAATCAAATAAATTAAAAAAATACAGGACACAATTATTACCTTTTTTATAACCAACAAACATTATGACTAGCAAAAGTACGACTCAATATAAATCTCAATAATAATAATTAATTAAATAAATATCACGGGAGAATCTCAGTTGTCACACATATTGACCTAGTCCCAAACTAAGCTCTAGGTTTGTATTACGAGTGCAAGACAACGATAAACTTACGTATTTAGGGAAACCTATACCTACTTTAATACATAGAAAACATCCAGACCTCCAGAACAAATAAACACTTGTGCTTATCACACAAATATCTGCACTTACCGGGATTTGAACCCGGGACTGCTAGCTTCAGAGGCAGGACCACTGCAAACTGGGCCATCGTGTCGGCAAAAGGAGCAAAGTCACCTAGTGCTGGCGGCCGTCTTGCGCCCTTTTTAACCGACTTGAAAACAGGCAGAGGTTATACGTTCCATTGTATGTATTTTTTTAATTATGTTGATGAAGCGAATGTTTACCGAATACAACCATATTAATAACAGTGTCAAAAAGTTTATTGAATCGTCTTGTTATTTCTGATAACGAGATAATATTGTAATTACATGCAAGTAAGAGTTATAATAAAATAAACAGTGTTTAAGCCTTTCTTTATCAATGTCCATAGTAAGAACCAGCCTTGTAATATAAAGGCTTACTTTAACGTTCATATTTGACTAAAATTCACTCAACCTTTATAAAATGATTTATTACTTATTCCAATATTTTCTGTCGACGAACTTCGAACGCATGAATAAATAATTTGCTTTTTTATAGCCAGCTTATTTGATTTCGAACGTTCATGTGTCTTAATCAGTATTCTGTGCCCTTGACCTTGACCTTGTGTAGGGCAACGATATAAAATATTTGGAAATTATTGTAGAAATGTATTTTTAATTGCTCCCTTTTCACGGCTTGCTTGACAAGGTAAAAGTGACGTCATAGGTAGAAATGGGTGATCGAAACGTTAAGAGATTGGTTTGTTGAACTAAGTATCAAGATATTTTTCTGTTTTTTACCAAGGCTATTCTGGATTAACCACATAAAAGTAACTTATGTTTCTAAGAGTTTCTCCTCTTGGGAAGCACTGGTAGATTTTTGAAGGTAAAATACCTTCTGATATACCATATATTATATAAATATATAATATACAGGATGGAAAAAATCTATGAGCCCTGGAGGGGAACTACCTTAAATATTTTAGTTCACTCATTTTACGAAAGTAAAACATGCTTTTTTTTTTAAAGCAACTCCTTCGTTCAAATATCATCTGAAATTCGCTTGTCTCATCCGAGAATCGAAACAACTAGAAATAAAAAAAATGAGCCCTCGCTATTTTATTATACGAATCGGTAAAAATAAAAATTATCCAATGAACATTGTGCAAAATGTGGTTACAGAATTGTAAACAAGTCTTTTTAGAGTTGGTATTTCTGTAGCTATGCCTACCCTACTTTTGGAATGAAGGCATGATGTTTTATGTATGTAAAAATATTCATAAAAAAAAGTCCTGCTGCATCGTAATACAAGTGGGTCATACACAGATTTAGGTTATCGTCTTTCCTGTAGACACGCCGGAATTTAACGTTTTTAAGGTCTAATTTTCTGGCTAAGCCCATTCCCGCATAAACGCCGTCAGGACTGCTTTACACCAATCATCACTACATAGTATAAAACAAAATCGCTTTTTCTGTCCCTATATCCCTATGTATGCTTAAATCTTTAAAACTACGCAACGGATTTTGATGCGGTTTTTTTAATAGATAGAGTGATTGAAGAGGAAGGTTTATATGTATAATACTTTAATCCGGAGCAAAGCGAGGGCGGGTCGCTAGTATAATATAAAACATGATTTATATGCACACAAGCTTTCAACTATTAACCACAGGAAGGACAACTTTTGTTTTTAAAAGTTTGTATGACCCAAGTACCTTACGTCAAAACGGCCAAAGTTTAAAACGGACAAAAGCAACAGAATTACCAAACTAATAACGGAAGTACCAACAGTAAGACAGGTGTTTGGCAGTTAACTCCTTTATTAACCCATCCACCGCCACGTTCTTTAATTTACATACATAACATATGGAGAGGCTAAAGCAGGAAAAAGGAAGTAACCGTTTTTGTAGACAACTATGGACGCCGTGCAAATAACATCTGGGGGTTTATTATGAGGAAGCTTTGCAGCTCATTTTACAGTGATCGGAAAGGACAGAGCTATGGCAGTTATATAGCTCTGTCCTTTTCTCTGGGCGTAAACAGAACTGCATAGTTATGTCATAATAACCCCCCTGTGCTAATTTCCTTACCTCTTTTGTCTCTTTTTAGTCAGGAGGCCAATATGTAGCAAAGTATAAGCTTTGATCGGCTTGAATCAGTAATTCGGTTCACCTTGACCACCCTATTTCGGGATGTAAGGTGGCTTATGTAATAATTTAGGATATTAAAAAACCTTAACTCTAATTTAATCTAATTAATATTACGTGACTATCTCACACCAATTGACCTAGTCCCAATCTAAGCTCTAGGCTTGTACAATGAGTACTAGACAACGATTTAAATACTCGTATAGATAAATACATATTTAAATACATATAAAACATCCAAGACTCAGGAACAAAATTACTCGTGCTCATCACACTATCGGGATTTGAACCCGGGACTGCCAGCTTCCTAGGGTCACTACCAACTAGGCCAACATGTCGTCATTTGAATATATTTACATACCGTAAACTAAATAAAAAACCGGCCAAGTGCGAGTCGGACTCGCGCACGAAGGGTTTCGAACCGTTATCTATAAAAACGGCAAAAAAATCTAATCCGTTATATGGGAGCCCCCTAAAATATTTATTTTATTATAATGTAAGTATTTCTTTTATATATATATATATATATATATATATATATATATATATAATATTCTGTGAATATTTCAAGTTGTTGCCGATATCAATATCGAGCAAAAACGAGCAAAAAATAACGTTTGTTGTATGGGAGCCCAGAATAAAAAATGTATGTAATGACATATTATCACGGTTCATGAGATAGGTACAGCCTGGTGACAGACGGATAGATAGACGGATGGACAGATGGACAGCGGAGTCGTAGTAATAGAGTCCCATTTAACTCTATGGGTACGGAAGCCTAAAAACTTAACTTGTGATAGGTCATGTGTTTGGTAAATCGGGACAATTTGACAATAAACAATATTTACGTAAAAACTCACCCGCTTTTACATCTCCCGTCATTTTGACATATCTCAGTTCAAGACTCGCAAATATATTTCGATTTTACCGAATGTAAATTCGCATTTATCGGCCGACCCGCTAGATTTTCGGCTCGGGTAAATTGTCATCGAAAATTCGAGAATATATTTCCAGTGAACGTGTGTTCAATTGGAATATTTTTATAAATTTTGATGCCTAACAGCCGTGATGCAAACATGAATTTCTAGATATAAAATTGAAGAATGATTTTGTAACTCAATATTAGTATGAAATTTTAATGTGTAAACAACCGAAAAATATATTTTGCTATGGCATTGGTGTTCAATACTATTATTATAATTTTGCGTTGGTAAATACGTTTAATATTTTCTAGGCTTGTATTTAATTTTGTTTGGAGTGAAATTGAAGATCTAACTAAAGCAATATACATTGACAATATATATTGACGACACGTTAGCCTAGTTGGGAGTGACCCTGCCTTCGAAGCTAGTGGTCCTGGGTTCAAATCCCGGTAAGGGCAGATATTTGTGTGATGAGCACGAGTATTTGTTCCTGAATCTTGGATGTTTTCTATGTATTTGAGTATATATTTCCATATATAAGTAAGTTTATCGTTGTCTAGTACCTATAATATAAGCCTAGAGCTTAATTTGGAACTATGTCAATTTGTGTGATAATGTCCCTGTGATTTATTTATTATTTAATATATCATGTTCAGTCACGTAATAAAATTTGCTGAGCATACTTGAACCATATTATAGTGATCGACATTGACTTTGTGATGCTCGTAGTTGAATATTTAGTTTTTTATGGCACAGGATTAAGATGGAATGCCTCTATGCTAGTAATATCATCGGTTGTCTAATCCCCACACCGGAACACAATAATACGAAATGCTTAATTTTGTTATTTAACTACCAAACTAAGTAGCTGTTTCTACAAGACATGTACTTCAAATTTCATCAATACAATTTGTAGTTTTTTAATTGGAATCCCTAAAATGACATGACGAAACCATGCATAAGGCTTTAGTTTATGCAATTTTGCCTACGGAACCCTAAAAAGAAATAATGCTGTATTTTACACATACTATGCTTGCGTTACCTAAAATAAATTTAATTTTAAAATTGAAGTTCTTAGTTACGTTAGATCTATGTCCGCATATTTACTTCGCTTGACGAGTTAAAGGTGGGGCATTAAAGGTTCCGAATTTAGTATTTTGTAGTATTTAATCAGCGAATCAATTTAATTAGCTAATAAATCTAAGTATTTTCTAAGTTATTCAGCTATTATATTCATAAATGTTGCTTAAATTTGTACAAACCGGTACTATGCTATCGATCTTCGCCGAATTTAGAGTGATTTATAGCTGACATCAAGTGCATTGCCGGTTGAGTTGACACGGACAGCTGACGGCTGCCTGGCGAGTGAGCTATGGATGCTCAGCAATGTTGATACACGGAATGCAGTGAACGTGTAATGTTAGATTAGATTATCAAGAAAGAGTTATTGAATATATGTGTTTACATTAATTATTATAAAGGCAAAAATGAACCTGTATGCATTTATTACGTCTAACTAAACCATAAAAAGTCGTTTATCACTATTTCGCCGGGAACTGTCTAATTTTCTGGTTTAAAAAGTAACTTATGTGCTAATTTAGACTATGATCTATCTTTGTGCAAAATTTCATTCATATCCGTTCAGGCGTGATTGAGTAACAAATATCCAAACTTCCGCATTTATAATATTACTAGCGACCCGCCCTCGCTTCGCTCCGGATCAAAGTATTATACATATAAACCTTCCTCTTCAATCACTCTATCTATTAAAAAAAACCGCATCATAATCCGTTGCGTAATTTTAAAGATTTAAGCATACATAGGGATATAGGGACAGAAAAAGCGACTTTGTTTTATACTATGTAGTGATCAGGATATAGTTAGATTTATTAGATCTCTAGGGGATAAAATATACGAAACTTACAAAAATTAGGAAACTGAGAATATAAAAGAGATTGAGAAACCTTAGGTTAACAAAGTTAAAACAATGTCGAATATAGGCCCAAGTTGATTATCTAAACGGATGCGAAATTTAAACAGCATTCTTTAACGATACCTAAATCCATCGATCTATAATCATAGTGATTATAGTCATTACGACCGTAAGCATAATCATTGGGCAGATTACTGGGAATATAATGATGGGTTAAGTTTCGTCGAAAGCAGTTTTTTAAGCCTAAAGGCATGATTGGGGGTCTAACGTAATGTTTAAAAATGTTATATTTTATGCTAATTTGTAAAAAGTAACAAGATAGAAGGTGCACTGGAACACTTTAAAAATTAATACAAGTTCGATGCCAACGGCTAGTTTTTAACCGACTTCAAAAAAAGGAAGAGGTTATACGTTTATGTTTTTTTTATGTATGTTCACCGATTACTCGATATTGAAAATTTATTTTTGGTTTGATAGAGATCTGATGAGGGGATCATGAGGAATTGAGGGAACTCCTCAAATATTGTAGGCAAACATATAGCGATTTTAGTATTTTTAGCACGAAGTCTAGCATTTGCATTCAGAAAGTATCATTAGGGCAAGTGGAACTGATGATGAAGACCACAGATGGCCATCGGAACTCCTCAACGGTGCCTATGTCAAGGGTAGCGTTAACATATCTCGATTAACATAGTTGAGCGACTACAACGAAGAATATTTACTTGTTGAAATATGACTATGACTTTTCGGCGGCGTTGCTCGCTGCGTGCTTGAAACTTAAAGTTTTCTATCAACTAATAAGTGGGAGTACGGTGTATTTATGTTCACTAAAAACCGCCTTCAAAAACGCAAGAAATCACTACATTTAAAATAGTAGGCACCTACCTAATAGGTTAGTCGAACTGAAGTCGGCGACCACAATATTTTCACGAAATAAGTCGACTTCAGTGGGACTAACCTATTAGGTAGGTGCCTACAATTTTAAAAGAAGTGGTTTTTAACTACTCGGTTAGTAAAAAACCGGCCATGGGTATCGTTGTCTAGTACCAATAGTACAAGCCTAGAGCTTAGTTTGGGACTAGGTCAATTTGTGTGACATTCTCCCCGAATATTTATTGTTATTACACATTATGAAAGTAACTCTATCGGTTTGTTATCATTTCACTGCAAAACGGTTGAACATTCTTTCTATGAAATTCGGTACGAAGATAGCTTGAGTGTAGGGGAAGGCTTACTTACTGAACAAACAACTTTTATCTTAATATTTTAAGGCGATAAATACTTTCAAATCCAGAAAATTAACTAGTTTCTAAAGCATTAGGGAATAGTTTAACATGTTTTTTTCAATAAAATCTATATCGAGAGTAAGCCAATGTCCCCGAAGCAATCCGACACGTCATCGGTCGCAATTAACAAATGTTATGGAGTGTTAATTTGCCGACAAGTTCAGACGTGACACTCTAACATGTTTACATGTTGAGTTTGACTATTTTAGGACTTCAGTCTGGTTCAAAGTTATCTGTGGATAAGTTTATTATTAGTGAGCTGTAATAAATGTTCCTTAGTCTACCTATAGTATGAGAATTAATGTTTTTTTCATCACACTTGCTGGGAACGGGTGTTATTACATGCACGCAGGCGTATACGCCTTAGGCGTTTACTGCTCTATAGAGCAGTTATAGTTGATTTATCTCCCACGGGAGTTATGGATTTTTATTTCTCCCGAGGGAGTTATGAGTTTAGATATAAAATATGGAACCCACACGTCTTTCAGACTAAGTAGGTGTAATATCATCCATTTCCTACATTTAAAATTTGGCTAAGAACTAATTTTACGGTATACGAGTTAATTATACGGTATAGATGAAAAAGTTAGGTAAAGGACCTGTTGTATGTTGTAACACATCTGCATAAACCGTTTGACATTCTATGTTTGAAATTTGACGTAAGCTCCATATTACTGTTGTACACAACTACATATACAACATATCCTTTACTAAAGGTTATTATTTCGAAGGCAATTTCATTTTGAAAATCGTTACAATCTGGCATTATAGCCTGTCAAGTTTAAAACGAAACTTAGCATTATCTGCGAAAGACTTTGTTGCAAAAAGTTGTCAATCTCTTTAAGCGAGTCAAGTGCAATTCGTTTCTTTGATTGTTGTTTTCTTACATAGTGTGATTATTACTCTATTTCCTTGCAAATGTAATGAAAACATTGTGTGTATCACGGGCAGTAAGTTGTTGGGGGTACCTCTGGATCTACAGAACTTATTTAGATGAAATTAGATATGGACTTAGTTTGAGTCTCGAGGAAGGACATGGGGTAATTTTAATTCAGAAGAATTTACGATTCCTGAGGGAATAATGATGAATGACTTCTAAGCGGAAGGAGTCGCGGGAACAGCTAGTTGATACTACAAGTATAAGTTCATAAGAAACCTCACCAGTAACCACGTAAGTGGTGATATTATGGCTAAAATTAATACAAAAGCGACTCAATACCGAATTGAAAGCCACAATCGGAAAACACCAGTTCTATCTGCCCTCTTAAGCCAATAAGAAATATCTTAGATTCAATAGCCAAAGTAAATTAAATTTTCTTGTGTTAGCAATAAGGTTGTGATTGCTACAAGAGTTTAATTGGAGATACTGCTTTTTGGTTAAGCAGGGTAGTGTTGCGCTCCTAATCGCCCGAGGCGAAATGTGGAACTACGAAGTAGGTGCTTTGCTCTCGTTTATTTGCGTTTCAAATAAAATGCAAGTTTTTGGTTGTGCTTGCAACGTAAATTATAAATTAAATAGGTTACTTAAAATAAAAATATAAATAAATAAATCCCAGGACAATCTCACACAAATTGACCTAGTCCCAAAGCTCTAGGATTGTACTATGGGTCCTAGACAATGATAAAATTACTTATATAGAGATATAGTATATACCTAAATACGTAGAAAACATCCAAGACTCAGGAAAAAATACCAGGATTTGAACCCAGCCTAGCTTCGAAGGGTCACTACCAACTAGGCTAGCGTGTCGTCAAATCAAGGTAGAAGCTTAGACGAATTGATTTTACCAACGATGACTGGATGCTGTTACGCAAAAACGTGTCATCCCACAATTATTTAGTATAAAAAGGTCAGAATGATCACACCGAGGGTTGGCACTTTATTCCTAAATAGTAAGTTGTGGATTGACCATTTTATAGGGTACTTTTAATAGACCTAGAAAATTGAAATTTAGCAAGAAGTAACATTTTACAGCTCAAGTAAAGGGAGAAAACCGAAAATCGTTTTTTTTTTTTTAACTTGTGTACGCAAACTTATTTGCCGTTGGTAAACTAATCGCGACCTATGTCGATGTATGGATACAACAGTTTATGAACGGCAAAGTGAAGTTTGTCCCTCAATACAATTTTACATGGTTCTTATAAGATTCTACGGAGAACTCCGTGCGCGAGTCCAACTTGCATTTGACAGTTTTTTCTACAATTTTAGCTTAATGACTAAGTTTTAAAGAATTTATAGTGAAATTTAAAAAGGGACTCATTAAACACGACATGGGACATTTTAAAACTATTACTGTACAAATAATTATGAATAATGTTGTCTAGTAAAAGCCATAGAGCTTAATTTAGGATTAGCTTAGTAATTAATCTGTTCTAAATATCAGGGGATACCTTTACATAACTTATATATGTAAGATTATCCCCTGACATTTTATTCAAGGTATTTTAAACTCTAGGCTGTAGGTACTAAGGGTAAAATTAAAACGGAATTACAAAATTATGAATTAAATTTTTAAACGAGCTAGGGGTGTGCCTTATCTTAAATTGTTTTTTTAATGGCTAGGGTTGTCCCTTTGTGGGTAGTGAACAATAGTATTGTGGCAGGATATTAACAGGCGCGTGTCTTGACGGACGGACGGACGTGAGAATTTATTGTTAAACACCGTTCCGTGAGCTAGAGTGCGGTTTAATAATTCAAGCATATTTTTTCAAATTTCGTATTTTTTACTCATATTGAAGAATCTTCTTCTTTTGGTGCCTCCCCAATTACTGAAGGTTGGACCTCAACTCTGAATATTTGTCCCTATCCTTCGCGAGACAGAAGGGCTTTGCAGCACTTGCGAATAAGAAGAAAGGGTTTTTTTAAAGAATCTAAAGGGTCTTAACACGTAAAAAAGCCGGTCAAGTGCGAGCCGGACTCGCGCACCGACGGTTCCGTACAAACTTATAAGAATGTATAATTGTATTGAGGGAGGAACTTGACTTTGCCGGTGAAAAACTGTTGTCTCCATACATCGACATAGGTCGCGATTAGTATACCAACTGCATAAAAGTTTGCAATCGTAAAATGTTTCGCAATTTTTCCTTTATTTGTACTATACGACGTTGCTTCGTACCAAATTTCAAGATTCTAGATCGACTGGAAGTACCCTTTAGGTTTTTATTTCCTTGCGAGTTTTGAAAATTTGCGGAAATTTGCGGCATAAACAGCTGTATCTTTTGATTGCGTAAGCTTAGAAATTTAATTTTTTTCACAGCTGCAAAGGACAGTAGACTTGAGTATTTGATATAAATTTCAGCTTGATACCTCCACGCGTTCCTGAGAAAAAAGGTCTTGACAGACGGACGGACGGACGGACGGACAACAAAGTGATCTTCTTTCCTTTCGAGGTGCGGAAGGATTTTTTTCCCTTTTATTTTATTTTATAGGTAATAATATACTCTACTTAGTATAGCCTCGTCCCACCCAATGTTAGATACACGTTCATTGCACACTGGGCGTTTAGCCGATCTCGCATTTTTGCGTTTTTTTTTTTGTTTAGTCCATTAATTGATTGGTAGAGAATACTTTAACGCACTAACTTGAACGTTTGTACCTATTTCATTAAAAAGTATACTGAATGTAAAGTATAGTAAATATAAAAACGGAAGTGTTAAAAGGAGTCTTTTTTTAAACATGTAGACTTGTGGTATTTATCTGATATTTGCTTTTTTTGGCGAGATGCTTGTGAATTCTTTGATATATAAAAAAATACTAAGGTTTTCAATAGGCGTAGGTGATCAATTAGGTTTTATAAAATTGGTTTACTTAGGTAATTAAAAGTTAACAAAGTTTAAAAAATGCTAAATAAAATACTGGGTTTAAAAAGATTTTAAAATGAGTATAGCGTCGACTCATCTCATTTTAGGGAATTATTTATAGATAAAAAAATGTCGCCTTAATAAATAACTCATAACGAGGATGTAGAAAAAATATTCTGTTTTTAATCTGGAAGATAATTTAAAACATAACAGCCTGTCTTATCCATCACGGATAGCTATAGGTTTTTTAATCTATTTTTAACCCGTTAGCGGCGCTGAGCGATCTCAGAACAGATTGCATTTTTTCAAGTAAAGGGTTAATTTTTTTATTGATAATAAGGCGTTTTAAGATTTTAATAAGTGTTGTAAAATTGTATGATAAAAACTAGGCTCCCATGATCAAAATTACGTTGAAAGGTCGTCAGTTTATTTTGTTGTTTTTGGTGATAAAAACACAAAGACACAAAAACAAAATTAGCTTTTAACAGAAAATGATAAGCTTGAGAAATAAATGACTAATACTATGAGTCCTACAAATTGTAGCGTCTATTTATATTCCTTAAAAAAATTGATACCCGAAAATCATACTTAAGAACATCCTTTAGCCGGAAATAATATACTGACCAAAAATTAAGTTAAGTTTTTCTTTGCCTTATTTATTCATTCTTTTGATCTCATTCGAAGTCTATTTTTCGTTACTTCTTGGTTGTCATGCTAAATCACGCCTCTCACAACAGTCATAACACGACACACGAGCTGTGCAGTGTTAAATTATATCTGGGATTGGATTTACGAGCGGTAGCAGGGTTAACTGACGCTCTAGGAGAAATATAGTTATTTATAATAAAATTGCTTGACAAATTGTCTCATGGTGAAATATAATGCCTATTAATTAGTTAAAAATCAACATGTACCTATGTGTATTATTATCTTATTTTGAGCTTAAGTTTTAATGTTACAATAGAAATAACAATGAATTTGTAATTTGGGCCCGGCACCTAATTAACTTAGTGGGGTAATAATGTAGATGAAGGATTATACGGCGCTCTGTAATGAAAAAGTCATACCAAAATTTTCTCATATTTTGCAATTTTTTAAGTAGCAGTTGCCGGTGACTCCATCCATGTGGAAGTTTTGTATGTATGTATGTACTATTACTTTATTGTATAAACAAAAGAGATAACAATAATAAAATAGACTAAAATATCCCTTTAAGTGATCTCTTCCCAGTTAACCATTAACCATTTTAAAACCGTATTAACCTTGTAACTGTGATCTCACTGTTTTCGCACTTTAGTCATACCCTAATCATTACGGATGATATACTTAACGTTATCCTTAGCACTTCTAGAAATTAAAAGCACAAAGCGTTGTCTTATTAGTTTATGTTTTATATTTTAAAAAAAGTTACAGGAAAAAAATAACCCGCTATTTCAAATAACCCTTCCTTGCATAAAAAATAATGAGGTTATGTCATTCTTATTTTTATCAGTTTTTATAATATTACATTTTTACTTTGTTAGCAAGTTTTTGACGCATGCTGTAGTTCAATTATATATTTACAGGCGTAAGATGTGGTTTAAATAATAGGTTAAGCATCGATCTAGATGTTAAAATACATAATTAACTATAAAGCATTAGTCAGATGTATTTATTAGAAATCACTACATAGTACAAAACAAAGTCGCTTGCGCTGTCTGTCCCTATGTATGCTTAAATCTCTAAAACTACGCAACGGATTTTGATGAGTTTTTTTTTAATAGATAGAGTGATTGAAGAGGAAGGTTTATATGTATAATACTTTAATCCGGAGCGAAGCGAGGGCGGGTCGCTAGTCCTCAATAAATAAGTTTAAATCAGTTCTAGATTTATCTCTATTTCCTCCAGAAAAGCCCATTTTTTTCGAATTAAAAGTTCTTTTTGTCTTTTTCCAGAACTCACTAAGCATCAAAAAATACTATCATGACATAAAAGGTGACAAAAAAGAAATCCAGTGGGTACATATCGGATAACGTTCTGGGATTGAACCCTGGACCCTTCGTACAATGGAACTCAAAATACGCGGGCCGCCCACGCAACACTAAAACAATGAATTATTCAACAGTATTCATGATTTGGGGTTCCTTTGGCCAATAAATTAGTTTCAATAACTAGCAAGTCCAATATGACATGTGACTCAAAACTTTGGTAGTTTTGTATTGTTAAACTATAAAATCTTAGACAAATCCGGTTTTTTTACATGATTTTAATTTGGGTATCAAAATAAATTAAATATACATACATAACTTAAACAGAGCTTAAGTTTTTGTTGTAAAAGGACAAATAAGTAACATGCCATACATAATGGCTTGTTTGCGGCTGATCCCTTTTCGTTAACGTTTATTATTTTTAATATTTGTTCCTTTCTTACAACTAAAATACAACAAACATACCGAAATACGTACGCTTTTGTAACATGCGGTTTTTATGTTAAAGAGAAGGCACACGAACACTCAGGCCACCTGATGGTAAGTGGAATCTGAGACCCATAGACATTTGAATTCTCAATACTATAATCCTAAGACGTCAAATGCGTTGCCAACCCTGAGGACTAAGATGGAATGCCTCCATGCTAGTAATTTCACCGGTTTTCTTATCCCCACACCGGAACACAAAAATGCGAACACTGTTGCTTGGCGGATGATTAATGGATAAGATGGTGATAGCGATCCGAACGGATCTTGCACAGGGTCCTACCACCACTAAAATAGATGGATAGGTCAAAAATAATAATTATTAATAGAACCCTCTCCGTCCAGACCCACTCGATCTTTTCCCCAATCAAATAACATCCAACGCTCCATTGTCCATCTGGCAAAAAGTTAACACTTCCAATTTCGGAGACCATTCCTTTAGTTTTTACTTCGCACAGAAAATACAAAGAAAGGTTTCAAAAGTCCTTTTGGAGAAGTTAAAAATGCTGACATTCTTGAGACAAATCTTGGTAGAAAATCTTCACGTAGTGGCGTTATTAAATTATTGGTATTTGATATGTGAATATTCGAGAGTGCTTTTCCCATTAAATTGTGATTTTGAAATGTAATCTAATACTGAACTTGAATTTTACTATAAAAAATATTTTTTATCAATATTTATATTATTTTTGCTGGGTGAGTGGTCGGTCGTAGGTCGTTTATACTTACTGAGAGTTATTCAAAGGGTTTTGACACTTGTGAAATATCTAAAAATACTAACAAGAACAACTCGAAGATATATTTTCAATATCTTATAGGGGGCCTTATTCCGAAATGACTTTGCACCTATTGCTATAGCATTGTCAACGTTATGGTATCTCATATCGAAGCTTAAAAGGCGAAATGGGATAAGCGACATTTTTTGTGATATTGAGTCACATATATCGTTCAGATCAGCAGATTTTTCTGATTTAAACGATATATGTAACTCAATATCACAAACAATGTCGCTCATCCCATTTCGCCTTTCAAGCGTCGATATTTACTTGACAGTAATGGTGACTAAGTTAAAAACAATACGATAACAATACCTTTAAAGACAAAGTAGAATGGTGTAATGAGAGCTGTTCAAGAGCCCTTAGGGTTTAGGTATATTTAAGGGGTTCGTATTTTTGACCATCATCATTTGGCAAACTTTTATTTCGCAAAAACGTATTTGTGCTTAAACTTATATTATATATGTTACATGGCCTTATTACATATGTTAGGTTAGGTTAGACATTTAAAAAAATGCGGGGGGAAGTACAGTCAAGGTCAAAAGTATGTATACACTTTAGTACCTTGTCTATTTAACGTCATGCTTAAACTGCCATATGAAATTATCCAAGCGATTAAAGTGACAAGGTACTAAAGTGTATACATACTTTTGAACTTGACTGTACCTCTTTGCCAAATGTAAGTTTGTCAAATGATGATTTGGTAAAACATTAGGAAATCTATATCTAATCTTTCTTTACTCCTAATTACGCGAGTTTTGCGGAATTTCGTTTATCACTGTTTCCCCGAGAATTGTCCAATTTTTGAAAAGATGTAGCCCATGGGCTATTCCAGACTGTAATCTACCTTTGTGCCAAATTTTATTATATCAAAGAAGTAAGATAGGATAAAATGAGATTTTCTTTAAGAGGACTGTAAGTCAAATATAAATCTGCCCTGCTAGCCAAAGCCAAATAGCAGTATGTCAAATAAGTCTCCTGTAGCAATCAAAACCTTATTACTAACAAGAGAAGATTGAATCTACTTTGGCAATTGAATCTGACATACTGTGTTTTAGCTTAGGAGGGCAGAAATTGCGATAGGATTTTTCTCCCCTGATACGTTGTCCGATTTTTACGTTTTTTTAATACGTTGTAGATAGTATAAAAATTAGCTGTAAGTTTACCTTTCCAATAAAACTTTTAATGGAAATAAAAAAAAAAACAGAAACGGAAACGTACAGTAATATTTTTTCATAATTTTTCCAACTTACTTAAAAAATCGTGGAAATCGGATAAGATTTAGGGGTTGAGAAAGGTGCCCGAAGCTAAATTAATATGGATTATTTTTGACAGCTACGCGATTTTAGCATCGCTTCACAATCATCTTAATATATTTACAAGTAAATAATTAAAGCAACTAGTTTCAAATTAATGCTTTAAAATATCTCCAATGAATGCCTAGCACGGTAAGCTTGAAATATGGCGGGCGGATACGGCAATTAGTGGAGTCAACGCGGCCATTTGTTACCTGTGGAACTAGCGATTTAACAGAGAGGGTGATTCCGGAGATCGCGTTTTAATTTGGGGTATTATGACGGTGACTTGCGTTTAAATGACAAGCGATAAGAACTATTAAGTACTCGTAAGCGTAGAGGTCGTTTTATCTATTTAAGTAAACGTTAACGCCAAAAACATAATGTCGATAAACGACTGCAATGAAGTGGCGTTTACGCCATTTTATCTAATGTGGGTTTTCCAGCAGTCGTACTCAGTTATCGAAATGTAATATAAATTAAGAAATACTGGGCCTCTATTCTACTGCGTTATAATGATATCACGTTTGACGTATTTTAGAATCGTTTGTGTCACAATCGCCATTATTGTAAATGACATAAGAGTTATCAAAACGTTGACAACACGGAAACACGTCAAAGAGGATATCGTTATTACCGTGCAGAATCCCAGCCCTGGATTACGGAAAGTACTCGAATCGTCTCCTCGTTTGTAAACGTTTTTTCTTTTGACTCCCTGGTTATTTGTGTCGTGAAGTGTACACACACATGCTTACTTAAAATGGCTAAATTTGTTGGTATGGTCTCTTTTAAATTATTAAACTTTATGGTAACTTTTGATCTTAAGAAATTAAGAAATCAAGAAAGAATATCATGTATTGAGTGCTTTTATAATTACTTACAAACAAAGTGAAAACCACTCAAAACCTACAACCAGCTCAGCATAAATGGTAAAGAAAAAGCATTTCGAGAAAACCTGCACATTGCACTCACTAAATAATTACTATGACAGAAAGGTAACAGGCAACATGCACAATTTTTTTCTTAGGCTCTTTGGAAAGTGCTATGAAAGAGAGGAATAACTGTATACGCGAAATAACTAGCGTGTAATTTTTTCGTAGCATATGTAGCTTTAAAAGTCATAGTTCAGACTCCTTACAAAAACACTCTATACAAAAGCGACGACAGGAATGACGTCACAGCTGTTCCATGTTTAAAAAATAAGGACCTTATAAAGAAATTTGCATTTATTTCGTAAATTACTATGTTGAAGCCAATATCGTTGAATTAAAATATTACGTAAGTAAATGGAGGATGCCGAAAAATACAATCTAAACATTAAAAGGACTTTTAAAATTGTAACAAGTTTTGATTTTATTTAAAATTTAAATATACGGGTCAAAACTTAGTGTATTGCGTTTTATGTGCTTTTTTTACATTTTCTCCTAAATCATATCAATAGACCTCAATTCTGATTTTCATGCATGTTCTCTATTGTACAAAAGATCCCACAAGATAGTTGCGTGGACAAAAATTATATACAAAAAGAGCTGAGATTTAAAACTCAGCGATCTGCAGTCTTATTAGATTAAAAAAAACTTGACACTAAAACCTTAAAACGCTTTAAGTATTTTGCACCGCAAGAAACTGTTTCAAAGCAATGCAAAAATTCGCAACTAAAAGACAACAAATATTAAAAGCAAGGCGTCGCACGCTTCTCTCAAGCAACGTTCCTTGCCCAGTTCACAGATTTCCATACAAAAACGTACCAGACATTACGTTCTTGGCACAGAATACGTAACCGACAAAAGTCCAATTTTGCTCCTCATTGTGTATTCGTTTTGGACTTGAATCATATTTTAGTCGCTTGCGGTCGGGAGCTGACTTTCCTTTTGCAGGTTAAAATTTATTTTATAGTGACAGTGTGTTTACTTAAATGATTGCGTTTTTGTCAAACATCCGATTTAAGCCTAAGGTAATATCTAAGAATAACAACGGCCATTAGATAAAGCGATTTTTAAAATGGTTTCAGTTTTAGCAGTTCTTATTTTTTATATATTATTATATTCGTATTTGACATGTAGGTACTTTCTTTAATTTGAAACTTCATTAATAACCCCCCCGTGTGGTTGCCGGGTTAGAATAGTGCCACTCCATGTCTTCCCGTGGATGTCGTAAGAGGCGACAAAGGGAATATAGGCTTGTAGTAGATACTGTTAGGCGATGGGCTTGCAACCTGTCACTAATACACTGGTAAACATCATAGCCTGATTGTGCAAAATGTGGTTACAGAATTATCAACAAGGTCTTTAGAGTTGTTGGCAATTCTGTAGCTCTGCCTACCCCACTCTGGGAATAAAGGCGTGAGTTTATGTATGTATGTATGTGTCATTAATAACCGTAGTACTTCATCTTGACAATGAAACATATCAATTGCTTTTTGTCGTTCTTTGCTTTGTCTTGTAAAAACAAATCGGAGAAATAAACACACTTATAACTTTAAACCATTAATCTTTCACGCAAGCATTATAACGCCGGATCATAAATACTTATTTTTTTATACAATAGTCAAATAACGGGTTCCTGTGTCTTGTTAAGGATCGACATACAACAATCATATTTATTGTATGTTAATATAAATAATTATACAGACACTTGTCGCTCTGCTCCCGTCCTATTATGCTTTACAGTCCAAAAGAAAAAGGTAATAAACGTGTGAAGTTTTTACATTCATAATACCTTTTATTATGAGATGGTGTGGCGTGGCTCAAAATATTAAGAGTCGCGTCCGCCGATGTCTTGCATAGATAATGCAGCTGCATTGTTGCCTTGATGCGTGCGTTAAGGGCAAGTGGAATAAAAATCAACAAGCAATAACTAATATTCTATTTAAAGTGAATTGCTGTCGCCTTAGATGATTTTAGTAGGTATAAACACTTTAACCGCCTGTATCTCAATAACTATTTCATAAACGGATTACTTAATCAAAAAACTGATTTCACAAACCCGTAATATTTTTAAAAAACCTATCCAACAATACCCCACACTATAGGGTAGACGAAAAAAAAAATACATCTCCACGTTACGTGTAGGGAAAGTACCATTTTTTTATTTTTTTTTACATTTTATCGTACCACTTTATTAGCGTGACTAATATACATATTCATGCCAAATTACAGCTTTCTAGTACCAACAGTCTTTGCGCTAGGCTGCGGACGGACGGACGGATGGACATGGCAAAATTATAAGGGTTCCTAGTTTGACTACGGAACCCTAAAAAACAATGACACAGGATGTTTTTTTTTACAACTTTTGACACCAAAGTTTTGAAATACAGTTTTAACGCTATTTATATTCACTGTAAAATAATTTATTACAGCTTACAACATAATCAGTCAGTAATTTATTTAAGTTTCGACTTTACATTTTAAGTCAATTTATATTTATATCGTTTAATTATTTTTTGATTAATAATTTTATTTATTGTTTTAAAATAAAGTAATAGTTGTATTGTATTGCAACGTAATAAACTACATCTTAAAGCCGTTGCAGCGTCCATTGCAAGACAAAGCCAGTCACGCCCCCAGGTCGTGGTTAACGCTTTGGTAAATCAACTTTTAATAATATGAACATCCTTTGTTTAAATACGTGTCTAAATTGTGATAAATCTTACGACTAATAAAAGGAAAACATAATAATGTAAACGCCATTTAAGTAAAGTATTCAGTATAATTTCTTGTAAAATTGAAACTATGCTACATCTAATTTCATTAATCTCAGCATTAATTATTTACCTATTTTATTAGTTACCGATTACTAACAGTCCGTTGCGCCGTAACATCTAATATATAAAATTCTCGTGTCACGGTGTACGTTATTGAACTCCTCTGAAACGGCTCGACCGATTCTTATGAAATTTGGTGTGCATATCGGGTAGGTCTGAGAATCGGCCAACATCTATTTTTCATACCCCAAAGTGACATAAAAAAATAATTGCAGCGGGCGAAGCCGCTGGCGGATCGCTAGTAAACATTTAGACAGTTCTCAAGGATTGTTAGGAATCCGCCAAAATAAACGTATTGTGTTGCTCTGTAAACAAAGTTTTTTATTTAACCAAAAGTTTACATTTTGAAACTAAACTTATTTAGCTTTAAACACACTAAAAACATACCTAAAAACAAAGAAACGACATTTAAAGTCTGTTAATTGGCATGTCTATTCCCACTTTATACTTCAAATCATTTAACTTGTATACTCTTCGGTATTATAACCTCACCACAGCACATTCGCCATCTTTGTTAAAATCAAATCCTGTTTTACCGATAAAGCAGCTATGACGGTGGCAGCACCATCTGTTAATCTTGCTAAGTGCACTTCTACTTTACCGAGTCATGTGTCAATTTAAAGAAATCTTATTGTTTCTTTATAAACATTTAAATTTCCAAGACAGACCGTTCTAATAAAAACATCAAGTCCGCTTTTCTACGATATCCCAAGGCAACATTTTATCATTTGTATCTAACGAGAAAGAAAGAAACAATTTCTCCTTTATCGCAATATTAGGGAAGTGACACAAAGGTGCGATCGCGAACGTGCTGTATCTCGGAAACTCCGTATCGCTAAAGTTGTAGGAACATCCTATATATTGTATTCTATGAAATCTAAAGGCATATGTACACGTAAAAACAATACGCTTTAATGAGAGTTTCTGTAAGTCGGTTCCATGAATGACACAATTCACATTTGTAATCGACTTCGATAATTAAATAGTGGGTCAAACTTAATATAAGACAAAGATTTAGTGATACTTATTTTTCATAAGCAAAAATCCAATATAGGAACCAATGTAATCATTTAATAAACATGCAAAGCTTAAAAATTTTGGTCTTAAAAAACCTGATTGATCAGGAACTCAACGCTAATAAATGGCTCCATTACGACCAGTGAGTCACCGCTCCCACTGAGACAGTTAAATTAAAATAGCTGTTTTATTCAACATCACTGGGAATACCCCCTAAGGGCCGAAAGTTCTCGAAGTCTAACAATAAATCAATGCAATCGCTGATCGGCAGAACTTACTAATCACCCTAAGGACGCAAGTTTTAAGGACGCTTTGTTTGCTGCTAGCAGCGCGCAGGTAATGCTCTGCAAATGGTTTTCATATTTAGTATTTTCTGATATTGTGACAACATTTTTAGAACATGCTGTGATTGTAATTGTTAAAATTATGATTCAGATATGGGGTGCTGTTTCACGTAGAACTAACAAAACGTAACAAGGGCTTGTAATACTGTTAGGCGATGGGCTTGCAATCTGTCACTAATACACTAGTAAATTTCTTGGCCTGATTGTGCAAAATGTGGTTACAGAGTTATAAACAAGTGTTTTTAGATTTGTTGGTATATCTGTTGCTCTGCCTACCCCACTCTGGGTATGAAATCGTGAAGTTATGTATGTAAATAAAACGTATCACGTAGGATACACTTATCTGTTTAGATATATAATTTGAATCCGGCTTCTCATTACCACTTTTTTATTAGCATGCTATTTATTTTAGTAAGTTAATATCATTGTCTTCTTTCACTCATCCTCAAATTACCTAGGCCGCATCCCCATATTTCTGTGTCTGACTATCTAAGTTAATATCGATTCAAAATATTGATTGTCTGTTAATGGCGTCGCTCCACATTTGTGGATCATTTGTTGCGCCTGAGTCGC
This sequence comes from Acleris holmiana, assembly GCA_949316455.1. Taxonomy (NCBI): domain Eukaryota; kingdom Metazoa; phylum Arthropoda; class Insecta; order Lepidoptera; family Tortricidae; genus Acleris; species Acleris holmiana. The sequence goes on along the minus strand of OX438768.1, from coordinate 21,256,616 downwards.
TAAATTGATACGTATTCAGATCGTCGCGTTTATCACGCGCCGGGCCCAAATCAAAAGCTCTGTAATGATAGTGTTCGTGCAACAATGAGACAATGCGGCTAAGCGTGAAATGGTTGTAAACTTGAGGGTTCTGTTGTGACCAAAATTTTGCAACAAATCTGGATTTTTTTATAGCCCTTCATAATATTACAGTTATAAGCCCCATATTGCAAATGATCGCGGACAGGCTCGACTGTCCATATATACGACACTGCCGTGGTCTACATGCGCCTATTCGGGCTGCTAGCTTTAAGTTTTAATTAATTTATTTATTTATTTATTAGTAGGAAATTAAACAGTTACAATTAAACAAATATGAAACATGAATAGGAAACACAAAACCAATTAAAGGATTTCACATATAGTGCCTAAGTAGCTAATTCTAAGTTTAGTAAAAACTTCCAAATTACACGCACTTACACAAAAACACGTGCACAAATAATATTTAAAATGTACCTACTAATCATAGTTATAAGTATTTACTAACAAAAATGTGAGTCAATTGTTACTTGAATGAATAAATTAAATGAAAAAATAAAAATGAAAAAATAAAAATATGTATATATATTTTTTTCATGTATCATTTAGACTTAATTTTAAAAGTTTGAAGATTGTGAGGTGATGTAATCGCGTAGCTAAAATTTGTTTCATACAAATTTAGCTGTAGGCGATAACGTTTCTCACCACCTTAATCAAGTCAGATTTCCAGGATTTTTGAATATGTTGTAGTTAATATTTAAAACAGTGTGGTTACCGGGTTAGAATAGTGCCACTCCATGTCTTCCCGTGGATGTCGTAAGAGGCGACTAAGGGAATAAGGGCTTGTAGTACTGTTAGGCGATGGGCTTGCAACCTGTCACTAATACACTGGTAGGTAAACATCTTAGCCTGATTGTGCAAAATGTGGTTACAGAATTATCAACAACTTTAGAGTGGTTGGTATTCTGTAGCTCTGCCTACCCCACTCTGGGAATAAAGGCGTGACGTTATGTATGTATGTAATATTTAAAACCAGAATTTGTTTCTTCCCAAGTAATATATTCATGGTAAAGAAAACGTACAGGTCTTTTTTTTCATAATACCTATGTATATATACAACATTTAAGAGTCGTCAAAATCGGACTTGATTTAAAGGAAGACGAACGTTACCGCATTTTGTATGGAAATGTTCAGCCTCACAATACTCTTAAAAAGTAAAGTAAAGTATTTTACTTGTGTTTTTCAAGGTCACTATAACATCTTTAATTGTTAACGAGTCATACATATCTACCGTAAATTGCCATCGTAATGCATCTTTATCTTACAAAAAATACTGAGCCGTTTTCAAAAAAGAACCTAGTTAATGGCTTAAAAAGAACAAAAATCACGATTGCGTCCTTTGTGTAGCGAAAGTTAGTCATACAAACTATACGGGTAACTCTCATTACACAAGGGAATTAATTAAGTGGGGCTAGATAAGTTGCATTCGACAATCGTTAGCGATTATGTTTCGACAGACAAATGTATGGAATTGACGTTAGCCACCGACATAGTCACGTGGTACTATCTCGGTAGCTTACGTCAATTTTACATACTTTTTATTTGAAACATAATCGCTAACGATTGTCGAATGCCACTTGTCTGGCCGCAGAGTTTTGTTTTAATTAAAGCCCTTAACTATGTACATTTTTTTGAAAACGTCCCTACTATCAAATTTTAACCGATATTGAGTGTATACAAACTTAACCTAACTGCATACTTATTAAAAATTAACGTCATTTATGCTGTGTCTAACTAAGATCTCTACCATTATTTTGACCAGTCACCCAATAACAATACGTTCCTACGGAACCCCATTCCGTGTCACGGGCGGTGGTCCGCGGCCTACAATTTGCGGCGACTTATTTTAATACAGCAACAATTGTGCAATTTCAGAACTCATTCTTTCTGCTCCACGAATTATTGTGTACGTGGTCGCATTGCTGAACGGGTCGAGCGATGAGTCGCCGGATGAGTTGTGGCTGGTTATATATTATCTTACTTTACGAATCTGTACTAATATTATAAATGTGAAGATGATTATGTGTTTGATACACATTAACGGATAAACTGCTTAACCAATCCAGATGTTGGTATGGAGAATTGGACGATTTCTGAGGGAAAAGCGATAAACGACTTCTAGGCGGGCGGTGCCTCGGAATTCAGCTAGTAATATTATAAATGAGAAAGTTTGGATGTTTGTTACTCAGTTACGCTTTAACCACTGAACGGATCGGGATGAAACTTAGCACACATATAGGTTAGGTCTTGTAATTGGATATAGGCTACTTGTTATTCCAGTAAATTGGACAGTCCCACAGAAATACCAATAAATCAGAGGCTGTTGAAACGCTGTTAATTGGCAACGCAGCGCCACCATGGTGGCAGACGAGGCGCTTGATGTTTCTTAGGATATAATTATCTCTATTAATAACGTCTACAGATGGTTGAAGAAATGGAGGATCAGAGCTGGCACTGCTAAGTCCAACCATATAACTTTCGCTCTCAGAAGGGTGACTGCTCTTCCGTGGAAATGGGAGGGGTCACACTGTCCCACAAAACATGCATCAAATACCTTGGTATGCACATTGACAGAAGACTTACTTGGAAGGAACACATACGGTCGAAACGACAAGAAGCCAATATACGGTTCAAAGACATGTTCTGGCTGATCGGCAGGCAGTCTAAACTATCCCTGGAAAACAAGCTTCTGATCTACAAGTCAACACTCAAGCCAATATGGACGTATGGAATAGAATTATGGGCACAGCTAGTCACTCCAATGTTAAAATCTTGCAACGATTCCAAAACAATGTTCTAAGGACAATCACTCTCCCTGGTTCACGCGTAACACAGAAGTACATGAATACCTCTAAATGGAAACAGTCAAGGAAACTATCCGTCAGAATTGCTTACGATACAAGCTACGATTAGGTAAACATAAGAATGTGCTGGCACATCGTCTAACAGACACCTCCAACAATACAGTCCGTTTGAAGCGGGCTCACATCATGGAAATTGACGCAAGGCTATAACAGTGATGACCATATGGAGTGACATGTCACAGGACGTGCCAACTCTCAAACATCTATAATTATCTCCAACTATCTGATTATAGCCAATGGCTGATTGCAGAAGGACAAAAAAAAAACGTCTGCCACGTGTGCTGATGATATCGAAATTTTGATTGTCAGCTCCCTAACTACAGTAAAATAGAGGCCGAGGTACATCTTAATATACCTACACTAGCTGCTAGTGTAGGTATATTACCTGGGCCTCTTTTCTAATGGGTTAAAACGATATTGCCTTTGACGTGTAACTGACAGTAATGGCAGCCGAGTTGAAAATAGTACTATACTATAGTACTACGTCAAACGTATCGTTTTAACCTAGGAACATAAGCGAGCCGTGCGCGTGATGGCCGGCAAGTCGGAGGACCCGCACGTGAGCTCTTCCGGGACCTTAGGATCCTACCCCTGCCTTGTGTATTCATATATCAAGTGGCATTATTCACAAAACAAAATATAGATACATTTAAGCGCAGGGGCGTCAATAAAAACTACTATCTCCGGAGCAATAAACACCGAAACAGGCTGGTCACCGAGGCACACAAACTCGCCAAGTCAGAGCGGTCGGTGTACTATTCGGGGCCCTCTGTTTACAACCGCCTGCCTGACACCATACGTAATGCAGCTACTACCGCAATCTTTATTAAGAAAATTAGAAACTGGTTACAAAAAGAGTTGTTTTATAGCTACGACGAATTTATGAATCCGTAGGAAGAGAGGACAATAGAGAGATCTCTCTCCAGGCGGGTGTTATGCCTGGGGACCGAAGTCCATTTGGATGAAGTTGGAAGTTGTATATAAGTCAACCGACTGAAGAAACTTCGTTAGCGCGATGTAGCGCACTGTCAGATTTAGTTGCGCTGTCTGACGCTGGTGGCTGTTACAAGTTGTCACTAGATGTCGCTAGGTCGCCACAAGTCTATTTTTATATAATTTTATGATACTTTTATACACATTTTATATTTAATAATAATAATTCAAATTGTCAACAAGTAATTAATGTAATTCTATGTAATCCCCTAATGAATATTAGGTATGACATATAACTATGTTATTAATAAATTTTCATTTCTTTTCATTTCATAATAGAGACTCTAGTAATTTTATTTGACGTTGACACGATGATCAGGGCTGGGACTCTACACGGTAATAATGATATCGTCTTTGACGTGTTTCCGTATTGTCAACGTTTTGATAACTCCTATGTCATTGATAATAATGGCGGCTGAGTTAAAAACGATGCTAAAACATGTCAAACGCGATATCGTTTTAAAGCAGTAGAATAGAGGCCCTGGGTAGTCTCTTTACGTCTTTAACATCGTCATCGTTCTTGCTTACATACATACATAACATCACGCCATGAAACGGAATGAATCCCAGAGTGGGGAAGGCAGAGCTACAGAAATACCAACAACTCTAAAAAGACTTGTTGATAATTCTGTAACCACATTTTGCACAATCAGGCCAAGAAGTTTACTAGTGTATTTGTGATAGGTTGCAAATCCATCGCCTAACAATACTACAAGCCCTTATTCCCTGAGTCGCCTCTTACGACATCCACGGGGAGACACGGAGTGGCACTATTCTAACCCGGCAACCACACGGACTTGAATTTACTTCGTTATCATATCGTGGTCATAACGACCAAGTTCTTATATACTTAAAAGAAGAAACACATTTAATAAAAAAAACGATGTGACTTAAACCCTAAAAATGGCAAAAATATAAAAGTGAATTCAAACCATTTTGATTTTTAATTAGCATAAAAATGGTTACAGGAAATTACCCCTTATAATTGCAATAATAAAAACTTTGTGTTAAATTTCAACATTTTCAATTAAAATTTTTACTAGTCTATATGTACCTATATATAAAAATGAATCCCTATTTCACTTGGTAACGGCATCACGCATTAACGGCTGAACCGATTTCGCTAATTCTTTTCTTTTGTCTTCGTTATCGTCAGGAGAAGAAACATATAAAAGAAAAAAAAAAAAAGTTCAACGGAAAAGTCAAAAATTTGCATCGGGACTAGCTAAAATTTGAAGCTAGTATAAAATAGTGTAAATGTATATCGGCGGTTGAAAGGCGAAACGCTTCAAGCGACATTTTTGGATATCCACAGTAAAGCGATTTCAGCTTACCACACATTGAATAATATTCAAGCTTAAGCAAAAATGGCCTAAAAGCCAACGTAATTATAATAATCACAGGACAATGTCACACAAATTGACCTAGTCCCAATTTAAGCTCTAGACTTGTACTATGGGTACTAGACAACGCTAAACTTACTTATATAGAGAAATATATACTTAAGTACATAGAAAACATCCAAGACTCAGGAACAAATACTCGTGCTCATCACACAAATATCTGCCCTTACCGGGATTTGAACCCAGGACCCCTAGCTTCGAAGGCAGGGTCACTCCCAACTAGGCTAGCGTGTCGTCAAATTGAGATGTAAAAAGGCTAAAATGTTGAAGTATCCTCCGACTTAAAAAATGTGTTTTCGTGTCGTTTCATTCAATGGGGTCTAAAATGAGGCATATTTTTTGGTTGGTTCAAGTGCCATTAGGGTGGCCAGAATAATCTGAAATCCATCTCAAACGACGCAGAAAAATTTGCTGATTCCGAATATGTATATAACTCAAAATCTCGCATTTTGTCGCTTGAAGCGTTTTGCCTTTCAACCATCGATATGAACGGATAAATTTAATTACGAATCAAAATGATTACCTATAAATTTGTATTAGAATGTATTTCTTACTTACATAATATCGACGGTTGAAAGGCAAAACGCTTCAAACGACATTTTTTGAAAAGTCACAATAAAGTGATTACAATGAATAAGAAAAATCTGCTGATCCCAAATATACCTGTAACTCAAACACACATTTTGTATATACTTTGAGTCTGTTTCACAATAGACAAGTTAATTCATCTGTAAAATAAAGATAGCCCTCTCTTAGTTTGCTTTCAAGTGTAAGAAAGGGAAAGAGCTAAATTTATTTGACAGATTTGCTTTACTTGACGGTCGTGAAACAGGCGGTAAGTGTGACACGTAAACAATACCAAAAAAACGTTACAAACATCTCAAAATTTAAAAAAGGAACTAAATTTGAAAGCACGTTCGTTACACGTTGCCAAGTGTTTAAAAGGAGTAGTTTTTTTTTCAGATGCGTGGCCATGTTTCGAGGCTTTTCAGCCAGGCTTTAGAAAAGTCGCACGTGGAACGAGCACACGTATTCAGCCATCGTTGGCGTGGATTTTGTAAAATTTGGATTTTTAGGCGTTATGGAATAATTAAGTTTGCCTTTGTCACATTGTTTTAGTTTATTCCAAAATTAGGGCATACATTGATTAACCTTTATTTTAGCAAACGAAGAAATTAAAAAGTTTTCGTTTTTTTTCGTCATTCGGGTTAACTAAATTTAAAGACAAAATAAAGACTCTTTGGAAATTATTAACGAGTATAAGGTTACTTTTACCTAATCCAAAAAACAACACAGTAGTTGAAACAAACACATTTACTTCGAGAAGTATCTCAAAAGAATGTATCCACGCACCAGATCTTACCGGAGTCTCTCATTCTTCAAAGCCTTAGTATTTTTTAAAGCAACGACGTTTGCTCCTGGTTTAAGTAACAAGAGCCTATTTTTTTTTAATAAAAAAAAAAAGTTTGTTGGCTTGGTGGCGAAGCTTGGTCACTCTTACTATTAATTTGCTACAGTGTAGGTAGTTAATGCTTAAACGAAAGGCTTCAAAGAAAGAACCGAGTATACTGTGTTGCCAGTTGCTCTATACTCTCTCTAGGCCACCCGATGGTAAGTGGAAACTGTGACCCATAGACATTCGCATTCTCAAGACTGCAATCTTAAGACTGCAAATGCGTTGCCAACCCTGAGAACTAAGATGGAATGCCTCTATGCTAGCTATTTCACCGGCTGTCTTATCCCCACACCGGAACACAACAATGCGAACACTGCTGTTTGGCGGTAGGTTAATGGATAAGATGGTGGATTTTCTCCTCTTAAGTAACTATACTTTGTTTTGTTTTTGTGATTACCCGTGACTTAAATCTCATTCCTTACACTATTACAATCACCAGCGATAACAAACATTGAGCTCAAAAAATTATTAGACACGATCGTATCTCTTCATAATACATGTGTATACTACTTATCACACCCCGTTATCAGCGGTGAAAATTCATTGAAATCGAATAATAGGGTTGTCACACTATATTCATTTAAGTCTAGTACATTTGACATACCGGTATAAATGTCGCTATTTTTTTTAAAAATGAAACACATTACTTTGGTTTATTATTATATTTTGTTACATCTGTGGCTGAATTATAGAAACATTTTGTTAATATCGTTAATCATCTGATATGTGGATGGTAACCTTGTAAATAAAACAACAGACCTGTAAGTTATATACTTCCATTTACTTTTCTGAATATATTATTAAAAGTTTTTCTAAATTGTTTGGTTTACCTTACCTTACCTTTTGGTTTACCTTTTGTTTACCTTTATTTAAATACCTAAACCGTCCGACTATAAATACAGTTAATACCTTTCAATTACATACATTGACCACTTCACACCAAAAAGGTTCCATTTGATGAGATGGTTCTTTCATTAACATTTTCCGTAACTCTGATGTTGGGTTATTGCATGTGCAAAATCCATCTTTTAGTCATTCATTTTCACTCGTCATAAATTTTCTGAATACTCCGCAAACATTATCCCAGCAATCGTCATATTTATACGTATTAACATGTTTTAACAGGAATCTTAGGCATCTTTCCTTAAAATTTATAATGCATTTGCATAATTTTATCATATCTGTAGGATAAAAAAATGAAATTTATTTAGGAAAAAATAATCAATAGATATTGGAAGAAAATACACAGAACAGTTTTACTAAAATTGCGAACCATTTTTTCCGCGTCGGATTCGGTTTATTTCCAGTTTTGCCATTAGCTCCATTTTAAACTGAATAAATTCAGCACGATTATCCATGAAATTCATATTTTTACTGAACATAAAACGAAATATGACATCAAACATATTTTGACAAAATTAAATGTCAATTTGACAGCTAAGTATTATTAAAGTGTTCAACAACCAAATTAAACCTTTTTAAAGTGAAATTTCTTCACAGTATATATAATACCTATGAATAAAACAAGTAGTTATATTGATTTCCTCAAATAGGTATATCAAATTATACCTACCGGTAAAAATATGAATGTAATGTTAATGTGTAGTGTCAGCCCTAGCATTTTCAATGTTTTTTCACCACTGATAACGGGGTGTGCTACTTATACTAAATACATGTTGGCCTTGTTGGGAGTGACCCTGCTTCCGAAGCCGGCGGGCCCGGGTTTGAATCCCGGTAAGTGCAGATATTTGTGTAATGAGCACGAGTATTTGTTCCTGAGTCTTGGATTTTTTCGTTGTCTCGTACTCATAGTACAAGCCTCGAGCTTAGTTTGGGACTAAGTCAATTTGTGTGAAATTGTCCCGTGATATGTATTTATTTATTTAATACATCCATTTACTTATAATATCGAATATTACATGTCGAGATAATACATGTCGTGACATCGAAGACGTGATCAGAAAATAGTTTTTCAGACTCGGTAATTGATGGTTATTTTCAAGTAATATTACTTACAAAAGTACTTTTACGCGTCAAATTCTACCAGTGCTTAATAGAATTATTCGAACCCCGCTCTCCTATACATGTTTTATTACGGTAGCTGTGCTGGTTTTTTTTAATCTCCCGTTCGACGGTCAAGTTATATAGCTACCATTACTGTAACTCGTTTATTTTTATTTACTTAACTGTCATCATTCTTTTACTATTTTCTCTTAAAAACAAATAATGCCTTTCTAAAATGCAACAAATCTGTCATTTACGTATGCCAATTTCTACGACGGCTGAGTTTAAAACGCTTCATCTTTAACCTTGCATATTGTAACTTTACTATCCCGATGTATGGCAGACGGCGTCGGAGAGGCAATCAATGTCTGAGTGCTGAGAAAAGATATTGTGCTTCAAGATTCGTCTGTTTATCTGTGCTAATGTAGTCTGCACCTTAGAGAGTTAGACTTTGTATGTTTCAATTATGTATATGGAGGTCTAACGTGTTTTTGTGCGTATTGTTTTTGTAAGGATGGCCATGCAACGAAGTTTAAAAAGAAATCTTACTGTTTTTAAAAATAAATACTGGTTTTCGAGGTCGAAATGACGTATTTTGAACTGCAATTCCAACCTAAATAGGAAGAATGTAAAGTAAAAGTTCCATCTATGCCACTACATGGTAAAAAAAAAACAAAAGGACGCGAGTGCCGTTACAATCCTTTCCCGCGTCAGAAGCGTGAATGTTCGAAATTTAAAATTTAATTAAGGCGAGCTCCTGCAGTCGGTTTCGCGCGTTAATCTCGTAAAGGCCGGGACACACGCGCTGCCCGCGTACAAAGCAATTTTTAATTGCGCCCCGGCTGAAAAGCGACGTGTCTTTGCCAGTTACGATTGATTAAAAAGAAAATGGTTGAAAACGGGTCTCCGACGTAATGAGGAATTCCTTCGGGATACGAAAAGGTCCGTTTGAATTTTTGATGACGTTCTATTTTAGAACTTGCGACGTTCTAGGTGGTTATTTTTGGCAACCGTAGGCGGGTTAGCGCTTCGTGAATTAAGGAGATATTTCGGCCTTATTAGTTTACCGTTCGTGTTCATTTTATTACACCTTGCCTTAGTTACTTTGATCTACTTACTTTGAAGCTTAAAAATGATACGCTTTATTTTTATAGGATGAATAAAATTTATGCCATGGCTAAAATTAACTCATAAATGTTTTTTTTAATGCTGTGAGATAGATACTTAGATGTAAATATTTGTTGATTGAATTACAAAATATCTACAAACATATTTAAAGCATCAAAGACAACCCAAACGTAACGAATTACTCAAAACATTCTAAGATAGCCATATGTGACACATGCTTGCACTGTAGCATCACTTCACCGCAAACCGTATCGCAGCTAAGAATCAGCATGACTCAGCGTCTGACGCCGGTCTGTCCTCGCCCTTACGCGAAGTCATGTTTTGTTTTTTATTTTTAAATCGTTTTATGGCTTTGATGTGGCCAGTAACATTGTGGAACAAGGACAGCGTTGTTTAAATTAGATCGTTATCGAAAGTCACATCCGTTTTTGTCCAACAAATAATTGTGATAGTTTGATATTATTTGACAAGAAAATGTTAAGACAGTTTTTTTTTCTTAAAAAGATTCGCCATCTAGTAGTGATAGAGATACTTACTTAATTATATCGTTTCTTAACTGTGAAAATAATACCCAGCTAAAACTTAATATTATACCTATGCGAGAGTAATCTTGTTCGTGCGTTGCATGTTGCATGTTTTGTTTGTTGGTTTTTAGGGTTCCGTAGTCAAACTACCTCTACCCTATAGTGTAGAGTGTAGTGTAGTATTATGGTTTTGTGAAAACAGTTTTTTAATTAAGTAATCCGTTTTGAAATATTAAGCTTTAAAGCGCAAATTTGTGTTAAATTCAAGTGCCCCCCCCCCCCCCTTAGCCAAAACTTCAAATACTAAAAATCTGAAAAATCTTAAATGAAAAAACATATAACCAATTTTAAAGGAAAACTATCACGACTAATAATTGGTTCTTAAGATACAGGCAATTAAAGTGTTTATACTTACTAAAATCATCTACGACGGCACCATTTGACTTTAAATAGAAAATTAGTGATATATACTTGATGATTTTTTATGTTTGTAGTACTTAACGGCTTCGGAACCCTACACTGAGTATGGTCCGACATGCTCTTGCCTGGTTTTAGATTCTATTTAACGTCTTTGTTTGGTGTGAAAATTAAGCCATGAGATACATACGTTTTATCACAGATTTTTTTATTGATTCCGAGGGAAAAGCCATGATTGAGTTGTACTGAGAGTAGGCAAGAACTTTTTTTAATTCTAATAAATTAAGTGCCCGGCCACCTTGAAAAAACAAAAAACATGATTTGCAATTTTATAAATAAGAAACTCTGGTATAATGGTGACTAGAACTCCGAACTCTTCAATGGCCCAACTGATTTTAATCAAATCTGGCTAAGAATTACTCCGATAAAACTAGTTTTCTATTGAAAATGAACATCCAAATCTGCCCATCCGTTCAGGAGATATAATGCCACGGACAGGGTACTGGGGGGTAGTGAGATGCTATATAATTTAACCTTTATAACGTATAACATGGTTAATAAGACATGGTTGTATATTTATCAGAAACATATTTTCATTCAAAAACTTTAGAGGTTCTATCTTATTATTTTTATGAGAGCGATTTGCCATTTCTATCACACAAACACTCATGTTCAACCTAACCTACGTAATAAATGCTTAAGATATCCTGAAAACATTATTGTTATAAAAGAAAGTAACTACAGACGAAGAAGAAGTAGACAACACCCCTGCGTCGAGTATAAAAACTTATTTTTAGAATCTATAAAATATGTGGTTACTTATTCACACATACATACATTAAATCAGGTCTGTTTCCCAGAGGGGTAGGCAGAGACAACTTCTTTCCACCTGCTACGATCCTGACATGTAACTTTCGCTCCTTCCACATTCATACATCGAGTCATGCATGCACGTCAGTTTCGGGTACTTAAGATTTTGGTTAGTTATTTAACTTTAAAAAAAAACCCGTGAATGTCGGACCATGCTCAGTGTAGGGTTCCGAAGCCGTAAAGTAATACAAATGTAAAAATTAATAACTCATTTTCTATTTAAAGTCAATTGTTGCCGTCTTAGATGATTTTAGTAGGTATTAACACTTAAATCGCCTGTATCTCAAGAACAAGATGTCTACTTACTTGTGATAATTTTCCTTCAAAATTCGTTTTATTTTCTTTTATATAAGTTTTTTTTTAGATTTTTTAGTATTTGTAGTTTTGGCTGTAGGGACACTTGACTCAAACAAAAATTAGCGCTTTAAAGCTTAATATTTTATAAACGCATCACATAATCAAATATTTTATTACAAACCCGTAATTTTTTTGGAAAGACCTATCTAACCTCAACCCTCACCATCGAGTAAAAAAGAATACATCCCTAAGTTACGTGTAGCGGAGGTACCCTAGATTTTTTTTTTCAACATTTTATTTTACCAATTTGTTAACATGACTAATATGTATATTCATGCCAAATTACAGCTTTATAGTACTAAGAGTTTCTGAGCTAGGCTGCGGACGGACGGACGAACGGACATGGCGAAGCTATAGGGGTTCCTAGTTCGACTACGTAACCCTAAAAATACGAATTTGGGATGCATAAATTTTTTCACGTTAAATAACTGCATTTCCACATTCTTCATGGCAGACCCCGTCGAATCGGATGTAGGTCGTCGCTTCACTCAAAAGTGTAGTTTTTAACGTAATTAGTGGATGTAAGCTCACAAAGCCAGCGTTGAAGGATCCGTGCCAAGTTAACTTTACCGCAAGCTCTACTTGAAACTCTGAAATATTTTTTACTAGGCCTTTTTGGTTTATTCTAGGGCACTGTTAGCAATTTCATGATACTGGGTTAGTTTTACTGGTTAAAAAGCTAGTCACACTAGGAACCCTTATAGTTTCGCCATATCAGTCCGCAGCTTAGTACTACAAATCTGTTATTTGGTAAAATATCTTGAAAAAAATCGTTGGATCTCGAAAGGCATCGTAATATTTATATGTATTTGGGTATATTAATATGTTTAAAAACTCCCTAAATCCTTAGGTATTCCTAAGACACAAAGTTCCAAAAACCCAAAAATATATTCAAAATTATACACTGAAATTTAATAACCGCCAACTTAGTGTGTTTGTTTCTTGGACCGCGGCATCTGCCGCCAGTGCAGTGAGTTGTTGCGACTTTATAATTCAGCGAGTTCCAGGTTTGGGGGAAACTTGGATTAATTTAGGCCGGTTTAATGGTAGGGAAATATCTTGAGGCTCGAGGTATTCTAGGTTGTTTTTTATTACTTACATACATAACATCACGCCTTCATTCCCAGAGTAGAGCAAGGACTGAAAACCGCTTTACGGAAAACGGATAAGCCCTATAGACTGTGTTGCCGTATTGATATGACTATCTTTTCGAATAAGGTTACCGCTTCCATTGAGCTTGTTGTCCGATAGGGTGTTGGCAGCTTAATTGAATAGCGTATCAATAGGGTTGGGTTAATCCTATTTATTGCTGTCTCTTAGACCCGTTTACGCGTAAATGTCGCCGCGTGCGCCTAACAAATGCTAACCATTCTATTGTTAGGTTGTGCAATAATAAGTCTTAGGAATTGGGCACCGATATAAAAATAGATTAACATCTATTAAAAATTCTTTAAAAGCGGCAAGTGTATTAAGGGTTTTTGATACTTTAGACTGCCAGCGGAAAGCCATATCAATCGTATCAATGGCTCAGCCTTTGATTGCGGCTAGCCAACGACACGCTTGCCGCTCTGATAGGGTTTTTAAAGTCAAACCTATTGAATAACCCGATCAAAAGTGTATTTAACGGAAACCGGTTCCGGTTCCTGGAGTACAAAAAGAGCCTGGGCAGAGCTACAAAAATACCAACAATTCTAAAAAAAAAATGTTGGTAATCCTGTAACAACATTTTGCACAAACAGGGCAAGAAGTTTACCAGTGTATTAGTGACAGGTTGCAAGCCCATCGCCTAACAGTACTACAAACCTTTATTCCCTTGGTCGCCTCTTACGACATCCACGGGGAGACATGGAGTGGCACTATTCTAACCCGGCAACCACACGGAACGGTTTTTATTACTTATATTGTTTAAATACTAGCTGGACAAAGAGGAAGGTTTGCGAATAAGTGCTTAGCATAGGAAAAGAAATAGGTAGTCTGTTACAGCTGCAATAATCAGAATGCAATCGCATTGCCAACCCTGAGGACTAAAATGGAATGCCGCTGTCTTATCCCCACACCAACAGGGCTTGACGGCAGGTACCCTGCAAAAGGTAAAGGAAGGAAAGGTAAGGGTTTAGTGGTGGTTGGATCCTGTGCAGGGTCCGTCCGGATCGCTACCACCATCTTATCCATTAACCACCCGCCAAGCAACAGTGTTCGCATTATTGTGTTCCGGCGTGGGGATAAGACAACCGGTGAAATTACTAGCATAGAGGCATTCCATCTTAGTCCTCAGGGTTGGCAACGCATTTGAGGTCTTAGGATTATAGTCTTGAGAATTCAAATGTGTATGGGTCTCAGATTCCACTTACCATCAGGTGGCCTGAGTGCTCGTGTGCCTTCTCCTTAACATAAAAAAAAAAAAAAAAAAAAAAAAAAGGTCCAACCACCACTAAATAAATGTAATTGGGTATTTTAGAGTTCGTTAGGATTAAAAAAACAAATAATTTCGTGATTTTGGTTTTCAAGAGACAAAAACTATTAATTTTTAACTTACTACTTAATTAAAACACGAAGCTTGTAAGGAAATAATGAACCCCACCGCAGCATTTAAATTAAAGCAAGTTCTTGTTTAAAATCTCAACTGATTCAATTGTTATCGCTATCACGGACGGACTAATCTCATTACGCAGTTTCGTTTAAATAATTTACTGCAGCTTTCTACAATGGCGGACTAAGTGGGATTTAGTTCAAGTCTTTAAGTTCTTGGTTGATTAACTTGATTAAGATACCTTAAATCTGGTGACGTGGCTAAAACTACTATATACCTTTAGTTTCTATAGAAAATCACTCAATTATTGCTTTTCTCGGCACATGATAAGGTGTACCTGGAACCGGAGCAAAACCAATGGTGCAAACAAAAGAATTCTATGCACATGACGACTAAAATGTAGTTTTTGTTCATAATGATAGACGGAAAGATATCTGCTAGAACATTAGTTCAGCAGTAGAATATGACTTAGTGTTTGTTTCTGACTCTTGGGGGTTTTATATAAGTATTTATTTATCTTAATAAGTTTATCGTAGCCACAGTACAAACCTAAAGCTTAGTTTGGGACTAGGTGAATTTGAGTGAGATTGTCCCTTATATAACATTTAACATAACATCACGCCTTTATTCCCGGAGTGGGGTAGGCAGAGCTACAGAAATAGGTACCAAAAACTCTAAGAAGACTTGTCTATAATTACTGTAACCACGTTTTGCACAATCAGGCCGAGATATTTACCAGTGTATTGGTGACAGATTGCAAGCCCATCGCCTAACATTACACCCTGATATATATTTATTTATTATATATTATTGTACTAATAATAAATTATATACTTACTAGTGTTGACACTGAGTGTCTGTGTCATGTGTACGTTGACATAAAAGTTGTTTATTCCTAAAATACCAATCGATACTTCAGTCCCGCATTACGCCCACGTCAAAATTTGCCAGTTCAAAAATGAATATTGTATTACTTAGTGTACTAAAAATAAAGTCACTTTGACAAAATGTCCTAAATTTAGGCCGTTGTGTCTTACGAGTTTAAATAACAATTTTACCAAACGATGTTAACCACTAAACAGACGATTAGAACGTTAACAGTTGTCAAAATGTATGAACCAACAGTCGATTAACATTGATTAAATTTTTTCATTGTTTGGTGAAATTGGTGTTAAGTCCGAGTTTTATTCTTGTTTTTTTCGGTTTATTTTTTGGTATGTATAAACGTAGAGCTTAAATATCTAAAGATTTTTCTACATCAAATTATAAACTTACTTTTTAAATGGATCGTTAAAGTCGCCTAGTCGTCTAGTCGCACAGTGAACAGCTGCCTTACCTTAGTAAGGCAGCTGTTCACTTATGACAGATGTCTTGTCAGGGCTGTTAATTATAATTGAATCTGTCTTATTAGCAGGCACGTGATATTATTATAATCGGTTCTAATGCGGTTTACTGCTGTGGTTATAGATACACGTACAGATGTATTGCATAATTGTATTCCTTCGTATTTTCACGGGAAATTACAGAGGTGTCTTGCTAATTCAATCGATCATAGTGCAAAAAGTACTGTAATCGACTGAAATAGCAAGACACGTTCGTAGGTTTCCGTGAAAATACGAAGGAAAACAATTATGCAATACATCTGTACCTACAATAATGTGTTGTCACTAGGTAATTACGCAAGTTACATAAATGTATATGTTTTTTACCAAACTGCGAAGCGAAAAGAAGGGTAATGCGTTTAACAGTTAAAGCATATATTATGTATGTCCGAGTATGTATGCATATGCAGGCATATTATTCAAAAACAATTTTGATGGCCCATTCTACCCCTGTACTATTTAACCGATATAATATAGCCTTTGCTAAAGGTGTTAAGTACCCTACTTTTTCACAACCATTGTAACTTTTAAAATTCAATAAAGTATTCTTTATTAATTAAAAAAATACACAAGTGCAAATCATTAGTAGATATTGTTTCGAAGTACCTAGCTATCTGCGTGTGAAAACTGAAGCTAGAAAATGTCGGGTTTTACAATAAAACTATTGATTGGATTTTTTCACGGGATTTCCCTTAACGTCAATAATTATCCTCTCAAGGCCCACCATACTACAATCCGGTAGATTTTTGTTAGTAGGAATTTGAATCCACCAGCAAGGTAATAAAGTTCAATTACCTTTGCACTTTAATGACATTTTCAATTTTGAAACGAATAAAAATGAGCTTTATGTTCTTGAAATAAGGTTTAAATTGAAATGCCTGGATTATGTACTTTCTATAGGACACCAGGTCTTACGAGGATATAATAGATTTTTCCGATAGATATACAAATTATATAATAAAAGATATAAATGCACCTCTTCATTTTAAAATTTATAATTAGGTATGAAAAACGCATGGTTGCTGGGCAAGGTTGCAGTGTTATATGGTTTGTCAAGAAGTTATGGGTCTCATTGGATCATAATATATAGAAATAATATAAGACAGTCACTAGTCGGTATTCATTTTTTTTTTTACTAAATTTTGTAACTTAACAGCCTGAAGACTACTTGGCACTTTTTATCCTCGAAATTTCTAAGACTCACAGGTGCAATTATAAAACTTCTAAGCGGACCATAAACGTGGAAGAAAAAATGGAAGCAATATTTTCTTACATTATATACACAGACGCTTCCAACAATTCATTGATATTCAAAAACAACATACATACATCACATCACGCCTTCATTCCCAGAGTGGGGTAGGCAGAGCAACAGAAATACCAACAACTCCAAAAAGACTTGTTTATAATTCTGTAACTATATTTTGCATAATCAGGCCTAGAAGTTTAACAGTGTATTAGTGACAGGTTGCAAGCCAATCGCCTAACAATACTTCGAGCCCTTATTCCCTTAGTCGCCTCTTACAACATCCACGGGAAGACATGGAGTGACACTATTCTAACCCGGAAATCACACGGGGATTCAAACACAAACTTAATAAAATTTCATCGCGACCGAACAAAAAACAAACCCAGCAAAACAAACTGAAAATAAACTAGCATCCGCCACTGCGGATAAAATTGTGGTTAAGACACTTCTTAACCACAATTTTATCGCATAATCCTAGCCTAAACGCCGGCGAGACCTAGGTCTAGCCCTGCAATGCGAGCGGGGGGTAAACCCAGGCTTAAGTAAGCATTGTTTGCAGCGCTCATTTCTATTTATATGGTAATTATTTATTCTAGGTAAGGAAGTTATGGTTGGCTGCGGTAGATGGTGCTAGTAGTAAATTCAGTTTCTAAACTCGACATTTTAGTTTAACCCTAACTTTGTATTACACCTTCAGCGTTTTTGTTAATTAAACTACAGTAAATAGACAAAATAAGTAACAGGAGACAATCTAACACTAATTGGCCTCGTCTCAAACTTAAGTTTTAGGCTTATACTATAGGTAGCTACTAGAAAACTATATAAATACTTCCGAGACTCAGAAACCAATACGGGACTTCTAGCTTCATAGGAAAGGTCACTACCAACTATGCCAACCAAGCGAATAATGTTTTATGGAAGCAGAGGGTATTAAGTATTCATATCTAATAGGGAACATGCAATTTTTTGTTCTTACGCTCTCTGGAAAGTGCTATGAAAGAGAGGAATAACTTACACGAAATAATTTTGTAATTTTTTCACAAGATACGAAGCTTTAAAAAGTCTTAGTTCAGACCACCTACATGCATGTTCTGTATAAAATCCTAATTATTTCTGAGTGGTAAGAAAGTTGTGGTTACCTGCGGTAGATGGCAGTACTGGTAAAAGCAAATTTATGTTTAACTCGTAATTTAAGTTTTAAACAAACACCTAAGCATAGAAGCGTAGGAATAGCTTTCCTCAATCAGCTCTTGAGACACGAGATTATCACTAATAATGAGACCACTCCGTTTTCACTGCCGCGCGGGCAGTTTTCTCACTCTAACGGCCCATAAACATACCACAAGCAGTAACTATACTGACTGTAATCTCGTTATACGGTTTTTGTGGCTAGATGGCGCTGGATGTGGCTTGCGAAAGGTTGTTTTGTCTGTGACGTATACAGGCAATATTACATGCTACTAATGCCTAATCGGATCCGATTCCACCCACCGGCTGGCTTGCTCTAATATCCTAAAAGCTAGTTTTATCAGTACAATCAGTTTTGTTATAGTTTTTGTTAGCCGTTATGATAATAATAATAATATCACAATGTCACACAAATTGACCTAGTCCCAAACTAAGCTCTAGGCTTGTACTATGGATACTAGACAACGATAAACTTACTTATATAGAGAAATACATCCTTAAATATATAGACAACATCCAAGACTCAGGAACAAATATTCGTTCTCATCACACAAATATCTGTCTGCCCAAGACCGCTGGCTTCGGAGGCAGGGTCACTCCAAACTAGGCCAACGTGTCGTCAATCATAATGATATTAATGATTAATTGACAGCTCAACTGAAATTTTCCTCTATTGATGAATCAGTAACTGCTTTTGGAAAAAGACTTTGCCTGCCGCATACACGCTAAGAGCGGTGTCGCACTACGTCCGATCTGAATTTTATCCAAACTCGTGAAAATACGGTCCTGAGTAGTCGTAAAAAGAAGTTGTTTATGCAGTAACCAGGCCACACGGGCACTTTTACACGTCAAAATTCTACCAGTGCTTCCCAAGAGGAGCTGAGAAGAAACGCCGCTAAAACTCAAAAGTCAGTATTTTTTTACATAAACATTTCTTAGAGACAATGTATACTATACTAATATAAAGAGGAAAGATTTTCGGAGCCTATTCGAAACAAACAATTGTTTCGAATAAGCTCCGAAAATACAGGACCGATTTGAAAAATTCTTTTACCATTACATTATCCCTCATTAACATAGGCTACTTTTTATCCAGTGATTCAAGAGGAAGGTTTATATATAATACTTTAACCCGAAGCGAAGCGAGGGCGGGTCGCTAGTAAAAAAAATAATATGATTCGTAGTTAGGCAGAAAAACGAGTCAAAACTTGTAATAATCACAATAAAAAAAAATGTATACGTACCCATGACGGTGCGTACAACTCTGTCTATGGTAGTTCCAGCTTCCGGCATCCAAGGGTTCAAGGCTGGGATTCTACACGGTAATAACGATATCGTCTTTGAAGTGTTTCCGTATTGTCAACGTTTTGATAACTCTTATGTCATTTACAATAATGGCGACTGTGACATAAACGATTCTAAAACACGTCGAACGCGATATCGTTGTAACGCAGTAGAATAGAGGCCTAGAGCGGCCGTAATGCGAAACCACTTTAAGAGTTTTTTTAAAGTAATTAGCGACATTAACGTGTCATATTAATCGTTAGCGATTATGTTTCGATAGACAAATGTTTAGAATTGACGTAAGCCACCGAGATAGTCTCGTGGTACTATCTCGGTGGCTTACGTCATATACAATAACATTTGTCGACCGAAACATTATCACTATCGACCATTAGTAGTAGCCATTTTTTAACTGACTTCATAAAAAGCAGGAGGTTATACGTTCCATTGCATGTATTTTTTTATGTATGTTCTCCGATTACTCCGTCAAATGTGGACCGATTTTGATTTTTTTTTGTTGTTTGATAGAGTATACTTTCGAGGTGGTCCCATTATTACCAAATCTGAATCTGACGAGGGAATCAGTGAGGAATCGAGGGAACTCTTCAAACATTGTACGCAAACGTATAACGATTTAAGTATTTTTAGAAAAAGTCAGAAAGAAAGTATCATTTGGGGAAGTGGAACTGATGATGGAGACCACAGATGGCCATCGGAACTCCTCAACGGTACCTATTTCAAGGGTGGCGTTAAGATATCTCGATTAAGATAGTTGAGCGACTACAACGAAGAATATTTATTACGTCATTGCCTCATCCAGCAATGGAATTCTCTCCAAGACGCATAAAGTAAGTTTTCCCGGGATAATCGTGCAAATTTTACACCCCAGCGATTACTGCCGGGGCTTGTTTCCTCCAAGTTTATTATAGAGGTCACCTTAATAACTTAATTTGGCTAATAGTTCGGACTTATGGTTTCTTGACCCGAACTAGGGGAGGATGCGATAGAGTAGACAGAGGGGGAAATATCTGAGAGTAATATGAAAGGAAATATGAAGCAGTTTCTATTAATGTATTTAAGAGGAAATTGCTAGATGATGTTTTCTACTAGGAATAAAATAGTAACCAAAAGTATTTGCAAAATTATTTTTCTTTTGCTAATAAAAGGTAACTTGATTTCGAATAAGTGATGTTGTATTTTTATGTGTTGGTTCGTTTGCAAGTATGTGTGTATCTTTCTATGATGATAAAAAGAGATATAAGTTCTTACTACATGCTCGTTTCGGGAAAAAGCTAGTTTTAAACATTAAAACAATATTCAAACGATCCAGACTAAAACGTCATGTTAATGAAATTTATTAAAGCAAAAATACTTACCACGTGTAAGTCTCTATCCTTGTAACTTCTGACCTTTCCTCATAAATAAGCTGGTAAGTATCAAGAATTTGCTAATATTTCGTACGGCAACTTAATCCTTAGGTTACCGTTTAAACTCCAAAACAGTAGTTTAATCAACTCCAAACTATGGCAAGCTAGGGCAACGACACAGTCGCCTACACCACAGGGCAGATAACCGCAGAATCTTAAGTAATATTTAATACAAAGCAGGAAGTTATTGTAAATTTTCTAAAAATGTGTGACAATGTAACAAAGTTATGTACAGGGGGGTTATTATGACATAACTGAAATTCTGTTTACGCTCAGAGAAAAGGACAGAGCTATATAAGTGCCATAGGTCTGTCTTTTACGCTCACCGTAAAATGAGCTGCATAGCTAGATCATAATAACCCTCCAGGATATATACAATTTGACATTACTATTACTCAAGTAATTACTTTGCTTGTCTATAAATACGGGTGTAAGAGTATTAAGTACTGTGACCGACCGAAATAGCAAGAATCGTTCGTAGGTTTCCGTGAATATACGAAGGAAAACAATTATGCAATACATCTGTATTGTATTGAGGTATAAATCTAATTATATAAAATTCTCGTGTCACAGTGTTAGTTACCATATTCCTCCGAAACGGCTTGACCGATTTTTATGAAATGTTATATCCATATTCAGTAGTTCTGAGAATCGGCTAAAATCTATTTTTCATACTCTTAAGTAATATGAAAGAAAAAAAAAATGCAGCGGGATTCCTCAGTCTAGTGAATGTATTATTTTTTTAAAACTATGATTTATTTGTAAGCTCCTACCCTAAATAAAATTGTACACTTGCCTATTCGATGTACAACCTTTCTTTTTTCTTAATCTCTCAAGGGTTAGCTGAAAGAGGTCCCTTAAAGGGATAATTTTGCCATGGTACATTGTGTTTTTTATATCTTCATTGTATTTTTTCTTTTAGTAAATAAAAGAAGGGGTGTAAACGACATGTATGTACAAATGTCGTATGTGTGTATGTTTGTCGTTTACCACCCTTCTGAGTATTTAAACTTTGTGCATTGGCCGCTAATGGTCTATAAACAACGGCCGATGGCTCAGCGCTGGCCGCGGAATGGCGCCCACTGATCCCCGTTCTAATCCGGGAGAGGCAGTTAAGATGGGTAATGCGTTCTGACGCGCAAAACGCTTTGGAATTGTTCATAAACGTGTTACGGTGTTTTGGGTTATGACATGTTAACGGTCAAATTTATTCGAACTTAACTGAGACTTTAGAAAGTTTTTGATTCAGATTATTTAGATATATAAAATTTATTGTTGTTTATTAATGGATTATGTTTATGACACACTTGTAAATTCCAGTAATATTACCACATACATACACATACATAACATCACGCCATCATTCCCAAAGTGGGGTGACGTAGGACGAGCTACAAAAACGCTAACAACTCTTTAAAGACCTGTTGATAATTTTTATAACCTAATTTTGCACAATCAGGCCAAGAAGTTTACAAGTGTATTAGTGACAGGTTGCGAGCCCAATGCCTAACAGTACAATAAGCCTTTATTCCCTTAGTCGCCTCTTACGACATCCACGGGAAGACATGGAGTGGCACTATTCTTACCCGGCAAACACACGGATACACGTAGTAATATTATGAATGCGAACAAAATTTCAGTAATATTGTGAGACGTGTGTGTGTGTGTGAGTGTAAAATGTAGAATGGAGGTAGCTGTTTAATTTAGTATATGCATTGCATATCAAAAAATACAATATTACATTGAGACCGTCAACATAAATACTAATATTCAAAAAAAACAAAAATAACATTCAAATATTTAAAATTACAACTACTTATCAGGGGACGTAGGCCACTTTTCATCCCGGAAATTTAAAAAGTTCGTGAGGGTAATCGGAATATCCCGCAATATGGGAAGGACGAAGTCACGGGCAGAAGCTAGTATAATATACATTTAAGCAGATAAATTTGGTAACTGAGTAATCTACTAGGTCAAAAAAAGTTTGAGCCATACTTTTACTAAAAAAACTGGTCTTTACTACCATTAGAATTAAACCGTATGAAAATTGATAACACGTTGGCCTTGTTGCTAGTGACCCTGCCTACGAAGCTAGCGGTCCCAGGTTCGCATCCCGGTAAGGTCTGATATTTGTGTGATGAGCACAAGTTTGTTCCTGAATCTTGTATGTTTTCTATGTATTTAAGTATATACATCTCTATGTTTATCGTTGTACATACAACAATACGATACGTTGTTATTACCACTCGTGCAACCTAGAGCTTAGTTTGGGACTAGTTCAATATGTGTGATATTGTCTCGTTGTATATTTGTCCCGTGATTTTTATTTTTTATACTGTCTATTTATATAGTCTTCAGGGTTGGCAACGCATTTGCGGCCTTAGGATTGCAGTCTTGAAAATGCAAATTTCTATGGGTCACAGAACCCTCTTACTTATTATACTCAGGTGGTATGTGTGCTCGTTCTCCTCCATACAATAAACAAACTAACCTCCTAAGTAAGGCTGACAGTATTTATTATATTATAGCTGTTGCCGGCGACTCCGTCCACGAAGAAATTTAAACATAACCAATGTTACTCTGCGATAACGTAGCATGCTAATGGTGAAATAATTTTTGAAATCGGCCCATTTGTTTGAGTTTATTCGTAACATACATACAAATATTTCTTCTTTTTAATATTATGATATACACCGTGTTTTTTTTGATTTACGATAACTTCGGCATATTGTTAGGTACACGTATAGAAACTACGTGGTACGTTAGATTTTAAAATATTGCAAAAAAAAAAAAAAATGTTTAGAACAAAGTAATTAAATGTTGTGTCTTCAATCATTCTAAAAGGGTCTTTAGAGTTAACTCATAGTTAGTGTCAAATACGTCAAGTCAGCGTGACATACACACACACAAGTAAAGATAACACTTGACAGGTGCACGACCTAACAATTGAAAACTCTTTACTCATAATAGGTAATTAAAAGAAAATTGTTAGGTATCAATTAAGAGCCTTTTACATTAGTTTAACGTGATTAACTGATTAATTTTAATAATTGAATATCTTTATAACCGTACGATTTATCATATGTCTGTCTTCGGGAAATTAGCTTAATTTGACTTGAAGAACGTGCCCTTAAAGTTATCGTAAATAAAAAAAAACACGGTGTATAGCCTATAGCCTTCCTCAATAAATAGGCTACCTAACACTGAAATATTTTTTCAGATCGGACGTCAAACAAACTCTTCAGCTCTATAATATTAGTATAGATAATGTATTTCATTAATTATTAACATGTTATTGCAAGCATGAGATTTACCAGCAAGCTAATAAAATAGATACATACACACATAACATCACGCCTTTATTCCAAGAGTGGGGTAGGCTCTAAAGCAGACGTGTTGATAATTCTGTAACCACATTTTGCACAATATCAGGCCAAGAAGTTTACCAGTGTGTTTATTAGTGACAAGGTTGCAAGCCCATCGCTTAACAGTACTACAAGCCCTTATTCCCTTAGTCGCCTCTTACGACATCCACGGGAAGACATTGAATGGCACTATTCCAACCCGGCAACCACACGGGAATAAAATAACAAAGTAAATTAACCTTGTTGTTAGTAACCCTGCTTACCATGAATAATTTTTTTGTTGTCGCTGAGTTTAGGTTGTTTTCAATTAGGTTAATCATTTATAGTCTTTGCATGAATACATATATTATGTCTAGTTTAACCATCTCTTTTAATTCTAGAGCTTAAAGTTTGTTTAAGGCATGGAGGACAACGACCATACAAGCCACCTGATGGTAAGTGGAATCTGAGACCCATACAAAATTGCATTCTCAAAACTACAATCTTAAGACTGCAATCCTAAGACCGCAAATGCATTGCCAACCCTGAGGACTACGGTGGAATGCCTCTATGCTAGCAATTTCACCGGTGGTGTTATCCCACACCAGAACTTGTGGTAAGTTAAAGGATAAAAATGGTTGTAGCGATCCAGACGGTATCAGAATCAGAATAATCTTTATTCAAGTAGGTTTACAAATAATAAACTCTTTTGAAACGTCATAGTAGCGACTTAGCCTAAATTGACTGCAGGTATATGCATAAGGTCCTACCATCACTATAGTACAGTTTGATCCTATAAAAAAATGTGCGAGATTATCTCTTCATAATATTTAATGTTTTTTAATTGACTTTCTAAAAAAGTTCTCAATTCGTCGGGATCTTTTTTTTATGACATCAAATACCCAAATAACTGAAAGTCCGCTGCACCGTTTTTTTTTTATTTTTGTATAAAAGGGTAGGTATTCTTTCTAGTTGGTCCTATTGTCAACACATCAGGATCTGATGATGGGATCTTGGTGAAATCGAGGGAACTTCTCAAATATTATACGCATAATTGTAACGATTATAGTATTTTTAGTAATAAGTCCAGCATTTGCGTCAAACATATAATTCGGTGAATTGGAACTCGTGATGAAGACCACAGATGGGAGTGACTCAGTCTAATCTTTAACAGTAACTGTGTTTCTTATTGCAGTATTTGGGTCATACACAGATTTAGATTACCGTCTTTCCTGTTTTTAAAGCCTAATTTGCTGGCTAAGCCCATTCCCGCAAAAACGCCTTTAGGATTGCTTTAGACCTATCATATATAAACATAACTTATATCCACACAACTATTGACCACAGGAGAGACAACGTTTGTTTTCAAGTGTGTATGACCCATTTGCGTCAAAATATTACCTTTTTATGTTGGTTTAATGGTGTAAGCAAGGTTACACTCAAAAAAAAAACAATATTACCATGTGATTAGTATCAGGGGTTTCTTCATAATACATCACGCCACTGAATATCTTCCACTGTGCCCTTTATTGCACTATACGCCACTATACCACCACGTGGCCACTACCTGAGGTCTCTTCATATAAGTTACGTCACTCAGTCTGATCTTCGACTTGCTCCTTCTTGCATTATCTGCGGTCGAAGACCACCTTTTTTCATTAACAGCCATAAAATAAACTATACCACCACGTGGCCAGTATCAGAGGTTTCTCAGAGAGACCTCCGGAGGTCTCTTCATATAAGTTACGTCAATCAGTCTGATCTTCGACTTGCTCCTTCTTGCATTATCTGCAGTCGAAGACCACCTTTTTTCATTAACAGCCATAAAATAAACTATACCACCACGTGGCCAGTATCAGAGGTTTCTCAGAGAGACCTCCGGAGGTCTCTTCATATAGGTTACGTCACTCAGTCTGATCTTCGACTTGCTCCTTCTTGCATTATCTGCGGTCAAAGACCAATTTTTTCATTACCAGCCATAAAATAAACTATACCACCAGGTGGCCACTACCTGAGGTCTCTTCATTAAGTTACGTCACTCAGTCTGATCTTCGACTGTGCTCCTTCTTGCATTTTCTGCGGTCGAAGACCACCTTTTTTCATTACCAGCCATAAAATAAACTATACCACCACGTGGCCAGTATCAGAGGTTTCTTCATAATACGTCAGCTTCATTTGTCACCCGCCGGCTGCCAAGTGCGGCGTACTGTTAATAACCGACTCCGTGGCACCGTTCCAGGTTTTAGGTTTTCGGGAGAGGCGCAAGTTTGGAGGGAGAGGTGGATCGTACCTGGGCGGTTTTAAAAAAAATATAAATCGTTAAAAACAAAAATGAAGAAACTTTAACTTTTCCATTTCGTCACGTAAATTAACGTATCTGAATGCATGGCTAATTTTCGTGCTGAAATGGAAAAGTTACATTTTCTTAATTTTTGTCCTTAACGATGTACCTACACTTTTTTTGAAAAAACGCCCGCCGGGTGGAAGGTATGCTGAATTTTTCTTTTGTTGTTTTGGTTATGGTGAATCCACATTGAAGTATTTTTTGGTAAAGCGACATAAGTGTTAGTGAGCAATAGATATTTATTATGCGTTGAATATGCATCCAATGAACTATTTAAACCTTGGAATTAAATTTTCGAAAGAAAATTCTTAGAGACAGACAGATAAATAGACGCACGAACGTTATCTTAGTAAAGGTTCCCTTTGGCACCGTGAAAAAGAAATTCGCACTGTTGAATCAGAATAACAAGGAAAAAAAGGCCTACAATAAAAACTTGTTCCGAAAAAAATATATTGCATACGTTTTTTTATTTACATTCACCACTTTTATTAACACGCAAGTTTCCTCTGCCTTGGCACGTCCAGTACTGGTGCAAGTGATGAGGTCTATTCCATACCCTGTAATACCTAATGCTTCCCAGTTAATAGTTGCGACTAATTTCAATTCAAAACTTACTTCATACGTTGTTCGTTCTACAAATGAGTTTCTTTTGTTTTTAGGTACGTGCATTGTGTAGCTAACTGTTCAGTCCATGGTGTAAATTTAAGAAGTTATTAAAAATTATGAAGAGATGTATTCACTTTTTCACCTTATTCATGTAGATCATTTTCTATCACGTCTGTAGTTTGATTTCCGTACTAATGTGATTTACTTTACTTTTTCTACTGTAGTTTTTCTTCGTGTCATTGTTTAGCTGATTTGGTGGAGGATATATTATTATATGTATTCAGTATGTATTTTTATTTAGTTTATATATAGATAGTTCATATTTCAAAATTAAAATACTTTAAGTATTTCTTGTAGTTGTTTAGTTTGAGTTTTAAAGGAATCAGTTTACACCGCCTGCCATGAATTTGTGCCCTTAGTTATTTCTCTATCGAAGGTACACTGTTCCATGTTCTGTATTTTTTGCTGTTCAATAAAGAGTATTTGTATTGTATCATGAGACTTCTCTGATACTGATAAATATCAGTATCAGAGGACCAAAATGGAATGCCTCTTTATATCGTCACTACTTTGGAATTACCTCGTATCTCATATTTCGTGATGTACTATTTTAAAGTTATTTCTTTTCACGTTTAAGTTTAAAATCGTACATCATGAAATATGAGAAACGAGGTTTTTTCAAAGTAGTTAGTAATTTCACTGGTTGTCATATGTTCACACCGGAACACAACAATGCCAAAACGAGTGCATACAGTTTTGATTTGTGATTAAAGCGTCCAGTGCCGCCCTCATTACTTCTATTGTATTTTCTTATAAACTAACTAGCGACCCGCCCTCGCTTTGCTTCGGATTAAAGTATTATACATATAAACCTTCCTCTTGAATCACTCTATCTATTAAAAAAAAACGCATCAAAATCCGTTGCGTAGTTTTAAAGATTTAAGCATACAAAGACATAGGGACAGAATAAGCGACTTTGTTTTATACTATGTAGTGAAATAATATTTTAATAATCTAAGAGTGCTTTACTGTTGTACAAATGAATACGTAATATGTAGCATACACGACACAGTTTAATAACCTTTAACCTTCGTGTAGTCAACTTAACGGAAAAAGGAGGCCACTTTTTAGGGTTTCGTAGTCAAACTAGGAAACCTTATAGTTTCACCATGTCCGTCCGTCCGTCCGCAGCCTAGCGAAGAGACTCTTAGTGGTAGAAAGCTGTAATTTGGCATGTATATGCATATTAATCATGCCAACAAAACGGTACATAAAATGTAAAAACCTATAGTGGGGGGTGTCGTTGGATAGGTCTTTCAAAATATTTACGGGTTTGTAAAAACAGTTTTTCGATTAAGTAATACAAAAAAAAACTTACTTGAAAGAGCATGTAACGAATTTAAAAAGAAAACTATCACGACTAAGTAGACATCATTGGTTCTTGAGATACAGGCGATTAAAGTATTTATACCTACTAAAATCATCTAAGACGGCACCAATTGAGTTTAAATAGAAAATTAGTTATTACTTGTTGATTTTTATGTTTGTACTACTTAACGGCTTCGGAACTACACTGAGCATGGTCCGACATGCTCTTGCCCGGTTTTTTTCCGTTAAGTTGCTCACTCATAATTCAATTGTTGTTAAGTTATGTCATATCCTCTATAAATTGTGAATTCATTTGTACAACAGTAAAGCACTCTTACATTTTAAGATAATACTTTAGTTTATTAGAAAACCATAAAAGTAACGAGGGTGCCACTGGACGCTCGGCGCCCTCTGAATAAACCTAATGACAGATCACGTAAAACGGTCCCAGCGCAACATGTTACTGGTTTTAAAGTTACCACTGATCTTCCACCAAAATGGTGGAAGCGTGTCGGACGGACCCTGCACATTGAATTCTCTACAGCTGCAAATGCAATAGATAATTTGAAATTTAATCATTCCAACTAAAACAAAAAGCAGTGTAACAAAGTTCTGGACCAACTCTGAGTTCCAAAGTTACTGGCCGGCTGCATTACATTTAGTTCGCTTAGCTTGCGACTGTTTTCGTCCAATGGAAGCCGAGGATATTTATTACTAGTTTTTGCCCATGACTCCGTCCATGAAAGAATTGGCAATCGTTGCTCCCTCCGGAATAGTCCAATTTTATGTATGTACGTAAACTTTTTATTGCACAATACAACAATTAATTACATGGACAAGAGCAAACTTATACTTTTATCAGGGTTTTTCAGGTGGTGGTACTGATGTTTAGTGGAATCTGAGACCCATAGACATTTGAATTTACAAGACCGCAATCCTAAGACCTTCACTGCGTTGCTAACCCTGAGGACTAAGATAGAATGCCTCTATGCTAGTAGTTTCACCGGTTGTCTTATCCCCACACCGGAACATAAATAAATAAATAAATATCAGGGGACAATCTCACACAAATTGACCTAGTCGTAAGCTCTAGGCTTGTACTATGGGTACTAGACAACGATAAACATACTTATATAGAGAAATACATAGAAAACATCCAAGACTCAGGAGCAAACATTCGTGCTCATCATACATATTATATCTGCCCTTACCGGAATTTGAACCCAGGACCGCTGGCTTCGGAGGCAGAGTCACTCCCAACTAGGCCACCGTGTCGTCAAACAACAACGTGAACATTGCTGATTGGTGGTAGGTTAATTGATAAGATGGTAGAAGCGATCCGGACGGACCCTGCACAGGGTCTTTCTATCACTACACCACTACGCCGGTGTATTTACTGCCCCCAGAGTAGTTATAATATAATAATTCATTTGCAATGTTTACAGTATAAAAAAATAGTTTACAAACATCCACACATTATTTTATAGAAGCAGGCGCTATAAACAAAATTAAAAAAAAAAATGCATGACTGTAGGTAACAAGTATAATATATTATACAGGTGTCAAGTACATTGGTGTGTGCATCACTACAATCTACCATAATTATGGAGTACAATAATTGACATAAGGCAATAAAAATCTAGAAAGCTTACTTTGTAACAAGCTTATAATAAATTGAGTAACATTGAGTTGTTTTACAAGAAAATAATCTAATCTGAAATAAATAACTTATTTTCTGTTGTGTTACTTCCTTTATAATTACATTTAAATCAAATCAAATCTAACAATGTAATTAATGTTTACTGAAATGAAATTCAATAATGATACAGACGATGAAGTTGCATTCGATGAAATGATGAGATACCTTGTGAAACTTCATAAACATTATCTAACTACACTTATTAAAAATATAATTCCTCGTTTGAATTATCTCTACGTTTTGAAAAGTTCCTAAAAAGTAATTAAACATTTGAATATTAATTCCTAAAGACGGAGACAGGTGCTGTGTATGCATATTCATGCTAGGCCCGAGTTTGAAAGTAAAAATGTTCAAGTTGAGTAATCGTCTCGGAAATTTGAGTGAATATCGTCGTTTATGGTAATTGAAGATTTATTATTTAATTTTATTTGACTACCTAATTTTAATTTCTGGCTTATTTAAATTTTGAAATACTCATTCTGAATTTTTGGGCACGCAAGGGACTGTTTTACAACTCGTTTGTAAATGGGAAAAGCTTTGGCGGATACATTTATTTAATAAAAGTAAATCGTTGGTGATATTTCGGACACATTTCTTTTGTTTTTCTTGATAAGGAGAAGGCACACGAGCACTCAGGCCACCTGATGGTAGGTGGAATCTGAGAGCCATAGACATTTGAATTCTCAAGACTATAATCTTAAGACTGCAATCCTAAGACCTCAATTGCATTGCCAACCCTAATTTCCCCGGTTGTCTTATCCCCCCACCGGAACACAGCAATGCGAACACTGTTTCTTGGCGGTTGGTTAATGGATACGATGGTTTTAGCGATCCGGACGGACCCTGCACAGAAACCTACCACCATAAATATAATAGAACAGTCAGTAAACAGACACAATAAAAATTAGCTTATATTTTTTGTACGCAATTTTTTAACTTGCATGATTTATTGACTTGTTTGACATTTTATGTTTTGTATTAAATCATATTATTTAATCTTAATCAACGTAACTGAGGCCGGGGTTTTTTGAGGTTCGGATTGATCTTGTTTAGCTGACATAATGTCGGCGAACTTAAAAACAACACAACACATAAAACATAACGCGTCACGTCTTTGTTAGAATAGAGGCACTGCTTATTTTTGATAATTTATAAGTAACACATAATGTCATTTATCACATTACGTATCGTTTTGCGTTAATCGTCGAGTCAATTTTCAGCTGTTTCTACCTTCTAAAGTTCGTGTGATCAACCAGCGCCATCTAGCGGCAAGTAGCCCGAACTCAGAATCAGCATTAGTTTATAATTTCACCGCTGCAGTAGCGTGGCGCTGCATGTTGTTGTTGTTCGGCAGGGTGACTTGTTTGTTATTGGGTTTAATAGAAACTAGCGATCACCGGTTCGATTTCTAGTATGGCCAAATATTCGTGTGATGACCGCTAGTATGTTCGAAGTCCTTGAATATTTTTTACGTTGTATAGTACCCATAGTATGTACAAGCATAGCTTAGTTTGGGACTAGGCATTTGTGTCACATTGTCCTCTTACACAATCGGCGTCAATAAATCGCACTTTTGAAATTTTCAAAAGAGGCCTCACTGTCATACCTTACCTTAAATGGTAATATGGTTTATATCTGCTTCATGTTAAAATTTCAAAAGATGTAATTTTTTTGACGCCGTCTTAGTTTATGTCCATTGTCCATAATACCTGATCCCACCTTTACCCATCAACTACACCAGTGTCAAGATTTACGGCCGATCTCAAATTGTTTTACCCTAGCTGAGATACTAGACCTTGAACTAGACGGGAGGCTGGCCTTCAAGTTAAAATTATTGTGTCCGAGATTTATGTACTTGAAGAGTAGCATTATTAAACGTTATCAAAGTTAGGAATTGGTATGTTTAATATAAAAAAAAAAACATTATTATGTTATCTAAGTGATTTTACAACAATTACCTATGCTAGAAAGATTTGTAAAATTTAATCGTAGCTAATTGAAACGTAAAAAAATAAGATGTTTTTTATCCTTTTTATTTAAATTGAATTGGTAACTTAAAGTGCCTCAAAGTTGATGAACTTTGAGACACTTATTATTGTTTGGTCATCAAATTAGTTATTTATTAAATATCATAACACGCGGCTACTCATTCATTTTTAAACATGAGTAATCTAATAAAGTGAACAACTTATCAAATAACTAATGAAAGATGTACGCAAGTCACTACAAATATATCAGAAATTATACGAAACAGCGATGAGACATGTTCATTTCACTTGATACCACTCAAGATGTCATTCAAGCTTTATTTATTTGATTTACATCTTTGAAACTATGAAACAAGCTACTTTAGGCTTTATAACGTCTCATCTGAATTCATATTCTATGAACTCAATTTCGTGTCTTACGATATTTTAGTATTCATCTTATTTAACACGAAGACAAAGGAAATGGTACTTTACGTTCAAGACATGTTAGTCCGTAATCAAGTGGCAATAACGATGTCTGACATTTTAATTTTTTAAACAGTAGCGTCATTCGTCGTGGTCAGTTTGGTTTAAATGGCGAAGGTATTATCACGCTTATTTAAAAAGTTGGTATCACGTTTGTCATACCTAGTCAATAGATTATTATTGATGTTGACTTGTTGGTAATCGTTGTGGTACATTTAAGTAGTAATTAAAAGATTTTGTGTTTGTTAAATCACCATAATAGTTAAACAAGTTTTGATGAATATTTTTTTTTAAATTCTGTGATACAATATTATTGCAGTTCTTGCGACAATACAAGTCAAGGACAATTTTTATGCCACTATGGAATCTTGTCATGATGACAGCGTTAATCACTTATTTTAGCTTTCTCTCATGTGGTTTGACGCTGTCATTATGACAGGCTTCCAAAGTGGCATAACAATTAAAGTCATTGACTGTAATGTACCTACAGAAAAAATATTCCGCATGTACACATGTAGGCTTAACCTCTTGAGAGCCGGTGTTCTATAGGTAGTACATAACCACGGAAATGTAGTTTAAACTTTATTGTAACGAGTATAAATTCCATTTTAAATTGTTTCATAATTGAAAATAGCATTTAAGAGAAAGAGTAATTGAACTTTATTCCCATACTGGTAGATTCAAATTCCCATAACAGAAATCTCCCTGTTTGTGGTACGGTAGGCCTCACAAGGTTAACAAAATCATAAATATTATTAAAATATACAGAATTTAAATAAATTGCAGAACGATGGGTTATATTTTATCACTAGTAAACATCTTAGCTTGGGGCCTTTTGCATATAAAATTATAGCTTATATTATAAGCGGAAATATCTTTTAAACATTATGTATTAGAAAGAGACTTCCACTTGTAATTAGAAGTTACAAGTTTTTATGAACCGGGCCCTTGACTGCAAAATGTGGTAACAGAATTATCAACAAGTCTTTTTAGAGTTGTTGGTATTTCTGTAGCTCTGCCTACCCCACTCTGGGAATGAAGGCGTGATGTTATGTATGTAAGTAAGGTAAAGACACCAGTACTCGACAAAGGACCAATGTTCGACACTGACTCTTATTCAAAGAAGATAAGAGTTATTCATTTGTTTCTGTGTAATGAATAACTCTTATCTTCTTTGAATAAGAGTCAGTGTCGAACATTGGTCCTTTGTCGAGTACTGGTGTCTTTACCTTATGTAAAAGTATTTTTTCGGATAAAATTGCGAGTGAAATAAAAACCACGTATAAAAATATTACTCATATTATTAAAAGCATGCACGCACAAATAACTGTGTCGACTCGTGCGCACAAGCATTATGTGCACGCGCAGAAATTATCGCTATTTGAGTGACTGTGGTACACAGGGAGGAGAAATTACCTTTGTCTCTGTAAATTGACGAAAGGAAGATTCTCTGTCCACTAAAATAGGCGGTCCCAGGGTTTTTTATCCACGGCAAGGTCAAATGTTGCTTAATCACCTCAAAACAAAGTATTCCGGGGTATCCTACACTTATTTTATCTTAGTAGTAATAATTTCTGCACGTTTTCCTGCAGAACTACATAACATTTTTATTTTTTTTCATTACGTATTGAATTTAATGAAATGTTAACGACTGTAACCGATTTTTTCAATATTTGTATTCCGAATTATACCAGCTAAAACTACAGTCCACTTTCATTCAAGACCAAATTATATCCTGAAGAACTAATTAATTAATTAATTTTATTTAACTAATTTTTTAAGACCACCTTGTAATACCATGGTTATGCAAATAAATGAATATGAATATGAATATGAACTTTGTAAGTTAGGGATTTTTACATGGTATTATCCGTTCTAACCAACTTCAAAAAAGGTGAGTCTCAATTTAACCGTATGTTGATACTTTTTGTGTTTGTTACGCGATTGCTCCGTCAACGCGATTTTTTTACTAATTGTTGAAGAAATTATGCTTTTTCTTAGCAGTCATTCCCAAATCAAATTAGCAGTTATGCCAAAAAAAAGCTTTCTTTATCAGTAGGATGTTCCTTTTTTTTTCGAGACAGTGTCATATAAATTAACCTCGTCATAAACTAAGCTTTAGGCTTGTCTTATGGGTGCTAGATAACGACAAACTACTATATATATATATCTACTTAAATACATAGAAAATACCCAAGAGTCAGGAACAAATACTCGTGCTCATCACAAAAATATCTGCCCTTACCGGGATTTGAACCTGGAACCGCTAGCTTCGTAGGCAGGGTCACTAACAACTATGACAACGTGTTGTCAAAGATCTTTCGTGATATAAAACTTAAGAGTACAATCGTGTGTGTGTATGTGTGTGTGTGTGTGTGTGTGTGTGTGTGTGTGTGTGTGTGTGTGTGTGTGTATGTGTCTAAGTATTTACTTTTGCACCTATATCATTATTAGTGTCTGTTACAATACTCACATTTAATTTAATTTAATGTACACCCAGTATACCACTGGAACATTGGACAGTTGGCCTTATAGCTGCACACTTTGAAACCTTTTCGCTTTAAAGCCTTTGATAGATTACTACAGCAGTTCAAACATAACTTTGAAATGACAAAGTACTTAAGTGTTCAGCTACTTATAAAACCGACCATACCTAACCATGTCATCTACTAATATGTCTTCTTACTAAACCAATAAAGAGCTAGTTTGCAAAGTTATGCATGCCATTATAACAATCACCGCAGCTATCTATTTCAATCAAATTACTCTAGCAGCGCTTTTTACCAACTGCATTAATAACTTTGCCGCAACTTTTTGCAACGTAATGCGTTCGTATATGTTTTTACGATATTTCAATGCGTAATAATTCTCGTATGTCATTAAGTCAGATGCAATGTGATGCATCCTGCATTAATGAGACGGAGTTAGGATTACTATGCAGTACCACTATGAACGGTATCACCATATTTTGTTATCCATGGGAAAGCTTTTGCATGAACAGTTAATTCTTAGGTCTATGAGTAAGTAGAAAAAATGTCATTGGCAATGTATGCGTTTTACTTTACGTAATGGCTCGAGGATGAAATTAATGATTTTTTATAGCATATAGAAGGAAAATGAGTGGGTCTAACTAACAAGTTTCTTTCTTGTTAAACTAGACTTTTCTTAAATTACTCCATTAAAAAAAGATAGAAAATCGTGTGGTAGAAAAGTTGCATTAGCACTAGGTAAAAAAACAATATAAATACTCATTATTGAATACCAAAAAAACAGAACACGGAAAGTACACTATCATTACAAGTATAAAACAGGCGGTTTACCGCTAAATAACCATTTCTTCCAGACAACGTGTCTGGAAGTTCTTTAGAACTCAAACTAAATTAACTAAACTACGAGAAACATTTAAAGTAATAATTTAATACTATATAATTTCCAATTTATTTACCATATTGTTACAAAATGGATCGCTTTTAGAAAGAAAAAAAATATCATAGGTTAAGGCTTAATAAGAACAAAATCATGATTGCGTTTTTTGTGTGACGAAAGTTAGTCTTACAAACTATATGGTTAACTTTTATTACACAAATCAATTAAGATTTGTTTTAATTAACGCCCTTAACTCCCTTTGTATTTTTTTTGAAAACGTCCCAAATAGTCTATGCAATAAAACAAAATTAGGTTTTTTTTTTAATAACACGTTTTATATTTGACGCACAATTTGGGCTCAGTGGCACAAAGACGGAAAATGCGGACCATGAGTACACAAATTTAATGTCTCTATGGTGGTATATTAACGTTTGTCTTTTTCCAGCGGAACACGACTATGTGAATACTATAGAGCTGCTGCTTAGCGTTAAGGCAAAGAAACGGCAAGATGGTGGTACAACCACTTGACCACCACTTGGATGTTGTCTAGTTTCAAGTTTTTATTAATTTATCTATATTGGTACCTATGAATCTACACGGGATCTTATCATTTCATAATCAACGTTTCACAAATTATTTATTACACAAACATAATATCATTTGACAACCCGCGTTTTGTTCCTAAACTGTAAATAATTCTGGATTTATTTCAGGACCATCGTGTAGAACCCTATAGGTTAGGTTAGTTTTATAAACATCCTGAAATACTTGCAGTTACAGAAAAAAAGCGGGTTAGCATATTTTGCTAACCCGCTTTCGTTTCGTAATCTATTCATTTGAATAGGTCATGAAACGATGCAATTGTTAAAGATTTGTCGGCAAAAAGGCAGAAAACTCCCTTGTTCTTCGTTCATAACTGAGTTACATTACTAGCTATGTACAAAGAAATCGTATTCTTTGTACAAAACCGGGTTATGTACCAACAAGCTTCGGTTCCTTGCACATTGTCAGTTATGTATAAAAGGTAAGTATTCTTCCTACATGACCTGGATACTGCTCAGAGAACCTCTGTGGTTTTATGGACAAAACCAGGTCATGTAGGAAGAATACTTACCTTAAATACATAACTGACAATGTGCAAGGAACCGAAGCTTCTTGGTACATAACCCGGTTTTGTACAAAGAATACGATTTCTTTGTACATAGCTGGTAATGTAACTCAGTTATGTACGAAGATCAAGGATTTCTTGGCACATTACCAGGTTTTGTACGATGAAATTTTTTTCTTTATACAATTATACATAGCTAGTAATGTAACTCAGTTATGTACGAAGATCAAGGATTTCTTGGCACATTACCAGGTTTTGTACGATGATTTTTTTTTCTTTATACATAGCTAGTAATGTAACTCAGTTATGTACGAAGATCAAGGATTTCTTGGCACATTACCAGGTTTTGTACGATGAAATTTTTTTCTTTATACATAGCTAGTAATGTAACTCAGTTATGTACGAAGATCAAGGATTTCTTGGCACATTACCAGGTTTTGTACGATGAAATTTTTTTCTTTATACATAGCTAGTAATGTAACTCAGTTATGTACGAAGATCAAGGATTTCTTGGCACATTACCAGGTTTTGTACGATGAAATTTTTTTCTTTATACATAGCTAGTAATGTAACTCAGTTATGTACGAAGAACAAGGGAGAAAACTATCTAGACTAATATTGTAAAAAGGAAAGATTTGTATTTTTGTATATTTGCAACAAATAAATTTAAAAACTACTGGATATTTTCTGGAAACTCTTTCATCAGCTTTCAAACTTCAAGTCACAAATGTATTGTTATAGAGACCCAACTCAAAATTCAAAATTTAATTTAAGTTGAAGAAAAGAAAATACTTATTTTTAGTTTACTAAGGGAATGAGGGCTTTTAGTACTGTTAGGCGATGGGCTTGCAACCTGTCACTAATACACTGGTAAACATCTTAGCCTTTTTGTGCAAAATGTGGTTACAGAATTGCCAACAACTCTTGTTGTAGATGTTGGTATTTCTGCAGCTCTGCCTACCCCACTTTGGGAATGCGTGATAATATGTATGTATGTACTAAAGGACAAAAAAACAATCTAGCCAGTAAAATACTATCCAATATCCAATCGTGTGACCAAAAAAAGAATTATAACTCTTATAACCTCAAAGTTTCAAGGGGGCAATTACGTTCCCGTCGATATCACCGGAACATTGATTAAGACGACTATAACCCTTATCGTTCGACACGGCTCGGCTCATATTAGCTTATCTACAACTCGTCGGGGTCTTATCACGAACAAGACTTTACGTCTTATTCGTTGGTCACTAAAATATCGCTCGATTACGGAATAACCGTTAGGGATGTTTACACGACACGATTATTCTTGGGACGAGCGCTTAGAATGTTTAGGTCGTGGAGCTCTTGCGCAAAGTATCAACACGTCAAACTCTGATGAATAACTCCTCAAATAATATAGAAATAAACATACGTGGACGACATATATTTAATATATTAACCTTTTGTACGCCATTGGCGGCTTGAAACCATAGCTTATGTCAACCTTCCTCAAAGACACTTAGGTCTATTTTACGCTGTCAACCATGACGGCTATAGCCGTCAATGGCGTTTAAAAGGTTAAAACACTAGAAACCGTCTTCAAAAAGCAAGCAATAACGTATTTTAAAATGTTTTTAGGCTTTTGGTTAAAAATATAGTTGGTCTGACCTATTTACCTAACATTTTAAAAGAAGTATAGGTGAAAAACTTAGGTAAAAGACCTGTTGTATGTGGTTGTGTACAAAATTAATAAGGAACTTATGTCAACTTTCAAATATAGAATGTCAAACGGTCTATACAGATGTGTTACAACTACATACAACAGGTCCTTTAGTTAAGTTTTTTACCTATACTCTCTTGCTTTTTGAAGACTGTTTCTAGTGCTTGAATACATTAAATTTATGTCGTCCACGTATATTCATTTCCATATTATTTGAGGAGTTGCCTCGATTTCTCCAAAATCCCATCATCAGATCTTGACGTGCGGAAATGGGACCAACTAGAAAGTATACTTAATCGAACATTTTTTTTTACAAATCGGGGAACATACTTATACTTAATAAAAACCCGACGAACTGACCCCCTCCTTTTTTGAAGTCGGTTAAAAACTATTCATTCTCATTGAAAGTAACTGCTGATTGTTACGGAAAAAATCGTTCTGTGGCCATATCTAGAAATTGCATAGCTGATGTAACACAATTTAAAAAAAAAATATTTGCAAAATAACTCTGCAACCATGTACTCTTATGGATTAGGCATGGTCCTACTAATATTTTTTTTAATTTTCACCATTATCTTCCATTATTTAGTTTTTTAAGTAGTCATTACGAAATATTATTACTATTAAGTCTCATGAATAGCGTTACGCAAATCTTAAACCTATAAATGTAATCATACTCCATTACTAATATTTAAGAATCAACCACATTTAGCCATTTAAATTTATGATAAACAATAGCTATAAGAGCTAGTCAAGGTTCTTTTATTTGAAAGTCTTGAGTGATATACCCATTTCAGACCTGTCAAGTTAAATATCAAGTAAGGAGAAGGCACACGAGCACTCAGGCCATCTGATGGTAAGTAGAATCTGAAACCCTGAATTCTCAAGACTAGAATCCTAAGACCTCAAAATGCGTTGCCAACCCTGAGGACCAAGATGGAGTGCCTCTATGCTAGTAATTTCACCGGTTGTATTATCCCACACTGGAACACAAAAATGCGAACACTGTTGCTTGGCGGTAGGTTAATGGATAATATCGTGGTAGCGATCACTAATGACTTTAATCACCTTTAAAATCAGTTTATTACTTTATTATAATTGTGCCAGTTACAGACAAGGATACCTGCTCATACGAACCGCCAGCTTTTTAACCACGGTCGTTATCAACGCCGTCGTGTCGCACCGTCTAAAAAACCTGACGTGAACAAATGATCCGTTGAAATCACCAACAGCACTGATACGTTACGATCTGATACGACACGATATCGCCGCCGATCTGATGGTTGGTATCTGACGTCGTCTGTCAATGCGATTGCCGATGTTGTTTTGATATCGTGGTTCTATTATTTTTGTTTGTACTCATACTAGTGGCGGAAAGTTAAGCATGGTTCAATAGTTTTAATGTTTACTATAATTTATTTTGTCCGTTGGAGGTTCAAATAATCCTGAGCCTTAAGCCAAGATGGGTCATACACAAATTTAGGTTAGCTTTTTTCCTTTGCACCGAGTTAACATTTTTAAGGCCTAATTTTCTGGCTAAGCCCATTCCCGCATAAACGGCGTCAGACATTGTTCTGTATTAACTATTAATATTTGATTTAAATTAGTATATATCACTACATAGTATAAAACAAAGTCGCTTTTTCTGTCCCTATATCCCTATGTATGCTTAAATCTTTAAAACTACGCAACGGATTTGGATGCGGTTTTTTTTAATAGATAGAGTGATTGAAGAGGAAGGTTTATATGTATAATTCTTTAATCCGGAGCGAAGCGAGGGCGGGTCGCTAGTAACTTATAAAATGTAAACAGAATCCCCCAAAGAAAGACTCAGCCTTTTAAACACAAACGTTGGCAACTTCGGAGTATCTAATTAGCGAATATTTAAGGACAATATTAATTGTAAGAACGACAAAGTCTATAAACATTGCAAGTTCGTTTAATATCGTTAATTAAATGTTTCGTCAAATTATTTCAAAGAGGGCACTGATTTCTAATCCCTTTAAAACACCTTAATTGGGTTAGCAAATTCAAATAACGTTATTATTTTGCACGTCACGAAATATTTCCGTTAAGATATAGTAATAGAAACAAGAACTTGAGTCATTTAATTGATAATATGCAATTTATTTTGAAGACTTTATTGAAGCGATAAGTTTTTTATTACCATGAAGAAGCAATGGCGAAGTGAAATAATAATAATAATAATAATAATAATACCTTTTAGCATCCGTGAACTGGCTACGGTTTGGCGACCTCTTTGGGGAAACCGAAGGTTTTGTCTGTGCAATTGCTGACGAGGTCATAATGACGAACAACTATAGGAGGTATATTCTGAGGGATGGCACGATCGACATTTGTCGAGCGTGTCGTCGCCCCGGCGAGTCTCTCAGACACATTATTTCTGGTTGTTCCCATTTGGCCAACGGTGAGTATTTGCACAGACATAACCTCGTGGCCAGGATCATCCATCAGCAACTTGCTCTTCAATATGGTCTTGTTGAGTCTGAAGTGCCGTACTATAAGTACACACCGGCACTAGTTCTCGAAAATGGTTGTGCTACGCTCTATTGGGATCGATCTGTCATCACGGACAGGACTATTGTTGCCAATAAGCCTGATATCGTGTTAACAGATCGATCTCAACGCCGGGCAGTGCTCGTTGACGTCACCATCCCGCATGACGAGAACCTCGTGAAGGCTGAGAAGGACAAGCTCAGCAAGTACCTTGACTTGGCTCATGAGGTGACCGCTATGTGGGATGTTGACTCGACGATCATTGTCCCGATAGTTGTTTCAGCGAACGGTCTTATAGCGAAGAGTCTCGATCAACACCTTAAGAGACTCTCGTTAGGTGGCTGGATCAAGGGCCAGATACAGAAAGCAGTACTCCTCGACACGGCACGTATTGTGAGGAGGTTCCTCTCTCTGCAGCCCTAACCACCGGTAGCTTGAGCCCTGCCCCGCTGCCGGCGGCACCCGTAGGTTAGGTTTTTTATAGTGTTTGTTTTTTATATGAGTATTGTTATTTTACTTTTATATCTTAACATTTATTGTAAAAAACTTAACTTACAGATTTTAAATAAATATTGAGAATAATAATAATAATATCACGGGACAATGTCACACAAATTGACCTAGGTAGTCCCAAACTAAGCTCTAAGCTTGTACTATGGGTACTAGACAACGATAAACTTACTTATATAGAGAAATATATACTTAAATACATAGAAAACATCCAAGAGTCAGGAACAAATACTCGTGCTCATCACACAAATATCTGCCCTTACCGGGATTTGAACCCAGGACCCCCCCTAGCTTCGAAGGCAGAGTCACTCCCAACTAGGCTAGCGTGTCGTCAATAAGAAATAAGTTAAAAACCTGAATGAAATATTTATTAATTAGCTATAACGACATGTTGGCCTAGTTGGTAGTGACCCTGCCTATGAAGCTATTGGTCCGGGGTCTTGGATGTTTTCTATGTATTTAAGTATAGATTTATATAAGTAAGTGTATCTAGTTTATATAGTTTGGGTTATGTCAATTTGTGTGACATTGTCC
The DNA here is from genome assembly GCA_949316455.1 of Acleris holmiana. Classification (NCBI taxonomy): domain Eukaryota; kingdom Metazoa; phylum Arthropoda; class Insecta; order Lepidoptera; family Tortricidae; genus Acleris; species Acleris holmiana. Next base: position 21,213,914 of record OX438768.1, on the reverse strand, counting down.
CGTGATATTAATTTATTATTGTTAGGCGATGGGCTTGCCACCTGTCACTAATACACTAGTTAATATCTCAGCTGACTTGTGCAAAATGTGGTTACAGAATTATTAACATGTCTTTTTAGAGTTGTTGGTATTTCTGTAGCTCTGCCTACCCCACTCTGGGAATGAAGGCGTGATTTTATGTATGTATGTATGTTAGTCAGTAAATGGATTTTAACAGTTAACCATTTTTTTCCTTACAACAGCTGCTGTTCGGTAAACTTTTAACCTTTTAAACGCCAACGACGACTAAAGTCGTCATTAAGTACAATTGTCGTACCTAACAACGCCACCGTTTTGTTTAGTTAAAGTATTCTCTATTATGACACCTCTTTGTCGATATCCGTTTAGCTTTTACGTTAAGAACAAGAACCAAATACATACATACCCAAAATACATGCATATGCATAGAATAACAGGAAGGGATCCCTAAAGAGATAAGTAAAGTTCACCTTTGTACATTTATGTTTTGTTAATTTTGTAATATATTTTTGTGCTGTGTGCAATAAACCTTTTACATACAAACAAACATACAGATCAAATACAAGTACTACTTAGCCATTTGTGTAAAACGCAATATGGTTTTAAATAAAAATGTGTAAAAAATAGAACCTTAAAAAAACTTTTTTCGGAATCAGCTTTTTACTGCGAGGGGTTTGAAAATCTGTACAGGATTAGTGTTGAGGCAAGTTTGCTAGCTCTATTTAGATGCACAAAATCGCTGCAGTGGATGTCTTTTTGGAACACAAACACTCATTTTTGATTTTGTTTTTACCATGTTTTTTCCACTCGAGTTTGTTATTTCTAACAGAACTTATGACCATAACTATGTTTGATTTTAGGAATAGCCGTAGTAGAACAACACATAGCGATATATGAGTATAATACGACCAAAAAGAATTGGCTTGACCTTATTTATTTAAACTTATTTGCACAAAACAATAAAGTACAAATGGTGGACTTCATGCCCAATGGCATTCTCTACCAGTCAACCAGTAGGCGAAACAGAAAAAAAAGCCAAGGTCGCTGCTAAGAAAAATTGTGTTTAAAACAGTTACAATACAATATAGATATATAGGATACCTGGTACATAAACTATAAATATACGTACGTACATACAGACATCTAATAATATTAATACTTGAGTAAATATAATAATACATATAAATAAACAGACAAAGCGATGCGAGTTAAAATAAGGTTACGACTGCGCTTGCATTATCAATTTGTAAAATATAGATCATAGCAATATTTATAAACAATCCACGTTTAGTTTGACGTGGAAAAAAAATCGGACTTATTGTGTTGAAGCATGGAATTATACAGATTGAATTAAAATACACAAAAATATTATATCTCTTTGAATTGACAGTCTGTTCCACACTGGATGTAGTTCCAGAAATATTTCTATGCGAAGTCCCCGGACATTTATACAATGGTAGGCGGGACAAGCCAATTAAACTTCTATAAACTATTCAATTCCTAATACAACGTAATAAAATAACGCATATATAAAATACTATAGGTATCTCCATAATTGACAACTGGTTCCAACTGGATGTTATTCCAGAACTTTTGTCATCCCTAGTTCCCAGGCACCTACACAATAATGGCAGACGGGAACAAGCCAGTCTATTACACTATGGCGTGTAACCTCATTCTTGATAATTTAATATTGCTTAGTAGAACAAATTCTTCAAAGCTTCTGAAAACTAACCCATATACTTATTTTTTTTAAAAACCATACATCATTAATAAATTTACATGAATTCACAGCTTGTTCCGACTAGATGTAGTTCCGGAACTGTTCTCATCCCTAGTCCTCAGACACCTACGCAATGGCGGGTGGGGGAAAATGCCAGTCTGAACTTGACACGTTTTTTAATCTTGAAAATATAGACGTCATTCTAAAATAACTAATGAAACTAATTGTAATTGTAGTAACTACAAATTCACGATAAAAAATACCTACTTAATTGATCAACGTTTTTACTGAAAACGATACATTTGTACATTAAAATGGCTTTGATTTTTCGGCCGCTTACTTTTGTTCGTCAAAAGCCAGTTTAACGTAAAAATGTATGGTTTGAAATAATATACCAAGTTATGAAAATGAATTTGGTTTAAAATAGTTTTTTTTTTATTTAATCTCCAAACTACCTTATTGTGATATCATTGCGACAAAAATCCGGGGTCTACTATTGCTACTATCAAATTTCGAATACAACATAATTAAATAACGCATCTTTAATATTATTTATATCCCTGTAATTGTTAGCCTGTTGCAACTGGATGCAGTTCCGGAACTGTCCCGTCCCTAGTCCTTAGACACCTACACAATGGCGGGAGGAACAAAGCCAGTCTGAACTGACGCGTGACTTCGTGATGCAGGAACAATGCCGTAATCATAGTGCTTGAGGTGATTAATTGAAATGGATTTTTAGTAAGTTAATAATCTATAAATGGGCATTTCTCCACTAATTGGAAGTGGCTTTTTTTGGAATAATGAGTTTAGATAAATGTCAAATTTATTTTTTTTCATGTTAAATAATAGCCATATTTAACTTGTCTGATATTATACCAAGAATACGGCTGTCTTTTTAATTATAAATCTTTTAATAGCTCAAAATCAGAACTCTGACATGTCCCAAACCTTTCTTTCATAAGTATCACATAATATTATTAATGTGTTAGAATTAAACAAGATTTCTGTATTGAACTTAAAGGTGAATAAATAATCCATTATAATAAAGTAGTATAGGTGAAAAACTTGAGTAAAGGACCTGTTGTATGTAGTTGTAACACATCTGTATAGACCGTTTGACATTCTATATTTGAAATTTGACGTAAGCTCCATATTAATTCTATACACAACTACATACAACAGGTCCTTTACTTACGTTTTTCACCTATAATTCAATTAATGTGTAAGCCATGTTACTAGCATTTTTAATCAAACTTTGTCCCAAGAATACAAAAACCGTTCCCTGAGGCTTGATTGTGATTAACATACCTAAAAGTAATTGATATGATTGACTATTGTACACAAATCGATATTGGTGTGAACAACACTGAAGTTATGATGCAAAACCATTTCTACTATTTAATTCACTATTATTTCGAGAGAAAGTTGGCAAGGGACTGTAATTTTTTTCCAAATAGTGGAGAAATACCCAAATATTCATTTCTTCCGTGACTAACAGGCAACGTACAGTCAACCAATTGGACTATGTTAAAGTGACGTTGTCAATCAAAATGTAAGAGACTACATACATACATAACATCACGCCTTTTTTCCCAGAGTGGGGTAGGCAGAGCTACAGAAATACCAACAACTGTAAAAATAATTGTTTATAATTCTGTAACCACATTTTGCACAAATAGGCTAAGAAGTTTACTAGTGTATTAGTGACAGGTTGCAAGCCCATTGCCTTACAGTACTACAAGCCCTTATTCCCTTAGTCGCCTCTTACGACATCCACGGGAAGACATGGAGTGGCACTATTCTAACCCGGCAACCACACGGGGTTGAGAGTAAGAGAGTCTACATCTGAATTTGTTTAAAACGTCACATTGACATAGTTCATAGTGGCTTAGGAATCAAGATGGTTGCTCGTACGGCCTTGAAATTAGAAGTAATTATCCGTCAAGGCGCGTAAGAACATATTTTACAAAAATCGACCCTTAATAAGAATGTTAGCGGAAAACTATTTTTTCAAATAATAAAGTCTATTTATTTTTATATTTTATTAAATGTATATAAGTTTGAATATTATTAGATGTCTGTATGTACGTGCGTATACTAGGTATCATATAAAACTTTATTGTATTGTAACTGTTTTTAAACACTATTTTTCTTTTCACTGATCTTAGTTTTTTTCTTTTTTGCCTACTGGTTGAATGCCATTGTGCCAATAAAGTCGCGTGCATAAAATTTTAGAAATTATTTATCAAGGCCAGAAATAATGTCAACCATAGCAGTCACTGTCAGTGAATGACTGAGATCAAAGCTTATTAGGGTAGAATCGATTGTGATGAAAGTTGATGGGTGTTATGCGCAGAGATGCTAAAAAAAACTGATTTCCCATTGGAAGAATAAACATGTTCAAGAAAATATAGACCGGCTTGAACATATTGATCTAGCTTCAAATTAAGCTCTATGCATGTATGATAGGCACTAGACAACGATATACATACTTAAATGAGTAAATAAAATATTCGCGACTCAGGGTTAATTATATGCCCTTGCCGAGAATCGATCCCTAACTTTTACTTTTTCATATAGCCCTAGTGGTCACTTGAATTTGCGTATTATTTTTTTTGGTTAGATAATTATAATTTCAATGAAAACCTTTTTTTAGTGTTCTCTGATATCAATTATTTATTTATTTATTCCTGCCCACAAAGCTAGCTGAGTTCGACTCCCTATCATGGAAAATATGGGTGTAATGAGCGCAAGTACTTGTTTCTGAGTGTTTGTTTGTTTCGGTGTTTTCAATGTGTATAACTAGAGATATCGTAGTTAACGTTGACGAAACGTTAACACGTCAAAGGCAATATTGCTTCACTGTCTTGTAATAATGTAAAGAAGACTTTAATAAAACCTCTCACATAGAAACTATACTAATTAGTCTACAGGCGGCATTCAAACAGAAGCTTACAGACAATATCCCTGAATCACGCGTCCTTCCTCATTACAATGCCTCTACAGAGTGTTACTGTAACGCTAGTCGCCCGGCGGCCCTTTATGGCCGTAAACTGGCTTATTATCTACAGGGCGATGCGTAACAAAACCTTACCGATGATATTGTCTTCGTGTTGGGTATAGCTTGAAGTAGGTGTTAAAAGAATCTGTTGCGTGTGATGAGAACTTGGTACAATAATGTTTAATTTACATACGTAACATCACATAGGGTAGGCAGAGCGACAGGAATACTTACTTGACTCTAAAAAGACTTGTTTATAATTCGGTAACTTGTTTAAACTTGTTATGTCTTCTCGTTGCCACTTTCTGCTTTTCTTATTTTCATCAATCACCCATAGGTTAGCTGGAAGAGAACCCATAAAGGGATAAGTTCGCCTTTATATATTCATATCCTGTAAATATTGAGTTAACATACATACATGTAGCTTCTGGGTTTTAAAATAAACACTGAAGAATCAGTTACTAAGTTTTGTTGCCTGGATTTAAGTAAATAAAACTAAACTATTAAAAAACTAGCCCAGCGCACACGAGTCGTCCTCTATCTCACTCACTCACTCCTCTCGCTCACTCAACCATCGTTCCAAGCCTTTCCAACCCTTTCATTCAATTATCTCATCCATCGGACTTTCATGTAATCCACTCAGTCCTACATTCATACATACACATTTTTCACAATCAGGCCAAGAAGTTCACTAGTGTATTAGTGACAGGTAGCAAGCCCATCGCCTAACAGCCTTTATTGCCTTAGTCGCCTTTTACGACATCCACGGGAAGACATGGAGTGGCACTATTCTAACCCGGCAACCACTCGGTGTAATTTTAATTAAGTTTTTCTATGTATCATGCTGCATAGTACATTACACATTTTATTTAACCGATATACTCGTATTATAAAACGAGCTTTTAGCTGTATTTTTTTATACATATATAAGGTAACTAACTTCCACGTCTACCTTAGTTGAAAAGCAATCATGTAGAGCTGTCCAAACCTTCCAATTAACATCCACATTTCTTCTTCTTTCTTTTTCTTTTGAGTTTGATTTGATATTATATTTGAATTTATGTTTTTAGTACAATAAAGTGTTTACATACATACATACATACACATTTATAATATTAGTAATACTATAAGAATTATTAAGGAAATGTAAATTTTATGTCTATTCTTCGGTTTATATCAATAAGCAAACGTGTTACTTAATGTCCCAACAATTCTTAATTTTTTATTTTAATATAAGACGAGTCTGTTTAATCTTAGTTTTTGAATCAAGAACACAACCTGATTATTTTGTGTTAAACTAAACATCCTGTATATCTGAGACGACATTCGCGCGACCCTTAACTACTGTATAGCGATTACAGTAAACCAGTGGTTATATAAAGGTTATATAAGTTATATGACAAGCCGTAACGTTACGCCCCGCACCTTTACGATTCGTGCCGCTTACAGGGCACTTATACAGCTGTCTGTGTTTTTGGAGAACTCAATGCAGATTTTAAGATAAGATGATAATAATTATATAGATGGATAAGGACCAAATAGTTGGACCATAGTTAAGCGAAGTTAACCATACAAACAACAAAAGTGAAAATGGTTCCGTTGTGCCACGAAAATTATCACTACAAATGTATGGCAAATTTTCGATTTTCGCACAACGGCAAAGTTTCATAGAAAATTTAATTGAGTCAGTTAGCATGGCCAACTTTTTCTAACCCAGATAATTTTTATACGTGTTCATTGGAGCGCTTTAATTTTTAACTCTATTTTCACTTATTGACGAAACGTTTTTACAAGTTTTATATTAACTAGCAATGTATGTACAGTAGACGTCATAAATATGTTTACAATTTAGTACCTTGTCACTTTAATTCACTGTTTTTTTTATATATAACATATGTAATTGTCTCAGTGAATGAAAGTGACAAGGTATTAAAGTGTTAACGTATTTATGACGTCGACTGTACTTCCGAGTATTGTAAGTACGTTCGGGTGTTGCAAGGAAGATTTGAACCACTTCCCGGGCATAAGAATAAATATTATTAGAAGTGCATCTTCGGCATCGTTGAATGGATTTGACAGCTAAGCCATCAAATAATTACCTACAGCGCCCCACGCCTTACCTCTCTCTCGCCTGTCGCAAAATTAAGGTTGTCACAAGTATACAGGGTGACTCATTTATATCGGTCAGTATGGGAAATTCCGAAACTATAAGACATTAGAAAATCTGTTCTAAGGAACCATGTCATCGTTTTTAATAAGAAGAAAAACTGCATTCATATTATATTAAAAAAAAACCTGTGCTTAGCTCGGGAATCGAACACGGTTGTTTTGAAAAAAATAAAATTACACTATTTCTATTAAGATATCGATTGTGAAGGTCTTAAACAGTAAATGGCTCTATGAAACATGATGTCTAAAATGAGTAAAATGCATTGTTTTCGCATACTTTAATTTATTTTATTTTAGTAGGTGTTCATTTTAGTAGGTCACTTCGAAAACCTACTAAAATAAATTAAAGTATGTGAAAAAAATTCATTTTATTCATTTTAGACATTATTTGTCATAGAGCCATTTACTGCTTATGACCTACACAATCGATATTTAAATAAAAATAGAGTAAGTTATTTTGTTTCAAAAAACCGGATTCTCTCCCGAGCTGAGTACAGGTTTTTTTTTAATCGAAGACATGGTTCCTTAGAACAAAGCTTCGTATGTCTTATAGTTTCAGAATTTCCCATACCGACCAATTTAAATGAGACACCCTGTAATAATACTAACTAAGCCCGCAACCTCAGTTCGCGTAAAATTAGAATATTTACCTGTAAAACTATGCGATAAATCATAACATGTTTTACACCTGCGGAGTTGGATAAAAAATACCGTAAATATTTCGTATGGTAAAACCACAGCTTGCGTAGACAGTGGCGCCTTTGAGAGCTTCATTTGAAATATTATTGCACGTTTACTCCAAGCGCCGATTCTGCGTGGCAACCCGCTAGTGTTTGGTGCGATAAGTAGTCCTGGACTGCTGACAGGCCATGCGGAGCGCGCGTGGCGGGGATGAAGTTACCCTGCTAATAGTTTTTTTTTTTATGTTAAGGAGAAGGCACGCGAGCACTCAGGCCACCTGATGGTAAGTGGAATCTGAGACCCTTAGACATTTGAATTCTCAAGTAGTATAGGGTAGTATACCCTGCTAACACAAATCGCAGTATCTCAGACCAAACTTTTGTAGCAAATGCAACCTTATTACCAACGGGATAGGATTGAGTTTGCTTTGGTAATTGAATTTGAGATACTGCTTTTTTGCTTAAGAGGGCAGTATAATACTAAGACTGTCGGACATGAGCCTGCTGCATGACATCGCCAATGCCTCATTAGACAGTCCAGCGCTTACGGCGGCAGTTACTTTTAATACGCCAGCCTTTCGCGCTCGTCATTCTAATCGTATTCTGTTTCAAGTCCCTTTCATTCATACTATATTATAAGAATTGTCACGTGATGGCTATAAAGATCTTCAATCATTTGCCTGAGTGCCTACGACAAATCACACCGATTGCAAAGTTTAAATACGAGTTACATGTTTGGTTAAAAGAAAAGTGTTTCTACTCTATTCAAGAGTTTTTTAACCTTGACACAAAATTGTTGACTTGAATAATAAATACTAAAGGATAAAAATAATAATTATACACCACTAGTGCTTGATATATTTATATAATCTTAGATTAAAGACTTAAAAATGGTAACAATTTTAGAATTTTAATACTTACGAATTTGCATGCTAGATATAGCTAACTGTGAGCTCTAGTATCTATATAAGACCAATGTATTCCACACTTATTGCAAATAAATATTATTTCATTTCATTTCATTTCATTTACTAAATACTTATGCTTTAAATTCCCCAATGGTACGTTTGGCTAATTTATATAACAAAAAGTTTAACCATTTGGATTTATTTTTCCTGTCCAAAACATCTTTCAAATCTTCAGCTATTAAAAGTTTCCGTTCTTAATCCTCTGCACTCACTCACCCACAGTCTCATACACACATATACACACATACACACACACATACACACACACACGCCCACACTCGTGCGTAATTTTTTTGATATGTGTCATTAATGTGCCGTAGATGTTTTTCTATTAGGGAATACAAGTATCGACTGTATAAAAAAACCGGTCAAGTGTAAGTCAGACTCGCACACAGAGGGTTCTGTACCACCATACAGTAGGTGTTATTATATTACAATTTTAATTCTATTACTAATGGAAACAGCGTGAGCCCAAATCTCAATTAATCATATTTTTTTTGTATTAATGTTGGTTTTCTTTAGATTTTGTACTATAATCATGCCAAATAGGATGCTTATTATAAAAACGAAAAAAAGCATTCTTCGTTTTAAGGCCTTCCTTAATTCACTTTCTTTCAAAAAAATGTTTAGTAAATTCTCCATAGGGCGAGTTGTTTGATCAGTAGTTAAAATAAGTGTCAAAAATCGTAACTAATGGTTTAATCTGGAAATGTGTGAAATTTTCGATATTTTTTTCCAATTTTATCAATTAGTTAACTTCTCTGATCAAACAAAACAGGCCCTAAATAACACGTAGGTCATACACTGATTTAGGTTACCGTCTTTCCTTTGGACATACCGAAAGTTAACGTTTTTGAGGCCTAATTTTCTGGCTAAGCACATACCCTCAAAAACGCCGTCAGGACTGCTTTAGACCTATCATATAAAAACATAATTTATATGCACACAAGCTTTTAACTATTGAACACAGGAGAGAAAACTTTTTTTTTTAACAGTGAATGACCCACATAGTCTGAAGAAAAATAACAACTTGCTACCTGTTTGAATACAGGTTAAATACAGCTCTTTAAAATGTACTACGGTCTAAATACTGCTCTTAAAAATTTAAAACGGAGGGACCATCAGAGCAGGCATATTAATAGAGTACCGTTGCGCTCCCATCGGGCACGGAACTCTAAAAAGTTAAGGACGCAAGAATTCGAACAAGTAAAAAGAATTTCCAGAATTTAATAGAAACTGCAGTTGAGACTAAACGAACGAACATTGTCGATAAACTTAATTACTTCAAAACGCTAAAAACGGGGGCTCACCGAAAACGAAAAGCGAAAATTCAATTACGAAAAAGGCGATCGTTAAAAGTGAATTCGAGAGCGATTAAAAAAGTGTCGCTTATTTTGCGATGGGGCTCACGCGTTGTGTTTTGTTTAATTTAAGCAACCTTCATCAGCATTCGCATTGTTGTGTTCCGGTGTGGGGATAAGACAACCGGTGAAATTGCTAGCATAGAGGCATTCCATCTAGGTTCTAAGAGTTGGCAACGCATTCGAGGTCTTAAGGTTGCAGTCTTTATATTATAGTCTTGAGAATTCAAATCTCTCTGGGTCTCAGCCCCTCTGCTACCCACTCTTACCTACATTTAAGAAAAATATGTATTCTCAGTAAGACAGAGTCAGTGTTTTAGTGGTGGTAGCACCCTGTGCAGGGTCCGTCCGGATCGCTACCACCATCTTATCCATTAACCACTCGCCAAGCATCAGTATTCGCATTGATGTGTTCCGGTGTGGGGATAAGACAACCGGTGAATTAACTAGCATAGAGGCATTCCATCTTAGTCCTCAGGGTTGGCAACGCATTTGAGGTCTTAGGATTATAGTCTTGAGAATTCAAATGTCTATGGGTCTCATATTCCACTTACCATCAGGTGGTCTGAGCGCTCGTGTGCCTTTTCCTTAACATAAAGAAAAAAAAAGAAAAAAAAACTTAAATCATCCTAAATTTGTGCACCGCGTCATGGCAGTGCAAAAAGCATAAAACCTGCAGTGCGTGGGTCATAAACAAACCAACAGCTGGGCTGGATGTGGCAAACATTGCAATAGCGCGGAGCGAGCCGTGGATGCGGCATGCAACAGTTGAAATATATAGATTTGGTTACGGATAACATAATAGATAATGTGGTAAGCCTACTGAGTAGTGACCTTGGTTATGGAGGGTCAGTTGCCTAATGGTTTAAGAGGTCGGCTCGTGATCGTGAGGTCACGAGTTCGAATCCCTGGGGTCACCATGTATGTATGTAATGTAAACTTTTTATTGCACAAACACAAAATAACAGTGAAAAATTAAACAGAAACACGAAAACTATGAACAATGGTGAACTTACATCTGTTAATCACTTCCAGTCAAACTTTGAGCGCTTGAAAGAAATAAAATAACGGATGGCTAAATGAACAACAATGTAAGAGACAGAAGATAAAGATTAAAATTGCAATCTCATATGTACATATAAATATATACATCTAAAAATAGGCTAAATGAACATATATAATATTATTGTATCATTCTAATTAACATTACTAAATAGATATATGTGATCTAAGTGTGAAAAGTAGAGAGAACAGTCTTAGATCGGGAACAGGAGTCCTTCCTAGATTTATATGAAGCAATATTTGGTTCAAATCTGAACTTAAAATGAAGGCAGATTGATCCGAATGCATAGAACGCATGCAGCGAATGACTCAGTTGCCGCTTAATGATTTACCAAAATTCAAAATTGAAAAAAAAAAATGCCTGTGTGGTTGCTGGGATAGAATAGTACCACTTCATTTCGGATGTCATAAGAGGCGACTAAGGGAATAAGACAAGTGCTTGTAGTACTGTTACTCTAGTCACTAATACACTAGTAAACTTCTTAGCCGGATTGTGCAAAATGTGGTGACAGAATTATAAACAAGTTTTTTTAGAGTTGTTGGTATGTCTGTAGCTCTGCTTACCCCACTCTGGGAATGAAGGCGTGATGTTATTATATGTATGTTTATTTAGTAAACTGATCAACGATTTTGGAAGCCCATTCGAGGAGGATAAGTTTCCCATGGTCAGCTTTTTTAAATAGGGTTTATCAGCCATGAGCTCTTGGTTTACAATAGTTACGCTAGATTATCGCTACCGTATCGTTTTACATACTTAATTAAGACAAACGACCGTTAGCAACTGTCTTAATTGGCCATAAAGCAAATGACGTACGCATAGTGGCTCCTTGTAAAAAGCGCTATGATGTAATGCGTGTTGAGTTGCTTCTTTAAATAATTACTAGCTGTTGCTGGCAGTGATGGGCAGAATATAATCGAGTAACGATTAACGATTTAAAATAGCGATTGATTAATCTTAGTTTAAAGAGTTTCGATTAATTTAGTCACGATTAAATTGATCGCCGATTAATTAACAGCGATTAAATTGTTACTCAATTAATTAATTGGATTAATTTTCTCTCGATTAATATTAGGATTAAATCGTTCCTTTTGTAAGTCCAAGTTTCGAGTTAAGTTGACAGATTGCTACAGCTTAACAGCTTACCCTCTGTATAACATTATTTACAACATATTTAATTTTTGTACCGTGCGTGTTCTAATTTTGAATTAAGATTTGAATCATGAAATTCAGTCGATTAAAATGACGATTAATTAATCGATATTCGTGTCGCGTCGATAAATTTAATCGTGATTAATTTTGTGACTATTGATTGTTTAATCGATTAATTAGTTGATTAAAAAGTTAATCGGTTAATGCCCATCTCTGGTTGCTGGCCACTCCGTATGCAAAGAAGAATAAAACATAGCCTATGTTACTCTATGATAATATAGCATTCTAATGGTGAAAGAACTTTTGAAATCGGTCCAGTAGTTCATGGGTTTATTTGTTACAAACATACAGAAAAATATCTACAAAAGTAGATTATAAGTATTCACTAATAGCTTATCGCGACTCTGTCAGCGCGGAACTTGTTACCCGGTTGCGTTAGAAGGATGGTTATGTTTTTCAAGAGTATATATTTACTATGTATGTATGTATCTATGTACGGCTTGATGAATTTTAACATAAGAGATACTGTTAGATTCTTCTCGGTTGTGTGAGTGCCTAAGTTAGTTGGTTAGCATGTCATCCTGCTAGCAGGCTATTCAAAATGTTGTTCGTAGTTAAAGGCCAGGATTATTATTATAACGTGCATCGCAGTTTGACCTTTGACTGAATGAATAAAATTTGAATAGGGGCATTTTCAAAATAAAGCATGACCATCACAATCGATAGAGTTCCACTCACCAGCTAGCTAGCTAGCACCTTAATAAAAAAACATTTTTTTTTAACTACACGCTGCTTTTTAAACGAAATCCTTGTAACCCAATTAAATAAACAAAATGAGCGGTTAATTTTACTACTTTCAACTTCACGCGAAATTAGTGGTGAAATTGCGCGAACGAAATCGTGACGTCACACTGAAACCAAAATGGCGGCGAGGCCAATTAGTGCTTGTAAATATATTAACTCGAACAAGGCGTTTCATTAGTTTCGATTCAGTGTATTTGCAATAATAACATAATTAATTTAATGAGGCGTGAGTTTTTCTCCTTTTTTAGCCAGCCGCATTCTATTTCATCCATACATTATCAACCCAACTATTCTTCGTTTTTACACGACTACGGCGAAGCAATAAGGAGGGTTATGATTTTGATCGATATGTTTGTATGTATATATTTATATTCATCTGTTCCCTCATAACTTCTAAACCACTTATCATAATTTAACAAATGGGGTATGGTTGGAAGCGAGTATATATACTCGTATTATATCATCTACATATATGTGTATTGTTAGCTGCCTATCTAAGTATCCTTAAAATTACATTGACGATCTTTGTTTGTCTTTAATTTGAGTATATTTGGATTATAAGAATAACACATTGTATTCGTTTTCATTTGAATTTAAAAAAAAAACCGGATAATATTGTAATCTGAATTTTATTACATACATAACGTCACGCCTTTATTACCAGAGTGGGGTAGGCAGAGCAACAGATTACCAACAACTCAAACTTGTTGATAATTCTGTAACCACATTTTGCATAATCAGGCTAAGATGTGGTGTGTGTGTGTGTGTGTGTGTGTGGCTGAATTTTATTATGTACAATTTATTCAATATTAATTGTCTACTAGCTATTGCCCGTGACTTTGTCCGCGTTGACGTCGTTTATTGTCTTTCAAAAGCAAAGTTTCACAAATGATTCATTACACAAACATATAATTTGACAACATTATTATTGTAAATAGATTTTTACATAGCACCTTAGTCTAAATGTCACCAAACTGTGAGACAGTTGGTTGGCGACCGATGCGCTCAAAAATGTAATACTACATGAAGAGAACACACAAAGCACAGGGTCACTATTCAGGGTCAGGGTTACTATTTTGCGCAGGGTCTGTCCGGATCGATAACACCATGGCTGCTCTCAGCGAGGCTACCAATTTTATTGCTGGAGTTTTTCTCGCACAACGCTCCGCTACTGCTTTGGAAGAAACGTAGCCTGTTAAGACGTTTAAAAAAAATAATAGTTAAAGGCTTAAATTAAAACAAAACTTGATTGATTCCTTTATGCAACGAAAGTTACCCATGTAGTTTTTATGACAATCTTTCGATACACAAAGGACGCGATAGTGATTTTGTTTTCATTAAGCCTTTAACTATGAAAAAAATAATTGAAAACTACATAATAATATTTCCCTCTTACCATTAGGCTTGAGTGCTCGAAGGTCTTCTTGGCAATAAAAAAACTTCTGCTGTTTTTTTTTTTATTTGGTCGCAGGTTATATCAATGAAGCAGCTCGGCCAAAGTAGTAGGTTCCTATTTGTCTTAAATCCTTACTAGCGTTGGGGACAACTACAGTTTACTGGTTGATACTTCGTCGATGAATTGATAACCGAGTTGTAAAAGAGAATACAAATTAAACACGCATATAAATAATCTTTACTAATGAAACTTGATCTGCTATAACTTGTGAATTTAAAAACTAAAAGCAAATTTGCGCAATATTTCCGACCTTTTAGTTTATACAAGTAAAGGCAGCTACACATGAACATGCCCTATAAAGTTCGTAAAAGCACACATAAATTAAAACTACGTTCGCGTGAACAGGCCACTTTATTGGTTCTGCCTAATGGAACGCCGGAATAACTTAAACATTCAGTACCGCAAAATAGCGAGTGTATTTAGTTTTGATACGATAGTCGTGTCACTGGCGGCGAACGTGTAACATACTGATTGCCAAGTACTCTATTTGGAGCCAATTCCATATGGAAACATCATAGCCTGGTTTTTAACGTGTTAACCTCGCTACTACACCCGATAGCAATGAAATCGGGTCACTGTTAGTACAAATATATTGGTGCAATGACCCGTTGGTATGTATTTATAATTTATTTCAGAATTTCGTTTTCGATAAGAGCCATGAAAGAAAAATGTTCAGAAATAATTTTATAGCAAATATGTTAAAATATGCAAGGTCCTCTACCTACCTACCTACAAACCTCTACCTACATGGTCTAAATCTTTACGAGCTAAATTTGTTTTTGTTTGCTGAAATAATGTACGGTTCAGAGGTTTCAGCGGAATTTAGTTACAGCGTAGTTACCAATAATTCTCTGCTCCTATTACTGGGTTGTTTGGCCCTCCGGGCCTGATGCAAAACTAACGTAATCTTTAAACCTACCTACGTGTTCTATTATAGATGTTTTCCCGCACTAGTAGTGTGACCACAAGTCTCAAGCTTTGGTAACTTACTATTGGTCACACCAAACAGTGTGGCTACGAGGAAAATAAATTACTCGTCATCACACTGGTGTGACAACCTGGTGTGACCACGAGTCTGACCCGGCCATTTGTTTAGCAAGCAAACCCTGAACATTTAATTAGTATAGTTTGTAGTGGTACTAACGATGCATAAATGTGTCACTAGTTCCATTGATGGTACTATCCAATGGTTCTACAGTAATAAAGGGTCTCAAGAGCCTTACATGATTGATCCACGTCACTGAAAAATTATTGATTTCACGCGACATAAAAACAGAGCTATTTTAGTGACTTAATATTATACTGCCTACGATAGATCTTTTATAATATTTATTCGAGTTGCGAATAAAACTTTAAAACTCTATTTCTATTTCGTTTGCGCCCGTGTGGTTGCCGGGTTAGAATAGTGCCACTCCATGTCTTCCCGCGGATGTCGTAAGAGGTGACTAAGGGAATGAGGGCTTCTAGTACTGTTAGGCGATGGGCTTGCAACCTGTCACTAATTCACTGCTAAACATCTTAGCCTTTTTGTGCAAAATGTAGTTGCAGAATTGCCAACAACTCTTGTTGTAGTTATTGGTATTTCTGCAGCTCGGCCTACCCCACTCTGGGAATGAAGGCGTGATAATATGTATGTATGTATGTAACTCTATTTTCTTGAAAATGGTTGACACCAACATCATTCTCGACAAACATCCCTAATGTAATTATTGTAAGGCTTACCTGAGATTATCTAACGACTTTTACTGAACCTCTCTTATCACACGCAGTGTCATTTTTTTGTTTCTAAGGGTCACCTTTTCCCTATCTGCACATCTTAATAGCCCGATTTCCAAAATCGACTTTTCCAACTGTTTAAAAAACTACTTAACAACTCGTGACTCGATTTGTGTCAGCCAATCAGAATAATTGACCTCTGCTCTCAAAATGGCCGCTCAGAATCATTGTCAGCCCAATCTATCTCCGGGGTAAAGAAATCCAGTAGCATATTAAACGTTAATCCAAATTCGAAACCAGCTAATTAGAACATTATAGATCAGGAATAAAAGTGAGATTAGCTTGTAGTAATCTTGGATTTGTATTATTATGGTTCTGGGTTACAAAATTAGTCGTCTAATTGTTATTCTAGCTGGAGTTGGAAACAATTTCTAGGGTTTATGTAAATGAGGGTAGGAAAGTATTCGTTCGCTTTATCTCCGTGATGGATAGATGGCGCTGTCGCACGCTAGCGTAGGCGGTAGCAAGTTTTTTAGATAAGTGTTTTTTATTTGAAATTTTTAATGTTCGCGGTAATTCGTTTAACATTCATGATTTATAATTGAGCTTATGCAAGCATTAAGCGCCAATTAGTAAATTTATAATAAAATATAATGGTTAAGAGAGAATAAGCAATATGGCTTATTGAAAGTCAAGAATAAATTAAAGAAAACGTTTTAGATAACTTATCTTGATTTCAGCTACTGTGTATGGATACCTACTTTTAGTCATATAGGTGCATAGTTTAAAAAAAAAAAAAAATGAGTGCTATCTCGCCAACGAACTGCGTAAGCAGTTTGGCGAGTAACTTTTAAATTATTTATGTATAAGTATGTGCCTTTAAAAAAAAAAAAAACATTCATGTGCAAAAACTTGTGTTTACACATTATTGAAATTTTATAAATTCTACCAGGGCTTCCCAAGAGCAGACCACTGCTGAGAAAGAGCGCCGCAAGAAACTGAACAGTCATCTAGTCAGTATTTTTTTAAATAAAAGTTTAAATATATATCATGCGTAGTTAAGCAGGATAACGTATCGAAACTTGTAATAAACACAAGAATACGGTTATAATAAAAATAATTATGAAAGGTGCAGTTTTAAATAAAACGCTTATCCGGTACTTGTATCAGGTATAGTATAGACCAAGAGCGAAAGCAAGATCCTGAAGTCGAATCGCAATTTTCTTACTGCAGTGTTTTAAAACAATTATTGGTAAAGCATTAATAAAAAATAAAAAAAAATATTTTTACGCTCTTTACTTAATGTGTTTATGTTATAAATAATAAATAAATATTCAAACTTCTTTGATATCGTCCTACAATTATCGTAAAGAACGTGGTCAAATACGGAACTAATAATTTCGTATGATTAAACCACAGTTTGCGTAGACAGTGGCGCCTTTAAGAGCTTCATTTGAAATATTGTTGCACGTTTAATCTAAGCGCCGATTCTGTGGCAACCTAGTGTTTGCTGCGATAAGTAGTCCTGGATTATTGACAGGCCACGCAGATGAAGTTACCCTTCTAATAGTTTTTTTTTATGTTACGGAGAAGTCCCACGAGCAGTCGGACCACCTGATGGTAAGTGGAGTCTGAAACCAATAGACATTTAAATTTTCAAGACTATAATACTTAGGACTCGCAGAAGAGTTTTCCATTTGTCGCGATCTTGAGCCCTATGTCCCTAATGAGGGATAACAGGAGCACATCATCATCATCATCATCATAATACTTAGACCTCAAATGCATTGCCAACCCTGAGGACTACGATGGAATGCCTCTATGCTAGTAATTTCACCAATTTTTCATTTCGCTACCACCATCTTATCCATTAACCACCCGCCAAGCAACAGTGTTCGCATTGTTGCGTTCCGGTATGGGGATAAGACAACCGGTGAAATTACTAGCATAGAGACATCCCATCTTAGTCTTCACCTTCAGGGATAGCAACGCGTTTAAGATCTTAGGATTATAGTCTTAAGAATTCAAATATCTATGGGTCTTAGATTCCACTTACCATCAGGTGGCCTGAGTGCTCGTGTGCCTTCTCCTTAACATAAAAAAAAAAACCGGTTGTCTTATCCCCACACTGGAACACAACAATGCGAACACTGTTGCTTGGCAGGTGGTTAATGGATAAGATGGTGGTAGCGATCCGGACGGACCCTGCACAGGGTCCTATCACCACTAAAATACTCTATTTATTGTTATGGTAATAAATCAAATTGTAACAGACCTTATTATTTGACTTATTGCATTGAGAAAAAATACGTAGCAGGATCCGGATCCAGGACAGAGATAGACGAACAACTTCTATATCTTTGTCCCTTCCCCTGCTTGAACTTGGCAGATTTTTACACCTTTAAACTAAATTACATGTAAAAGTATCACTTATGTAGTACGGTCAAAGACTTTAATTGTTATGCCACTATGGAACCCTGTCATATTGTCAGCGTTAATCATTAATTTTAACCTCCTGAGGCCCACGTCAAATTTTACTAGTTCAAAAAAGAACCTTGTGTAAGTCAACTAAAGTTTAAAGTCACTTTGACAAATGTCCTAAATTTAGGCCGTTGGGCCGTACGAGGTTAACTTTCTTTTACGTGGTTTGAGGCTGTCATTATAACAGAGTTCCACAGTGGCATAACAATTAAAGTCCTTGACTGTATAATCAACAGAATTCTATTATATTTTTATATGGTAAGGAGAAGGCACACGAGCACTCAGACCACCTAATGGGAAGTGGAATCTGAGACCCATAGACATTTGAATTCTCAAGACTATAATCTTAAGACTGCAATCCTAAGACCTCGAATGCGTTGCCAACCCTGAGGACTAAGATGAAATGCCTCTATGCTAGTAAATTTCACCGGTTGTCTTATCCCCACACCGGAACACAACAATGCGAACACTGTTGCTTGGCGGGTGGTTAAAGGATAAGATGGTGGTAGCGATCCGGACGGACCCTGCATAAGGTCTTACCACCACTCCTCTCCTCCTCCTCTTCCTCCTACTCTCCTGTTTTGGTCTTTTGGAAGCGTTCAAAATATATTAACATTTCTACTTATTTCACTCCTTATAATAT
Organism: Acleris holmiana; assembly: GCA_949316455.1. Classification (NCBI taxonomy): domain Eukaryota; kingdom Metazoa; phylum Arthropoda; class Insecta; order Lepidoptera; family Tortricidae; genus Acleris; species Acleris holmiana. The sequence goes on along the minus strand of OX438768.1, from coordinate 21,194,682 downwards.
TATAACTTCATACCTGAATTGTCATTTTTTTAAACTTGATGTAAGCAACCAAACTTTTATGAAACAAAAATGGCTACGTATTCCGTAACAAGTTATAGCAACAATGGCAAGATTTATTGTTCTCCTGTCTTGTAAGGGATAACAATCAGCAAAAACTTGAAGCATGAATATAAAGTTTTCAAAGTTTAATGGTATTCCGATCTTATCGCGGGCTGTTTGCGTTTGCGGTTTACATGTAGGGTTAAAATAGCATTAGGCTGGCTGAATGTTCGTTTACGCGTTCACTACTACCGACGCATATATGCGTTCATTGTCATACAAGTTTGTTCCTAGGCCACGCCCCCTGGCACTGAATGCGTTAAAATAATACAAGGCTAAACAGTTTGGTAATGCTATTTATAAGTACATAAATACAAGTCACATAAATTGCTCTAGTCCCAAACTGAGCTCTGAGCTTGTACAATGGATATGATAAAAATACTTATATATTCCCGATTCCCGTTACAGACCGGCGATTATTTAAAATTCTTTGATTGCAGTTCGTACTGTTTTTAAAATAAAAATTAAGTCTTCTTTTAGGAAAACTCTCTATCTACCAGTATTCCATGTGGAAAAGTCGTAGGGTACCCTGTATATATAAAAAAACATAGAACAGATAAAAAAACACAACTGTTTAAAGAAAATACAAAAACAGATTAAAATAATCTAGGCTTCATTTTTTTTAGTGCATTCTGTGTACGTAAAGTTATGCAACTATATAGTACAGACGAAGACACTGTTAACTGTACATTTACAAACGAACATAAACCTTATCGCAACGTATTAAAGTCTACGGGTGATCAGTTAACAGTGAGTACTAAAAAATATTATTATTTTTATGTAGACGAAGAATTTGTATTCTTTTATGTTTGTAAAAAATAAATTAAAAAGTAACAGGACCAATTTAAAAAAAATATTTTACCAGATTAAGCTATCCAATCGCTGATAGGTTTTTTTTGTGTTTCTATGCCAATGGAATCGCAGGCAACAGATAGTATTTTTAATATAAAACTCCAGTCTTAGTAACTGGTATTATCAGACCGCGTTTAGAAAGGAATTGAGCTCATAATATGTAATTTTTCAACTAATGCATGATATGACATTATCATTGGTAGAGTATGCAGATAAATTAAATTGTTACTTTAGTACAATGAAGTTCTAAGTTATGGAAAAAACATCAAATTATATTACTTAAATAAAATACAAATGTTGTAAATAATTACTTTTAGAAAGACCATAAAAAATATCCAAATACTATTTTAAGCATACCTACTCCGTAAATCTATTAATTCTGTTATCAAATAAGGGTCTGCACTTATGAATATATCAAAGATTGACTTATGATTATATTTAATTTTATTCATTTATAAATAGTGTTGTGCTAACGGTACTCCCGAAGCCCTTTCTAAACGCGGTTTGATAACACACTGTCGACACTTCACACCTTTCTACCGTACTCAACATTAATAAAAGCTATTATTGAAAGAAGCACACTCAAAAACAATACAATAACGCCACAATACACGACGAAACATATTTCCATAGATAATATAAAGTTACAACTTAAGATAGCGGGAATTTTCAGCGCTACTGAATTTCCTCAGTCGGTGGCAAGACCGCGGCTAAGGCGGGCGGCAGTATTCTTACAGCCGGTGCCAACGCAGGGCGGGCGTGATACGCGGACCCATTTCGTTCCGAACAGCTGACTTTGACGTTTAGTGAGTGTGATTATTGTGTTTTGGATTTGCGTGTGTGCTAGGTGAGTGTTTAATTACGTATATTTTTATGATTAATGGTTTCATTTCTAAGTTTATTGGTACTAAAGTTTGTGACACGTTTGTGACCGATTGGCGTTTTTTTAGTAAATGCTATGTTATTGGTATTCTGAAATAAATACTGTAATTATAAAAAAGACCTGAGAGACCTAAATTTTTCATGTTGGGTTTACAGTTAGTATTAGAAGCTATAGGTTTTTTTTTATTTTAATGTTTTACAATTTTATTAATAATTGTTAACGGTTTAACTCGTTATAAGATGTGAGCCGTAAGTTTTTTAACGCTAATGACATAATTTCAAAGCCAAATATAAAAGTAATTGTACAATATTTTAATGGATGAACAGGGTTCAAAATATGTGATTTATATTATAATATAAATATCTAAATACACAATATTTGATAAATATCCAATATCTGAAGGAAAAACAAACTTTAAAATAAATATCCATTGATATGTATCAGTTGATAATATTATATCGTGATATACATTGGCGGATATATACCGGCGAACCGTGATAAATACCAGTTTACTTACTGTTCAAAGTAAAAGAGAAATCGCGTGCTAGGTATAATATTTATAGTATTTTTCTGTCTTTAAAAATAAGCCCTTCTACACGTTATTTAAGGTATTTACAAAATGTCGTAATTCACAACAACAAGCGGTTTTTGGTCAATTAAACATATATAATTGTTATAAAATATACTTTTTATTTTGATCTAACTTGACATCGGACTAAGTAATAAATATAATAAATATCAGGGGACAATCTCACACAAATTGACCTAGTCCCAAACTAAGCTCTAGACTTGTACTATGGGTACTAGACAACGATAAACATACTTATATAAAGAAATACATACTTAAATACATAGAAAACATCCAAGACTGAGGGACAAATATTCGCGCTCATCACACAAATATCTGCCCTTACCGGGATTTGAACCCAGGACCGCTGGCTTCGGAGGCAGGGTCACTCCCAACTAGGCCAACGTGTCGTCAAATGGTTATGATATCCAACGAAAATTAATAGTTCGTGAGATGTCCACAACTATAAAAAAGAAAACTAACTGAGCAGGTCAGGAGAAGGTTCTTGTGAAAGAAAAATTAAGAACGATGCTTGAAAAATTAGAAATGAGTTAATAATGCATCTGTTTCAAACAATGCAGCGCACATTCTGGCAATGGCGCCAACTGTCAAGCGACTGACAGTTATGTTTTTTATATATATATTAATAGCGACCCGCCCTCGCTTCGCTCCGGATTAAAGTATTACACATATAAAGCTTCCTCTTCAATCACTCTATCTATTAAAAAAAACCGCATCAAAATCCGTTGCGTAATTTTAAAGATTTAAGCATACATAGGGATATAGGGACAGAAAAAGCGACTTTGTTTTATACTATGTAGTGATATATGCTAATTTAAATCAAATATTAATAGTTAATACAGAACAATGTATGTCGGGTCAGCTGTTCTGATATAAAACCATTTATTAAGCCGACTGTCCCTTTAGAATAATCTTGGCAAGTAAATGAACAGTCACCAAAAGTAATATATTATCTCTACCACTAGAAGCACAAGGGCGAGTGAGATATTTGTGAGCGTGATATTGGATAATATATCGCTGGCTGTACAGCCAAGGTTAGGGCGGTCAAGGTCTCAAAAGTACGCAATATGTACTTTATTACCAAAGACTGAAGAGCGTTTGTACGATCACGAGCGTAAATTTAAGACAATAAAAAAAAACTGCTTGAAGTCGTCAATGTCCTTAGAGATGCCAAGTCATTTTTTACTTCAAGTAAACTCGACCTTATTGCTTTAAAAATGTCAGATTGACTTAGAACCAAAGGTGGGTGGCAAATTTAATTCTTTGACTGTACACTAGAAAGCTGCCAACGTAATTTATTACATAATTTTATATTTCTTTTAAAAATATTGTAAGTTTTTTAACAGCCGATGAAGAGGAGTTATTAAAATTTAACGTCTGTTTGTTTGTCTGTGGCATTTAAGTGGTTATATTTAAAAGAAAGCTATAATAATAAAAATTGTCCGTGGTAAGATTCATAAAAATTCGTAGCGCCGTTTATGACGTATCACCTCTGAAAGAAGAGGTCACGGCTTTTTACTAGCGCTGCATATGTCATCTCTTTCCCTTGTTTTAAATTGAACTTTTTGTTTCCTTCTGCTGTATGTGCAAGCAGAAAAATAATACGATATAAAGGAATAAGGCTAAATTAAAAGCAGCCGAACGTAAACCGGTACGTGCATGAGAAGATTGATGAAAATGATGAATGTAGAGTAAGCGAAAGCTGTATGTTCAATTGTTCAGATTGGTGCAGCTGGTGTTCCATGGTCTCTCCTACTCCATTGGGAGACTGGCGTATAGGAATGTATGGCCTTCAACTGGATATTTGTCCTTGTCTTTTTCAAGACAGAACAGCTCTGCAGCACTTGTGACTTCTACGCTTCTCGCTACTTTTTCCATTATCAAACAAAGTCGCTTTTTCTGTCCCTATATCCCTATGTATGCTTAAATCTTTAAAACGGATGCGGTTTTTTTTAATAGATAGAGTGATTGAAGAGGAAGGTTTATATGTATAATACTTTAATCCGGAGCGAAGCGAGGGCGGGTCGCTAGTTATATTATAAGTTGCAGTAAGTCGTACCTCGTGTAAAACAAAATCATTACTCTGATCGGGTTCTCTTCATCTGGCATAATATCGATAGTCCGAAATACACTTCGCATAACAGTTATCGCAGAAACATTTTTAGCCGAATGATACTTTAGCACAATAGTATACTTAACATAACTGTCATTACGCATAACATTTATTTGGCAGAATTTTGAATAGCGAAATCCGGTGAATTCATTACGGCATAATTGCACCATGTCATAATGATTAGTAACGAACTGCTACCCAGAAAATAGGTTAGGTTAGGTTAGAAGGACCGAATTGCAATTGAGCAGTGGGATAAATAATATCAAAAATTAGAGGTACAATCAAGGATTACCCAGTAAAACTACATAGTATGCCATACAAAATTCGGCGAAACAATTATTTTACCAAAGAACTATTATTCAAATCAACATTATGCCAATGTACTTTTCTGCCAAAGACAATTGTGCCAAATGACAGTATGCGAAGAAATTTATGCCAAAAGTAATTATGCAAAATGATGATTCTGCCAAGTGTTGCTATGCGAAACGAAATCATGACAATAAATTTTATGCAACTTGAATGTAAACCACTCTGATCAATATCCACACTAACCTACCGAACATCTTCGTTGGTCCGGTGAGTCAGCTCGTGCGCCGGTTTGATTTATCCCCCGTACGATTTTAACTTACGCGCTCATTTGCGCACGCGCATCTGCTCTTCTGTTTTTAATACGACGAGCAAAAAGCCTGAAGTCTGCATTAACGCATGACCAGAAATATTGCTGTTGGAATGACGTGTTGTTCTTTGCTTTTTATTTAGTTAATTAATTTCAGAACACAGTCATAATGAGTTTTAAAAACCTGTCAAGTTTGAGGTTGCCTGATATTCGGTAGGTTTTAAGTGTATTTTTTTGAATACTGAGGGTAAGTGAGTGTTAATGAAATTAAATCATGCGGTGATTTTGTTTACAAGTGGATGGTAAAGTTTAAGGACATTTTGTTGTTGTTGTGTTCAGATGGTAAGACAACCAGTGAAATGATTAAAATAGAGTGACTCCACCTGTGTCCTTTTATTCTTGGCTCCATTTACAGTCTTGATATACATGCAGAATGAATACTTTAAATTCAGAAAGATAGGCAATCTATCTATATATTGTATATAATGAACCCCTATTTCCCTAGGTCACGGCATGCGTGAACGGCTGGACCAATTTGTGTTTGTGTTTTTTATTGTCTGGAGAAGGTTGTTATTAAAAAAATAAGAAAAATCCAACGGGAACATCAGAAATTTGCAGCGCGGTGAAACCGCTGGCGGGACGCTATTATAACAAAAAGCAAGTTTTAAAAATCCGACTCGATCGTGGTTATAATTATGTTAGCTATTTATAGATTGTTTTATTCCGCGGTAATTTTTTTTTAAGTACCTAGTGGCACTCGTAATGTTAAGACGAATCTACGTAATGTCATTTCACTCGTCAAAATCGGTCAAGCCGTTTACGCTACAGAGCGTCACAATGAAACGGACATATTTAACATTCCCCTTCTCAAAAAAAAAAGTACCAAGGCGAACTCATCCCATAAAGGGATTTCTTCCAGCTACTCATGAAACAGAAAACGGTAAAAGAAATACCGTGATGACAAACAAACATAAAATAAAAACCAACGATAGCAGGGACCTTTTCAAAAAAAAATACATTATTAAGGGCTTATTATGTAGGCTTGTATAGGCTTATATTATTAACTTAATTGTTTCCCTGGTGTAATGAAAGTTACCCATATAGTTTGAATGACTAACCATCGTTACACAGAGAACGCGATCGTGTTTTTTTTTATATTTTAATAGATAGATGAATACAATATCCAAAACCAATCTAATAGCCATCATTAGATGTTTTACACTAACTATCAAGTGACCTGTGTGCAGGTCTATCATCTCCATTAAATAAAATCAGTGAAATTCGGCCATTTTGGTGAGTTTCAGTCATATTATTATGATTCGAAACTACCCTTAAGTCATAAGATGACTTCTGGTCAGTCCATTAACCGGCTCGACTTACAAAGTGTTATACCCACCTCGCCTGTTACTTAATAATTTTAGGTTAATAGTTGTTACAAATCTATTTTAGACTATTTTCCGTTTACCGTTATTTTGTAGCTAAAACGTTGCAATTGTGAAAAGAATAAGAAATTATGACATAGTAAGACTATCGAAAAGAGTTACATTATGTTTTTTTAAGCTTTGATGAGATGAAATTTAGGATCACTAGAGAAACAAAGAAACTGTACGAGTATGTTTGCACATACAAAATATACAAAAATCTCTTGAAGTCAGGGCAAATATTTTCAACGTACAGACACGCTGTTACACTTATATATAATTAATGCAGAGATTCAAGTAAAGAAGTATGCTTACGAGTATTAATCGCCGTGAAGATTCGGGGTAAAAGTTTTATGTCCATATAGGAGATTCGAGCGTAAAACAACATTGAATAACGTGTAATTCTCAACTTATCCGCTTTACCCAACGAGTGAGCCCGTATGACTTTACTCACTCCATCGATCGTTCGACAGGAGAGTCTGTTTTAAAGTTACATCTCAGCCGTGAACGTCCTTCTACTGATATGATGATGATATTTATTTACCCGTGTGGTTGCCAGATTAGCATAGTGCCACTCCATGTCTTCGCGTAGATGTCGTAAGAGACGACTAAGGAATTAAGGGCTTGTAGTACTGTAAGGCGATGGGCTTGCAACCTGTCACTAATACACTAGTAAACTTCTTGGTCTGAATGTGCAAAATGTGGTTATAGAATAAACAAATCTTTTAGGGTTAATAATATTTCTGGTAGCTTTGCCTACCCCACTCTGGGAAAGAAGGCGTAATGTAATCTATGTAATTTGCAAAAAATCTAATTAAAAATCCTAGAAAAATGTGACTCAAAGAATATTGCAATAAAGTACTGTGTAACCTAAATTCATAATACTCCGTATGCTTTACAACTCTTTTAAAAACCCTTTTAATGCAAGTAAAGCCACGATGTGACCCTTATAATTGTTTCTTTCCCAGTTCGCCACGCATAACCTACTCCATTTAATTCCCAGCATTATGCCGTATCTGTATTCCCATTTTTTTCCGGGGCTCTCGTAAATTATGGCAATAAATTGCCCGGGACACATTACCGTTCTCCGGGATTAATTAAACCTTATAAGTTGAGTTAGAGATTATTGTTTATTAACATGGCGTTTGCTTTATTAAATGGCAATACACTAGCCTAGTTGGTAGTGACCCTGCATTTGAAGCTAGGGTCCTGGGTTCAAATCCCGGTAAGGGCAGATATATTTGTTCTTGATGTTTTATATGTATTTAAGTATATGTTTCTCTTTGTAAGTAAATTTATCGTTGTCTAGTACCCATAGTACAAGCCTAGGATTTCTTTTGTGTTCCAGTCAATGAGTTCAATATTTTTTTTTGTAATTTTGAAAACATTTACTTAATGCTTTATTTGACAAAAATAAAAAACGGTTGTGATATCAAGCCTCTTTAGATTTTAAAAATAGAATGAAAAAAAATACAAGAAATATATATTTTATTTATTTATTTATTTATTTATTTATTTAATTAAAGTTACAAAGGTAGACTTACAGTTTTAAACCAAAGCGCCTAGTTCGTTAAGTATAAAAAGTTAAGATAAAAATAACATTATTTTAGACCTGAGTATCCCCCATCCATCAGCGAACACGTCAGCATCTTGTACCTCAGACAGAAATTCATTAAGCAGCGCTATTGCCCTGGCCGTTGGACAGTTCCTGGCTCTGCGAGTCCTTAGTCCTGGTAATGCCGCGAACAACTGATGGCGGCGGCGCGTACCCGTCCGTACATACTGTTGCGGGACGAATAGAGTCAACTGCCCTAGAGCCAAAGGATTATTTATTCTATTTCGCAAGAGAGAGCAGTAATGTGCAATCAAGTGCATCTTTCGCCTTTGGGTCAGGGTTTCAAGTCCAACCATGCCTGAAACAAAGAGAGATGGAAACAAAAATGGGTAATAGCCGTACATCCTCTTGTACAAGTATCGAGAAAACCTCCGCTGGACTCTCTCTACAGCAGACGATACTTTGATTCCAGAGGATCCCAGACAATGCAATTGTACTCAAGCTTGCTGCGTACAAAAGCATTGTACAGGACAATAGGAACCGTGACACTCTGGAATTGCGAGGCTGTACGCATAATGAAGCCCAAGGCTCTACTAGCGCTCTTGCATGTACGGATGATATGTTGATGAAAATCGAGTTTTACATCTACAATCAAACCTAAGTCTCGAATGCTAAGAACTCTGTCTATTGGGTTGCCTGCCAAACTATAGGAATAGTTTATAGCTACTGGGGAACGCGAGAAAGAGATAACTTTGCATTTCTCTTCGTTAAACGACAATCTATTGACAGTTGCCCAGTCAGACACAGTGTTTATATCTGATTGCAATGCTTCACAATCAGGGTCCCCTTTTATGGCCGCAAACACCTTCACATCATCGGCAAACAATAAGCACTCAGAGTTTCTGATAACTGCCGGAAGATCATCAACCATTATGAGAAACAGGGTAGGGCCAAGTGTGCTCCCCTGACTCACCCCCGACCGAGTATAATACTCCCTTGATGAATAACCCCCTATCTGAACAAATTGCCTTCGATCCTTCAAGTAGCTGGCGAAGAACTCCAAGAGGCATTTGTTGAAACCAAAAGCTGAGAGTTTCTGCAATAAAACGTCGTTGTCAACGAGATCGAATGCCTTTTTAAAGTCAAAATAGGCCGCGTCTACTTGACCGGTTTTATCCATATGCTGAAGGACAAAGTCAGCAAAGTTGGTATTATTAGTGACAGTTGATTTCCCAGCGCGGAAGCCATGCTGCGAGTCCGTCAAGTAAGACGATACCTGGGAAATGATTTGAGAGTTAATCAACCCCTCCAAGATCTTCCCGAACACTGATAATATGGCGATAGGCCTATGAGATGATACTTCAGTAGACGAGACATCTTTGGGAACCGGCGTTACTCTCGATACTTTCCATACTGCGGGATAACTCATCTCAAGTATAGACAGATTATACAAGTAGAGTAAGGGTTTTTTAAGAGCCGATACACAGTCTTTAACCAAAAATGTGGGTATCCCATCAGGTCCTGGGGCAGAAGATGCCTTCAGCCGTCGCACCACTTGGTGCAATTCTCTAAAAGTGATTCTATTCAGTGAAATATTTACATTTCGAAGAGGAGTCTCATACAAACAGGCGCTAGAAACATCTAGAAGAGGCGTATTTTCATGAAACACCGAACTGAAGTGATCAGCGAAGAGATATATAAATGTTGATGTTATGTTATATATAGTGTTATACATAAAGGGTTAAAGACCCAGAGGATAGGATTTTTTAATTTTTTCCGGACATCTAAAAATAGTAACTTTTAGGTGGGTGTATCACGGCTCATTGCATTTTATGAATAAAAATAATCACACATAAAAACATAGTATCAGCCAACGCAAAATAGGATTTTGCACTAGATTTTAAAATAAAATCCAGAAATAACTTGGTTGCGGCATCCGGTCTTGTAATCCTGGTCACGTAGCAGCTGTCCCTGTCGCTCGCGCGTTGACAGAGCGAGACAAAATGTCAAACTGTCTGATACGCTGTGCTTTTCATACTGGCAGTACAGTCCGTTTGGAATAAAATGTAAAACTTACAAATAATTTCATGAATTTAAATATTTTTGATGACAATTACAACGTACTGATTTAAAACTTAATAAAGTAACTGAGATTTGTATATAGAAAGAAAAGAAAAAGTGGCATACGATAATATATATTTTTATTATTTAATAGTAGGTACAAAGTAGTTAGTGTTCGCCATATTGCATATTGCAGGTGAAATGAAAATATCTATATTTCTATAAAATGTTCCCAAATGTAAAATAAAATGAAAGGTTTATCGGTAATTCAATGGTAAACTGTTTTGCCATCACAACAGTAAGTTCGGTGGGATTTTTATCTTTTGCGCCTATGACGCTTAATTGTCGTCAATTCTATTGTCGTGCTTACAATGCCACAGAGATAGGTACAGTAAAAGAAGGCATTTTTTCGCATGGATGGCTTGCATGCTTAAAATTGGCGTGTCACATTTATATTTGACGTGAAAAGTAAAATTTATACATGATTTTTATTATATTTTGGCATTTATTGTTTTTTATTACAAATAAAAATTTACGCTCGCACGTTAACAGAGCGAGGCAGAGTGCTTTTTATACTGACAGTACCATTTGTGTGAAATCAAATAGTAGGTACAAAATGAAAATTATTGTATGATTGAACTTATGAATAAAATTATAATATGACTAGAGCGTATTTTAAACCTAACAAAATATTTGGCAAAAAAACTACGTTCTCTTTAATACAAAGAAATCGAGGTATCCATAGGTTTAAAATGGAAATGGTAAATAACCCGGGTCGATATTGGCTCTTATAACTTTCTTGTTTTACTACCGATTTGTATTCAGAATAATCACTCATCATATTTTTTTCCTCATATTTTTTTTGTTCATAATTGTTATTCATAATCATCGAAACTCCTAAAGTAATTTTTACTGGAACCGTTCTGATTTTACGACGTTTATAAAACTAACCTATCCTAACCTTATTTACCAGTTGGATATTATTAAAATACTGAAAAGCAACAGGTGTATAATTAATATTAATATTTATTATGATTTTGATAATTATAATGTAATATTTTTATTAAGAGTGATGATTATGATTTAAAAAATTGTTGGAGTTCCAATAATGTTGTTCGCAATTTCATATGAAATTTGGCGCACCCAAATAACCCATTCCCAGCATGACTGTACATAATTTGAACCGGTGCCAATCCACCTCGCTGAATGAGATGAGATGTCAGAGCGTGGAGTGGATTTATTTAGCCGAGTGTACGTTTGAAGTGAATGGACTCAATTACAGTGAGAACAGAGTATCAATAATTATGTTCATTGAGTAATTTGATTTAATTTAGCACTGATGTTATCAAGTAACAGTATAATGTTTATAAGTCTAGCTATTGATTTTGTGTTGGTGCATTTGTTTATTTTGATTAAATTTTAGAGCCTTTTTTAGAGTTCCGTATTCAGCAAAGAACCCTTATAGTTTCACCCTGTCCGTCTGTCCGCGTTTTCACTCAGAGACTCTTGGTACACACGAAGACACTGTTAACTGACCACGTAGACTTTAATACGTTGCGATAAGGTTTATGTTCGTTTGTAAATGTACAGTTAACAGTGTCTTCAACTGAACTACAAACCTGTTATTTGGAAAAGTAATACATTTGAATTACGCTGACAAAAGTGTTCAATAAAATCTTGGAAAAAAAGGTTTTCGGCACCTCACATACAAGTAAAGCGGTATTTTTTCCTCTTCCTATCAAATTAAGTGATTCAATATGTATATGTTATCAATGATATCTTACATTTTTAGACTTGGGGGATCATTTCGAAAATATTTAACTACTGGAAAAGTGTGATTTCCGCTTTTGTCATACAGCCAAAACTACCAGTAATAAAATTTGAAAAATATCTTAAATAAAGCATATACTATTTATTATATTGTACTAGTTACCCGTCAGCGGCTTCGCCCTGGTTCAAATTTTTGACTTTCCCGGTGGATTTTACATTTTTTTTCTTTCACAAGAACTTTCTCCTGGCGATAATAAACACAACAAAAAAAGAATTAGCGAAATCGGTCTAGCCGTTCATGCGTGTTACCAAGGGAAATAGGGATTCATTTTTATATAGAGATAACGTGAAGTACTTTATATGAAGTGCTTTGCCCAAAAGTCTGTAACGCCAAATCTTAGACGTTTCATGTTCACCTTTTTAAGTATATTTTTATTTTCGTCCAACAACAAACTGTCACTGTCAGACGAGTACCTACTAACTCGGGGCACGAATACTAAAGAGATAATGAAGCAAAATATTGATGCTACAAAAAATTACATGTTAGTAAATAATATTCTCTCTTCATTTAAAAATAATAAACAACTGAATTCTTTACTTATTTTGAAATGTTTTTCATAGTAAACAATTATTGTTTTTTCTATATTTTGTCATCAGTTACGATTGCCTTCTAGATGGAAGTTCCCACTTTAAATTACTAATCATACACAAATTTAGGTTAACGTCTTTCCTGTGGACACACCGAAAGTTATCGTTTTTAAGGCATAATTTTCTGGCTAAGCCCATTCCCGCAAAAACGCCGTCAGGACTGCTTTTTAGACCTATCACTTTTTTTTTTTTATACAAAATGGTTTTGCTCTTGACCCTAGTCGAGACCAAAAAGTCAGGACAGGGTCGACGGTGAAACGAGCTTACCCAGATGGTACCTATTAATCCTATTTTTTTCTTATCATATAAAAACATAACTTATATGCACACAAGCTTTTAACTATTGACCACAGGAGAGACAACTTTTGTTTTTAAGAGTGTGTATGACTCAGATTCTATTTAAGTAGGATAGGTCGTCTATAAACAAATGCATTCGGAATTTTGATAATTTCAGAATTGAGACTGTACGGAAATAATCTAGTGTACCTACTTTGGGCATACTTATGGTAATTGTACTTATAGACCTAACTCTCACAAATATATTTATAACAGTGAGTATCCGAGATTTATACATACAGGGTGTTTGTCCACTTGTCTGTTTGTGTCCAAATGGTGCGCAAATACAGCTTGTTTGCACAACGGCGAGACTGATCAGAGAGCATTCGGATCACACGGACTTTATTTGGCTATCTCTGATTGACGGAAACTTCTTGTACAAAAAAAAGATAACAACTAAGGGCTAAAAATATTATTTTATTGTTGGTGGACCACAGCACTGTTTTACAGAAACCTCTTTTTGTTGGAATCACGAACTCTATTTTAGTGGATATCAACAAAATAACGTTAATACATTCAGTAATTATAAACTGTCGCCGTTTGATATAAGTTGGTTTTAAGAAAAGTGCACTTTATAATATTAATATAATACTACTGTCCGAGCCGATTTCGGCTACAGCGACTGCTGGACAGGCTCAGTAGCTAGCGCCTCGTTGGACCGCGCGTTGGTGTGCTCGCATGTGACTGTTGTAGCCAATTTTGGCCTTAAATGTTCTTGAGCACATCGGACAGGTAAGAACACCGTCACTATAATTATAATTTGAAGCCGTTGGCGGTCTGGCTTTTAGCTCGTCTCTTTTTGCGTCGAGCTCGTCTTTTCGTAGCTTTTCTAAGGCTTCAATATTCTGCCTCAAAAGACGTCTCCATTCCGGGCGATTTTCAGCAGATGACTCCCACTTTATATATGTATAGTAAAGGACAATACAATACAAATATTTTTTATTGAACACCACATACAACTCAATACTCAATCGTTTATTGCTTTCCATAATGTATATACAGGTGGTACTTAAACTAACTTAATAGTTTTAGGATCATTATGGGCCCTGTTGTGGGCTCAACAGTATTTGGGCGTGAGGGCACCTCTTACTTAACATAAAATAACTATAGCATGGAAAGTAAAAAACAAATATTTATTTACAAAGCGAGTCAATATGGGGTCTTATCGCTAATTAGTGATCCCTTCCAGACAACCTTACAAAGAAGAGAAGTTAAAAAGATAGAGAAAAAATGAACAAAGATGATGATGGTGATGGTGGATTAATAGTGAAGGACCAAAGTTAACAACAGGAACTTTCCAATTACGTTACGGAAATTAGTCAGGGGGGTGGGGGGACAAGCTCACACAAATTGAACTAGTCCCAAACTAAGCTCTAGGCTTGTAATATGGGTACTAGACAACGATAAATATACTTAAATAGAGAAATACATACTTAAATATATATAGAAAACATCCAAGACTCAGGAACAAATATTCGCGCTCATCACAAAAATATCTGCCCTTACCGGGATTTGAACCCAGGACTGCAGGCTTCCGAGGCAGAGTCACTCCCAACTAGGCCAACGTGTCGTCAAGCGCTAATACCGCGTATTATCTTAAATGCAATAATCGAAGCAGATTCAATCCTCACCCGTTATTATTCACGAGTTAAAAAGTGATTATAAGATAAATATGGCAAGAAAGAAATCGCAGATGTGTAACCTAGCCAACCTTTGATATACTTAGTTTTTCACGATTTGCTGTTCGATTATCTATACAGTTTCATCTTAGTTTTTGTATAAAAAAGCCTATGGGTATTACGCATACTTATCCCACGAAGTTTTTACTCGGGTCTCTAGGGTTCAATTTTCATCGCAACAACAAGTTGCTGACAACTAAATTTCAAAAGTAAGTACACCGCTACTAACTATGAGGATTCGTGTGGGTTGCATTAATTAATGAGTCTCGATAGTAGGCGTGACTTGTCACATATGATGTTCTTATATGACATTTGGCTTTATACACCATCAACGCTGACAAGGCATGGTAGAGAAATTCTGTTTCAGATTCCACTTACAAATACTAAATATGCTCACTGCTCGGTATGCCGCCGACTACCTATAATACGAACCTATAATAAAAAGTACGCCAACTTAGACATTCTTTATCTTTCCCGCTGTAGTTTTAAAAATAAATTTATGGAATGTCTTCATTAGTAAATAATCTGCATAAGCTTTCTGTATCAAACATATATTTTATCAATATTGTGCTGTAGGTTTATTGAATAAAAAAAACAATAGTAGTGTAGTGAGGCTGTACGTCCCGCAAGCTCCCGCGATATGTCCCGCAGCAGGCAGGAGCGCGCGACGCTCCTTAACGCACTCCTGGCATCGGCACCCGAAGGCGACTTGTTTGATTGGGGATGGACAGCTGTGTGCCGAGAATGTTTGCGTTTCTGTGAGAAGCTGGATGACAGGAAATCAAGTGTACTGATATAAGTTTTTGTTATTGTTTATTTTTATTCAAATTTGTTTTTGTTTTGTGTAAGTCTGGTTTTCTCGGCGCAATGGAATACTGTAATGCCGTGTAAATTTGTTAATAAAAAATGAATAAATAAACCATCCTAGCTATATCAAAAATGTGAAAAGTTTGTCACTCAATCACGCTAGAACGGCTGAATAGATCTTGATGAAATGCAGCACAGAGATAGATTATATAGTCTGGAATATATAATAATATGATAAATATAGTCTGGAATAGGACAAAAGCTATTTTTATTTTTATCCCGAAAATATTTAATATTTGTTAAATTATGATAAGTGATTTAGAAGTTATGAGGGAACAGATGAACATACCGGTCAAAATCATAGCCTTCCTTTTTGCATCGCCGTAGTCGGGTAAAAGTGCAGAAGACAAACCAGCATTATTTGCCGCGTCAAGCAATGGTAAGGCAGGTAAATGCCCACTGCTGAGCTGAGATTGGAGTTTTATCCCAATCCGTCCAGCCCTTGCAACGTGAAAGAGTTACAAAGTAACACACACGCACGCAAATTTTCGCGTTTATAATATCACTAGCGACCCGCCCTCGATTCGCTCTGGGTTAAAGTATTATACATATAAACCTTTCTCTTGAATCCCTCCATGTATTAAAAAAAACCGCATCAAAATCCGCTGCGTAGTTTTAAAGATCTAAGCATACATAGGGACAGACAGCGGGAAGCGACTTTGTTTTATACTATGTAGTGATGATAATACGATACATACATACATAAAGTCACGCCTTTATTCCCAGAGTGGGGTAGGCAGAGCTACAGAATTACCAACAACTCTAAAAAACTTGTTGATAATTCTGTAACCACATTTTGCACAATCAGGCTAAGATGTTTACCAGTGTATTAGTGACAGGTTGCAAGCCCATCGCCTAACAGTACTACAAGCCTTTATTCCCTTAGTCGCCTCTTACGACATCCACGGGAAGACATGGAGTGGCACTATTCTAACCCGGCAACCACACGGAAATACGATACAATAGGATAGAAAAAGAACTGCCTGTAACGCCCCACTGCTAAGCCAGGCTTCATGCCATAACTAAAAGTTGCGTATTTCTCTTACAATAGGTGCTATTAGCAAAAAGCGGAATATACGGCCTCCTAATGCGATGCCGAACGGTCGATTAAGGAGGCATTTGTCACTCGGCATGTGCCCGGGATTGTGAAGGATCGATTGAAATCGCTATCGAATGATATATTTGCGCAATATGTTAAGAATATTCCATTGTTTTGCTAAAGGATAAGTTATTCTTGTTATATTAACAAACTCTGACCCCGTGTGGTTGCCGGGTTAAAATAGTGCCACTCCATGTCTTCATGTCGATGTTTGTAAGACGCGACTAAGGAATAGGGGAGTATACTAAAAGGCGATGGGCTTGTATCCTGTCACTAATACACTAGTAAACATCTTGGCTTGATTGTGTATAATGTGGTTACAGAATTGTAAAAAAGCCTTTTTAGAGTTGTTGGTATTTCTGTAGCTATGCCTACCCCACTCTGGGAATGAAGGCGTGATGTTATGTATTAAAAAATAACTAGAACTAGACTATGTCCGCGTAGAAAAATAAAATAAAGCCTATGTTACTCTATGATAACGTAGCATTCTAATGGGGAAAGAATTTTTGAAGCAGTAGTTTTTGAGTTTATTTGCTACAAACATAAAAATACATATCGCACATTTAGAATTGTAGTGACCCAATTCAAACATTTACAGCTTTCGATTTCGAGTCATAAATTACAAAATTTATGACTATTAAGACTATTCTATGACTTATTAGGTCTCTATAGTACTAACTATAGAGACCTAAGTCGAAAATCAAAATAAATGTATTAGGTCACTATAATTCTAAAGCTGCGATATCGTCTCTGCTTATTTTTTTTTTTTTTTTATTTATTTATTTCTAACAATAACACAGTATAACAGTAACAGGTACTAAAGCACTGTGAAATGCATAACATTTCAAGATATAAAAATATACAATATAAAATATGGCCTACACAGTTTCTAGCACAAACATTTCAGTATATTTAATCCACACATTTATAAACAATTAGTTGACGACAGACACACATCCATCTCCTCGCAGAACCTCAAACATTCATCATTCAACACCACCCAACAACTCGCAAAAACATCGCAGTCTGGTACCGATGCGAGGAGCGAATTAAGAAGCTTCAGGGCGCGAACAAGTGGCGATTTGCTATGTGACACAGTGCGCGCCGTTGGCAATGCTAGCAGATGGTGGTGACGAGGCCGGAAGTAGAACTTCGTCAAAGATGGGACAAACAGACGCACCAGTTGCGCCACCAGCTCAGGACAATCAGACTCTCCCCTTAAGATTCTACCAGCACTAGTCAGTAGCACGAAGTTACGCCTCACCTCCAGAGAATTAAACCCCAAGACGCCAAGCAGGAATTTAGTTGGATATAAAAATGGATAGTACCCATACATTTTCTTGTACAAGAAACGCAAGAACGCCTTTTGGATCTTCTCCAGAAGCAAGGAGTAAGTAACTTCGTGTGGGTTCCACACAACTGACGCTGCCTCAAGCTTACTCCTGACCAAAGCGGTGTAGACAAGTTTGATGGCCCTAGGATCCTGAAAATCACGTGCATTCCGAATTACGAACCCCAAGGTTCGATAGCAACTAACAGAGGTTAATTTCATATGCTCATGAAAGGTGAGACGCGCGTCGAAAGTAACACCCAAATCCCGGACTGAATTTACGCGGGCGATGATTTCAGTACCCAACTGATATTTGGCATAAAGAGGATATTTATTATATAAGTGTAGATTTACCTAGTCCCAAACAAAGCTCTAGGCTTGACCTATGGGTACTAAACAACGATAAACATACTTATGTGCTGAGAGATACATACATAACGGTGCAACGACGCGATGGCCTAGTCGTTAGACGCTGCCTACGAAGCTAAAGGTCCCGGCTTCGATTCCCGGTATATTTGTGTAATAAGAGATCATTTGTTCCCGAGCCTTGGATGTTTTCTTTGTATTTTAGTATTTATTTCTCTAGTAAGTCTTTTAGTACAAGCCTAGATCTTAGTTTGCGACTAGGCCGATTGGTGTGAGAATGTCCCTTGATATTTATTTATTTTATTTATAAGTAAATACAGGAAGAAATACTTAAGCTCATCGATACATATATTTTGCCTTTTCCAGAAAATTAACTAGAGACCGCTATTCGCAGTCGCTACCAACTAAACTAACTGTTGTCTTCACTTAGGAACAGTTGCATTATTTAAAAACTATTCCATTAAAAAAAAACTGGAAATAGTGTAGTTTGAGATTGATGCCATAGTAAATTTTCACATCATTTTTTTTTTCATTTATTTATTTATTATTTATTATTTCATTGCTCTCAACAAACGTTATTTATTTGGCTTACAGCTTGTTGGTACCTCCAAATAAACTTTTAACATGAAAATTTAAAGTTAACCGCTTACATCTAAAACCACAAGACTTCTGAACTTTCTTCACAGCATCATAAAACGTATCTTCTTATGACATAGAGTTCTATTTATCTTGCACATTATGTCAGTAAACGTTCACTTAGGTCGCAAGGTAGGTCATTTGTCTTAGAATTAAGGCCACTAACGGCCTTCGGCGAGCGTAAATTTTTATCTAAATAAATAAATGAAGATGTATTGAAGAAAATTTCAAGCGAATTTTGTTCGGTGATGATGGAATGGGTTAAACGTTTGCTATGCACTTTAAAAGAGTAAGTAGAGTAAAAAAGGCCAAGATTGAAATAAGTCAGATTTTAAAACTCAAGAACTGCAATATTTTATTTACTATAAAACGAGCAATATTTATATATTTGCTCTCACGGCCGTACAACAAAGTTATGAGGGTAAAGATTTTCGGATATTTAAAGGTTTTTTTTTATAATCATATCCACATATCCATATATTTTTAATAATAATCGCAACCCTTAGAAACCTGGGACCAAGACTGAAAGGTAGCAAACGAGCCCAAGAGTGTCCAAAAAATTCCCTGTGTAGTATTTGGAATCACACTTTCGGAAACGGCTCTAAAGATTTTGATTAAAATTGCAAAACGTCGGTGATATTTCAATACCGCGTAACTAACAAAGAAATTCAGGTGCAAAACACACCTTAGCGAATAAGGCAGTAAGGTAAATTTTGCAACTTGCTTGATTTGTTAGATACGCGGTATTGGAGTATCACCGACGAAAAGGGGTTTTTGGGTCTATAAATCGAAGTTGTAATTTTCGGGAAAAAAATTTTAACCCAGGCTCCATTCGATCTCCCAGGTATTTATGGTTTAAATGAGCTGGGATGGAAACTCATCACCATAAAATTAATTATAATGATGCAAGATTGTAAAACTCAAGAATCAACGTTCAGATTTTAGTGGTGGTAGGACCCTGTGCAGGGTCCGTCCGGATCGCTACCACCATCTTATCCATTAACCACCCGCCAAGCAACAGTATTCGCGTTGTTGTGTTCACGTGTGGGGATAAGGCAAACGTTGCAATTACTAGCATAGAGGCATTCCATCTTAGTCCTCAGGGTTGGCAACGCATTTGAGGTCTTAGGATTATAGTCTTGAGAATTCAAATGTCTATAGGTCTCAGATTCCGCTTACCATCAGGTGGCCTGGGCCTCTATATTCAGGTGCGTTAAAACGATACCGTGTTTGATACGTTTAAGAATCGTTTATGTCACAGTCGCCATTATTGTAAATGACATATTAATAAGAGTTATCAAAACGTTGACAATACGGAAACAGGTCAAAAACGATATCGTTATAACGCAGTTGAATAGAGGCCCAGGTCAAAAACGATATCGTTATTACCTTGTAGAATTCCAGCCCTGAGTGCTTGTGTGTCTTCTCCTTGGTGGATTTGTATTTATCTTGCCGAAGTTGTGCACCCATTACGTTAGGCTTGTAAATATTAAATTTAAGAAATGCTTATTACTTGCATGCTTGTTTACTAATAAATAGGAACATTGATTACTATAGTGGACAAATAATGGTGGCGAAATATTGCTACCATACCTGCGCAGCAATGCAACGTAAAGTTATTACATTTCACTGATGCTTTTAAAATTCTTTTTTTTTTTCAATTTGAACGCAACCCGTAAAAAGTTTCAAAACTTCATTTCTGTAAAAGCAAAAACGAATCATAACACGATCGTCCTAAATATCAACGCACTTCTATCGGATAATGCTCGTAAAGTTGTGAATAGTTGTTTTTAGCGCGCAGTGAATGCATCCCGATAGATCCCAGCGGCTCCATTACATGATTGAACTGCGGCGGTGGACGTATTCTGGGTGTTTGTAGCGATACAGTTCTGTTAACGGTTGAGAAACTTTGCTAGTGCTTATAAGCTTATTACAATACAATACAAATACTCTTTATTGAATACCAAAAAAAAACAGAACACGGAACAGTACATTTAACCTCGTAAGACCCGACGGCCTAAATTTAGGACATTTGTCAAAGTGACTTTAGACTTTAGTTGACTTACACAAGGTTCTTTTTTGAACTAGTAAAATTTGACGTGGGCCTCAGGAGGTTAAATCATAGGTATACAACAGGCAATCTTACCGCTAAATAGCGATCTCTTTCAGACAATCTTGGATAGAGAATGAACTAAGAACACAAATTCACCTAACCTAAACTAATATGACCTTCAAGATTGAATCGTAGCCATTTTATGTTTATTCCTAAAAAGCTTATGTTAACCTCTGCGTATTTTTTTTGTTTTAATTTTTTCCTCCAGTTCAACTCTTTGAGCTGAAAATGCTTTCAGAATTTTTGGAGTTTGACGCCTTTAATAACAACGAGAGTATTTTTTTTAATTGATAACTTTTTGGTTATTGAAGAAAAGTTTCGGGACTTATGCCAGGTTTCAATTTTCTTTAAAATTCCACTAAAATGTTTTTTTATTTTTATTATTATAAGTAAGGCCGTATTAAATTAGTAACCTTAATTTTACCGATTCTTTATACTTTACAGTCGTATATGGGCGTTTTAAAAAAAAAGTGTAGGTACATCGTTAAAGACAAAAGTAAAGAAAATTTAACTGTTCCAATTCGTCACGAAAATTAACGTATGTAAATGTATGGCTAATTTTCGTGACGAAATGAAAAAAGTACGCCCATATTTTCATTAACATCGCATGAATACTAAAAACTATTCAACCTTTTCCACTGGAATAGGTCCGCTCGCTCTTGCTTTTCATTACTTATAAATATTTGACGGGTATCAATCCGATGTGCTGGGTCGCAGGCTTTATTTATTTAAGAGTTCAACGATGTTCTCGCTAGAGAGACATCGCGTTCGCAGTGGAACGTGGGCTTTGGAATGCCATACAATTTTAAAACTTGAATATCTGTTTTGGGTTTTGTTTAAGTGTTGAGGAATGGTTTTTTGTGTAGTAATGATGATGTGCTTAAGCATTTCAGCTTACGGTAAGAGAAAGAGACAGAGCCGTGTATATGCTATAGCTCTGTCTCTTACACTCATCCTAAACTGAATTGCTTAGCCATGTCATGGTAACCCCCTTGTGTCTAGAAATGGTGTTTAAATGAATTTTACTACACAGCGATTTCAAAGACATGAACAAAGGCTATTTTCATGCTAAAGAAGCTGCCTTAAAATTGACCCAAGGAGATCTAGAGTCAAACCACTGGGCATTCGTATTTGCGTATGTTTGTATGAAATTTGGTTGAAGGGGAGTTTAAAAAAAATACACCTTTAATTTTTTCTTCCAAAAATGTGTGCTAATAGGGACCATCATTCTGAACAAGAAAAATAGAATTCCTGATATATCCTCAAAAAGATGTAGTTGTCCGTTTGTTACCTAAATCCAATACATTTTTGGTAACAAAACGGACAATTCAGGACATTTTGTACTGACGTGCTTAATTTTTCCGAAATTGGAAGGAAAATTAAAAGTGTGCTATTTTTTTAAACTTCTCTGAAAATAAGTTGATGCATTTTTTTTTATTAAAACCTGAGCAGGATTGGTCACGGAGTTACAAGGTCAGAGGAAGAGAGTCATGAGATCTGTGTTTGGGGCTAACTACTTATTTATATAATAAGATTAATAAGTAATCATTAGATATTGATTGCGCCCGTGTGGTTGCCGGGTTAGAATAGTGCCACTCCATGTCTTCCCGTGGATGTCGTAAGAGGCGACTCAGGGAATAAGGGCTTTTAGTATTGTTAGGCGATGGGCTTGCAACCTGTCACTAATACACTAGTAAACTTCTTGGCCTGATTGTGCAAAATGTGGTTACAGAATTATCAACAAGTCTGTTTAGAGTTGTTGGTATTTCTGTAGCTCTGCCTACCCCACTCTGGGAATGAAGGCGTGTCGTTATGTATGTATGTAGATATTGATAAATTGATAAAAGTTCTGCATGTATCGCAAGCTCCACTGGCGTAAAGTTTTATTAAATTACTATTGCAAAGGGAAATAGACAGCAGATATCTTACTAGTATTAAATGCTGAAAGTTTAAATGTTTGTTACTCAATCATACCAGAATGGCTGAACAGATCTGGATGAAATTTGGCGCAGAGATAGTTTGAGTCCCGGGAAGGGACAAAGGGTACTTTCTATCCCGAAAAATGGAGCATTTTAAGCGGTCAAAGTCAAAGGAAGCAGCTAATTCAATGTTATTATTTGAATACATTGCTAATCATTGTTACAATTATAGCGAGATGCAATTTACAAGCAGCGCCATCTAGCGACGACGGTGGACAAGAAATAACGATGATAAACCAATATTATAATTCTATCGTACACTATGATCCAGCGTGGGAGCGCGTCGGTCTGTCACAGATCAATTGTGCTCGTCTCTTCCAATCATCCTCCATTAGCAGCTGGTTATTCGAATTAAATATCGTAAACTTGCACCCGGCCATGTAGTGGTTCATTTATAGATCAAAGTTCACGAATGTTCCATGAGTGATATTAAGTATTTTATAGATTCTTCTGTTTTTAGAATTTCGTAGTCAAAGTAGGAATCCTTATATTTTTATACCTGCTACAATCAACTAAGACGACACCAAATGACTATAAATAGAAAAATATTTATTACTTACCTACTTGTTGTTTTTTAGGGTTCCGTACCCAAAGGGTAAAAACAAGACCCTATTACCAAGACTCCGCTGTCTGTCTGTCATTAGGCTGTATCTCATGAACCTTGAGCTAGACAGTTGATTTTTTTATAGATGATGTATTTCTGTTGCCGTTGTAACAAAAAGATACTAAAAACAGAATAAAATAAATATATTTTTGGGGGGCTCTCATTCATAAATTTTGACGGACCGTAATTTACGCACCGTTTAGCTCCGGTGTGGTCGCTCCCTTACTGTATAAAAACAATACTGTGGGCAAAAATGTTAATACTATTAATATTTTAGTTGTATGTATGTATGTTGTACTTATGTATCTAAACACTTTATTGTAATAAAAAAAAAAAAAAAACATATATAAAAATGTACAGAAAAAAAAGTAGTAAGTACCTTTGGGCGAGTGGGTTAAAATAAATATGGTATACAATACACAAATATGGACGAGAGGAAATATTAAAAACGTTTTCTAAAGCAACACGAAAATTATATAAATAGGCACATAAATAATTATAATAATTACATCAAAGTACAAAATATATTTCAATAGGTTGTAAGATGGCTCACCTTAATAAAAAATGTACTTAAAATTCTATTTCTTTTTATTGTATGAGTTTCTTTTGTTAGGACATACTGGTAAGAACTAGTTTTATTATTTTTGTATTTATTCTACTATGTTGATTTGGTAATGTCGAACAAACTTTTTTCTATTCCATTGTATTGTACTATTATAATAGTCAATATTATAGATAGTTCTTTGAAAACTGCATACGGTTTCATTGCATCCACATTACCATTCTGAATGAACCAATGAACACAAAACGATATATAGGTCACTATGTTGGCGATACGAAATATCGGTCGACATAACGTTCTGTGTCATAACGACCTAATATTTATACTTGCACATTCCAAATAGAACTTTATTTTAAGCATATACGGTTAATTTTAGTTGTTCTAAAACTGGAGTTAGGGCTATGTCTTGTGAAGGGTTGATATCAGCGCTCAATGGGCATTGTTCGTTGATTGCGCGTTGAAATGCATTTAAAATGTTAACACAGTATTTCAAGCTTTTGTTTACAGACTTTTTATCAAAGGGAATAAATAGTTTGTCGTTAAAATTATTTTAACCAAACTTTGATGAATGTAGAAGAAGCGAAAGTTGTATGTTTAGACCGGTGCACCTGACGTTTCATAGTATCTGCCTACCACATTGGGAGACAGGCTTGAAGGTATGTATGTATCTATGTTTATTAAGAAAATCAAATTAAGAAGGATAAAAGATGGTCTTCCAAGCAGATTTGATAAAAACGAGAACTATATTCTTGAATCAGAAGGTTTTGTTTGATGTTAATGTTAACTTTTCAAAAGTTGGCTTGACTAAGACAATCATATTTACTTTTGTCCCAATTTTAAGTATTTTTTAGTCAAAAGTAGATACATAAAACTTTTCCCGACAAAATGAACTATCGATGACTTGTAAGGGTAGCACAAGTATATCTCGCTTCTCACTCAGTGCTTCTCTATCGTAATAGACTAGATAGAACGGGAGATCCGAGAGACAAAAAAGTCGCGGACAACATGTGCAGTCTTCCATGTCTCTTTATGCGATTGGCCATTCATGCCAAAAAAGCCATAGAAAAGTGTCAGTCGTTCATTCATTTATTTAATCTTTTTTTGCACATAAATAAGTGCAAATAGCGGACCTAATGCCTAATGATATTCTCTACCAGTCGACCAAATAACCAAATCCGAAATATAAATAGTGGGTGAACAGAAAAAGAAGACAGATAAAACTTAAAACTTAACGTAATTATCCTACATACATACATTAAATCACGCCTGTTTCCTAGAGGAGTAGGCAGATACCACTTCTTTCCACCTGCTACGATCCTGACATCTCTTTCGCTTCTTCCACATTCATACATCGAGTCATGCGTGCACGTAATTATCCTATCTATTGCTAATACTTACTACAATAGATATATATGGGCGTTTTAAAAAAAAGTGTACATCGTTAAGGACAAAATTTAAGAAAATTTTACTTTTTCCATTTCGTCACGAAAATTAGCCATACATATACATACGTTAACTTTCGTGACGTAATGGAAAAGTGAAATTTTCTCAACTTTTGTCTTTAACGAAGTACACTTTTTTTTGGAAAACGCCCAAATGTCATATTCTCGCACATATAATATTCATACATACGAGTATACATATGTGTGGTTGTCGGGTTAGTATAGTGCCACTCCATGTTTTTCCGTGGATGTAAGAGGTGAATTAGGGTTTGTATTACTATACACTGGTACACAATTTAGCCTGATTGTGTAAAATATGGTTACAGAATGATCAAAAACTCTTTTCAGAGTTGTTGGTATTTCTGTAGCTCTGCCTACCCCACTTTAGGATTAAAGGCGTGATGCTACGTAGGTATGTCCGGAGCATTCGCTTGAAAGAAACCTTGTTAGGAGCTCATCTAATGAAAAAATCATAAAATTTTCGCAATAGCAATATTATAAATAGTAATATAATCCAATGTTTTACACGTTTAATTCACCTTATTCATGTTTTAGCGCAATGCACCGCATGCAACCTAGGTATCCATCCAGACAGCCTTTTGGGGCTTCACGAGCAGTGTTCACGCGTCGCTGCCCTGTTTAGGATTACCTGGCTTGCCTTGCCATTGTGTTGAAGTGCAGTTTATGTACTGGATTTTGCCCGGCTTGCTGGTGGTTTAGAACGGCTATTAGTTGATCGCTGTTTACTCAAAGATGACGCCATAGTTTGATCGGTTAGTCTACAAGGTGCGGCTGAAAAAATCTAAGCCTAATGTGGAAAAAAACTATTTTGAAAATGTAAGTTATTTAAATTTTTCAATGTAATCCCCCTCCAATTTGATGCATTTTTTACATTTATTATATAATGCTTTTATGCCGTTAAAAATATTTGCTTTGGCCTTGAAAATCCTCTTCTACAGCCGCCTTCATTTCTTCATCACTTTGAAATCGCTTTCTTCTTAGGTCTTTCTTTAAATTACTAATCAGAAAATAGTCACTAGGTGCTTAATCTAGACTATACGGAGGGTGGTTAATTACAACGAAAAAACTGCCTTTACTGATATTCGAACCCGGGACCGCTAGCTTCGAAAGCGGGGTCACTACCAACTAGGCTAACGTAGCTACATAAACCAGGGCCTCTATTCAACTGCGTTATAACGATATCGTTTATGACCTGTTTCCGTACTTGTCAACGTTTTGATAACTCTTATGTCATTTACAATAATGGCGACTGTGACATAAACGATTCTTAAACGTGTCAAACACGATATCGTTTTAACGCACCTGAATAGAGGCCCAGGGCCGAGATTCTACACGATAAATACGATATCGTTTTTGACCTGTTTCCGTATTGTCAACATTTTGATACCTCTTATGTCATTTACAATAATGGCGACTGTGACATAAACGATTCTTAAACGTGTCAAACACGATATCGTTATAACGCAGTTGAATAGAGGACCAGGGGCACTAGCCAAGATGCAAACGCCCCTAACGTTTTTCTGGAATTCTACAAGGTAATAACGATATCGTTTTTGACCTGTTTCCGTATTGTCAACGTTTTGATAACTCTTATGTCATTTACAATAATGGCGACTGTGACATAAACGATTCTTAAACGTGTCAAACACGATAACGTTATAACGCACCTGAATAGAGGCCCAGTACGAGATGGACAAGTTGGTCTCACATCTTATGCAGTTGTGTTCCGCCTTAACTGTGAAGAATAAACTAAAATAATAATATCATGTATTAACAGGACGCAAGCGTTGATATTTTTTTTTGTAAATTAATATTATACATTTCTTATTTTCTCTTACCTGAATTGGAAGCGGTAAAAATATATGACACTTTCTAGGAGATATTTATTCCGACTGTACAGTCAAGTTCAAAAGTATGTATACACTTTAGTACCTTGTCTATTTAAAGTCATGTTTAAACTGCCATATGAAATTATCCAAGCGATTAAAGTGACAAGGTACTAAAGTGTATACATACTTTTGAACTTGACTGTACCTTCTCAAGTCTGAAATATATATTTAACTGTGATCTGTCTGAGATATATTCTACAATCGTAAAGATAACCTACATGCATCACGCCTTCATTCCCAGAGTGGGGTAGGCAGGGCTACAGAAATACCAACAACTCTAAAAATACTTGTAAATAATTCTGTAACCACATTTTGCACAAGTAGGCTAAGATGTTTACTAGTAAATACGTGACAGGTTGCAAGCCCATCGCCTAATAGTACTACAAGCCCTTAATTCCTTAGTCGCCTCTTACGACATCCACGGGAAGACATGGAGTGGCACTATTGTAACCTGGCAACCACGCGGGTAAGGATAACCTAAACATAACAAATACGATTTTCGATATACGATATTTTTCAGAATTTTAATATTTGTAATTTTGGCTGTACACTGACACTTGACTCTAACAAAAATTAGCACTTTAAAGCTTAATATTTCACAAACTGATCCTTTTAGCATGAAATTGTTTGTACAAACCCGCAGTATTTTAATAAAATCTATCCAACGACACCCCACACTATGGAGTAGACGAGAAAAAAAACCATCCCAACTTTACATGTAGCAGAAAAAAACTAAAAAAAAATCTTTGTATATTTTATTTTACCACTTTGTCGGCATGACTACAGTTACTATGCATGTTCATGCCAAATAACAGCTTTCTAGTACTAAGAACCTCTGAGCTAAGGAAGGACAGACACACGGATGTACATGGCGAAACTATTAGACGACACATTGCTCTAGTTGGTAGTGACCTTGCCTTCGAAGCTAGCGGTCCCGGGTCAAATCCCGGTAAGGGCAGATATTTGATAGATGAGCACGAGTATTTTTCCTGAGTCTTGGATGTTATCTATATATTTAAGTAAATTTATCGTTGTCTAGCACCCATAGCACAAGCCTAGAGCTTAGTTTGAGACTAGGTCAATTTTTGTGAAATTGTACCCCAAATACCTTATTAGGGTCATTCTTCTTTTTTACCGACAATTGCCGGTCCTCAGTTTACCACACGTTATCAGTTAGAGTCCAAACATTTATTCATCTATTAGTACTAAATAATCTTTCACTTTCTCTATCCAGTGTTTTTTTTTATAAGTTTGTTTTTCATGGAATCGCGTGACAGAGTGGTAATACAAAATTTAGTCTCCTTTGAAAACGGCCACTCTGTCACAGTATATTCTGAAAAACCACCATAAAGAAAAAAACATTATCGCCACCGAAATAATCATTATTAGTCCAAATAAAAAATCACGCAACGTATTTTAAAATCATAAATTAAAACCATAATTATCTATAGTTGAAAAACGCTAAATATAGAAAAATGACGATGTATTGTCGGTAAAAAAGTAGAACGACCCATGAAACAAATAGCACAACCTCTCCAAGACTATATTCATGCAATGTTGCATACATTATTGAATAGTAAACCGGCTGCACCACGATTAATCGGCCGGGAGATGTGGCGCCATCCATCACGATATTACGATGGATCCCGGGCGAGTCTGCGAGCAAATATTTGTCGACGGCTCGTTGCTTGGGCGCCGGTCGCGTTGTCGCACGACACGAGATTACCACGTCAGGGCCCGTATTAACGGCGCCTTTATCGCTGTTGATAAAACGTTCGTCACTCTAGCATTTACTGGTCACGAAGTACATACTATCACGCCTTCATTCCTAGGCCATATTGTACAAAATGTGGTAACAGATTATAAACAAGTATTTTTAGAGTTGTTGGTATTTCGGTTGCTCTGCCTACCCCACTCCGAGAATGAAGGCGTGATGTTATTTTTGTAATTTTATCTTAACTTTCGTGACTGTTGTGCCAACCTAGCGTGGGCACACGGCACAGGGCTTGTTCAATCGAGCAAAAAAGCTAAAATACTAAAAAATCATGCCTGGGGCCCTAAATAAGTTGTTTAATAGCAAAGTAAACGATTTCTCGACAACTGTCAAAATATGTAAAATAGTTCCTGAGAAAATAACGATAATCGAAATAAACGTGAACGAAGTCTCGAGCAGAAGCTAGTGCTTAATATTGCACTACTGAAAATATTTATGACTGCAGTCTAAGTAATCGTTAATTGGACCAAATAGTACTTTTTTTTTATGGTAAGCAGAAGGCACACGAGCACTCAGGCTACCTGATGGTAAGTGGAATCTGAGACCCATAGACATTTGAATTCTCAAGACTATAATCTTAAGAATACATCCCAAGACCTCAAATGCGTTGCCAACCCTGAGGACTAAGATGAAATGCCTCTATGCTAGTAATTTCACCGTTTGTCTTATCCCCACACCGGAACACTGCTGCTTGGCGGTTGGTTCATGGATACGATGATGGTAGCGATCCGGACGGACCCTGCACGAGGTCCTACCACCACTAAAAGTACTGCGGGTCCATTATGGTCGTGCTTATAGATGTGGATAAAAATCTGTCACTTTCTGACCAATATCAGCTTGTAACCTGTCACTAATAATATACTGGTAAATATCTTAGCCTACTTGTGCAAAATGTGGTTACAGAATCATCAACAATCTTTTTAGAGTTGTTGGTATTTCTGTAGCTCCTACCCCACTCTGGGAATGAAAGCGTGATGTATTTGTATATATGTATGTGTAAATTTTACTTACATTTACATCAAATGCATTATAATTTACTTACATATGTATACATCATATTTTAAAGCCGCTGTAAATCATAATGTGTATAATCACCACTAACAGCATTCATTAGCAGCATTCGTTAGCGGAATTCATTGAATAATCACCGTAAACTGCTATTTAACCAGGCACGTTAAACTTTTACCGTGTCCAATGGAAACACGCACCTTACCTCCGCTTACATACAAATTTCGGGATCCCCTTTCTTAAATAATGTTTTATTACTTCCATGTATACTCTCCATCATGCTTTTAAACGCATCGTCTTACAAAATATTGATAATTATGGATTTTTTTAGGCTGTTTGAAATCACGTTTTAATATTTAAATTATTACATTTATTAATAATCATTTAAGTATAGTATTATGTGAACAGACTTTTATTTTTATTTGAAAAGGAATTAATAATGAAACAATAAATCAATGCGCTTCCATGCGTTGAGTTCCCGAGCTTAAGTTCAATTAGTTCACGGAGCTAACAATAGATGGCGTTACAAGTAACATCCACCGTAAGTACACCGAATCTTTAAGTTTTATAAACAATAGCTTTTTTATAGTGACATGGCAATTAAAATTTGTAATTTTTACTATTTATTCGTTATTTTTATAATAAAAATACTTAGAAAAAATGAAAGAAGGAAAAATATTTATTCAGCACACACATAGCAAAAAATAAACATCAAAAAAAGCTAATGCAAAAATAGTTATTTCACCAATTTATAGTGGATTTGTAGGTAAAAGGAGCCAGCAATGTGTGTGGATGAAAAGGGTCTGACTCAGCTTGTGCTGCGACTGCGGAGCAATCACAACGCTGTTATTCTGTCAGAACCTAGGAATCTGCGAGTGCGTTAGAACATTTCAATTTTGGTTAATAATTGTTATAACGGTTAATAATGAAATGAATAAAAATTGAGTATCGGAGGAAAATATTCAATTAAAAATACATTCAAGTGAGAAAGGCCTTCAGCAAGTAAATAATACTGTATAATATTTAAACACAAATCACAATACCGCAATAGAACATAAGTGTTTTAAAAAAATATTTAAATAAAATAAATTAGTTGGACAAAGCAGACAATCTTCAGGTTTTGGTTTGGATTTGAAGTAAATATTTTTTTAAATTCACTTTGAAGGAAAATTTTGAGCAGCATTATTATTAAAAGAACTAATACTTAGATTTTTTATCCAAACTTGATTTTAAGTTCGTTTCTAAAAGGCTGAATATATTTAAGGTCAAGGGTGCTTTATACACACTTTGCACTTAATTTGGGCACTTAAAAGTCTTGCCTCTTATTTACTTAAGCCCAGAACACTTGGGAACGTCCTGAATAAACAAAGATCCATTTGGGGAATAAGCCGAATTAGAAAAGTGCAATAATGGTTTTGAGTTGACTTTTTATTTATATAGCAATGAGTTGTTAATATTATAAACTTACTTATGAAGAACTTTTTTTTGGTTTTATTACCAACGAGATCGATAAGATAAGAAACAAATATTATTTTCTTTATTTTGTCTTTAGCGTCATGCTTTCAGTTTTTGTGTATTTTATTACATACGTAACATCACGCCTTCATTTCTAGAGTGGGGTAGGCAGAGCTATAGAAATACCAACAACTCTAAAAAGACTTGTTGATAATTCTGTAACCACATTTTGCACAGGTGGGCTAGTATGTTTACCAGTGTATTAGTGACAGGTTGCAAGCCCATCGCCTAACAGTACTACAAGCCCTTATTCCTTTAGTCGCCTCTAACGACATCCACGGGAAGACATGGAGTGGCACTATTCTAACTCGGAAACCACACGGGCAAAAATTTATTTTATTATTAAGTGTGTATTTTAGTATTTTTGTTATATACTAGTTCCTTTTATAACCCTCCATTTGAGCATCAAACGTGTTGCCCGCCGTGCTCTCACCGAATGGGCCCTGCGGAAGACCAGCTCTGGCTGTTAAGCTAGCAACATGCTGATCAGGGTCCATTTCATAGCATAATTGTGTTAATTTTTTTTCTTAAAATGTGTTTTTTTTTGTCACGAATAAATGCTTGAATTTGAATTTGAATTTACTAACAAGGATTTCACCACGTAGAATCACTAACTTTAATTTTGTCATACAGCAAAAGATGATAGAGCTAAACGATTTTTCTATAGAAAAATGACGCAATTATTGTTTGTTTGTCGTATTAACCCAAATCAAATAAACAATAAACTTAGAAGACGATAATTATTTTTTTCTAAAATA
This sequence comes from Acleris holmiana, assembly GCA_949316455.1. Classification (NCBI taxonomy): domain Eukaryota; kingdom Metazoa; phylum Arthropoda; class Insecta; order Lepidoptera; family Tortricidae; genus Acleris; species Acleris holmiana. The sequence continues at coordinate 21,162,097 of OX438768.1, read as the reverse complement.
TCTTTAACATTTTACCTTAATTAACATAAGAAATGAACTTACGCCGTTTTTTTGTTGAAATAGCACCTAATCATCGGCACGAGCATAAACCCAGTGTCAAATTAACATACAAAATTACCCCTTTAAAAACACCCGTCTGTTGGAAACCCCCATTAAATTGCAACCGAATACTCGTTTAAAAAAAAGTAGCTCCATTTTGTAATTTTTGGGGATATGTGACTTTTGTTAGACGTATCGCATTGGCTTGTGGGGTGGCGTCCCCAAAACTATTATTTCGCAAACTGGACCTGGGCGTTTTTAGTTTTAGTGATGTTTATGTTTATGCAAAGCATCGATAACTTTTCTGATGCAATTTTTGTTGTCATTTTTGGGAGTCGTCTAGACTTAATGTAATTGCTTAAAACATATTTAATAACATTCGTTACATAAATAGCTGTGGTGATATTATATTTCTTATGATTCGGGGATTTAAGAGCAAAGTAATGAATTAGAAAAAGGTTTTGTTGCTTACTCTCGGTGAGGCGTAATAGCCAGCGGCTGATAATCTTTTCTATTATTTTGTATTAACTCGGCTTAAAAAAACTACTACTTGCCCAATATTTTACCCGCGTGAAAAGTATTATCTACCTCTTAAGCTAAATCAATTAGTAAACTGCACCTAGGTACTTGTTTGTGCATTTGTATCTACTCCAGTCAAACTCTAACCATATCGATATCGACATCAAAATATCGATAGTCCCATCTGCACCACAACCACACGCTAGGGATGAGCCAAATTGATTTTAACACAATAACGAACGGCGCTGAATAGCGACCCCTATTTGTAGCTGCGATGACACGCCAGCCGATCCATCATCCTCGCCTTTATGCCGCCGCTTTCCAGCCTTAAGTTTGCTAATAATTCGGTCTGTGACGTGTTAGTTAGGTGCATTTTGCGAGTAATCTATTTGTGATGCTTCTGGAATATCGTTTTGGTCTATCTTGCGATTCAAAATAGTTTCATTACTGAGCGCCTGCTTAAATCTTAAAGAAACATTTAGCATGTTTTGTAATACCACTAATTACTTATCCTGCTAATAATATAAATGCGAAAGTTTCTGTGTTAGGTTAGGTTGTTTCTCATTCACGCTGCAACGTCTGGATGGATTTAATTTTGAATTGAGATATATGATATTGATATATATGAGCTTATACCCTGGACTAACGCATATGCTACAATTTAGTCCAGAAAATTCTAAGGTTTCCGAGGGATAATGACCGAAATCTTCCATAACATTAAATGGGCAAAGTCGTGGGCAGAAGCTATTAACTTATAAATTTTAAATCAGAGTCATTGATGAAGTTCTCAAATACAAAAAAAAAAACAGCAACAAGCTTCGTCAGACGTAGGTATACAAAGAACTTGTCAGCAACATGCCTCGTCAACAGGGGCCCATTTTTCGACACTCACTTGACTTATAATATTAGTTTAACATTTCACTTGTAGACTTATAGAAAATTTTATTGCGGGAACTAATATTGTTAGTCTAGTGAGTTTCAGAAACGGGTCCCATTACCACATTTCATCAAGAGTTTTATTAGCCTGCTATAACTTACTAACAATACACACTTACTTCTTCGCTTTTGTTAAGTATTGCGTTACACATTTGTTTTATATGACATCTGTTTAATTCTAATCCATTTTAACTTTACAATTTCCTTTTTAATTATGTTTAATCATTTAACAATCACATGCCTCGGCTGAATATATCTTGGGAAGCTATAAATACCAATTTTAAGATCTGTAATACTTTCAATAGTTCTTGTGAATTCATTCATTCATACACGTAAAAAATGTCATGTTCTCTCACATCTTAATTCAAATGTTCCACTCCTGGCACCGTCAAATTTCAATTTTAAACTTACATTACTTTTATGTCGTTCTTTTGTAACATCTCTGCTAAATTACAATAATTTTGCGCTCACAATGAAATGTAACTATTTATATACCGACCCTAGCTGGGTCCAAGGTTGTAACAATGGGACCCCCTTCATTCGAGGCCTATTATGCAAGAACCCCTTATTTATAATGTTACAATTTTAATGATTTCTCAGAGCTCTGTATGTAATCATTGTTTGTTATATCGGATCGTGTGTCGATGGTTATCAATTAATCATTGAGCTGGAATAATTGTTAAAAGTGCGTCGTTAAAGAACTGCATCTTCATTCGTAACCTAAATGTACACATGTACATTGTACAGCCAAATACTTTCAAATACCGTTATCATTGCTAATAATGAAAAAATCCTTCCATTAATGAATAAAAAACACTGCTGAGATACTAAAGAAGGCGGCTAACTGCACGTCAATAGTTTAAGCATTTTATATTGAATATAGATACCAATAGAGTATAGAATGCTTCGTCTACTACTTTGCACTTTGGTATTACGGCAGAATACTGTCTGTTACACCATCAATATTACTTAAGTTTCTGTCAATTAACAAACCAATATTTTTGTTAGATTAGAATTATAATGTACACAGACACTTATATCGTGATATTCTAAGCGTAATTTTAACCGAATGAGTTTTAAAACTTATTTACTTAGAAATATGAGTTTCGAATTAGACCTACTACAACTTTACGGGCTTCATACACTCAATTTCTCCAGTAACAATTGAATAAATCAATATCACAGGACAATGTCACACAAATTGACCTAGCCCTAAACTAAGCTCTAGGCTTGTACTATGGGTACTAAGACAACGATAAACTTACTTATACAAAAATATAAATAAAATAAATAAATATCAGGGGACAATCTTACACAAATTGACCCAGTCCCAAACTAAGCTCTAGGCTTGTACTATGGGTACTAGACAACGATAAACATACTTAAATAGAGAAATATATACTTAAATACATAGAAAACATCCAAGACTTAGGAACAAATATTCGCGTTCATCACACAAATATCTGCCCTTACCGGGGTTTGAACCCAGGACCGCTAGCTTCAGAGGCATGGTCACTCCCAACTAGGCCAACGTATCGTCAAATCATCCAATACTCAGGAATAATTACTCGTGCTCAGCTCATCACACAAATATCTACTACTCTTATCGGGATTTTAACCCAGGACCGCTAGCTTCGAACGACTTCTGCTCGAACGGAGTCATAGGCAACAGCTGGTATAATATAAATAACTAACTTCAGTGTAGAATGAAAACTTTTAAAAATATTTCATCTCGTTCCTCTCGCTCCCTCAGTGCAAAAAGGTCGATCCAGAGTTTATAAGGGTTGCGGTGGCTTCCACTGATTAAATTCAGGATTATCCCATGCCCCATAGTACGTGATGCTATAAGATTATTGTCACCCCATTAATCCTCCATATGTTTAATTAGATCTCCAATTTATGGACACCGTTTATTTGAATAGTCGAAATCGACTGATGAAATTAACATTTCCAATCGTTTAGAGCTTTGGTTGCTAGAAGTATAAAAAGCTAAGGTGACGAGGGTTCAGTCAGTTCTAGTGTATTTTACTGATAACTATGTGGTGAATTTTGAAGAAAAAGTGTGGTCTAGTTCATTCATTTTAGCCCTTAGGAACGGTAATGCATTTGCAGTCTTGAAATTGTAGTCTACAGATTGAAATTTTATTTTGAATAAAAATGAAATGTCGGGTGACAGTTTCAAACAAATTGACCTAGTCCCTAGTTATGCTCTAGGCTTTGACTATGGGGTACAGTCAAGGATTTTAATTGCTATGCCACTATGGAACTCTGTCATAATGACAGCGTCAAACCACATGAAAGAAAGCTAAAATTTATGATTAACGCAGCAATTAAAGTCCTTAAATGCACTAGACAATGATAAGCATACTTATACAGGGTGTCTCTGACTATGGGGCTTTTAAATTAGATCGATTCTACTCCTCAAATGCTACTTATTTTAACTTACTTTACAATAATAATATGTTATACGTGATAAAACTTTCAAACTTTACTGCCTAGAAAAAAATCCTACATTATTGATACCTACATAAAGCCCCATGGTCAGACACCTTGTATAGAGAAGTAAATTCTAAAATCATAAAAAAACATTGATAACTCTGTAGCAAATACTCGCGCTCATCACACAAATATTTGCCTATACCGGGAATCGAACCCAGGACCGCCAGCTGCGAAGGCAGGGTCACAACCAACTAGGCTAACGCGTCGTCTGCTCAACTGATCGGGGACTTGTGGGTTAAACTTAATGGGTCCTGCATAGGGGAGTCCAACGTTATAATAGCCCAAGGATATAAAGGTTTGCACTTGACATTTTGGATCAAGACAAGAAAAAGGGTAGTTGCTTCATGAGATGCCTTTTCTCGGTAATGAAAACAAAGAAAAACAAAAAGTACATTTATTCACAGAACACAACAAGACACATAATAAAATATCAGGTTCTCAAATGAAGTAAATCTATACTAATATTATAAATTCCAAAGTGTGTTTTTTTGTCTTTTTGTGACGGTTAATTGAAATCAGAATCATTTCATGATCTATAAAATGTCCCAGTAACTCATCACTTATTAATAAAAAGTAATTATACTCTTTTTTACAATATGCAGTACATAAAGGGCAATATAAAACAATAAAATGTAGGGGTCCCAGTGAAAAAGGGTATAAGTCTTCTGACGATGAAGTGAAAAAGGGTTTAAGTCTAGTATACTCCGTTTATGCATATACCCTTTTTTATTACGACTTAAATCGACTTATACCCTTTTTCACTAGGTCCCCAGAATATGAGAGAATTTAACACATACTTCTCAAAGCACTACAGTAAAAACTTAATATAAAACTGATTGATAACATTAGTTTTAAATCCTAAAGTGTTGTTATCAATTTTAATATCATTTAATATAATTACGTTTTTGTTGTAGCAATTTTTTTGGTTGCCATGATTATTTTAAACTTTTTTAAGTGAAATAAAACCAGCAAGTATATAACTTTAAAATATGGCAACAAAATTCCAAATTCAAAAACAGTCTTCGCACGTTACCATCAAGAAACGAAACAAACATTCACATTTGCATTAAGATATGCGCGGAATTCCACAAATTTTGACACGAAGTTTTCCCAGAAACAGCTAAAGCTAGACCTTAACTGTTTAATCACAAAGTGGAAAACGGTTTAGCAAAAGCTAAAACAGATGAAATCTTCCAAGTAGCTGCGGTTTTAATACAATCTGAATGTTATATAGTTGTAACCACGTTCATACGTGAGACGTTTGCGGATTAAGCAGTTGACTCTAATGTTAATTTTGCTTTCTTAACTGTGCCAGTGAAGTTAGGGGAATGATAGAATTAAGGAGAGGCGAACGCACGTTAAATTGTAGTTCGTGTTTGGAAATTTGTGGGGTTTATGCAGTTAGGACTTTGGATGTGGGATCTTTGTAAAGTGTCGGTCTTTATCTAACATTGATGTACGAAAATGGGGTCTATTTCGTTGGGCCAAAATATTTTTGTTCAATTGTTTCATTTCCCGAATTTTCATTTGCCAACCTGCTTTGTTTTCTATAACCATAAACATTTCAGGATTTTATAAAAGCTAACCTAACCTAACCTATAGTGTGTTACACGATGGTACTAAAATAAATTATGAAAAATGTATATAACATTGGTTTGGCAAATGAAAAATTTAGGAACAGTGCACAGCAACGGTGTTCGCATTGTTGTGTTCCGGTGTGAGGATAAGACAACTGGTGAAATTACTAGCATAGAGGTATTCCATCTTAGTCCTCAGGGTTGGCAACGCATTTGAGGTCTTAGGATTATAATGTCTCTCTTGAGAATTCAAATGTCTATGGGTCTCAGATTCCACTTACCATCAGGTGGCCCGAGTGCTCGTGTGCCTTCTCCTTTACATAAAAAAAGAAAAAAAGGAAATTATACATTTGACCCATAATACTTTGGCCAAACGGCAGGCTCCACGAAAATTATTATTGTTGTTAAACAAATTAGCGCAATCAAAGATAAAGAATACAGAGTATTTGTAAAATCGCATTCAGATACTTCTTCTGGTCGATAAATATTAAAATAATGCGTACAAGAAGGAATTGATAAAATAATTTAGAAACTAAGAAGACAATCCTAAGTTAAATCTTTACCCAGCCGAAGGATACACTAACTGGCAAGTAAAAATAGGGAAGCTGCTCAAAATAGAGAGCATTAAAACGCAAAAAATTAAAATAGACAAATCAGGCTCGTGAAACTATTCAGTGACCCGTTCCGAGACTCTTGACACAGTTCGCCAAATTGTTGTAGTCGAAGCACCGACAATAAAAACAGAAAGGCTCTTCGGTTTATTTGTGATAATGAACTCTTGCGAGGGACCGGAGTGGTACAAGGAGATAGGGTTGCGGGAAGGGGTGATAGTTAGAAAATAAAGAATAAACATTCGTGACAAACAGACAAACAAAAAGGAACTAAATACTGACATAGACAAAAGACCTATTTGTCACGAAATGGTTCCAGCTCAGCGTTATGCTGGAAATAAAACCAGCGCTGGTCTTCCGTTGGAGCCATCCAGCGAATTCACGGCAGATCACACACACATAGCACACGCACTAAACTAAAATAGATTGTAGTGGTGGTCGCTACCACCATCTTATCCATTAACTAACCGCCAAGCAACAGTGTTCGCATTGTTGTGTTCCGGTGTGTGAATAAGACAACCGGTAAAATAATAGCATAGAGGCATTCCATCTTTGTACTCAGGGTTGGCAACGCATATGAGGTCTTAAGTTTATAGTCTTGAGAATTCAAATGTCTGTGGGTCTCAGATTCCACTTACCATCAGGTGACCTGACTGCTCGTGTGTCTTCTCATAAAAAAGATAAAGCTGCAATACAATTAAACAGGCAATCTGAAACCCAAAAACGTGTTCTCGTAGTTATAGTACATTGTAGAATAATAAAATCAATTACAAGTAAAAATATTTTTCCACATTTAAGGGAAAAGATGGTAAATTTATAGCACCTACCTACTTTCTGATTTCTGTTCCACCTTAAGGTTGACTGGTAGAAAATCATTCTCTCCTATGTTTGTAGCATTAAGTCTGCCTTTTGTACAATAAATAGATAAAATAAATATTTCCTAAAAGCATGCTTTTGGCTTGAATGTGAAGAATGGAAAATGGTTTTAAATAAAGTAAACTGTTATTTTATGATACGAAAAAGGCAGACGAGCATACAGATCACAAACTCGTGAGATTTTTGGTGCGAGCAGAAGGTATAAGAATGATTTTTAGAATATAATTATTTAATTACAATAAAATATTATTATTTTTGTTATCATCTAGGACTAATCTTTGACGACACGGTGGCCTAGTTGGGAGTGATCCTGCCTCCGAAGCCTAGGTTTCAAATCCCGGTAAGGGCAGATATTTGTGTGATGAGCGCGAATATTTGTTCCCGAGTCTTGGATGTTTTCTATGTATTTAAGTATTTATTTCTCTATGTAAGTATGTTTATCGTTGTCTATTACCCATAGTACAAGCCTAGAGCTTAGCTTGGAACTAGGTCAATTTGTGTGAGATTGTCCCCTGATATTTATTTATTATTTATTTTTAATCCTTTTAAATGTGTATAATTTTATAATGCTGTGGATCAAACTATAATCGATTTTCTCATTTGCTTATTTGGCAGAAATATTTTTAATTTACAATGATACTTAATACTTAATACTCAATATTTTATTGCAATCATAATGTGTTCATAAATATGGAAGTATATAACAGATGTTTCATTATGAACCCTGTTGGGCACAGCAAAAGTATTTAGAGAGAGAGAGACTTATCATTCTTATAATATTAATAGTAGTCAGTAATATGAAGCACTTTTTAGTTTATTATAATAATTATGTGGATTATGTATAATTTAATTATTCGTTTATTGTGTAATAAGCTTTGGTATTTAGTAACTGTTTGAGATTATTTATAATCTGCGTTCATTTGTTTCTCGTCTTAATATTTCAGGGCCTTTATTCTACTGCGTTAAAAGGATATCGTATTTGACGTGTTTTAGCATCGTTTATGTCATAGTCGCCAATATTATAAATGACAAGAGTTATCAAAACGTTGACAATACGGAAACAGGTCAAAAACGATATCGTTATAACGCAGTTGAATAGAGGCCCTGGTAGATTGTTGTATAGTTTTATTGTCATTATGTAAGGACCGGATGAGATGATTTTAAGCCGGGAAGGTGGCAAGATAAGTTATTGCTTATGGCGTATGGGGCGTATAGACGGTCCTCGCGTGATTTCCAACTTTTACTCCCATATTTTCAAAATGCATCGTCTTGAAATTCCTAACCCCTTCCAGCGTCCCTATAGAAATCGGTACGGTGCAGCGCAAAGCAGTTTGATACAATTTATGTGGCGCGATGTCGGGGCTAATTGGTCGTGAGGACGTCTGATGCACTAACACTGCCTTTTGATGCCCAACTATGCGCCGGAGCAGTTTTATTTTTATTCTTATCTGTATGTTGATGATTTGATTGCTTGACAGTAGCCGCGTATAGTTTGACTGTGTTTTTAATGATATTGTTGATAATCTGGACCTTTATTCCGAATTATTGTTAATAACTTGGCAGCCATTACCGTCTAGTTAAAAAAAATGCTGGACATTTATTCCGAATTATGTTTAACTTTATCGTTATTGTATTATTATGCAATTAAGGGTAAAGACTGCAGAGTAGAGATCCAGTATTTTTTTACTTGACAGTAAAGGTTGCCAAGTTATTTACAATATGATTGAAATACGGGTCAAAATAAAGTTTAATTAAAACACTGATATCAATAAGGATTAGGCAATGTTTATAATACTATAATTATAAAATATGACGTAGTACGTATTTATGTTATTGTTTTAGTTTGATCACATAAATAGCTTGCTATGACGAAAATGTGAAACGTAATTTTACTTACGTTGTTTTTTTACTACTAAGGGATCATAAATATTAAAAAAATATAATAAAAAATTATTCAAGTGCCCTGTGTGGTTGCCGGGTTAGAATAGTGCCACTCCATGTCTCCCCGTGGATGTCGTAAGAGGCGACTAAGGGAATAAGGGCTTCTAGTACTGTTAGGCGATGGGCTTGCAACCTGTCACTAATACACTAGTAAACGTCTTGGCCTGGTTGTGCAAAATGTGGTTACAGAACTATCAACAAGTCTTTTTAGAGTTGTTGGTATTTCTGTAGCTCTGCCTACCCCACTCTGGGAATAAAGGCGTAATGTTATGTATGTATGTGCCAGTTAAGACGTTACAAATTGGTCGTGGCTAAAAATAGCGTATGTCGAAAATGCCGTTTCTATTTTAATGAGAGGATATATGCAAGGGTTAAAAGTGGCGACGATGTCGAAACTATGTCAAAAGTCTTCGCTTTGTGGATGTCAGTGGATGTCCCTCGCCCACTTGATTTTGTGCCATAAAACCCAGTTTTGACGGTTCTGGGGCAAAAATTGAATTGTGAATTCACTATTCGTTGGGATTAATGTACTGTGGGAGAAAGGAAGGTAAGAAAATTATAAATTGGAAGTGTACAGGATGCAACTTACTGATACCAATTGACCATCTTAAGATCTCATTTAATGTTGAACAGATTTCTCAAGATGTGAAAGTATTACTTTTTTAATATTTTTATTCTTATTTTATTTTAGAAGAGAATAAGGACTTGTAGTACTGTTAGGCAATGGGCTTGCAACCTGTCATTAATTATACACTGTTAAACGTCTTAGCCTGTTTAAGCAAATGTACAATGGTTACAGAATTATCAACTTTTTTACAGTTGCTAGTAATTCGGTAGCTCTGCCTACCCCACTCCGGGAATGAAGGCGTGATGTTGTGTGTATGTATTTTTATTTTATAAATTAAAAAATGTATAAAATAGGAAAGTAATTAATGGGTGAATTGCAAAAATATTGTACATTGAAACAAAATAATTTTCCTTTGTGTAACGAAAATTAGTCAAACAATAGTATGGTTAATCTTCGTTACACAAAGGAAAAATATTTTGTTTCAATTAAACATTGACATCAATTAGGGACTTAACCATGTAAAAGATTTTTGCAATTCACTCTAATGTAACGCGTATGTGGGTCATACACGCTCTTAAAACAAAAGTTGTCTCTCCTGTGGTCATTAGTTAAAAGCTTGTGTGCATATAAGTTATTTTTATATGATAGGTCTAAAGCAGTCCTGACGGCGTTTTTGCGGGTATGGGCTTAGCCAGAAAATTAGGCCTTAAAAACGTTAACTTTTGGTGTGTCCACAGGAAAGACGGTAACCTAAATCTGTGTATGGCCCATATTATAGATAAGAATAAGAAATGTATACAAATGATATGCCTATATAACTATCGCGTGTAAGAGAAAACAATGTAAAATATATGATTGCAATCGGTCTAATATTGTCTTCTGAATTCCATTTGCAAGTCTTAAAACAAGATGCGTCTGTGGTGCCAACTGTACATGGAAGACCTTTGTTTCGGCTTTTGCCATGGTCTCAGCAGTTAATACTACCTACCATATTACTGCCCTGCCAAATGGCAGTATCAGTACTAACATTATAAAGCTGAAGTGTTGGTTTGTTTGCTTGAACGCGCTAATGTTTCAGTGTAAGCCTATTCAAATCTATAATACAAAAAAAGAATCGCAAAATGTGTTGGTAACCGCATAACTCAACAACGCCTGGACCAATTTTAACATATTTTTTTTTAAATGTTCGTTGAAGTCCAAGGAAAAGTCAGAAATTTGCAGCGGGGCGAAGCCGTTGGCGGGCCGCTAGTAAATAAATAAATATCGGGATACGCTAGCCTAGTTGGTTGTGACCCTGCCTTCGAAGCTAGGGTCCTGGGTTCAATTCCGGTAAAGGCAGATATCATATAAGTATTTGTTCCTGAGTCTTGGATGTTTTCTATGTATTTAAGTATAAATTTCTCTATATAAGTAGGTTTGTCGTTGTCTAGTACCCATAGTACAAGCCTAGAGCTTAGTTTGGGACTAGGTCAATTTGTGTGAGATTGTCCTGTGTTTTTTATTTTAATTAAAATGATACAATCGACTACTAACAAATACTAAATTAACTGCATCCAAAACTGGTTCAACCAAATGTACTCTTTGTTTTAACGTATGTTGGGCCACACGTAGCGGTATTAAAAAGAAAAGGACGGGAACGAAGAAGAATGTAGAGTAGCTCTCGATTTATGCGTTCCGGGACGCTTGTTAATTACTACGCGCCGGCGCCATTCACGGACGAACGGGATTTGCGATTTTATGGGTAAAAAACCGGGCAAGAGTATGTTGGACCATGCTCAGTATAGGGTTCCGAAGCCATTTAGTACTACAAACATAAAAATCAACAAGTAATAACTAATTTTCTATTTAAAGTCAATTGGTGCCAAAAGATGATTTAAGTACGTATAAACACTTTAATCGCCTGTGTCTCAAGAACCAATGATGTCTAGTCATGATAGTTTTCCTTTAAAATTCGTGTTAAATGTCCTTTCATTAAAGATTTTTTTCAGATTTTTAGCATTTGTAGTTTAGGCTGTAGAAGTGGGGGGGGACACTTGATTCTAACAAAAATTAGTGCTTTAAAGCTTAATATTTTATAAATGCTTTGCTTAATCAAAAAACTGTTTATACAACCCCGTAATATTTTTGAAAGACCTATCCAACAATACCCCACACGATGGGGTAGACGCCAAAAAAAAAATTCCATGTTACGTGTAGGTATATTTTTTTTATATTATTCATTGTAGGTACCACTTTGTTGGCGTGACTAATATGCATATTTATGCCAAATTACAGCTATCTAGTACTAAGAGTCTCTGCGCTAGGCTGCGGACGGACGGACGGACATGACGAAAAAATGTTGTAATGTTTAGTGGGTCCGTCCGGATCGCTACCAACGTCTTATCCATTAACCACCCGCCAAGCAACAGTGTTCACATTGCGGTGTGGGAATAAGACAACCGTTGAAATTACTAGGCATTCCATCGTATTCCTCAGGGTTGGCAACGCATTTAAGGTCTTAGGATTATAGTCTTGAGAAGTCAAATGTCTATGGGTCAGATTCCACTTACCATCAGGCAGCCTGAGTACTCGTGCGCATTCTCCTTAACATAAAAAAAAACTTGGTTATTTTCTGTTTGGTGAATTGGTGAACTGGGCAGAGACCGAGGCTAGATTTCACATTTTAATAGCCCAGCTTCGATATCGTTATCGTATTTTGTTGACGTTAAAACAAGCTTTTGACTTATTCGCTTAAAAGTTAAATTGTCATAGCTCTGTGTAATTCTGCCCTGCTAAGCCAAATAGCAGTATGTCAAATAAGTCTCCTGTAGCAATTAAAACCTTATTACTAACAAGAGAAGATTGAATCTACTTTGGCAATTGAATCTGACATACTGTGTTTTAGCTTAGGAGGGCAGAATTATGGTATCGAAACCAGATAGGCTAAGCCAAAGTAGAATAAAGGCCTTCGTAGAAATGCCATTAGATTAAGTGTGCCTTTAGTACTTTACTGTCCTAAATGTGTATGGTAATTTAATCTATAATATAAAAATGAATCGCAAAATGTGTTGGTAAGCGCATAACTCAATAACGCCTGGACCAATTTTACCAATTCTTTTTTTATTTTGTTTGATACTGTCAGAAGAAGGTTCTTATGAAAGAAAAAAACTGAAAAATCCACCGAGAAAGTCAGAAATTTGCAGCAGGGCGAAGCCGCTGGCGGGCCGCTAGTAATAAATAATTTTAAGTTTGTAACACTTTACCTTTAGTTGCCACCGCGTTTACGATCTGATATTTTGAGCAATCATTTACTTAAAATACCTACGTACCTTCTTTACAATGGTAATTTAAAGTACCTAACCCGTTTTTGTTGAATACCAAACTAGAATATCTTTATTGTATCAAGACTCAACGTAGTTTAATGTCGTTATCAAAATTGTATGTATGTATACACTTTACTGTACTAAAATAATTAATTACACACAAATATTAAAATTGTAATTTATGATTTCATTTTAAGAGCCTGATTCATTTCCCAAACGTAAATCATTTGACCAACCTGGTTTTTTTCCGAAACTGTAAATATTTTTGTATTTATTTCAGGATCATAGGTATAGGGCATAGGTTAGGTAAGGTTGGTTTTATAAAAATTCTGAAAGAATTACAATTTCGGAAAAAAAAACAATTTAGTCAAATGATAGGTATACTTGAAAAATGAATCAGTTTGGCAAAAACTTTCCGTCGAAACGAAAGTAACCCATTCATTATATCCTCTTCGTCTTAGCTGTGGTCTTAGTATCTTGTTAATATATCTATATGCCCCAACATAAATTATTTTGTTGTGCTTATAGATTTTTTTAAGTTAAACATTAAAGTCGTCCACGCACAGCCCGCTTTACGAATAAGTCAAACGGTTTTTGTTAGCGTTTTAACGAAATTTATTGTTTTTCTTTTTGCCACGGATTCCGTTTTCCTTCCTTCCCGCAGGTCTGTTATGTTCGACTAATGTTCCTCCTTTTGTTGCAGGTATGTGAGACTATTCGGGGATATGCTTTGTTAATAGTTATTGGTAAGTTGCGTTTGAAAAGAAAGGTAAGGTGGAATTTGCTAGATCGTGGTAATCTTTTTTGTATCTCACTTATGATTAAGCGGTTATTGCCGACTGTACTTTTATCACTAATAATTAATTCACGGTTACCCGTAATTTAATCAAATTGCTTCATCGATAATGTTCTGAATATTTTAAACATTATGTATTGTAATATTTGGGTGATTAAGGAAAAAAATAAAGCAAAAAGTGGCAACGAATAGACATAAGTACAAAGCAAAGTTAACAGAAATCTCTTAAACTAAATTTTAGACCTAAAATTTAACCAAACGTAAACTATTCATTACGTACGCTAATGAACGTTGCTACAACTTAATTTTTAATGTTAAGTAGAAGGCACATGAGCACTCAGGCCACCAGATGGTAAGTGGAATCTGAGACCCATAGATATTTGAATCCTAAGACCTGAAATACGTTGCCAACCTTGATGACTAAGATGGAATGCCTCTATGCCAGTAATTTCACCGGTTGTCTTATCCCCACACAAATGGGTGACAATTGCCAACACTAGTAGAGTCGGTTATTGCAACGTTTATGTTTTCATACCCCAAACAAAATGGCACCCTCAGCTTAGTTTTAAACCGTGTCTCGGGTTGATTGATCGAAGCATTTGCTATAATTTATAGTTCGCGAGCAGCGGGACAAATTATGAATAATGCTGCTATGTATTGGAGTTTTAGTAGATTTGATGGATGAGCTCTAGGATCGTTCAGCGGTACGGAAGAGTAGCTATGTTTTAAATCTGGGATATTTATGATAGTATCAAACCACATTTGTCTAAAGTGGAAGTGTGTTATTTGCTACGGTGTGGGGCAAAAACAACTGGTGAAATCAGCAATTTTATCTTAGGGTTAGGGTTGACAACAATTTAAGGTCTCAGATGCCAAATATTGACCAAAAAAGCTTAATAGCTGCGTGGTCCTAAATTCTAGTACTATCGCCCAACGATACGGGTATACACGTCTAGGGTACTTACATACATATAAACCTTCACGCTTGTCTCGCGAACTTAATACGGGCTTACCTACAGTTTATTCCTGCAATAAATTTTAATTAAAATTGAAGCTCTAACAATGACATCAGTGTTTTAGATGTCACATATAGAAATCAACCAGACTAGTTAGTTAAACTGTATTTTTATTGGCGTAATAAATACTTCATGCCCTTTTCCGCAATTCAAGCTATGCCAATTATATTTTTTTTATCAAAATCGCTTCAGCGGTTAAATCGAAAAAGCCCTACAAATAGACAGACAGACAGGTAACTTTCACATTCACATTCATGACAAGAAAGAAGTGATTCAGTAGGCCTAATTCCTCGAACTTTTCGAATTATTTTGCAGAAATCTAGTTTATCCAAATTCTAGCACTAGGTCTATAAATACGCTATCTTTTCGAACATAAATCGTGTTCCCAATATACAGCCCAGTTAGTCGTGAATCAAAATGACGTGACGCGTGACGTCACACACGTCATTGTGACGTCACAGGCCGGACATGTCGCAACGTGGTTGGACATGACGCGACGTGTTCGAGCTGTTTGATTGTGTTAATAATAAAGTTAACGCTGCGTTAGATCTATGAGATAAATTATTAATCCGCAAGAGAAACTATACGTATAGTTTAAATAAAATTAAATAAACTCCAAACACAGTGTTTACTAAATAAGCATCTATAAACGCGCACTAATTTATTTAAAGGATCTCTTCCAGCTTACTTTAGGGTGATTCAGGAAAATAATGAAGTGACGACGAGTAGACATACTTACAGCTACATTTCGTTTAACTGTGATCTGCAATTCTAATGTATCTTTTTTAAATGCGTTTTAATAGGATGCGACATTAAAATAAATTAGTGAGTTACACCAATTGCATTTAGACAATGCGGAAAGACTGATATGACTACTTTCTCAAATCCTTTATGATCAACGATTTTTATTGCTTTATGAAGTTTTGAGGCGTTATCCTAATAAGTTCTTTAACTCTTCCCGAATGGCTTTATAATCACATTCGATGAATTATTAGCAATCGTGAGCCCTCGAATAACTCTTCAAGACAACCAACATGAGATCTGCGAAACCAGCTGTGCAGAGATTAGCATTGACACTGGCAATGACTTCACATAAAGTATAGGTCGAAATTCGACCTCCAAAATCAACAGCTCGGGATCGAGTACCTACGTCGTCATTGCAAATGGCGCACACTACGACTACAGTAAACACGAGCGAACACTATGCGAGTGCACAGCCAACTGACTGCGGCACCGTCGCTTTTTCAACTCCCGTCAGAACAGAATCACGGAGTTCAGTAATCTCAATTCGACTTAATGTCGAACGCCTAACGTCGAAAATCAAACAGTGCTCGATAAAAAAGCACCACGCTTTAAAACCGCCTTCGTGTGAATAAATACGTGGTTATCAATTTGTGCCATTTCAACGTTTTTTTAACGCGCGTTGAAAACGCGCTCGTGCGAACGGAGCCTAAGGATAACATTGTATTTGTCTTTGAACTTCTGGAATCACATACTATCAGGATGTTTGCGATTTCATCTTACTTATATCATAAAATATTGTGTAGATTAATAGCTTCAAGTTCAGACACATGTTTTTGTAGCACTTTTGTGAACCATGAAGCTATCATATCAAATTCTGCCGCTCGCACGTTACTTCGTAAACATAAAAGATTTTCCGACTCACAAAATTCCTTTCAGGGATCCCAGTGGTGTATTTTACCAAAATCCCGTTTAAAGGGAAAAACCTTAAACACGGGCCTCGGTAAAGGGTTCCCATCATTTATAACCCCGATGACAGGACGAGCGTTGGCTTGTTTTCTATCTAGCTTTCCCGTCAGCCTTTAAAATATTAAACAACCAAATTGCTGCTCAGAATACTGGACACTAAGTTCGTAATGACTTGGCAGGCTCCGTGTTTTTAAAGGAACTAATTAGTGGATGTTCTTGGCAAATTGCTTAGTGTTGAGTACTTTGGAAAGCGGGATTGGAGTAACGTTGAAGATTTAAGAATTGAAGTTACTGCCGTCTTGTGTGTGTCTTAAGATATTTGAAACTGTTGTTTTAAATGGAGGGATGAAGTAAAAATGGTGGTACCAGTGATAAGTATAATCAAACGTACCAGGTGGTAAGTACAACCAAAATATGTACATTATAACAGAATCAAGTAGGTACTTCATCTGTGTTTTAAAATTGTATAACATTGATCATACTCAAAATAAAAGTATCAAGATGAGAAGAACAAGTATTGACATAATAACTACATACTCGTATACATATAAACATTACATCACGCCGTTTCTAAAGTGGCGAAGTCGCTGGCAGGCCGCTAGTAAATAAATGAATATCGGGGGACAATCTCACACATATTGACCTAGACCTAAACTTGTACAATGGGTACTAGGCAACGATAAACATACTTAGAATATAATATATACTTATACATACATACATAACATCACGCCTTCATTCCCAGAGTGGGGTAGGCAGAGCTACAGAAATACTAACAACTCTAAAAAAACTTGCTGATAATTCTGTAACCACATTTTGCACAATCAGGCCAAGAAGTTTACTAGTGTATTAGTGACAGGTTGCAAGCCCATCGCCTAACAGTACTACAAGCCCTTATTCCCTGAGTCGCCTCTTACGACATCCACGGGAAGACATGGAGTGGCACTATTCTAACCCGGCAACCACACGGGCCAAACTTATACATATACATAGAAAACACCCAAGACTCAGAAACAAATACTCGCGTTCATAACACAAAATTTCCCTTCACCAGGATTCGAACCCGGGGCCCCTACCGCAGGGTCACTACCATCTAGATAGAGCAAATTTTCAAATGAGAGAAGCATAACTAAAGCAATACATTGTAATATGTACTTATTACAACATTAGGTACACGGGAGCAAAGGTAATTACGATCACTAAAACGAATAATGAAACTGGATTCAAAAAGTACGCTTTAAAAATGTTTAGAGAACTGTCTAGAGCACTATGCAAAGTACAGGTAGTAATGTGTATTTATTATTTACTTTATTTTAAAATAGAAATCCTTTAAGTGTTGCTTCTAGTTGTTTATTTTGAGTTCTAGAGGAATCAGTTTATACCGCCTACCATGAACTTGCGTCCTTAGTTATTTCTCTATCCAAGGTTGTCTGGAAGAGATCGCTATCAAGCGCTAAGTCCGTCTGTAGTTAACCTATAATTTAAATTTCCTTTTCCGTGATCGGTTTTTTTTTGGTGTTCGATAAAGAGTATTTGCATCGTATTGTATTGTATCTACTTAACTCTTACTACAAAAAAGTATTTCCCAAAAAACTGAAGGAATGCCTAATCAATTTCCAAAAGCAGTTACAAGGTCGGTACGAATGCCGTTCACTAATAAGGGGCAATCCATCAGTGCCGAGGTTTTTTCGGTTCTAAAAACAGTTTGGAAACGACGTGTTTCGTTTACGAATGAATTACATGTTGCGTTGCGTCCAGAAGTATTCGTTTTCGTCGGTCTTTGACCTGTCATTTGAGAAATAGATGATTCGACGTGATTGTATCAATTTTATATTGAATCAAGTATTTGTTGTATTAAATATACTTAAAGAACCTTATATCTATATTAAAGTCTAATCTTGTGTTATAACTTTATAACTCACAGTCTGTTGAATATACAATATTGAAACAGCTGAGTTTTAATTTTAAGTATATCGTCCCCTTACTTCTAGAACCGACTAACTGCATGAAGTATAGTTTTGAGAAAAACGAATTTAAAGGTTTGAGTGTTTAAATTTCTAGTTAAACCGACTTCTAAGTAAATGATATTTGAGATTTTATTACGAGAGGTTATTAGTAATCAAATCTGTACGTGACAAATTAGTATATTCTTAAAACAAATGGGTTAAATTGAGGGTTTTGTAAAAAAGGTGATGCAGATAAGTGGTTTTTGCTGTAGAGTCAATTTAATCGTATCTTTTAAACTAACAGGCTCAGGGAGTATTCATTAAAAGTTAAAATTTCTTACTTATATGAATTACACTTTGTACTAGAAAAATATTGAGAATTGTGATTAATTATGCAGTTATCTTAGTTTATATTATAGTCACGAGTCAGTTAGTTGGTTTTGGCTGTAGAAAATTTGATATTTCAGAATTAAGTGCACTTAAAATGCTAATATGTTACTAGTATGTCTTGTCATGTAACTAACTTTACCAACTGCCCCGCCCCTACAAGGTATAGCGTTATGTTTTGTAACGTTTGCATTACTCAAGACTTTAGCCTATTCGTTTACAAAATTTCATCGAATTATGTTTACTAATAAGGCGTTTATTAGATAAAAAGCCACATTGAGACCAACATTGGTGTTGACTGGAGAAGTTTGTAGTTAAAACTAAAATAAACGTCACATAGGTTCCAAAAATAGTTTATTAGGGTTATAAAAATTAGGGAACAGTAGATCAATTTATTCTTCGCCACTGCTCGTGTCGGCTGCGGCCACGTCTGGCGCCCGATCTACCATGTCGTTCTCGCAGGCGAGTGCCTTGAACCAGCCGTGGTACTCCTCTGGTATAATGCCCTTATCACAGAGACTTAAAAGGTCCCTCTTTTTAGCTACGCTGATAGGCAGGGGATTGGCGTAGAGTTGTTTCAATGTAGGAACTACGAATTCCTCGAGAATCTGACAAATTTCTTCTGTAAAACCGTTCTCAGTCTCGTTTAACAACTCTGGATTGCAGTTATCTGAAACAAATAATACTGGCTTTGAGTTTTGTACAGTCACCAGCAATCATAATATTATCGTGCATTAGGCGCAATAATATCTGGCACGCTCTTATATCTCTAGTAATAAAGACGTGTCGTGACGATAATATATTATAAACGATGACTCTTTTAACAAATCTGGATTGCAGTTATCTGAAACATAATACTAGCTTTAAGTTATGTACTTACATTACCTAGTTGGTTACTAAGTAATGTTACTGTAATAATCCTTATCTATATAAAATATACTAACGAAAGTTAAATAAATTATATATTAAAATGAAGTATACACAATCAGGATTTACATTTGTCAATTTCATTCAAAATGGCCTCCTTGGGCCTGAACATAGGTCTTCAGACGACGAGGCCAGTCATCAATAGCGGCACGCACGGTTGTCATATCTAATTCCGTCACTGTCTAGACTATGGCCTGCTTGAGGGAGTCAAGATTTGTGTGGGGTTTAGCACAGGCTTTCTCCTCAATAACCTGCCATATAGCATAATCCAGGGGGTTGAGGTCCGGGCTGGAGGAGGGCCAGTCTTCGTGGGCAATGAAGTCAATTTTGTTGCTTCGAAACCAGGCTTGAGTTGTTTTTGCCTTATGTGCAGGGGCTGAGTCTTGTTGAAAGACCCAGGGCTGGTTTTGAAATAGAGAGTGGCTTAAAGGCTTCACTATTGGTTCCAGAACGGTTTCCTGGTAAACTTTAGCCCCAGTTTTGACACCTTTTTCACAGAAATGGACCTGTGTTAACCCTGAGTATGACACACCTAACCAAATCATGACATAAGAGGGATGATGGCCTCGTTGCACTCTCGGAACAGCTACACTCGCTTCTTGACTGTTTTTTGCATATACTCTGTCATTCTGGCGGTTACAACATTCTTCAATGGTAAATTATTTTTCTTCTGTAAATAATATATTTCGGTGGCCATTTTGTGCGTACCGCTTCAGTAGCACGCAACTTCTATTCAGCCTCATATTCTTCAATCGTCCATTAAGCAAATGACCTTTCCGTCAACGATAAGCGTGTAGCCCAAGGTCTTGATTGATAACTTTTTTAACTCTTCACAGACATCTGAATTGCCAACAACTTTTGCTTCCGGACGGGATTTCTTGCGATTCTCGCCTTCACTGCCTTTATTAGAGCTGGGGTCCGAACGGTGCGTGGTCTTCCAGACCTCTTGCGGTCATCAAAGCTCAGGGTACCTATTAATGGTACGATAAACGAATTGTTTGTTGATTTTCAGATTTTGAAGCAACTTCAAAATCACGTTCGGCGGATGCCCGCATTTGTGCAACGCAATTACAGCGACACGATTTTCTTTTAGACCCCAATCCATTATAAATACGACGAGATAAGTGTTGTGTGTGCTATAAAATTATAACTGACAACCCGCCATATTATGTCATTTTATATTTTTTCGGTAGCATTTTGTTTTAACGCAAGACAAGAGTTTGTAAATCGAGTAACAGAACTTAGTAACCAACTAGGTACATCGCTATTCTGTACACATTGTATTTTCTATGTTCATTTAGTGCCATAAATAGTTTTAATACATAAATAGATACATACATGACTAGTTCTTCCTAAAAATTTCATTTTTGTGACACACTTTATTCTTGCCGACTGTACTTGTACCACTGATGACAAACTCGCTATTAAAAGATGACTCCAACGAGTTCAAACTCTATGGACCTACTATAACCCGTTGAGGAGCTCTTATGGCCACCTTCCGTCTCGATCATCATACCAGCTCGACGGTACCATATTATTGTATAGTCATCGGAATCACGTTAGCATGCAAATTTTCAAATCTATCCGACAACGAAAAGTACGTTAAAATCGTCTTTTAAGATTTTTTTAATCAGTCAATCAAGACCGTAAATATTGCGACAACGATGACCTTGCCTAGGTAGATAATACGCTTAGTATTTGAAATTGAAATAGTATTTAATTTTGTTAAGTGGCATACCTATTACCTAGTAAGTATGTAGGTAGGAACGCGTTACAATCCACGGCAAACTGTTGAGTAGGTAGTTGTAATACCTACCTAATTCGTTTCCATATTCGACTTCCATGGTTTATTTGTCCGTGATTTAGCGAATCATCGACACCAGAAGATAGCTTGTTGTCATCAATGTCATCATCTATAACGAAAACTTTTTTGTTTAGGTATGTTGGGGTCAATTCCCCGCGCGATTTGCCGTAGGTACTTAATTAAAATGCATATTCGTTGTCTTAAATGACATTGTCTAAAATAGTTCGCCTTATTCAGCGAGATTTTAGTAACATTAACATTAGGAAAACCTTTAATATTGTTCTAGTGATCACCTAACCTATCAATTTTAAAATAATTAATAGAAACAGTCATTTCAACTTACCTTTATTCGAACCGTTCCCAAGCACCAGGCTTAAAAGTTTTTTTGTTCGGGAATTCATTCTTCCACGCTCGTCATCACTGTTATTTCGTAAATATTATATGCGTGCACGCAATCGACGTCGACACTTCCAAACACGTGAGACGCGACTAAGCGGTGAGGGCCTCACTAAGGAGCACAGCGTGAAGCGCGTACGCGCACGTTAAGCGGTTTTGGCTGAATCAGATTCTACCGTCGAAAGAAAAAACGATGCAAGCAAAACACGTTATAATATATTTTAGATGTTTTTGCTGATTTATATTCTTACCTGCTGAGTAATTACGAAGTGGAAAAACATATTATCGATTGGTTTGAATGTTTTTGTAGATGGCAAAATGAAGGTTTATATATTATGGTTAACACCAAAAAACTACTACACATGTTTAGTATCTTATTGAAGTAACTAAATTGTATTTTTATTAAAACATGAAACCTGCTAACACCGCTTTAATGAGGACAAATTGTTTTTCTTCTTAAAAATTTAAAAATATCGATTATAACAGCCATTTAGTAGCTTTTGCTTGTTCAATATTAAAAAAATCGCCGTTAAACTACTTTAAGCTAGAGGCTAACTCAAGAACGGAGCATCATATTAAAAAACGGGTTTTGACAACACGTAGACATCGGAAAGTACTTTCTAACGGTATTCGTAACTTGGTTTTGCCTAAAAGGTACTTTAGTCGGTTCTAGAAGTATATGTATTTTATTCCAATTATTCTTGTTAGGAGTTAAATTCGATCTAAATAGTGCCTTTATTAGCTATTATTTACTAGTTTTGTTTCTTAGTTTAGATTGTAGCAATTTTGTATTTTTAGAAAAACTGTATAATTGATTCATTTCATTTATCAAATTATCACCATTGACCTATTAACAATGGTTTTTGTTTAGAATTAGTATTTTTATTCAAAGAACGTTTGTAAGTTATAATAATTTATAAATTGGATTTTAGGAGAAAAAAAACAAGTTGCTACATTAAATTTGGTTTAATCTTGGGCAGGTTTGTAATTGTTTCAAACAACTTAAATTGTAACTCTCGATCCGTCGAGGAATTATAATATAGCAGCGCGTCGCAGTCGAGGCCAGGCGTTACTCCTACACGTGAACACGACTTTACTGACTTTGAATTATCTACAAAAATGGGAAATCCCAGTTTCAATCCAGAAATTGAAAGCTAATACTCTTCATGATCGAGGAACCGTTTATATTGTGCTTCTCTTTGCTTAAGAATTTAACGATATTGAGAAATATCCGCCGTCTTGTTGAAAAATTCCATGTTTTACAGTTTAAATTGCACTTCGAACATGTTCCAGTTACAAAAGAAATATTATTAAATATTAAAGAATATATTTTACCCGTGTAATCGTTATAATGGCGTTCATTTACCGAAACCAAACCGAAACAATTACAATAATTTACTTAATTATTTCTATGAGCAGAATTTCAAAAACGTAATAGATGTTGCCCTTGAACATTCTCACACAAATTGACCTAGGCCCAAACTAAGCTCTAGGCTTGTACTATGGGTACTAGATAACGATAAACATACTTATATAGAGAAATAAATACTTAAATCCATAGAAAACATCCATGATTCGGGAATAAATATTCGCGCTCATCACACAAATATCTGTCTTTACCGGGATTTGAACCCAGGACGGCTGGCTTCGCAGGCAGCGTCACTCCCAACAAGGCCACCATGCGCCAATTAGAAGAAGAGAAGTAGACTTTGCTCGAAATAAAATGGGTATAGTTACCATCATTACAGAGTTTTAATTTTGCACTGTTTTTCACCTGAACCATGGATGACTTGTATCATTTTCACTAGAGCCAAAATATTGTCTTGTCTCAAATCAGGCTCGCGGTCGTGTCCGATTTTCGTGTAGACGCGTATGGTATCCGTGTACCCGTGTAGTTTGTATCCAGGTACCCGTGTAATTAGTACCCGGGTACTCGTGTTAATTTCAGGACACCGATCAAGTTGAGAACAGCTTGACGACACGTTGGCCTAGTTGGGAGTGACCCTGCCTCCGAAGCCAGCGGTCCCGGGTTCAAATCCCGGTAAGGGCAGATATTTGTGTGATCAGCACGAGTATTTGTTGCCGAGTCTTGGATGTTTTCTATGTATTTAAGTATGTATTTCTCTATATAAGTATGTTTATCGTTGTTTAGTACTCATAGTACAAGCCTAGAGCTTAGTTTGGGAGTAGGTCAATTTGTGTGATATTGTCCCGTGATATATATTTTTTTAAATATATTTTTTTAGCTTGGGAGCTCTAGTTTCTTGTCTAAGTTACTTAAAATTAAGAAATTTCATGAACTGTTTGGAACGAATTTACTTAGCTTTATAATGTAGGTAATAAGTTCAAGATCTGTTTTTAAGATTCTTAAGTTACTTAATTAAAGGTTAAGAGGTCTAGACAGTTTATTGTTTCATTTCATATTTATGTTCGCGTAAGTTAATGACTATTATTATTATATAAGATGGTTGTATATTTCACGATTGGCCTGTAAAGTTATAATTATTCCAAAACTTTATAATTGATAGTCAATTTGTTTCGAGAGTTCATTTAGAAAGTTTATTAAATTATGGGTTATGACGATTATTTTAAAAAAAACTGTCTGAAAGTTACATTGCGTGGAAATTAAAGTTTGATTAAAATTTTACAATTTAACAAAGTGGTTCTTACTTACCTTATAAAAACGGTTTATATCGTAACCTTAAAATAAATACTTCTGAACTAAAAGTATTGTTATTATTCGTGCATGCCATCGTTCATGACAAATTCTGGATCAGTAATAACATTCATAACAATTTATGAAATCAAATGAGTATACAATAACATAAAAAATATTTCATACAAGTCAAAAACTTTCCTAATCTTGATATGGTCAGCATATCCATCATTACGTCTCACTCATACTTTGAAAAAGTGCACTAAGTCCATAAATTACGTCTACCTTCTCCACCAACCACCACATCTCCAACGTTATCATCATTCAAAATTCAACTCTGATGTCTTTAGCTTTGAATTGTTTTTTCTTAGAACGTTTCGCGTTTTAGGATGTAAAGGTATTTGGTAAGATGCGTCGAAGTGTCAAACATATCCTATTATGAGTCGATAGAGAAATATCGTCGAGTTTTGTCCGCTTCGATGAGTTTTTTGTCGCCTGCATTCTCCTGAGGAAGGACGGTTCATTAGGCTGGGGTTGCATCGATTTAGAAGGAAGCGTGTCAGTGACCGTTACATGGTGGAACAGGGTTTTTTTAAATATAAGCGGGACTTTGGCCGTGAGTTACAAGCAGTTTGTTTTGTCAAATAATATGATAACGTTGTCAAAATTGGCATAATTTTTAGAGTTTTTAGTCAACAAGGAATCCTTATAGTTTTATCGTGTCGGCCTGTTTGTCTGTCCGTGGTTTAATTCAAGAGATTATTGGTACCACTTACAAAGCTATAATTTGGCATAGTTAAAAATGCCGATTATAAATTATGCCGACAAATTTTTACCGCGGTGGCACTTAAAGATATCCCTTTTGATTCTGATGTGGGCATGGCCTCCTAAGAGCTATTGTACTGTATTTAATAGGACTTCACTTATAATACAAACTTTGACCTTCTTTGCTTAGAACAAAACGTGTACTAAGAAAGAAGGGAATATCGGAATAAAATAGTTTCCTTTGAAATTTCTCAGCCTCAAGCTAAATTGTTCTGTTCCCAAGAACTCGTAACAAAAAATCGTACAACAATTTAAGAACGTTAATATATTTCAAAAACCCAAAATACCTTCGCGAGTTATATAGCAGCCTAACAATTGATGAGAGGTAAAAGGAAAGCTTTTTGGCAATTTTAAAACGCGTAAAACCCGAGGTCGCGTATAATGAGTCAAAGGATAGAATGCCGTTACATTGAGGATTATTTCCCTAAATTTTCCTCTCATCACTGGCCCCTTTATTTTCTTGGAAAATTAAATTAAGATTTCGCGAAGCAAAGTCTGGGAAGAATTTACGGAGATGCTGTTATTAACCGGTATTTGATGGTGACTAGCGCTGATCCTTATTGGGTTTGCGAGACAAGGGCGGGTGACAAAATAAATTCGGCTTGACAGGGAATCGGGAATTGTCAACAAGGGGGGAGAGACTATGGGTTTCCTGAATGGGTCAGCTTAAGTGAGTTCAGAGTTTAAGGCGTGTACATACGAAAACAACGAGATGTATCCACTTTTGGACTTTACGCAATAAGGTGGACATGTATCTCTTTGTAGGCGACTGCACCTAACAACGATTAATATTTGTATGGTATCTTTATTAGGCGGTACAAAACCGAAAAAATACCAGTTACATTTTCAGTTTTCTATTAATTTTGTTACGTATCTAGTAGGTAAGTTGATTCGAATATTTGAATATTTTTGTCAGTATTTAGTACACGTAAAAGATTTCAACAAAAGAGGGCGCTGTTCAAAGCGAAATTTGCAACATTATCCAAGTTTCAACCTAAATAGTTGTTAATAGTTGTTAGTCGCTCTTTATTAGATGATCGTATATTTTGCCGGTTGTATATTGACCGTTTTTGAGTTAACAGTAGGGCTTACGAAAATTGGCAATAACAAAGTTTGCGACCCAACGAACTATTTACAAGTAATACAATACATACTTACATTGACGCCCATTTCCCAGAGGGAGGCCGAGACTACTTTGTTCCATATTATTTTTATTTTACAAGTTATAATGTTTAGTAAAACGACCAACTTCAAAATGTCCGCTTTTTAGGGTTCCGTAGTCAAACTAGGAACCCTTATAGTTTCGCCATGTCCATCCGTCCGCAGCCTAGCGCAGACTCTTAGTACTAGAAAGCTGTAATTTGGCATGAATATGCATATTAGTCACGTCAACAAAGTAATATAATAAATAAAAAAAAAAGGGTACCTCCCCTACACGTAACGTGCGGATATATTTTTTTATCGTCTACCCTATAGAATGGGGTGTCGTTGGATAGGTCTTTCAAAAATATTACGGGTTTGTGAAAACAGTTCATCGATTAAATTATCTGTTTAGGAAATATTAAGCTTTAAAGTGCTAATTAAAAATCTGAAAAAAATCATAAATGTACCAATGATGTCAACTAAGTAGACATCATTGGTTCGTGAGATACAGGCGATTAAAGTGTTTATACCTACTAAAATCATCTAAGACGGCACCAATTGACTTTAAATAGAAAATTAGTAATAACTTGTTGATTTCTATGTGTGTAGTACTCAACGGTTTCGGAACCCTATACTGAGCATGGTCCGACATGCTCTTGCCCGGTTTTTTACGTGTTGAATATTGACAACGGAACCAATTTCATACGTGCAAGCCCTACCAACATCACACATTACAAAACACTTCTCTCCATTCCCAAACACAACTGAGTCGCGTACTGCCCCTCACCATGGACCCCGTCCCCTTTTGATGACGTTAGTTCGTACCCAATGCACAAAGTCGGCTGCATTGTCACTTCGGGATGACAAACATTTACGACGAGAATTTGTTGCCCTTTGTCCATTGTTGGTTTGCTCGGGATATCAGTTTATAGGAGGGTTTTTTTCTGTGATATGACGTTGTTGTCAGTAAGCATGGTGTGAATTAGCTTTACCAATGGCGTGTGACTTGCATTTTAAAATAAGGACTCTATAGTAATGTGGTTGGTTTTACACCTTATAAACTCCTATTCTGCATGTTGTATTTTAGTTTCTGTGTTTAGTACAATATAATGTTAAGATACGTAGGTACATATCAAAATAGGAATATAATTTTCTATGATTCGTCTGTTTTACGAGTAAAGTACCTACTGGTAGGTTTCTTATGGCTTTTAAGGCGTGATGTTATGTATGTATGTAACTAGTCTGATATAATATCTCTGACACACGGACTTGATAAAGTATCCGTGCCGAAGAATAGAAAAAAGTTAGAGCTTTTTACAATGTCACTTTAAGAATTCAGCGTTATGATTCCTAGGCAAAATAGTGATAGCAGCCGTCTTAAAGGGTTTTGCGACAAGTCATAGGTACTTTTTAACGAACAAGCTATAGAAGAAGAAGAAGAAGAAAATCGTTTATTTGATGCAAAACACAAACTACTAAACTACTAATAAATGAAATACATTTGGAGATTAATCAGGAGTACTAAACTTAAAACTATTTTATTATGCACCAAATTGGGTGCCGCTCAGCATAGTGTCAGACACTTGGTGTCGTGACGCTGATTTTCAGGGCAACCATACGGGAAGAAAGCGCTGCTAGTCCTTTCATAAGTACAGTAAGAGCGTATACTAATATGTGGAGTAATGGGAACTGTAAACGAAATTATATGCATACTTATATGGAAATAGAGGATAAATAAACATAGGTAGAGGTACTTAAATAAAATAGGGTGAAAGCGAGAGTGTAATAAAGATACCGTACAGCCGCTAGGTGTTGGACAATTGTAGGCCAATCAGATACTCTTTGAGGTTGTTTTTAAAAGAAGAAAGAGACTTGGAGTTTCTGATTGGTGGCGGAAGATTATTCCAACACTTCGTGGCTGCATAACGAAAGCTGCCTCGAAAAGCAGCTGTTTTGTGTCGAGGGCAAAGCAGGCGTGGCGCTCCTCGAACTCTCGAATTAGGGAACTTGAGCTTTTCAAAAAGGTAAGACGGTTGACCCTTGCCTATAACTCCAAATAGCAAGGTAGCTAGGTGAGAGAAACGCCGCGCTGACATGTTTAAAAGCTTGCTTCTGTTCAAAAAAGGTGTAATATGGGAGC
This sequence comes from Acleris holmiana, assembly GCA_949316455.1. Classification (NCBI taxonomy): domain Eukaryota; kingdom Metazoa; phylum Arthropoda; class Insecta; order Lepidoptera; family Tortricidae; genus Acleris; species Acleris holmiana. Next base: position 21,133,483 of record OX438768.1, on the reverse strand, counting down.
GGCAAGGAACATCAAAACAATAGCGCACGCAGGCATTTTGAACACGCTGTACCATCTTGCTCGTACGAGCTAATAGACAACCACTAAACACAACATCAGCGTAACTTAATTTTGAGAGAATCAGGGAATCACATAGTTTAATACGCAGGTCAACGCTTATGTGGTTGCGAACTTGATATAATACCTTAAGCCTATAAAAGCAATTACGAACTAGTTCCAACACATGTCCCTCAAAACGTAGCCTGCTATCCATCAAGAGGCCGAGATTGCGAGTCTCAGAAACGATCTCCAGACGATCACCCATTATAGAGACATGCGGGTCACAAAAGGTAATGTCCCGTATGTGTTTTTTGGAACCAAACAGTAGCAATTTGGACTTACTACCATTGAGAACCAAGTTATTTTTCTCGCACCACTCAGCCACGTTACCTAGATCAATGTTAAGTTTATTCACTGTTGAGTTTGTTTCCGCGGGCTTAAAAGATATATATAATTGAAGGTCGTCTGCATACAAATGGTAATTACAATTAGAAATATTATTTATTATATCACTGCTGTAAAGAATAAAGATAAGCGGTCCCAAAATCGACCCCTGAGGGACTCCTCTAACAATCGGCATAATATTCGAAGCCAGTGTTATACCCGACTCATTACGTACCTCGACAAACTGTTTACGGCCGACGAGATAGCTAGAGAACCAATTCACTGTTCGGGTGTCAAACCCATAATATAAAAGTTTTGCTAACAACAATGTCGTATTAATCGTGTCGAAAGCTCGTGAAAAATCCAACAAGACTAGTAAAGTGCCCTCACCATTATCCTGAGCAACTAAAATATCATCCACTACGTCGAGCAAGGCGGTCGTAGTACTGCGAGATTTTCTAAACCCCGATTGTTTTTTAGGCAGCAGGTTATTGTTTTCCAAATACTTTATCAGTTGGACACTAACGACTTTTTCAACAATTTTCGACAGAAAAGGCAATATACTAATGGGGCGCAGATCTTTAAATGCCCTTGGATATTGAACTTTGGGTATGGGTTTAACTTTGGCAGTTTTCCACAACTCGGGGAACTCTCCAGATAATATTGACTTATTAACAATTTTTGTAATTATTGACAACGTGTGCGGCAGTGTTAAAATAATCATATTAAGGGTAATGCCGTCAGATCCCTGAGCGTTACTGGAAAAAGATTTAATAATATTAAAGATAGCTCTTTCATCAACGGGTTCAAGAGAGAACACTTCAGTGCCAAATCGATCCGCCTTGTACCTAGCTAAAAGGGAATTATCAACTTGGCCATCTCCAGGCAAATTAAGAAAGTGTTCATTAATATGGTTAGGGTTGCTTAAATGTGACGGCAGATCCGATTCCTTACGTTTAAAATCAACGACGTCTTTCTTAATATTTTTCCAAAGGACACGCGAGTTTTTTATATTACTATTAATACGCTGGTTAAAATATGCAGTCTTTTCAGTAAGGAGTGCAGATTTAGTAATGCTCTTCAGTTCCCTATAGTATTTAATGTGAGCTTCTGACTTTGTTAACTTACAACGAACGTGGGCGTCATCACGTAACTTCATCATTTTCTTCACCGTAAAAGTAATCCAGGGATAAGAGTGACTTTTAATCAGAACTCGCGTAATGGGCGCAGCCTCATCAAATAGCTTCAAAATACACTCATTGAAGGACTCCACCATGTCATTCACACTATCAGACTCCAGATTTCCCCATGCAATTGATTCCACGCGGGCATTAAATACCACTAGATCAATATCCTTTAAAGGCCTGTAAATAATGAACTTTGGTGGTGGCTTACTTTTTTTAATCTTTAATTCGCAGGTAATGAATGAATGACTACTGAGATCAGGAATGTAGTTAACTTTTAAGTTGTGTACGCATATATTAGAACAGACCAGATCGATTAATGTTTCGCTTTGTTCGGTAAAATGAGTTGGGCAATTGACATACTGTGTTAACTCCATACAATTTAGGAAATCAATCAGTTTCTTTGTATGTAGTTCGTTTGTATTTAAGATGTTAACGTTTAAATCTCCCAATAGTATAACATGGTCGAATCTAGAGAGGGACGCAACAGAGTCACTAAGTGCGTCAATAAATGTATCGATATTCAACCACGGAGGGCGGTACGCTGTACCTACAGCAAGTTTAATTCCATTCAGGTTGAGACTCAGCCACATTTGTTCTACCTGGGGTGTAGGCGGGTGCGGGATAAGCCGCGCAGTAATGCCGTGCTTAATATAAAATCCGACACCACCTCCTCGAGAGCGCACACTAGCGGGGCGCGGGATGTGCCGTAGTCGGTATCCAGACGGCGCAGGCGCACGCGCCTCTTCGCCCTCACGCAGCCAAGTCTCATTAATAGCCATGAGATCCACATTATACCGCGCCATGGCCGCGACAAACTCGTCGTGGCGTGTTCCGAGAGATCCGGGGTTTAAAAGACCAAGTGACACATTCTTAGGCTTAATGAACTGTATGACAAACGAGTAAACTCTTTCAATAAACTTGCAGCATGAAAGGAGTTGACGACAAATTGTAATGTGACGCCAGTCTTTGGAGGTCCGATGTGGACAAGTAGTGTTTGTAGAATAAATATATTTGTATAAATACTTTAATGATAATAGAGAACAAGTATTTTGAGATGAAGTGATTTCTAGAGAACATCGAGCAGCGATTTCTTCCAGCGTAAATGAATTAAAGAAAATAGGGATTAAAACCAATGAATTTAGTGTACATTCACACAAGTTGACACTATCGTAACAGAGTTGCACCTTAAATACAGTAAAAATATGTACCAAGTAAAAGTTCAAAAACTCCATAAATAGAGTGGTTTTTGAATTGGTGTAATGCTTATTATAAAAGAGTATTTTTATCTTTAAAAAACTTTGACATACAAGTATTATTTTGCTATAGCATGCACATGAAACTATCAGAGAATCCAGCACCATATTAAGTGAATATAAAACATAAATTGCTCTAATATATTGTAAAACGCCGCTAAAATCACGGTATAACACATTGTGTTTTAGTGGAGCGGACGGTGTAATTACCCAAAAACTCGCACCAATTCGTCCTCAGAACACAAACGAAAGCGCGGCGATCCGTGTTCTTTCCGCGCAAATATTTTCCCATCTCGCGTCCAAACGAACTTCCAGTTAGTGCGGAGTGCTTCTCCACGCGCTTTGTAGAAGAGTTGACGGTTCGTGCGAGTTAGTCTCTCGTTAATATGAAGTCGATGCGCATCAGAGTCGAGACCTAGGCCTGCGGTGGTGACCACGCGGCGCACGCGCGCGGCCGCCAGCAGCTGGTCCCGGTGAGTGCGGCGCGCGAGTCGAACGACGAGCGGTCGGGGGCGCGGGCGCGCCGCAGGATCCTCCACTCGCCGGACCGGCCCCGCACGCTCCGCGCTGACAATGTCGCGATCCTCTAAGGTCATGCCAAGTTTGCTAGCCACGGTCAAAGCGAGGTGGATGGACAGCTCATTATTATCTTCCGGTATACCAGCTATTTCGATATCGTTTCGCAAAAGTTCTTGGTCGCGTTCATTTAATTCGTGCTTGAGTTCCGATATTGCTTTTTCCAAGAAGGTGACGTCTGTCGCCACCGCCCTCTCACTCTGAGAACGCTCGATGGCTTCCACAAGAACCGCTAGGGCATCCATGCGACGGTTGCAGCTGTTGACGGCGGCGGTCAACTCTGCTACGACATTCCTGAATTCCCGCATCTCATTTTTCATCTCCTCCCTGAACAGTCGCAACTCAGTAATTAATTCAGAACCCGCCGATATAGCTGCGGGGAAAGGAGGCGACACAGGCAGGAGCGTGGCAGCACAACTATTATTCGGATTGGGGCGAGTGCGTAACGTTACAAACTCATCATTTTTTTCAGTGTCAGCACACGAGGGTAAATCCCGTTTTATTGGTGTATTCGTGTTATCAGTCTTAGGTTCCTTGCTTACGCATTCCTGACATTTCCATTTTTTTTTAAATTCTGCTGTTAGGATATTATTAAATCGCCTCTCAGTGATATTTGCACACAACAGGTCAAAGAATTTAGAGCAATGACTGCATTTGAGGAAATGTTTATTTACAATATCTTGCGAGCATCCACTGCAAGACATAATTTTAGTAACTGGTGGCGCCATCTTTAGACGGTTCTGCGATGTAAACAATTCACTCAAAGCACAGTTCACTGAAGTGTTTTTTCGAGCTTGCACTTAATACTTTTAAGATATAACGTTCACAGAGCAGGAGCAGGGTATAAGACACTGACAAATGATTAATTTGGGCCGAAATACCTAGAAATACTATTTTTAAACTTAAATAATTATAGAGCTAATATTACTCGGACGGCAGCGCCATCTATCCTCGATTATAGGAGATTTTATTAGTTAGTAGTAGATAGTACTTTTTTTATATGTACAAAGGACAACGGGGAAAAAATATATGGATTGCGGTCCCCTCCCAATGGACATAACTTATATATCAATAAATAATAAATAAATAAATATCAGGGGACAATCTCACACAAATTGACCTAGTCCCAAACTAAGCTCTAGGCTTGTACTATGGGTACTAGACAACGATAAACATACTTATATAGAGAAATAAATACTTAAATACATAGAAAACATCTAAAACACAGGAACAAATATTCGCGCTCATCATACAAATATCTGCCCTTACCGGGATTAGAACCCAGGACCGCCGGCTTCCGAGGCAGGGTCACTACCAACTAGGCCACCGTGTCGTCAAATGGAAAGATATTTTTATGTAGAGCAAAGACAACAAGGGCACATATCTGCATGTGCTCTGTCTATTTATATGACCTATTCAACGACACCACCATCATTGCTATTCAGTGGATACCAAATGCTCATTGTCCTTTTGCTTGAGTACAGTTATAGAAATATATTATTCTATAATTCGTCTATTTTAAACTACTGTAAGGTTTCTTGCGGCATTTATTTAGCAGCAACTAGTCTCCAATATAAATAGCTCTGAAAGATTAAGTTATAAAATTAATGAGATCATATCATAACGCGCAAACCTTTACAAGTAACATTCTGAGCAAATACTAAGACGGATTGCTTGTAAGAACAAAGCTTCACCCAACCTAATCTACACAAACAACACACATCAACACTTCCATAGCAAAATATTACACCATCTGAACACAGATGACCCTCAACACTTACCACCCTGTCGCACTAGCTTATTTATCACGAGCCTGTATATTTTTACGTTAGCACACATTCTGTTAAAGCGACAGGGTACTGCGTTCTCGCTTACTCAGCCGAAGAAAAACTCATCATGCGAAAACCGACACCGTTTCACACACCTGACGATTCCTGAATGTGCCAATATCGCTCAGTCAGAATCAACCCCTGCATATCGAATCAAATTTATTTCTAATTTCGGTATTTTTCCCGATTGTCGTGGTTGCCTTGGTTACGTATGTGGAATGGCTTGCCTTAGGGGTTTGTTCAGCTTTGCACTCGATACTTAATTAGTTTGAATTAACTTTTAAATAGATGGAGTAAAAGAAACATCTTAGTTTTCAAATTTATACGGATTCTTTGTTTCTAGTAGTTTTTGAGGAAACTTAAATTTATACCCAGTTTCACAATATTTATTACCACTTTGTCACATTTGAACTTTCTATCTTTTTAGGGTTCCGCACCCAAAGGGAAAAACGGGAACCCTATAATTACTAAGACTCCGCTGTCCGTTCGTCCGGCTGTATCTAATGAAACATGATAATTAGACAGTTGAAATTTTCACGGATGATGTATTTTTGCTGCCGCTGTAACAACAAAGACAAAATATATAATAAAATAAATATTTAGGGGTGCTCCCATACAACAAACATGATATTTTTGCTTGATTTTGCTCGATATTGATAACGGCGACAGGTAGACGCTTGAAGTATTCACAGAATATTTAGTTACATACAAAGTTATACTGTTTACATTGTTTATACTGTTTTATTTTAATGTAATTATTTAATTTTATTAAATAGTTACATTAAAATAAAACAGTTATTTAAGATGGCTCCCATACAACAGACATGTTTTTTTTGCTGTTTTTATAGAGTCTGACTCGCACTTGGGCGGTTTTTAGGGTTCCGTAGCCAAATGGCAAAAAACGGAACCCTTATAGATTCGTCTGTCTGTCTGTCTGTCTGTCCGTCCGTATGTCACAGTCACTTTTTTCCGAAACTATAAGAACCACACTGTTGAAACTTGGTAATATGTAGATGTATTTTGTGAACTGCATTAAGATTTTCACACAAAAATAGAAAAAAAAACATAAATTTTGGGGGTTCCCCATACTTAGAACTGAAACTGATTTATTTTTTCACCAAACCGCACCAAACCGTGTAGTGCATTTATGGATAGGTCTTCAAAAATGATATTGAGGTTACTAACATCATTTTTTTCTAAACAGAACAGTTTGTGCGAGAGACACTTCCAAAGTGTTGAAATGTGTGTTCCCCCCCTGTAACTTCTAAAATAAGAGAATGATAGAACTAAAAAAAATATATAATGTACATTACCATGCAAACTTCCACCAAAAATTGGTTTGAACGAGATCTAGTAAGTAGTTTTTTTTTAATACGTCATAAAAACATTGATCAAAGCTACAACGAACTTATATTATGTTACTTGCTGCTACGGAACCCTTCATGGGCGAGTCCGACTCGCACTTGGCCGCTTTTTTTAATTCGCGGTGGTCATGCTTATCCCGGTAGCGAGAGTGTTAGCAGTCGACATAGGGGACATTAAATATAAGGTAATGGTTCTGAAAATAGGCATCTAAACCAATATTAGAAAGAGGAAAGATTCGTATTTTTGTATGTTTGTAGCGAATAAACTCAAAAATAATGGGCCGCTTTCAATTGTTTTTTATACAGCTATCTTAACGCTGAGTAACATAGACTTTATTTTGTTTTTCTACGTAGATTGAGTCGAGGGATACTAAGAAGAAAACTATGGCTGATTTTACTAGCCATAGAGTAGTATTAGTAGTATAGCGTGTAAATTTCATACGGGCATATATTTTATCAACGGAATATCAACGGTTAATAATTATAACGTGTTACAAAATAATCCGTAAAAAATAAATTATAAAAGTAGTGTCAACCCTTATTAAATAACGTCAGTTCAGTATCTTAGGTATACAGTATACTAGGGTTGACACTACTTTCGTAATTTCTTTTTTACGGATTATTTTGTAACACGTTGTATACACACTACTTAACGTAAAAATTTGTGTAACAGCAACGTTAGTTATATTTTATTTTTTCTTACTAATTAATTTAGCAAGCAATGTATCACGCATTTTGCCAATTAAATTAAATTATCTACGTAATTATCGTTTTTTAATAGGAAGTTGCACGCGTTACATTGCTCCTAAGACGAACTTAAAAATAAATACCGCGCCTTAATAATAAAAGTTACTAACAAAATATATCACACTATTTGTATAATCGTTAACTACGCCTGGATAAATTATATGCCCGTATGAAATACACATTAAGTACACATTAAAAAATATACCCAAGGTGTGGCAAAATGTAAATGTAAATATTTTTTCTTGAATGCATTTATAGAAATCTATAACTGTTTTATTAAACGTATTATTAAAATACAATTTAAAATTAACGAAAGTACTAAGGTGCATTTTAAACAGGTCACTATGTAGCTCGTTAATGTATCTAGACCTAGTACCAAGTGGTTGAAACCGACTGCCTCAGTTCCCGATTGTTTTCACTCAAACGAATGCAGGCCCATAATTTAATATTGAATTGCTTTTAAAATTCACTGAGCTTCATTTCTCGTCGAATAAGTTCACACCTATTGTAATTCGGGATTTACTGTACATTTATTTTTTGTCTTTTTGGGGTTCCGTACCTCGAAAGGAAAAAACGGAACCCGTGTAGGATCACTTTGTTATCCGTCCGTCCGTCTGTCTAGACAGACAGACGTCAAGAGCCTTTTCTCAAGAACGCGTGCAGCTATCAAGCTGAAATTTATATCAAATACTTATCTACTGTCTTTTGGAGCTGTGAAAAAATCAAACTTCTAAGCCAACGAAATCAAACGACAGCCTTATGCCGCAAATTTCCGCAAATTTTAGACACTCGCAAGGGAATCACAATCTACAGGGTACTTCCCGTGAACTAAAAATCTTTACATTTGGTACGAAGCAACGTCTTATAGCACAGATAAAGGAAAAATTGCGACAACTGTAATTTTTAGTAACATTACAAACAGAAAACATTTTGCGATTGCAAACTTTTATGCAGTTAGTAAACTAATCGCGACCTACGTCGATGTATGGAGACAACAGTTTTTCAACGTCAAATTCGTCTCAACAAATACGTATAAGTTTGTAAGGAACCCTTGGTGCGCGAGTCCGACTCTCATTTGACCGGCTTTTTTAGTACATGACCGTTCTTTGTTTGTTTTTACATTCTTTGACCTATGTTTTCTTAGGTCAAGGTTGAGGTAAATATCAGATAGGAATACTTTCTTATCTTTGTTTTATTAACATAAAGTGGTAAGACCTTGTGCAAGGTCTGGCCGGCTACCACCTGTAATTAAGAACAAAAATTAAAAAATATATATTGATATACTGCCCTCATAAATCATAAGCCAAAGGCGGTATTTCAAATTGAATAAGCATAGCAGAGTCAGCACCATTACCATTACCTGTAAGCAAAGTGGTTGAACTTGCTACAGGAGTTTTGTCTGAGATGCGACTATTTCTCTTAAAGCAGTAATAGTTAATTTTCGTGACGTATTGGAAAAAATATCGTCGTTATCTTTTGTCCTTAACTTATGAACTTTTTTGGAAAACGCCCTTAACCACGTGCTCGCATTTTTATGTTCCAGTAAGGGAATAAGAACCGGCAAAATGTAGTACCAGCAAAGAGATCTTAACTCTCAAGCAAGTGTCTATGACTCTCAGATCCCACTTTACCTTTCAGCTGGCCAATGTGTTCGACTTGTCTATGTCAAAAAAAAAAGTCTAAAAGTTGATAGTTGAGTTTTATTCTGGTGGTCCAAGAGAAACATCAAGCAAAAGACCTCTATTACAAGGTTTTTATTAACTTGCAATATATGTATGTGGATCATACACAGATTTACGTTACCATCTTTCCTGTAGACACACCGAAAGTTAACGTTTTTAAGGGCTAATTTTCTGGCTAAGCTTATACCCGCAAAAACGCCGTCAGGACTGCTTTAGACCTATCATATAAAAACATAACTTATATGCACACGAGCTTTTAACTATTGGCCGCAGGAGAGACACATTTTGTTTTTAAGAGTGTGTATGACCCACATAAATCTCGGGTCGTTCGGGTCAAATCTTCCAAAGAAATTTTGAACCAGGGACAATTTGAGCTGAAATTTAACTGAAACTGCTGAAACAGTGGACTAGATGTTTTCCACTGAGTCCAAGCTAATTGCATCGGCCAGTCGGTACTTAGAATCAATAAAATTGTCACTGCAAGCTCAGTGCAGGAATTAGTATGTATTTTTGTTCTGTGTAATATTTACCTTTTATTAATTCCTTGTACAATATGTTTCATCACTTTATCAGCGATAAACATGTTTGGCTTGACTGTGAGTGTTAATTGTACTAATTAAATAAATAAAACAATAATATGGCACCATCGAGCTGGCCTGATGATGTAGTCAGAAGGTGGTGACAGGATCTCCGCTATACTTAACTCAGACCCACCGTGTTGGGACTCATTAAAGTTTGGTCATGGAAAAGACTTAAAAAATTAATCCCGGGTTAGAATAGTGCCACTCCATCTCTTACCGTAAATTTCGTAAGAGGCGACTAAGGGAATAAAGGCTTGTAGTACTGTTAGGCGATGGGCTTGCAACCTGTCACTAATACTCTGATAAACATCTTAGCCCGATTGTACAAAATGTGGTTACAGAATTACCATATTTTTTTTAAGTTGTACGAAATTCTGTAGCTTTGCCTACCCCAGTCTGGGATTAAAGGGGTGATATTATGTGTTATGTATGTTTGTATGTAAATATTTAAATATTGATTTCGGTCTTTAAAGTAGGCTATGTTAAGAAGGTCCATGTTTATAGCTAACATGGTGATGATAAGGAAATATAAAAAAAATCTCTAAAAAGACTTCTTGTAAATTCTGGAACCACATTTTGCACAAACATGCTAAGATGTTTACTAGTGTGTTAGTGAAATAAAATTACAAGTTAAGTACAATCACAGAAACTTATTTTTAGGCATTAGTAGATAACATACAATACACTAAGCTAGTACTTACAGATTAAGTCTACTGTTAACTAAGTCAACTAAGTTCTTAATGCATTAAAATAAAACAAAGAAAAATAAATATATTTAAAAGGTGTGTGTGTGTGTGTGTGTGTGTGTGTGTGTGTGTGTGTGTGTGTATGTGTGAAGCGAGAGATGGTGGGTTAGCATGAGAATGTGTGTGAGTATGTTCGGAATCTGAGTTAACTAACTGCACAAACGTAGAATGTCTTCAGAATCATTATTATGTAAGAGTAGCAAACCATTGTTTTAGTATGGATTTAAATATGTATGTGGAGCAAGCTTTTAAATCGCATGCTGTGTAAACCGCATTATATACAAACGGGTATATGAAACTTGCAGAGCGGTTAGCGTACATCAAGATATTTTAAAATTAACCACGCGTTTTTGACTTATTTCTAATAGCTGGCAACTTTTCGTAAAAACAAACTTAACCCTAATAAAATCATTTCGCGCAATTCAATGTCGATTCAAGTTTCCCGTGAATGTTGAAAAAATAAAATATTCACCCTTACCGAAGTATTTGTGAGTTATGAAGCGAAAGTAAAATTTGTCTCGACGCGAAATCAGCGGAAAACTTTTTAATTCCAAAGACGCTTTACGAGAATTTAATATTCCAGTCAGATGTGTGTTGGGAGTTGACTGTCGATATCTCGATTAATTGTGACGGTAAAGGTTTATTTTATTTTGCCTTAGGTATTCTTTTCTGAAACAAAATATTTTTTTTAATGGCATATAGAAGGCAAACGAGCATACACTCTTCCTGATAATAAATATGTAGGTACTACGAGACATACAATCTTAAGACTGGTAATGCGATGCCAACCTTGAGAACTGAGACGGAATTATTTATTTATTTAAACTTTATTACACAATACACAAAGTAGGTACAAATAGCGGACTTAATGCCATAAGGCATTCTATCCAGTATACCAATGGGCCAAACAGAAACAAAAGAAGGTTGGTGCTGAGAAGGATACAACCACAAAAAAATATATACATAAAATTCAAATACATAGACATATAAAATACATAGATAAATAAGTACAATACAAACATAATATATACATACCCACCATTTGAACACAATGCAGAAGCTATTGTTAAGGTTATCAAGAAAGTGCTTGCGGACCATGCGTTTAAACGAGAACTTAGATTGTGCTTGCCTTACTCGGAGTGGAAGATCATTCCACAATCGAATTGCCTGAAAGGCGAAAGAATTGGAAACAAAACAGAGCGAGGAGCAGATACAGAGCTTAAGAGTACGGGAAGAACGCAGCTCGCACCCCGGACGGGCGGTTTGAAATTTAAACATACATACATACATAAAGTCTCGCCTTTATTCCCAGAGTGGGGAAGGCAGAGCTACAGAATTACCAACAACTCAACAACAACAACTTGTTGATAATTCTGTAACCACATTTTGCACAATCAGGCTAAGATGTTTACCAGTGTATTAGTGACAGGTTGCAAGGCCATCGCCTAACAGTACTACAAGCTCTTATTCCCTTAGTCGCCTCTTACGACATCCACGGAAAGACATGGAGTGGCACTATTCTAACCCGGCAACCACATTGAAAAAAAATAAACATACAACTGAGATAATCGGTTGCAGCGGAATGCCTCTATGCCAGTAAATTCACCGGTTGTGTTATCCCTACACCGTAACATAACAATGTGAACACTGCTGCTTGGCGGTAGGTATGCCTACCTTAGGTTATTACGTTGTAACGTAATGCAGTTAGAGAAGCTTAGACCGAGATCGTCGACGAAACCGGGAACCAAATCGAAAATAATAAAATATTAAGAATGCTTTTACATGCTCACAGGTTGGTTGGTCAGGGAATTGAAAAAAATATATTCGAGAATATAATTCAACTGACTTTGCAAAACTAAAATGGGTTTAATCATCTATTAGTGCTTTTATTATAAATGTAACTGACGATACAGTGGCCTAGTTGGGAGTGACCCTGCCCCCGAAGCCAGCGGTCCTGGGTTCAAATCCCGGTAAGGTCAGATATTTGGGTGATGAGCGCGCATATTCGTTTATGAGTCGTGGATGTTTTCTATGTATTTTATATTTATTTCTCGATATAAGTATGTTTATCGTTGTCTAGTACCCCTAGTACACGCCTAGAGCTTAGTTTGGGACTAGGTCAATTCGTGTGAGATTGTCACCTGATATTTATTTATTTATTTAACTTTGTCTGTCCGTGTGTTGCCCGAGGAAGGACATTTCGGGAGTAGCGATAAACGATTTCTGCGCCGACGCAGTAACAGCTATAGTCTAGGCTTTTAAACTTCTGCAGAAAAATCTTAAAATTTACTATGAATCATAGGTACAGTCATCCTTATAAGTATCTACACACTTTTGAACCTTGTCACTTTAAGGGCCGGCAAGTTGGACATGCTAACTCAAGCAATTAAATCTATGAAACTTTCATTGTGCGACAAAAATTAGACACAATAAAATTTTGAGGATACTTTTCGTGGCACAACGGAACTTTTCCCGCCTTCGTTATTTGTATGGTTAACTACGCTTAACTATAGTCCAACTTTTTGGTCATCACCCTTAAAGCTTTTGATACAGTGCAGCAGTTCAAACATAATATCAAAAGTTCAAAATTATGCAGAGCTACTTACTTATAAGACCGCACATAAAATAAATATACATACATACGTAACATCTCGCCTTCACTCCCAGAGTGGGGTAGGCAGAGCTACAGAAATACCATCAACTCTAAAAAGACTTATTTATAATTCTGCTACCATATTATACACAACCAGGCCTAGCAGTATATTATTGTATTTAGTGACAGGTTGCAAACCCATCGCTTAACAGTACTGCCCTTATTCCCTTAGTCGCCTCTTACGACATCCACGGGAAGATATGGTGTGGCATTATTCTAACCCTTCAACCACACGGGGGAATTTGAATCAGTGTAGGTATTTGACTTAAAAACATATTTTTTCCAAAATGTCGCAAAGTAAATAATATATTTTTAGATGTACCAGTTTTACAATAAATTCAGCCAATGCTATATTTTTACACGAAAACAATGCAACATGCTAGTAGAAATTGAATACTTTTTGACAAAAAAAGAGATTCACATGACATGACTGATGGTAAACTAAATAATGTAACTACGATGAAAAAACATATTCGGATTTAATATTCGGATGTGTCATCGCTAGTAAGTCCACATTGCCAATAACCGATCAATCAATGTTATCAATATCTTTTAGAGGTTATTTATGTGCAAAAGGGACGTTTACATAGAATGTGACGTAGGGGAGGCAAGCAAGATGAACGCTACAAAAAAGTACTGCTACGTGTGTAGGGTCAGGTAATTGATAGAAATGAAGGAATACACTGATAATTAAAAGCAGACTTAAATAACGCACTCAATTAGTTACAAACAACTATCGCACAATACATTTCGAATACTTAGATGATCCATCGCTTGGTTCGCACTGTTTGCTCTCCAAGTAATGAGTGAAGTTGTATACTCCTAATCTCCGACTGTTCCAAAATGCCTTTTCGAATGACCGATGAACTCTGACCCGCCGGGGATGTTTTAGGGCCTGTTGTTTGATTGTTAAACTAACTGTTAAAAATCGTAATTCATGGTTAAATCTCAAGGAAATGTGTCAAATTTTCAATTCATATTTTCAAATTTTAACCATTAGTTCAGTTAACTCTTGATGAAACAACAGAACTCAGCCTTAGAGAGTTCGATATTGTCATCGTTAGATTGCAATCTTGAAATTGAAAATGTCTATATTTTATCGGTGTCCACTTACCGTCAGGTGGCCTGGCGTTTGTCTTCTCTCAACAATAGCTAAAATAAAGATGTTCTTAATGCGTCCATGTGTAAGATTGGCGTGATAACCAAAATATATCGCTTGTTTCACATAAAAAATTGAAACTGAAATTTTTGCAAGATATAAGCTACCGGAAAATGGTAAATTACTTTTATCCAATAATTTTAAATTAATTCCTACAAACCCAGAAATAATCATTTTTGTCGGAAAGTACATTTACACAAAATGCAGGTCATCCGAAAAATACTATCCGGTTCGAAGGACTCATATTCAAATGTAACGGTTTGGAATCCAAGATGGCCGATAACGCTATTATCGCAGGGCCATAAATCACACGCCGTCGCGCGGGAAATTTTCCATTTAATTCGATGAGCTAATATCCCAATTTGCATCCGCTGAATGAAATGTTTCTGTTTTTATTAGGTGACGCGACGTTTGACGTAACACCGCTAAAGTGCAGTAGCAAACAGTATTGTTTGGATGAAAGAAGTTAGACATTCACCTGGATATCAAAATTTTGTGTTATAATTATATTTTCGGAAAGTTAATTTGTAATTTATTACCAAAACAGCAAAGAAATTGACATGCATACGAACATAGATACATACACTCGAAACATACAACACAAGTAGCTATAAATAATTTTTGACACCTAGTTTTAAATCAATTACTGCAATTAAAATTTGAATAAAAAAACGTCGCTTTCGAGTGCGTTTTTGCAAATCGGGGGTTCAAGTCAAGATATCTTCGAAACGTCGTTGAATTAAGAGACCAACGAATTTTCAAACAAAACAATATCAATCCAGCAAATTAAATACGTCCCCTCTGACGTCACGGCGCTCACGTCGCCACAATCAAAAGAGGAATAAAGTCGGCTGCACACGTTTTATAAAGAGTAAGGCAGGCCACGCACGTACGACATATTAACGAACACCGCGCGACATACGTGATCGCGTATGATTTGGGAGCGTAGAGGGGACAGTGGTTTGTGGGGTTGTATTTTAATGTGCCTTTTTTTCTATGTGTGTTATGTAGGAATAGGTTTAAATTGTACAACACATACTCGTCTCTGGCCATGTACGGGAACGGAGTCGCAGGCAAAGACGATTCGTTGTAACTCTAGTTACTTGTTTTAGTTCCGTTCTTCTTTTACAGAAGTGTAAAATAGGTTCGTTAAATATATTTAATAATAATCATAATGTTATGGTATGTGTTTAGAGGTCTCAAAATATTTTAGGTCGAATCAATTTTTTTCGAATTTAAATTTCTCAAAAATAGGTTATCACCTTTATAACACATTACCTTATATAACACTAACTAACACATGCAGATAGCAGCTCAACAGCAGCTGCAGGTTTCATGAAAATAAAACAATAATAACCCAAGTAACTTTTCAGGAAATTTAAATTTGGAAAATTAAACATTTTTACCAAAAATTTTTTTTTAAACACCAAATTATTTGTAGTATATATTCTTTATTGATATAACCCATTTAAGGGCTTGTGTTTGTTAATCAAATTGTTCCATAATTTAATTTTGGTGAAAAAAATTAGGCCAATATTTAAAAACGAGTCGTACAACAATTATTTGTAATACACACACAAAAACACTTGGACGAGCTCCATAACACGAGTCAAATGACGGTTTACACTATAAATACCGTCTGTTTTTTTACTTTGTCCGATTTACGTCATCAACTAATCTTTGTCGCGCGTTGTGTGGCCGGAAACGGATGTACCGTTTTATCGACTGTTGTTGAGTTAGGACGCAATGTACCTACCGCAAACGGTGGTCTTGTCATTGACTTAGGCCATATCGAACTTAGGCAGTTAAAACAAGTTAAAACGATGACGATGTCTGCCACCAACGTGTCCCAATCCCACCCCGAGGATCCTGTGCGGCACCGCACCAACCGGACCGAACCACTTGCTGTGTCCTGCAGTGCTAGGCCCATGACGCAGCTGTTCGTGTCCACATTACTCTGGAGGCGAAGAACCTCGTAGAGTATGTACGAGTAAAGACCGGAGATACCCTGAGGGCCAAGTGGTTGGAGCCCCGTCACAAGGTTAATTTCAAGTCCTTCGTGGTCAGACTCCCGACTAAAGATCGGTCAACCTTTTTAAAGGAGGAATAATGGCCGAGGGGTGTCATGTTTCGGCGATTTCGTGGCCGTCGGCTAGCTGACAGCGCGAAAGTGTTTTAATAGTTATGCTAATTAATAATAATAATCATGGCATAGGGAAGTGGTGACCTCATCGCCCACAGGTACTTCCAGTGCAGTCAGTCACCTCAGGGCAGCTGGTGGCGAGCTGTTGGTGAGTAGCGACACCACGGACCTGAGTGCTCCGGAGGTATTCCTCACTTCACGCTTGCGTTCACCCGCTGGCTGGAATGTAATATGATGACGAGGAACAGACCCTCATCTCTGGTTTGCCTTGATTGGCCGGTCAGAGGTAGA
Source organism: Acleris holmiana (assembly GCA_949316455.1). Lineage (NCBI taxonomy): Eukaryota > Metazoa > Arthropoda > Insecta > Lepidoptera > Tortricidae > Acleris > Acleris holmiana. The sequence continues at coordinate 21,116,849 of OX438768.1, read as the reverse complement.
GCTATATAATCGAAGGGTGGATGTGTTGCATAAGTGGCGAGTGGGCACCTTATGGTCGTTTAAAGTCCAGAAGCTACCTCTCTACCCTTAGCCCCTCTGGAAATGTTGCCTCTCTGCTGCTATGCATTTGCAGCTACTTTGGGTCTGCCATTTCAACCAAAGTAATTAGCATTGGCCAGGCAGACGCCATAGTTTCATCAATAGCCTAGTTCACCAATCCATATTATTTCATTAATAAAAACTGTTTTGAATGTGCCCATCCTTCTTAAATAGTCTTACACTAACCGGGGGTTGTCCGCGGGAGCATACTTCTATAGTGTGAACTCAGGGACAATCGCCGGGTGGTGTCCCACTACTTTAATAAATTAAAGTTGTCTAAAGGGCCTCTGCGTGTTGGCTTCGGCTCCATGTACGCCTTCCAAAGGTCCAGGACTCCCATAGTCCCGTGTTTGGTAAAGACATACAATTAATAACAATCAATAACACGGGACAATCTCACACAAATTTACCTAGTCCCAAACTAAGCTCTAGGCTTGTACAAGTATGTTTATAGTTGTCTAGTGCGCATAGTACAGTCACCATCAGATAGATCTAACCGGACAGCGAGCCCAAAAAAATGTGTTGCAATGGATTCCCAAAAAAGACTAACACGTGAAACCGTCAGAAAAATGACACGTAACACTTCGTTTAAATTATTTGCTTGGATAAAAAATCAAGAACATGTAACTGCATAGTCGACCGAAAAGATTTAACTGGACAAACATTCAGTGTATCTAAGGTGACAAAAGTTCAAAAAGATCTTTCAAAATACCTCTTTACGGTAAAACTTTTTGGGAAGTTTAAAAAAATCAGGACAGAAATGACAAATGCCAATATTGACATTAAGCTCACAATGTAAACAATAACCATAATATTCTTCACATGTTCAGCGTACAAGAGTCGTTTTAAAATATTATGCGTGCTTTTCAAATATATGCGAAAACGTTAACCAGTTTGTCGCCGTGACCAAACTGCCGCCTCGTGTCGACGGCATGTTGCCGTGGTCTCCTGTTGGTTACTCTTGCCGTACCGCCCCTAAACTTGATCAGTTTCCAGCAGCCGTTCATGTGATGACATGAACGGGTTTGAAACCAGCACGATGGTCTCGTGTATGATGCGTGTTCAACAAATAATCTCAACGCAGTTTCGTCTCGTGCTGCGAATCACAAACACGAGATAGCTTGAATCAGGTTATTGCTCGGTGTGTAGTGTTTATTTATGTGTGTTATTTGTATAAATAAAAATAAATTTTACTTTAATTTGAACGTATCCCTTTATAACGTATGCTGCCCCTTTTTGTAAGCTTTTATTGAACTTGCAATTTTGATAAGTTAGATCAATTTGCAAACCATATTTCTACCACTTGCTGCTACCGGATTGCGCTGAAATTCGGCATATTTATGTAAGTAAGGTGACAATGCAATATTATTATAAAGTGGTCATAGGAACTTCGCATCGAAACAAGATAGCCCCATCGTGTTTGGGCTCGTTGGGTTTTTCGGTATAAGCAGTGATTACTGTGCACAAAAACGTACAGACCTTAACCCAAACCCTTGTAAGTAGGTACCAAAAACAAAATTTCGGCAGACACTTATCTCAGCAATAGCTGTTTTAAATATAATTTAAGGAGTCAATATACAATTTAGCCCTTGAGGATTTCCTATGGCTGCCTTCTATCTCCATCAGCATAGCTCGATGGGACCGTTATTATTAATTATTATTATAAGTAAATATTCTCATCCAAATCGCATAAGTACGAGTATGTTAGTTACAAGTGACGCTAACGTAAGTGTGTTAAAAATACTGCACCAAGAAAAGTAAAAACAGTAAGAGTAAAAGAGATGTCTAAATTCTGTCACGGCGTAAGTAACAAATATCGCGTAGGGGAGGCCGGGGCTTGTTTTAACGAGGATAAGTATTAACACGTCAATAGCGGCCAAATTACTATAATCTAAATCTCGTTTTTTTATTCCTTCCATGGATTATGATATGATACCAAATACGTAGTGACCCATCAGTTGTCAGCAGGACTCCAAACGGAAAAGTTGTGCGCCGCGGCGACTTTTTGCAGATAAATAGAGTTTTTTACGATTGCAATTTTTTGACTTCCTCACTAATTGTTGCCACAATGAAATCACATTTTGGTGTTGAATAAAGCTTTTTTGATTAAGTAACGATAGTAATTGTTATTATCATGTTATTTAATTGCTTTAATTTTAAATGTTTTTTCTACTGTTGCAGGAGTGACCGCTACCCTGACCATGAGTTACAATTACGATACTCGCTAGAGATTCTAATGCTCTGTCCCTCTCACTCTACTATAATATTGTGAGGAACAGAGCATTCTACTCGCTAGCGAGTACGATAATTGCAACTCATGGTAAGGTTACGGGGCTAGTTTTAATAAAACAGGGGTATCTGTGTAATCGTATAATGTGACAAAAGATTTTATTCGTGTGAAAAAAACCAGAAAAAATTAAGATATTTTGATACTAACGTTGATTATTGTTTAACTTGGCTTGTCTGTAAGGCTGAAAGTAAATTAAAGTTACCACAATGCAATGTTATTATTTTTTAGTCATTCGATTTTTATATCATTGTCGATTATTGTGTTACAAACCCCTTTGAAGAAGACCTCTTTTTTATAATAATAGTGATGTACTTTGATTTATTTTTTATTTTAACCACCGATTAAATGGATATGAAAATAAAACACGTACGTTATGTACTTTTAAAGCTACAGGTATACTTATACGTCTATCCATTCTGTGCTACAGGTAAAAGCTTGAAGTGTAAGATTACGCCCGGCTTCCCCTACAAGAAGTCACGGGGACTTTCCTTGACAGCTGACATATTGTGAACAAATTCAATTTTAAACTAACGAACAGTGTTCAAAATGTAAGCCAAGTTCGCCTACAATAACCATTCAAATATCTAAAATGAATACCACATACAAGTCTATAAACAGTACTTTATTTTCCTCAATCCTACACTTACTGAGTGGTGGTAGGACCCTGTGCAGGGTCCGTCCGGATCGCTACCACCATCTTATCCATTAACCACCCGCCAAGCAACAGTGTTCGCATTGTTGTGTTCCGGTGTGGGGATAAGACAACCGGTGAAATTACTTGCATAGGGGCATTCCATATTAGTCCTCAGGGTTGGCAACGCATTTGAGGTCTTGGGATTATAGTCTTGAGAATTCAAATGTCTATGGTTCTCAGATTCCACTTACCATCAGGTGGCCTGAGTGCTCGTGTGCCTTCTCATTAACATAAAAAAGAAAAAGAAAAAGACTTGAATTAAATAAGTTATAACTTATATAAAGTTAGTTCAAAATGATTTATTGGAATATGTTCATAAAAAAATGGGCAAGAGCATGTCGGACCATGCTTAGTGTAGGGTTCCGAAGCCGTTAAGTACTACAAACATAAAAATCAACAAGTAATATTTTTTTTTTCATTAAAAGTCACTTGGTGCCGTCTTAGATGATTTTAGTAGGTATAAACACTTTGATTGCCTGTATCTCAAGAACCAATGATGTCTACTTAGTCGTGATAGTTTTGCTAGCGCTTAAATTAATATTTCATAAACGGATTACCTGATCGAAATACTGTTTCCACAAACCCGTAATATTTTTGAAAAACCTATCCAACGACACCTCACACTATAATGTAGACGAGAAAAAAATACATCCCCACGTTACGTGCAGGGGAGGTACCCTAAAAAAATTTTTTTTGTACATTTTATTTTACCACTTTGTTGACGTGACTTATATGCATATGCATGCCAAATTACAGCTTTCTAGTACTAAGATTCTCTGCGCTAGGCTGCGGACGGACGGACGGACGGACATGGCGAAACTATAAGGGTTCCTAGTTTGACTACGGAACCCTAGAAATTGAGTATAATGTACCTATATTTTATACTTTTTTAATGCTTTTTTCAACACAATTACAGCCTATTAGGTACATACCATTATGCTAAATTTTGAGCATGTTGGAACTATTTATCATTATATATAAGAGTATAAAATCTTTCATGATTTTTTATTTACGAGTGCTATAATCTGTTCATTATGAAAATTCAAGAATATTCTCTGTTACTTGATAGACTTTATTCTAAGCTGGGCCTGAAAGAGTTAACTAACACAAATGAAAAAAGTATTAATAAAATTACGATACGTAGAATAATATCCCGTCGATAAAAATGAACTTGGCCTGCGCACTTCTTCTAACAATCCGAATGAGGGTCTGATATCTCTAGTACCAGCAAATCAGTTCATATGAAATTGCGTATGTGTGCGTTCTATTCTATACCAGCCTTCAACAAAGTACTAATGGCGAAAGACAAAATTAAAAAAAGAGTTCAAATATTTATTTAGTTACGATACGGACCGACGGACGGACGGACGGACGGTTTTGTATACCATTTGCGTTTTATTATAAATACTCTCTTAGTGCTTTAAGGTTTTATAAAAATACGATTAGGCTGTTTTGTAATTATTAGATCGCATAAATAGTGTGTGGTAACACTGGTTACATGGAAATATAATAAGTATGATGCTAATACTGCTCTGTGGAGTCGACTTTTTGACGTAGTGTCAAACAGTTGTTTATAATTGCAAAAATAATTCGATTTTAATGATCACCGGATTTAAATAATGCTGCAAAAATGCCAATTAGCTTTGTGAGTTGGTGCAGGACCCACACAGATGCAAGACAAAGCGATATTTATTTGACTACTTAGTGAGTTATTGAAATTTTCATATTTCCATACTAATGTCATGTCCGATTTTTTGCAATACATCTTTGAAAAATATGAATTACAAGCAAATGCTTCGAATGAATAGGAAATTAAATTTCATGTCATCTTTACTATAGTTACTTTACATAATAAAACAAATAGGTGATATCGATGGTTCCACCGAATAAAGGTGCAGTATGCCAAAAGCTAACTTTCTAGGAAAAAATAAATACCAGTAGATAGATACCAAAATATGAATTCTATTAAAATATGAATACATTAAGTATAAGTAAGTGCTAGTACCATTTTATAGCTTTTATTCTAGTGTAGTGAAGCGCAGATAGTTTGTGCTATAAAAGTTTACACGTTTCTAGGATTCCATAGTCAAACTAGGAACCCTAATAGTTTCACGATGTCGATTCGTCCGTCCGTCCGCAGCCTAGCTCAGAGACTCTTAGTACTAGAAAGCTGTAATTTGGCATGAGAATATACATATTAGTCACGCCAACAAAGTCGTAAAGTTAAATTTTGAAAAAAAAATGTTTTAGTGTACCTCCCCTAAACGTAACGTGGGGATGTTTTTTTTTCTCGTCTACCATATAATGTGGGATGTCGTTGGATAGGTATATCAAAAATATTAGTAATGCAACCTTTCATTACTTTTTGTGTAGAATAAGTACTTGTCTATTGCCTTGATTCTTTAGGACTATTATTCGACAGTGGAAATTTTAAATGTCGTAAGGGACAAACGCTTACTTTTCAGGGGTGCCAGAAAACAAAATTCCACTTTTTTTAAATTCATAACTTGGAAACTACTCATCCCATTAAGATGATTCTTGGAAGCATACTTTTTAAATAACTTCGCCTACCCAAATTTTTTAATTGGACCTCCATAAATACAGTGGTTTAGGAAATAGTGTCCCTTACAACAAAAAAAAAGTATTCTTTTTAGTGCCTTACAACATAGGAATTTTAAAAATATTGAGATATACGATATTGCGCTTAATGAAACAAGACGTTATACAAAAATATTTGACCGATACAACAAATACAACAAATAGATAGAAAAATAAATACTGACTTCAATGGTATATTTAGTGTACTTACGACAAAATGTCCCTTACGTCATTTGAAATTTCCACCGTCGATATACTATTGTTAATATCAGTTTTAAACAATTGATAGCTTACTTATATAAGTTTGTCTAAGAAAATTTCTTAACAATAACCAAGACGTTTTAATTAAAAAGGACAAAAATTTAAAAAGTACAAAAGTTGTTTATTCAGTAAATAGGCCGCACGGGCACTTTTACACTTCAAAATTTTAAATTCCAAATTCTATCAGCGCTTCCAAAGAGGAGACCACTGCTGAGAAGAAACGCCGCAAGAAATTCAGCAAAAAAAAACGGTTAATGTTTTGTAACTCTCAAAATTTATCAATCCATCCATATAATTAGGTCCACAGTCCTTTGCATCTATAAAAAGTCAAACTTCGAAGTAAACTGAAAAAAAAGTTACGGCCGCTTATGCAAGCCGCAAGTTCATATCATAAAATTGTTAATTTGTTGCTCCATCACAAAATAATAATGTTTTTTGTAATTGAAATAAAAAATTGTTAAAAAACAAAAAATCGCCTTCAAAAACGCATAAAATAACTTTTTTTTAAATTGTTATCACCTACCTAATAATCGCCGACTTCGGTTCTGTTGGGCTAACCTATTAGGTAGGTGCCTACAATTTTAAAAGATGTTATTTGATGTGTTTTTGAAAGCGGTTTTTTTATTTTAAAACATTTATTTTATTTTATACTTTTTAGTGATCACAATACGCTGTTACGTAGTCATATTTCGTAGTTGATATGAAACTTTAATTTATTTCAAGCGCCCCATACAACGCCGCGGGAAAGTCATAGTCATATTTCAACAAGTAAATATTTTTCGTTGTAGTCGCTCAACTATCTTAATCGAGATATCTTGTCGCCACCCTTGAAATAGGTACCATTGAGGAGTTCCGGTGGCCATCTGTGATCTTCATGATCAGTTCCACTTCACCAAGTTATACTTTCTGAATGCAAATGCTAGATTTGTTACTAAAAATACTAAAATCGCTATACTATGTTTGCCAATCGCTATATTTGAGGAATTCCCTCAATTCCTCACTGATCCCCTCATCAGATTCAGATTTGGTGACAATGGGATCACCTCGAAAGTATAGGTACTCTATCAAAGTAAAACGATTTTTTAAAATCGGTCCACAATTGAGGAAGTAATCGGTGGACATACATAAAAAAAATACATACCATGGAACGTACAATCTCCTCCTTTTTTGAAGTCTGTTAAAAACCAATAGGAAACGGCTTTCCAGTCAAGTGCGAGTCGGACTATGCACTACATATTAGGGTATCATTTAAGAAATAATATTTTTCGGGTTCCGTATCTCAAAAGCAAAAAACGGAACCCTTATAGGATCACTTTGTTGTCCGTCCGTCCGTCCGTATGTCCGTCTGTCTGTCCTTTTATGCCGCAAAAAACGTATGTTTTGACACTCTCAATGGAATCAAAATGTATAGGGTACTTTCTATTAGACCTAGAATCCTGAAAATTGGCAAGAAGGAAGGTCCTACAGCACAAATTTTTTGCGATTGCAAACTTATTTGCAGCTGTGGTGAAGCGTGGCCCAAACCAGTAAGGAAAGCCGGTCCAGTTAAGTGCTAGTCGAATAACGCACTACGCATTAGGATTTCTTTGATAAAGTAACATTTTTTATTACCAACTAAATTTGTTTGTTGTTGACGGCGAAATAAATGTTTTTTTTTCATCCTTTTTTATATTTTTTTAAGAAAAGAAAACGCACTCAGAAATGGCCAGCAAACTAAGACCCCCGAAACTTTAAGAGATTGTATAAAATCAATAAAATGCTGATTTGTAATCTCAAACTTCTGTTTAGATACCTCGTTTAATATATATTTTATTAAAAGTATTAGCTTTCAGAGCTCATATCTACCTAATATAAATATCAAAATCAGACTTGGATGTTATTTTTGTGATATACTTACCAACTATTAATAATACATCTAAATTATTTATTAATATCTAACGAGCCGGTTACATTTCGAATGTTGCTAGAATAAAGTGTGTAAGTGTATATAAGGTCAAAGAATAGGTTCAACCCTAGAATCCACCAGCAGCTTATTCAATTTTTGCCTATGACAGTCATGTTTTGTTAGTTTTAAAAGATTTCCCAATAAAAGATGACTTAGAAAACCTTTGTCAGTTCATAACTTAGGTAATTTCTAAGATAAATACTCTATTTGAATTTATGCGACCATTTCTAACTACATTTAAGTAAACAAACAAAGCTCCGTCGCCTCCACCGCAGTACAAAATCACAACAAAACTACACATACACATAACAAGTTATACTTCACTGGTTGAGGCTCTTATGCCAACGCCAACGCCATTTTTTCAACGCCATTTTGCGTTAGTTTTAGTTGTCTTTTGTTTTAATTGTATTTTTGTAGGCGTTAAATATTTTAACCGACTTAAAAAAAGAAGGAGGTTTCTCAATTCATCGGGACCAAGACGCCTGGAACGATATTTTTTTTTGTCCGATTGTGTATACTTTCTAGTTGGACCCATTTCCAGCACGTCAACATCTGATGATGAGATTTTGGAGAAATCGAAAGAACTCCACAAATATTATAGGAATAAATAAATATACGTGGACGACGTAACAGTATAATTATGATCACTAAAAGGTATGAAATAAAATAAATGGTTTTAGTCCGACTGACCTTTATTTTTATTACCTATCATTTTAAAATAAGTTATTTCTTGCATTTTTGAAGACGGTTTTTAGTTTTTTCAAACATATATTTCATTTCTACTCTTTTTTTTTAAAACATCACCTAACGTTTTGACGGAAGAAGACAATAAATATTGGCAGTTAGAGTTCCGTACTAGGAACCCTTATAGTTCCGCCATGTCCGTCCTTCTGTCCGTCCGTCTGTCGACCGTCTGTCTGTCCATCTGCTAGTCCGTCCATCTCTCCGTCCATCTGTCCGTCCGTCCGTCTGTCCATCCATCCGTCTATCCATCCGTCCATCTGTCCATCCGTCCATCTGTCCATCTGTCTGTCTATCCACCCATCCATCTGTCCGTCTGTCCGTCCGTCCGTCCGTCCGTCCGTCCACAGCTTAGCTTAGAGACTCTTAGTACTAGAAAGCTGTTATTTGGCATGAATATACATAGGACCTCCCCTGCACGTGAGGATAGTTCTTTTTTCTCGTAGTCTACCCCATGGAGTGGGGTTTTTGTAATTTCAAAAATATTGCGGGAATGTCAAATATTTTTTTCGATTAAAGGCATCCGGTTGTAAAATATTAAGCGTGACATTGCTATTTTTGTGAGAGTCAAGTGTCCCTACAGCCAAAACTATAAATAATAAAAACAGAAAAATGTATACAAAAAAGTGTTTATACCTACTAAAACCATTGATTTAAATCAGCACCAAATAACTTTAAATAGAAAATTAGTTCATACTTGTTGTTTTTTGAGACGGTATTGTTGTGTTTGTAGTATCAGCTTCGGAACCCTACACTGAGCATGGTCCGACATGCACCTGCCCGGTTTTTCGGCGGTACTCGGTACAAATCAGTCTGGCGTGCGTAATTTTGCGATAATTTTAATCATCACATCAATCATTTATTTTTAAATCGGATGTTTTTTAGCTAAAACGAGATCTAATGATGGATCTGAAAGGTCGTCACATCTCCGGTGTACTTAACACAGGCTAGCTTAGTTTGAACTATTAACCTTTCGTATGTCCCGTCCGTCCTATCCGTCTGTCCTGTCCGTCCGTCCTGTCCGTCCGTCCTGTCCGTCCGTCCTGTCCTTCCGTCCTGTCCGTCCGTCCTGTCCGTCCGTCCTGTCCGTCCGTCCTGTCCGTCCGTCCTGTCCGTCCGTCCTGTCCGTCCGTCCTGTCCGTCCGTCCTGTCCGTCCGTCCTGTCCGTCCGTCCTGTCCGTCCGTCCTGTCCGTCCGTCCTGTCCGTCCGTCCTGTCCGTCCGTCCTGTCCGTCCGCCCTGTCCGTCCGTCCTGTCCGTCCGTCCTGTCCGTCCGTCCTGTCCGTCCGCCCTGTCCGTCCGTCCTGTCCGTCCGTCCTGTCCGTCCGTCCTGTCCGTCCGTCCTGTCCGTCCGTCCTGTCCGTCCGTCCTGTCCGTCCGTCCTGTCCGTCCGTCCTGTCCGTCCGTCCTGTCCGTCCGTCCTGTCCGTCCGTCCTGTCCGTCCGTCCTGTCCGTCCGTCCTGTCCGTCCGTCCTGTCCGTCCGTCCTGTCCGTCCGTCCTGTCCGTCCGTCCTGTCCGTCCGTCCTGTCCGTCCGTCCTGTCCGTCCGTCCTGTCCGTCCGTCCTGTCCGTCCGTCCTGTCCGTCCGTCCTGTCCGTCCGTCCTGTCCGTCCGTCCGTCCCGTCCGTCCCGTCCGTCCGTCCCGTCCGTCCGTCCCGTCCGTCCCGTCCGTCTGTCCCGTCCGTCCGCCCTGTCCGTGTTCATCTGTTTGTCTCACTGTATGAAGTTCACATCCATTTTACTTGGAACACTAGACACTGCTAAAAATTTTAGTGAAGGAAAAAAATATTTTTAGGCTTAGCACCCCATTTTGTAACATTTTTTTACGCCAGTATTATAGCTCCATTACATCAGAAGTTATAACCTCATGTTATTTTGTTTATTAAAATAAATATTTTTGTTGCAGTCTACTACGTCTAGGTACTTCTTACATTTTATTCTATTAAAATAAATTCTGAAGTGACGCAGTGTCACAGATCAGTAAGAGATACACGTTTTTCAAATCAAGATGTGTGTAATGTAGCTCTAAACGTAAACTGTCCGTCCATCCTGTCCGTCCGTCCCTTCCGGCCGTCCTGTTCGTCCGTCCTGTCCGTCTGTCCCGTCCGTCCGTCCTGTCCGTGTTCGTCTGTTTGTCTGACTGTATGAAGTTCACATCCATTTTACTTGGAATACTAGACACTGCTAAAAATCTTGTAAAGGAAAATAATATTTTTAGGGTTAGCACCCCATTCTGTAACATTTTTTTTAGAAGCTATAATCTCATGTTATTTTGTTTATTAATATAAATATTTTTGTAATGTTGCAGTCTTCTACGTCTAGGTACGTCTTACATTTTATTCTATAGTAATAAATTCTGAAGTGACGCAGTGGCACAGATCAGTAAGAGATACACGTTTTTCAAATCAAGATGTTTGTAATGTAGCTCTAAACGTTAACTATCCGTCCGTCCTCTCCGTCCGTCCTGTCCGTCCGTCCCGTCCGTCCGTCCTGTCCGTCTGTCCTGTCCGTCCGTCCTGTCCATCTGTCCCGTCCGTCCGTGTTCGTCTGTTTGTCTGACTGTATAAACTTCACATTTATTTTATTTGGAACACTAGACACTGCTAAAAATTTAGTAAAAGGAAAAAAATATTTTTAGGGTTATCACCCCATTCTGTAACATTTTTTTTACGCCAGTATTATAGCGTCATTACATCAGAAGTTATAACCTCATGTTATTTTGTTTATTAATATTTTTGTTTCAGCCAACTATGTCTAGGTACTTCTTACATTTTATTCTATTAAAATAAGTTCTGAAGTGACGCAGTGTCACAGATCAGTAAGAGATACACGTTTTTTAAATCAAGATGTTTGTAATGTATGTAGCTCTTAACGTAAACTGTCCGTCTTGTCCGTCCGTCCTGTCCGTCCCGTCCGTCCGTAATGTACGTCCGTCCAGTCCGTCCCGTCCATCCCATCCGTCCGTCCTGTACGTCCCGTAACGTCCGTCCGTCCGTTCTGGCCGTCCTGTCCGTCCGAACCGAGGTACTGCTTAACATTTTGTACAAAGATCAAAACTTTTTTTAGGGTTAGTATCCCATTCCGTAATTATTTTTTACACCAGTATCATCGCGTCATTACATCGGAAGTCATAACCTCGTATGTTATTATATTTCTTAATGTAAATATTTCTGTTCCAGCCCACTACGTGTAGTAGGACCTTCTTTTATTTTATTATATTAGAAGAAATGCTGAAGTGACGCAGATCAGTACGAGATACACGTTTTTCAAATCAAGATATTTGTATCATGGCTCTAAACATAAACTAATAACGAATTAACTCTGCGACAAAGAGATTGCATACAAATCCCACTGACGTGAATACTACTTAACTTAGCAATGTATACCGAATTGTCACCTGTCACTTATCGTCGTCAGTACGGTGGAAAAGGGGGCTGATAGCGAGTGGGATCTGAGACCCTGTGCGACATTTGCATTCTCAAGACTGCAGTCATAAGACTGCAAATACGTTGCTTATCGCTCGGATGCTATTTTCATGTTTTATCTTTTAAGCGATCCGAACGCACCCTGCACAAAGCCCTACCAACATTAAACCCGTCCCATCTTGCTTTTTAACCCCCGACGCAAAAATAGGGGTGTTATAAGTTTGATGTGTAAGTGTGTGTGTGTGTGTGTGTGTGTGTCTGTCTGTGGCACCGTATCTCTTAAATGGATCAGCCGATTTGAATGTGGTTTTATGATTGAAAGCAGGTTTTCTAGCGGTGGTTTAGTCGTTTTTGAGATATGGAGCTTTCAGGGGGTTAAAAGCCCTAGAGGTTCATTTCAGAGCTGATATCTCTTAAACGGCTGAACCAATTTTCATTAAATCTTGCTAAGAACCATCCTGATTAGTGTAGCTTTATTGTTTTTAAACTAAAACTAGAAAGTAGCACTATTACTTGTGGAAAAGATTGCGTATATATACTCGTATGTTATCGACCATCTAGGGCAGGTCAAATACAAAAGTATAAAAAATGTACCCCCTCTACCAGCCCCCTATTTCACCATCTTGACAATGACATGTGATAGGTGACAATTTTGTATACATTGCAAATTAACACGCTGATACATCACTGGGTTTCATATAAGCTGAGCCACGTACACTAAAATGTCACCTGTCAAGTGTCATTGTCAGTAAGGTGAAATAGGGGACAGGAGCGCCTGGCGACATCGGTTGGCAGTTTTACCCCTTATTCGCCGTCCAGCTCTAAGTAACCAGCTCTAGATTCCTCGGGGGCATTTACGACAAAGGTCTTAGAGTCTGTGTTTGGATCCCAAAATAATCGTATGAAAATTGGATTAAAAGTTTTAATGAAAATACTACTATGTAACAATAAAACAAATTTAATTTTCTATTACGTGAAACAAATTGAATGTATTTTTTTTATTTTAATTGCTAGATGTGTACAATGTGATGTGTGATGTGATCGAAAAGGATGATGATGGCGCTGGTGGTCAGAGCGAACATGATAGCCCACAGGTTCCGACGATGTACCGCGGAAGTCGCAGTAACGCGTTTTAGAGATTTTCAATTGCTTTATACCTACAGCCTGAGTGCTTACTTGTCGCAAAGGTCTATTATATCAATGCCCTCCGAGACCAATATAACAACACGTTTAGGGATAAAGCATGCAGCGCGTCGGGCTTACTGGCGGATGCGCGTCGACGGCTCTCCGGCGCAGGCGCACCAGCAACAGCAGCATCCTGCATCATAACGGACTGACTGCACCTTTTGTACCTTCTAATCAAGCTCTAATTCAAATTGATACATCCAAAAAATTATGGCCCATTTGTACGAAATGTTTTTTTTTTAACTAAAATGAACTACCACTGGCACCTCACCTGCATAGAATAAGTCTATAAAAATATTTTGGTTTTACGAAGGTAGTTTTGATTTGTTACATGATTTTCATAAAGTCATTTTTTCACAGTAGCGAATTTTCACCTTTCTTGTTCTTTCATAATTGTTTAATCGATTTTCTTCATGTAACGATTATATGTACCTACTATATTTAGTATTATATGTACCGATATAGCGTTAAAATGTTCGCGGTTTATTTTAATCACTAAAATTAGGTACCAGTAGATTATTTAATTTTGTAGCATTTTTTCCATTCTAAAAACTTTAATTTGACAAAATCGACGGAGCTCCGCTGAGCGAAGCTTCTATTTCTGGGTTGTTTTGGCCCTCCGGGCCTAATATGAGACCGAAGCTAACCTAACCTACATACGCATATTATGATGCAAAAGTAATTATTGGGAAAATTTGCGATGGAAACATTGGGAACATATAAAATGTGAATAGTAAAAATTACGAATATTCAATAATGCTGTATAAAAATCGCTACATTTAGAAAAACAATAAAAAAAAATTGACAATTGTAAAAGAACGCGATGTGAAAATTCGCTACTACGAAAAAATGCCTTTGTGAAAATCATTAAAATCATCTAACAAATCGTGTTTTGACAAATAAGGTGTCGTTGGTTTTGTCTTATACTCTGTTGCCACATCTACAGGATTCAACAAATATACCTACCTTATACTTGCCTTCGGGGTCGTGCTCCTACTAGGAGCATAAAAATATTACAATTGAATTCCTCGTTTTCATACTCTAATTAAAGTACAAACATTATTTATTATTATCATATCAATAGTACTTCAGCAAGTTATAGGTTTAGGTCCGCTTCTGCGGAGCTCCTGTTTGATATCACTATAAGTCAGTGGTATCGTTTAACTTTAAAATACCCACTGTACCACCAGGGGTAATGCCAGGGGACGGTGGGTCTGAAGGGATATTTTGCGATAGTAAATAATAAAATTTGAAATACCTATATCTTCTTTTCGTTGCAGTAGGAGAATCAGAAATTATAGTATTCATGCTCCTACCAGTGGGAGAATCAGTACTATAATGTCTTCGTGCTACTACCAGTAGGAGAATTTAGCAGGAGCACGACCCCGAAGGGAATATTTGTATTGAAGTCTCTTTCTTTATCCTATACAATCTGTCCCTGCATAAGGTGCACAAACAAATAGGAATGAAATACGATGCAATTTCACCGACAAAAAAATAAATGTGTCTATTTTTTTTAAAGATTTGTAAAAAATCATTGATTGCTGTCAACCCTTTTACTTTGTTCTGATAAAGTAAAATGTATAGGAAATGCTATAGGATAAAAAACCGTTTATTTCATCTCAATAGACCTCATATGAGGCGAGATATTTCCCTTTGTTCCGATAGGGTTGACAGCAATAATTGTTTTTTTTATATAAAATTAAACAATTTAAAAAATTACGTTTTTTTTTATCGGTGAAATTGCATCTAGTTTCATCCCTATTAATTTGTGCGTCTTATCCAGAGACACTGTATTTAATTTTTAAGGGATGCCAACACGATCCTTTGCCGAAGCTTGTAGATGTACTCGTATGTGGCCGTAACGTGTATGGCGTGTAGAAGTTATTTCATAGAATAAGAACTAAGCATAGAAGGAGCTATAAAATATGCAGTCTTATTGGAAGAGACGGTCCTATAAGCTAAAACCAATTAGTATGTTCAATATAATATTCGCAAAACACGATTTTCGCAAAACATCTTATTCGCAAAACATGATATTCTCAAAACATTAGCAAGACAGCAATTAGACAGTGTCGACGGAGCTCCGCTGCCGCGGAGCTACTATTTCTGGGTAGTTTGGCCCTCCGGGCCTGCTGTAAAAGTAACATAACCTAAACTTACATACGATTCTATAACCTAATTCCACTATTTGCAAATATCATGTTTTGCTAATATCATGTTTTGCGAATATGATATTCTGCGAAGTATGAGCTAAAACATCATGATCGTACACTATAACGATCAAGGTGACCAGGGTGTTGAATACACGACTTCACAACACTAGCGTGTACGACTAGTTTTAGCGAGAGCTGGACTCTATACTCTTTCCTTTTTAACTTATTGATCATTCATATTCAAATTTTTGATATAGGTATAGATAAGACGCTTTCTTTTTAAGGCTCCTTCTATGCCTTTAATTTTTATTGTATGGGTTATGTGCTTATGTGACATGTATAAGTTGCTAAGTGTTTTTTTACCTATATGTATTGAAGTTGGTATTACTACTAAATAAAAGGTTTTAAGAGGTTTGAAAGCTTTTATACTTCGTCACAGGAGGGCTAGCACAAGTGGTTCGTGACTTGTTTGTCGCTCAGATCTTCCTTTCCATCTAGTCTGTACCGATAGAGACGAACTGAGCGACAAGCGATAAAATACAACTTGTGCTAAAAATTGCATGAGAGACGACATGATATCAATATTTTATTTTAGTCTGGTTTGGATAAAACTTTATTTTATCCAAACCAGACTAAAATAAAATATTTAATCTAACCTTAGACGAACGGCTAAGATAAGGTTAGGAGCTATTAAATTATTGGTATCATAAATACGTCTTACATTGTGCCTAGGTTAACAAGAAAGAGTTTGGATTCAAATTATGGCACTGTTTGAATCGAAATTGGCAGCATGATCCACGTTTACCTAACATCTGATTTTTTTTTGTGGCGGACATTTTAAAATATTCATATTCCACCTGTCGCCAATGCAAACTCTTTTTTGCCGAGGTTACTAAGCTTTTTGTGAGGCCCCGCGGCACTAAAGTGCGCCCTGTTGTGATCCTTATTAGTGCTGATAGACGAGCATAGTCGCTAGAATGCTCGAGTAAATGCGCAAGTCTATCGGCACCTTAAGATATAAGTAAATTAATATCTGGGGACAATCGCACACTAATTGACCTAGTCCCTAACTAAGCTCTAGGCTTGTACTATGGATGGGTACTAGACAACGATAAACATACTTATATAGAGAAATTAATTTCCGTGTGAAATACACGCACATTTACACACACAGTCGGAAACATACTCAATCTCATCACACAAATATTTGCCCATACCGGGAATTGAACCTGGAACCGCTAGCTTCGTAAATATGAGCGACTTCCCAATGGCACAACTAAACGGCACAACTGACCAAAATCTGTATCATAAATATGAGGTAGGTTTAGGTTATGTTAGTTCTTCAGCAGGCCCGGAGGGCCAAACTACCCAGAAATAGGAGCTCCGTTGACTCTATTAAATTTGATTTTGAAATAGAAATCATTGGTCAGTTGTGCCATACAGTAGTGCCTAGGGAAAGAAAGGTAAATATGCAGGGTCGCTTCAACTTTCTTTATAGCAGCAAGTAGTAGAAAAATGGTTTGAGAAACTTAAAACAGAACTTACAAATCAACATTGCAAGTTAAATAAAAGCTTTTAATAAAGGGCAGCATAAAAGCTATACAAACAATACATTCGTAATATAGTTCATTTATTGTGATTTATATAATTTACACACATAAATTAGAAACACAACCCAACACCACATCCAGTAATAAACTTATTCAAGCTACCTCGTTATTGTGATTCTTAGCACGAGACGAGACTGCTTTAAGAGTATTTGTAGAACAGGCATCATACACGAGACCATCGTGATTTTTTCAAAGCTGTTCATGTGATCAAGCTGAGGGGCGGTACGGCGAGAGTAACCAACAGGAGACCTCAGCAACGCGCCTTCAACACAAGCCGAGCCGCTGGCGCGCGGCCTACATGCACTCAGTTTGGCCGCGGCGAACAATTGGTTAACGTTTTCGCACAATATTTTAAACGCACGCATAATATTTTAAAACAATTCTTATATCGCTGAATATATTGTGAGGACTGTTATTGCTATTGTTTACGTTGTCAATTTTGACATTAGTCATTTTGGTCCTGATTTTTTAAACCTATATAAAGTATTCTAGCAAAAAGAGGTAGTTTGAAAGATCATTTTGAATTTTTGTCACCTTAGATACAGCTGAGTTTTTGACCATTTAAATCGTTTTGGTCGACTATGCAGTTACATCTTCTTGATTTTTTATCCAAGCAAATAATTTAAACGTAGTGTTACGTGTCATTTTTCTGACGGTTTCACGTGTTAGTCTTTTTTGGGAATCCATTGCAACACATTTTTTTGGGCTCGCTGTCCGGTTAGATCTATCTGATGGTGACTGTACTATGCGCACTAGACAACTATAAACATACTTAGATAGAGAAATAAATACTTAAATATATTTATTATATTTTTTTGCGGGTGGTTGGACCTTGTGCAGGGTCCGTCCAGATCGCTACCACCATCTTATCCATTAACCAACCGCTAAACAGCAGTGTTCGCATTATTGTGTTCCGGTTTGGGGACAAGACAGCCGGTGAAATAACTAGCATAGAGGCATTCCATCTTAGTTCTCAGGGTTGGCAAACGCAAAGCAACGCATCTTGCGAAATAGAATAAATAATCCTTTGGCTCTAGGGCAGTTGACTCTATTCGTCCCGCAACAGTATGTACGGACGGGTACGTGCCGCCGCCATCAGTTGTTCGCGGCGTTACCAGAGGGGCTATTGTCTAACGCACTCGCAATCGCAACCGGCTTCAAAATGGAGCAATTGTTTTCATATTGTATGCAGACGAGCGTTCGATTTTCAAAATAAAAACGATCGTGATTGTAAGTGCGTTAGACAATAAGCCCTCAGGACTAAGGACTCGCAGAGCCAGGAACTGTCCAACGGCCAGGGCAATAGCGCTGCTTAATGAATTTCTGTCTGAGGTACAAGATGCTGATGTCTTGTGAATGCGAATGTCTATGGGTCACAGTTTCCACTTACCATCAGGTGACCTGTGTGCTCGTTTGCCTTATCAATACCATAAAAAAAGTGCTCATCACACAAATATCTGCCCTTACCGGGATTTGAATCCGCCGATTTGAATTCAAAGCTGGCGGGGCTTCGGAGGCAGGGTCACTCGCAACTAGTCCAACGTGTGTCGTAATTGGTTATATATTGTTATGTATGTCGGGAAAAAAAATATCATGTAGTAGGGTAAGATTTATCGATATCCTTGTTATAACTTATGCTTTTATCATTGTACAACAATACTCGTCTAGCGTAATAAGCGTAAAGGTTACAGTTAAACCTTTCAACCTTTTTTTCTAGTATTTATAGTTGCGTTTCAAATGTCTAATAAAATCATTGTCTAACGTGTCGCGTCTTGTGAGGTCGCCAGCGGACGCGACACCGTTTCATCGACAGGTTCGGCGACGACAGACGTGACATTGCGTTGGTGATTTGGGACTATTTTGATCAGCAACTTTATGTTATAACAGAACTGACACCCCTTATAGGGAACAACGGAATGTTATGGGTTTAATAATTATCATCTGGATATTTAAAAAAATGCTTTGTTTTAAGTAATATTTTGACTGAGCTAAGTTACTTCAATTAAGATAAAGCAAAGGATTGAGAAGAATTTAAAGTACTTCATCGTTAAGGTCAGAGGTTAAGTATGCAATGATGAATGAATGGTACACAAATTACACTGTAAAGTTAAAAAACCGGGCAAGAACATGTCGGAACATGCTCAGTGTAGGGTTCTGAAGCCGTTTACAAACAAAAAAAAACCAACAAGTAATTACTAATTTTCTATTTAAAGTCAATTGGTGCCGACTTAGATGATCTTACAAAAATTAGCGCTTTAAAGCTTAATATTTCCTAAACGTATTCTTTATTTTTTTTTCCACAAACCCATTATATTTTTGAAAGACCTATCCAACGATACCCCAGACTATGGGGTAGACGTACAGTACACTACATCCCCAAGTTACTGGGTGGTTTTTTGGCGTGACTAATATGTATATTCATGCCAAATCACAGCTTTCTAGTATTAAGGGTCTCTGAGCTAGGCTGTGGACGGACGGACGGACGGACGGACGGAAATGGCGAAACCCTAAAAACACAAGCTAGCTCAAAAAAATACAAACTGTCTTAGAAATACCAGTAGTACCAAATAATTGATCTAAGCAACAAACAGGAGATGATACTCGTACTACAAACATTATAATCTAGTCATTGATGTACATTTTCGAAAAATAGCCTGCAGTCTAGAAGAACTTTGGCAAAATTAATTTAGCATTTTTGAAATGCATAGGAGCAAAGAAATTACGAGGTCCAAGATCCTGTTAAGTGAGACGTGAAGTTATAAGTCATATAAATAAGAAACATAACCTAAAATTGACGACACGGTGGCCTAGTTGGGAGTGACCCTGCCTCCGAAGCCAGCGGTCCTGGGTTTAAATCCCGTTAAGGGCCGATATTTGTGTGATGAGCACGAATATTTGTTCCTGAGTCTTGAATGTTTTCTATATATATTTAAGTATGTATTTCTCTATTTAAGTATGTTTATCGTTGTATAGTACCCATATTACAAGCCTGGAGCTTAGTTTGGGACTAGGTCAATTTGTGTGAGATTGTCCCCTGATATTTATTAGTTATTTATATTTAAAGTCATAAAACCCGGAAACCTCCAACGAGTCTCAACCAAGCCAAAGCTGTTTAACATCACTCAAACAAACTTCGTGACTTCTAACACGATTTTTCAAAGCAAACCGGCTGAGTCGCCGGAACTTCTCGCACTTCCACCTAATTAAGTTTCTGAACTCCAAGTTAACATTTGGATACGCTGATCAACTGAGAGTGTTAGGCAAATTTTATTGTAATAGTTCTAACAATTTGAACTTGCTGTTTGTTCAGAAATAACCTATTAACGTTATGTAAGCGGGTTCCTATGTTTGATAGCGAAAAAAGAAATGGTTTGGCAGAAGTTCTTAAACGGAATACGCGAAATGAAAGTATTCAAAATAAAAATCAAAATCAAAATGTTTATTCAGTAAATAGGCCCCCATAGGGCTCTTTTACACGTCGGTAATAAGAAGTGAATTTACTAGCGCTTCAGATAAGACCATCATTGCGGAGAAGAAGCGCCAAGAAACTCCAGCAGAAGGTAATTTTTTCAAACATAAAGTACAGAAATACTTAAAAGTAAGTTACATTACAAGTACTTAATAAAGTAATAAAATAATAATGATTAAAGCTTGAACAAATAAAATCAATACAAATGTAAGGCTAATAACATTAAACAAAAAATATTAACTTCCTACCAACAAACTTAAAACATTAAGTTCTAAACTAGGACTTTTGAAATAAGACTTTGACACGGTAAAAATATAAGCATGTCAGTGAACACAGAAAATTTAACGCCGTAGAGTCAGATATTTTGATCAAAATACTAACGAAATAGAGAAGGATTTTGAAAACTTAGCACACAAATCTATGCGTAGTCTCCTAATGAACAACCAACTACCTAAAACACAAAACTCCACAAGAATCCACGTAATCTTGAAAAGACTCAATTCTACTCAAAATTCCAGCAGCGTCACAAAAAACGCCAGTTATTCTAACTCGGGTCCCGCCGGGTGCCGCGCTCAGCCGGGGTCCCTCACCGGCACGGCCCCGTCCCTTGACAGCTCCCCATAAATATCCGTCGAAGCCTCAGAGTGAAGGTTGGCCCTGATTTCCCTGGTGGCAGTTTTTAAATTGACCTTGGTCTATATTTAAGACCCATAATCGAAGGTCAAGCGCTGATTGGTCTTGTAGGGTAAAACCTTAGGTGTTCCAATAATCTATTCTAATATTATAAATGTGAGAGTAATTTCATCTGTTAGCTATCACGGTTAAACCACTGAGCTGGGCGCGTATTCTACTGCGTTGTAACGATATCGCGTTCGACGTGTTTTAGAATCGTTTACGTCACAGTCGCCATTATTGTAAATGACATAAGAGTTATCAAAACGTTGACAATACGGAAACACGTCAAATACGATATCGTTATGTCTGTGTAAAATCCCAGCCCTGGTTTCAATCTAATTTGGTTTGGACATAGTAGGAGCCTAACACGCTGCCACGGCACAAGATTTTGACATAGGTTCGGCATATTAATTCGTCCATTCCATATTCCAACGTAAGGTTAATTTGTTAAGGTTTAAAATAAAAGGACGTTTTGTGTGACTTAAGTACTTTTATTACTAAACCCCGGGTGGTTGTCATTTTAATAATTTCATTATAACATTTGACATCGGTTCCCGTTTGACGTATTTAACACTAGTTAGTGCGTCCCGGGAAATGTCTTGGATACATTCATCCCGAAAAATTTTACAGTTTCCGAAGGAATAGCGGCGGATAAACGACTTCTACGCGGACTGAGTCCCGGGCAACAGCTACTTTGTTATAGTTGTATGAAACTAGTGTATATTTTTAATGTAATAATATAATGTCTCACTTCAGTACATGCAATGTAACACAAATCTATAAATTGTACTAAGGGTAGTTTTCAAAAAAAATGTACATAGTAAAGTTAAAGGCTTAATGAAAACAAAAATCACGAACGCGTCCTTTGTGTAACGTAAGTTAGTAAAACATAATAATGTGGGTAACTCTCGTTACACAAAGGAATCGATTAAGTTAGGTTTTAATTAAAGCCCTTAACTATGAAAAAAACTTTTGAAAACGTCTTTTGATCCAAAATTTGAAATAGGTATTTGGGCGTTTTCCAATATAAATACCTATTATTAAGGACAAAAATGAACAACGGTATTTTTTCCATAACGCACGTAAATTAGTAATGTATTTATATACTGAGGTCGTAAGACAACAGGCAGTATTTCAAATTAAATAAACATAGCAGATTCAAACCTCACCTGTTAGTAATATGGTAGAACTTGCTACAGGAGTTTTGTTTGAGATGCCACTATTTCTCTTAAAGCAGTAATAGTTAATTCTCGTGACGTAATGGAAAACTTATCGTTGTTGATTTTAGTCCTTAACTATTGGTACTTTTTAGGGTTCCGTAGCCAAATGGCAAAAAACGGAACCCTTATAGATTCGTCATGTCTGTCTGTCTGTCCGTCCGTATGTCACAGTCACTTTTTTCCGAAACTATAAGAACTACACTGTTGAAACTTGGTAAGTAGATGTATTCTGTGAACCGCATTAAGATTTTCACACAAAAATAGAAAAAAAAAACATAATTTTTGGGGGTTCCCCATACTTAGAACTGAAACTCAAAAATTTTCTTTCATCAAACCCGTGTACGTGTCGGGTATTTATGGATAGGTCTTCAAAAATGATATTGAGGTTACTAACATATTTTTATTCTAAACTGAACAGTTTGCGCGAGAGACACTTCCAAAGTGTTGAAATGTGTCCCCCCCCCTGTAATTTCTAAAATAAGAGAATGATAGAACTAAAAAAAAAAAAATATATGATGTACATTACCATGCAAACTTCCACCGAAAATTGGTTTGAACGAGATCTAGTAAGTAGTTTTTTTTTAATACGTCATAATTCGTCTTGCTGCTACGGAACCCTTCATGGGCGAGTCCGACTCGCACTTGGCCGCTTTTTTTTTTTTTGAAAACACGTCTCTTACCCAGGTAAGTATAGATGCTTTGTTAATAAAATGTATGGTAACATATTTTTTTATAACTTTACGCACTGAACCTTTATGAACACTTTTTTACTCGCAGCATAAAGTAATAGCTAGTTCCATATTAAAACTTTTAACCAAAACAAGCTGTGGCTCATAAGATGCTCAAATTCAAATTCCATTTGCAAATCTTGCTCAGCCAGAGGGGTACTGAATAAGACTTTGAAAACGTAAGAATTAATTCGGTTTTTTAATTTTGCTGCAAGTTAGAATTCTTTAGCTAGACGCACAGACGTACTCATGTCTTGAGTCCCTTGGGAGGGTGCTTGGATCTAGAACCCTCTCAGCCTCAGACTAAGATTTCATTTGTGAAGAAAATTAACTTTTTAACGAAACATTTTTCTTTTGGTTGCGAGAGTTCTTTTTGTCTGTGGAACAGCCTCGGCAGATGATGTTGACAAAACGTATGACATTTTTTACTTAACACGGGTTTTTGGGGTAACATATTTTTCAACTAATTATTATTTTAACGTTATGTGGGTCAAAGTCAAAAGTCAAAGTCAAAGTTATTCGTAAACATAGGTAAGACTGGTTAAAGTAAAATAAACGATTATTCACACGAAAAAATCGTAACATAAATAGTATCACATTCAAAACCTTTTACAACGTAATTTTATTTTTTACAATTACAATTTTTTTAGGTAACACTAAACAACTGAAATGGAATAAATAAAATTTAAAACAATACTATACTCGTACACTTAGAGATAAGGTTGTCAAAAAGTTGATTTTATTCATGGAATACATAGAGAATAATTTTAGGCAAGAGAATGTACCAGTTTAGAAATTCTCGGCAGTTCGTAAAAATGGCAGCGGCAGACCGGCAAGGACAAGGTTCTAAGGTTCTCCATATAGTACTTTCAACCAAGAGATTTCTATAAGCTATTGTAATGCTACAAAAATGGTCTCATATGCTGAAAGGAGAGCACCAAACCAGATGGTATGAACACAATGTTACGAGTAGCACTACATAATGTAAACGGTAACACCTTAAAATTCCGAACTATGTTTTTACATACACATACATAACGTCACGCCTTCATTCCCAGAGTGGGGTAGGCAGAGCTACAGAAATACCAACAACTCTAAACAGACTTGTTGATAATTCTGTAACCACATTTTGCACAATCAGGCCAAGAAGTTTACTAGTGTATTAGTGACAGGTTGCAAGCCCATCGCCTAACAATACTACAAGCCCTTATTCCCTGAGTCGACTCTTACGACATCCACGGGAAGACATGGAGTGGCACTATTCTAACCCGGAAACCACTCGGGGTAAAATATATTTTCAGAATATTAATATCAACATTTTCATTTTTCCGATTGCTATGTTGCGTTGGAGCTATTTTAAATATTATGCATAATTTTGCTATACGTAGGTTACCTTAGGTTTGATTTATAAGCGATATCAAAAAATAAAATCCTCTATAAAAAATGCATTCGTAACTATGAAAATTAGGAATTTTGATCAATTCGGAATTGTGTGGTCCATTGTAAACATTGATTCTGAAATAACACTGATTGTTGAGTTTTTTGCGACTTTTTTTTAACATTGGACCCCTCTTGGGCAACGCGGTAGACTAACACCATTTGAGACTGCCTGCAGGGCCTACTTTCAGAATAAATATTTTAATTTTTATTTTCGTTATTAAGTTATTATTGTCATGACTTTTAAATATATTCGTGAAGAAAAACAAAATATTAACTAAAGATAGTTGTCCTTTATAATATAGCGTAAGTAACTAATATTTTGGGCAGCAATGCAAAGTTTTATTTGACACTTCTACTATTTTAATTTTTTCTTTATTTAGTGATGTCAGTAAAGTTGATCGCTTATGACCGATACATTGCGTGCCGAAATAATTTATTTAAAAAAAAAAAAAAATTAAATATATCAAATTATGTTCATTACGGCTTATACTTTCAGCCCCTAAAACATATTATGTTGGTATTGGAGATACATTCTGTATAAGACGATTTTTACGTATTTTTTGTATGGATAAATAATCAATCATACATTGTATTCAAAGTTATTTTGGAATTTATTACAACTTGCAACGACACAATGATTCTATAATTTAAAGAAAAGATATATGGCAAACTAACGAGATTTAAAATTTTCCTTAACAATCCAACGTCACAAAAATTCAACCAAAACCGCGAACAAAACACACATTTGTGTAGCCGTGAAGTTCCATGCGAAAGTACGGGTGTATGAATCTTCTTGATTTATCACACTTTATTGTTTCGAAGGCCTGCCCTTGGCGACAGTTTTACGGTAAAATTAGGGTTTTTTTTGCAAGGGGAGATAGTGAACGCTTGACTGTGTTTTGACAAGTTTAAGAACGGGTAAAATATTTTTAAGACCTTGTAGATATACTCAAGGATGTGATTTGTAATGTTGAATGAGTATTTATGACGTTACTTGTGCCGCGTATTTTTTTTTTGAGATTAATAAATTATGTTGGTAATTTAAGTCATCGTCTTTTGTGTTTAATTATAGCTTCAGCCAATTTATCTTGGGTCAGATTCTCAAAATATTTTGAGCTGTTATTATTATGAAACTTATAAATCTGCTTCTATTGTAATTCTGTTTCATTAATTTGAGCTTCAGTTTATAAATATATCTTGATATCACTTTTTCTTAATATAAGCCTTACTTTAGATATATGAAAACTAAAATCTACTTCAAGTACAAAGATAGGTTAAGTAAGTATTACTCCAGCATTCAGTAGGTGAGCGGACGCGAAGTTTGTTAGGCGACATGTGCTCACTCCCCGAGTTTAAATGTGGGTATTAAAAAGAAATCCACTGAAAGAAAGTGCGGAGTCTTGCTTCTTAGGGATGTGAAAAGTGTAGAATTATGTTCATCGATATTAAAATTTTAGAAAGGTATCCGGTAACCTAAACTGTATAACATAAGCAGCTATACTGGTGTTTTTTTCTGTTAGAAGGACACAGTAAATAACTTTATTAGTTATTAAGCAGAACCCGCGACCAATCAGTCGATGGCATAATGTGTACGTTAAATACTCTACCAACGGCTTCGTTAAAGCAGTCAGTTATACCGCTTTCATATCTGAGTGATAAACGTTATTCCACTTTATAAGATTATAATCTGGGCTGGAATTCTACAAGGTAATAACGATATCGTTTCTGACCTGTTTCCGTATTGTCAACATTTTGATAACTCTTATGTCATTCACAATAATGGCGACTATGACATAAACGATTCTTAAACGTATCAAACACGATATCGTTTTAGCGCACCTGAATAGAGGCCCAGGAGTGTCTATGCAAAGATAACTGTAAAACTTTTCTCCATAGTAAAATAGCGTAAATTTTCATATTTTAGACTATAATAACAGATAAAGACGAAATCTATATAAAAAAAAACCAATTTGGTGGAAACAAAAGACAAAGATTACTGTTTATATTTTTTTTGTAACTTAATTATTTTAATAAGGTATGAAGTTATATGAAAACTGTCAGACAATACATCAATTCGTTTTAAACAGTTCTCTTAAATCTTAAATCAAAATAGTAATTAATTTTACGAAAACGAGTCATCCTATCTTGAAATAAACTTCAACAGGTCGAGCGGCTATCAAAGTCTTCATTAATTGTTCCGAATTACTCCAATCTATTTGTAGTGATTATTCAATTTTAAATCGAATCATTCTGATCGCTAATTCACTGGAGAGCTCTCAAACTTTCCAGACTGTAATTATACAAAGAATGAATAAAATTCTGTTTGAATATTCAATAATTATTTAATTTAAATTCAAAGCTGAAACATGTTTTTCTGATTGTAATCGAAGTTTCTTTTTTAATAATTAAAGATACGCTAAAAAACAACTGCTTAACGAATCAACAGTTGCACGCGTTGACTTTAAATTGTAAAATAACCATTGCTACAGTTATAAAATGTACAAAATATATTTCAGTAAAATTCATGTGTTGCGTCAACATAATAATGATACAACACCAACAGAAACACTTATCGATAAACTTCCCCTAACTAGCCAAGACGTAGACGATAAAGAGGGACGGATATAATGTAGTGCTTTCAAACAGTGCGGCAAAGTTTGCGTACAGCCGGCAGACAAATGACAACCGGCCTGGGGCGGGTACGATATTAGAAGCCTTTAAGATGGGAAAAATAGCAACTCTTACTCGACGTAGTTCCATAGATATGAGGCAGAGAAGTTGGCGGTTTAACATATTCGGTAACAAGTACAGGAAAAAATTAATACATGTCAGGGTTGGAAGAAATGTGTTCGCATTGTTGTGTTTCGGTGTGGGGATAAGACAACCGGTGAAAGTACTAGCATAGAGGCATTCCATCTTAGTCCTCAGGGTTGGCAACGCGTTTGAGGTCTTAGGATTATAGTTTTGAGAATTCAAATGTCTATGGGTCTCTGATTCCACTTATCATCAGGTGGTATGAGCGCTCGTGTGCCTTCTCATTATCATAAAAAAAAAGGTTCAGCGCTGACCCATAATCATTGGTATGAGGGCAAAAGTGGAGATGATGATGAAGGTCGGGGAAATGCTCGGCGTTTTAATGAAGAGAAAAAGGTGTTGTTGCTTCTGTATTATCGTATCTGATTATAATATGTTACTGACTTGATGATATTGCCTAAGATACACATTTGACTGATATGCTTCTCTAGGTACGGACACAGATTATGGAATATATATGCCACGCCATCACGCCTTCATTCCCAGAGTGGAATAGGCAGAGCTTTAGTAATACCAACAACTCTAAAACGACTTGTTGATAATTCTGTAACCACGTTTTGCAGAATCAGGCCAAGAAGTTTACTAGTATACGAGTGACAAGTTGCAAGCCCATCGCCTAACAGTACTACAAGCCCTTATTCCCTTAGTCACCTCTTACGAGATCCACGGGAAGACATGGAGTGGCACTATTCTCACCCGGCAACCACACGGGGGCTCGTGGAACAATACAAGACAAACAGGAGATTTGAAACAATTGGCCAGAATATCTTTCGAAAAAGAATTAGTAAATCAGCAACTGAATATAGAAAACACTTCCAAAGAAACTAGAAGTATGGTAACAAACTGTGAAGAAGCCTGTACCTTACGGCAAGCCTTTTGCGTAAGGACTCGGGAACCGTGAGAAAGAATCGCCGACGACATTTGTTTCGCGAACCTTTATTTTGGGAAACATATGTGTTTAAATTTTATGCGCGCCTGAAATTTTCGGAGTCGAAAGGGTGCGGGTTGGATTTTCCAGTTAATTTTACAGATGTATCCGTTGGATTGTTGACAGTTTTACAACTGTGTGGCTTAGTGGATGGCTTAAACATAATAAATCGTCTGGTTTTCATATCTGCAGTAGTTTTGTCTGACGATATTTGTTCATGTTTACTAGGCATTATTTGTAAAGCAAGTAAATACGATTTGCTTGTTAACAAGCTAAATGTACAAAGGTCATAATTTAGAAAAAAATAGTTTCTTTTTATCCCTCAACGTAAGAGGGAATAGTGTGTGTCTATCTGTAGGTTTTGTAAATCTCAAGATATAGTTGCATCCTTAAGACATTGTCTTACGATAGGCAGCTATAACTACATACTACGGGTATGTCTTCTCGCTCTTCCCTATAGCTTAATAGGGTGGAGTAACTCGACTGATATTACAAATGTGTTTTAAGCTCAGACAAAATGCATACGAGCCATCTGCGGAGCTCAGCTCTGGGAAAGTTGTAAGCAACTTTCCAATAATTACACCTTACCTTGTATGTATATTAGGGAGATATGAATATTTGTAAAACAAAAACCCCGTCTTTTTAAACCGCGGTCACACGTTTCAAACTATCCAGAGAGACATCAACTCAAACATGAGCTCATCATACCCCATTGTCGTCTCATTGTCGACTTACAGTAGATAAAACATGTACTCCATGCCTCTGAAGCCAGCGGTGTAGGGTTCAAATCCCGGTAAGGGCAGATATTTGTGTAATAAGCGCAAATATTTGTTCCTGAGTCTTGGATGTTTTTAAGTATGTATTTCCCTATATAAGTATGTTTATTTATCGTTGTCTAGTACCCATAGTACAAGCCTAGAGTTTTGGACTAGATCAATTTGAATGAGATTGTCCCCTGATATTTAATTTATATATTTCAAATTCTTCGGAACCCGAATTTTCCCGAAGATGACGACTTTGCAGATCAATTTTTGACTCAAAAAACCCCTATTCCGCAATTTTCATCGAAATCTTTAGAGCCGTTTTCGAGAACGTGATGACAAAATGTACATAATATGTACAGGTTGTCCCAAAACTTACGCAAGATTTACCATAATATTACAAACAGGACACGTTGGCCTAGTTTGGAGTGACCATGTCTCCGAAGCCAGCGGTCCTGATTTTGGATGTTTTCTATACGTATTTAAGTATAGAGTTCTCTATTTAAGTATGGTTATCGTTGTCTATAGCCTAGGGCTTAGTTTGGGACTAGGTCAATTTGTGTGATATTGTCCCATGATATTTTTTATTTTTTACATAGCAGTTTAATAGGCATAGAATAACAGGCAAAGGTAGGAGTAGAATTTAATCTCAATTAACGCATGATATGTAAATTGTTGGATAAAACACCGCATTTAATTTAGCCAGACACTAAAAGCAGGCAAACAAAACATGTTATAAGAGACGGTCCTCGGCAAACAGCCCAAGACAACGGCGGAGACGCAAACAACGGCCTACAGCGAACATGTTTGCACTCGCGAAAGCAAGGGCAGACAGTCACACCGTCATTACAGAATATTACGGCATATCAACAAGATTATGGTGTAGTTTAGAATGGAACTTTGATATTTTGTAGTGGGAACAAGCAGTGGAAGTAAAATAAACGTAAAATCACAAAATATATGTATTTTATATTTGTAAATAACTATTTTACTGTTTTACTTTCTTACAGGTGTCATTAATAATTTATGTAAAAATGTGGGTGTCTATAATTTCATCGAAACACTTATCATCGAATGTATCATTTCATCGAATGTCATTTCATCGAACGCTTTTTCTGCTGAAACCATACTATTTTCAGTGTATCTTAAACATCTAACCTAACCTTAGCTACATAATTTATAGCGTTCGATGAAATGAAATTCGATGAAGTGATGATTAACCAAATAATGTAATAACCTCCGTTTTGGCAGATCAGATAATATGTTTACAATAAATTATTATTAGGTCTTCTTCTTAGTCGTACACTCCTGGCGGAGTGGTCGTGGTCATGGATCGTCTACTAGACTGGTTGCGGCTTTTGCGATGCTTCTCCATCTCTTTCTATTCGTAGCGCTGCGTGTACATTCAGTGAGGGAACATTTCGTGGATGACTTAATTAGGTCCATCCATCTTGTGGGTGATCGGCCGCGAGAACGTTGGCCTTCCACTCTTCCCTGTACCACTAAACGTTCTAAAGAAGTTTCGTTGCGTGTGATGTGTCCAAACATCTTGAGGATTCGTATTTGTACAATCGACGAAAGCCTTTGTTTGATGCGAAGCTCCCTCAGGATGGAAACGTTAGTGCGGTGAGCTATCCTCAGCAAACGCCGCCAGCACCACATCTCAAGGGCATCAATCTTTTTACGATGTTTTTGATTGATCGTCCATGTTTCAGCTCCATATAGGAAAATTGGGAATACTAAGCATCTCATTAATCGAACCTTGGTGTTCTTGGTTATGCGGCGGTCTTTCCATATTATTAGGTACCTGCGTTTAAAATGCAATAAGTGCATTACTTACAAGACTCTTTACCTACTTTGAAAAAATATTTAGCATTTGTAACCGAATAAAAAATACGCATAGCTATAATTCTAGTTGCAAATTGTATCGTGTGACTGTATTTTTTTTTTACTTTCTTTTATAACGTGAGGTTCGGCGCGTTTAAAACTGTTGAAAACCTATTTTAAATTTAAAACACATCACACAATACTAATTATAAATTATAAAATAATTCATAAGTTGGCACATTTTTTTAGTAAAAACTCCAAACGATATAAATACTCCAAATTCGACATTTTTATTTGGTAATTTTCCAACATGAAATACGCATCGGTGTAACCGTCGGCCTAGCTGTAGCCAGACCTCAATAGTTCCTAGGCAAAGTGGTCCATAATGATGAGAAAGCAAAGTAAAAATAGGTCCTTGTGTCAAGCTGTGTATTGATGGGTCGTGATGAGATCGCTTTGTGGTTTAGGAGATGAAGGGGCTAGATAATCGCGACAGGAAGCTGGTATATTTTTATTTTGTGAAGCTTGTGTGTGTTGTGATATGACGGAGATAGATAAAGCAAAAAATATGATGTGCCATGTTATTTTTACTAGAGCACCCTGTAAGTAGTTTTATGTTTCCGGGTGTATTTTATAGATGCGTGTTTTGCGAGCGTCGAGGTACGGGACGCCTCGACAGATTTTAAAGTACAGGGTGTTGTTGAATTGGTATTCACTATGTCATAAGCTATATTAGAACCTCAGTTCTGATGCAACAGGAGGAGTCAGGGTTCTGAAGTTTTTGTTAGACTAGATATTTAAAAGAAGTAATATTATTCAAAGAATACCAACATTATGTTGCTGATCTTTAACCAAAGTATTAGTATATGTAATTAGTAGCTTATACTCGTACATTCGCAGAAGATTTATACGAGAGTTAACTCCGTGGAAGCCTTAAAAGTGTATGACATGGGTAATGGCAAGAATTCACTGACATTTCTATAGGACAGCAGATAGAGATAGAAAACTGGAAGGGACTTGCGACAATTTTCCTAAGGGTAAATTACCTAGTAGTTTCAAGGGTTAGTTTTAAACATTCTGGTGATTCATTAGAACTATTTATTTCTTTGCGGTCCCATGCAAAATTTTACAAGCTTCAGTGCCTGATTACCATCTGGTAAAAAAAGATAAAGTTGTTATCTACCAGCGCTTCCCAATAGGAGACCACAGCTGAGAAGAAGCACCACAAGAAACTCATCAGTCAGATGGGCAGTTATGCAGAAAAACATGAAAAAATGTAGCTAGCGTACTGGGCTCAGGGAAGGGTAAGGACCAAAAAGTTGTGACACGAAAATTAGCCATACATTTGTAGGGATAATTTTCGTGCCACCACGGAACTTTATTCACTTTTATTGTTTGTTTGTACTACGCTTAACTAAGGTCCAACTATTTGGTCCTAACGTGTTTATCTTCTCCATGAAAAATTACCAAACATCAAACACCCGAAAATGTTACATATTTGGTTGCAAATGTTTTACTGTCCACAGCGTTTACTTAGCACTAGGTAAGATTTACGTGGTGGTAGGATCCTGTGCAGCCTCCATCTGTTATTGCTACTACCATCTCATGAAGGCGCCGAGCGTCCAGTGGCTTCCTCATTACATTGATTGTGTTTTTTAATTAACTATACGCAATATATAGTGTATGCTACACGACACAGTTTACAAACATTTACAATCGACGACACGTTGGCCTAGTTGGGAGTGACCCTGCCTCCGAAGCCAGCGGTCCCAGGTTCAAATCCCGGTAAGGGCAGATATTTGTGTGATGAGCACGAGTATTTCTTCCTGAGCCTTGGATGTTTTCTATGTATTTGAGTACTAATTTCTCTATCTAAGTATGTTATCGTTGTCGAATACCCATAGTACAATCCTAGAGCTTAGTTTGGGACTAGGTCAATTTGTGTGAGATTGTCCCCTGATATTTATTTATTTGATATTTACTTTACAATCGGGTAGCCACTTTTTTCAGTTATGTTGCTTACTCATAGTTCAATTGTTGTTATGTCATGTTCTTTATAAATTGTGTATTAATATGTATAACGGGGCCGGGATTCTACACGGTAATAACTATATCGTATTTGACGTGTTTCCGTATTGTCAACGTTTTGATAACTCTTATGTCATTTACAAAATGGCGACTGTGACGAACGATTCTAAAACACGTCAAACACGATATCGTTATAACGCAGTTGAATAGAGGCCCAGTAAAGCGCTCTTTGAATTAAGATAATAGGTACGTTAGTTTTTTAGAAAACACAATAAAAGTAAGTAATTAGGGCGCCACTGGACGCTCGGCGCTCTCTTATACCTACTGCCAAACAGCATTGTTCGCATTGTTTTTTTTCCATTGGCATGACTAGTATAAAAGCATTCCACTGGTTCTCAGCTTTTACAGCGCGTTTGCAGTCTTGAGATTGCAATATCTTATTAACGTCAGATATCACTTAGCATTAGGCAGCCTGTACGTGATCTTTTGCCTTAAAAAATACCGGGCAAGAGCATTGTCGGAATATGTTTAGTGTAATGTTCCGAAGCAGTTAAGTACTACAAACATAAAATCAACAAGTAATAACTAATTTTCTATATAAAGTCAATTGGTGCCGTCTTAGATGATTTTAGTAGGTATCAACACTGTAATCGCCTGTATTTCAAAAACCAATGAAGTCTACTTAGTCATGATAGTTTTTCATTAAAATTCGTTATATGCGCTTTCATTTAGGTTTTTTTTTAGATTTTTAGTCTGTGTAGTTTTGGCTGTAGTGGGGGCGACACTTGAGTCAAACAAAAATTTGCGCTTTCAAGCTTAGTATTTCTTAAATGGATCCCTGAATCCAAAAAAACTTTCACAAATCCGTAATGTTTTTGAATGACCGGCCAAGAACGAGTTGGACTCGCACACGAAGGGTTCCGTACCATTATCTATATAATACAACATGAGACTTGTATTAAAACCTTTTTTTTTGGTTTTACCAGTGTCTGTCTGTAACCAAATATTGTTGTATGGGAGCCCCATTAATATATTTTATATTAATTTGATTATTTATTTTTAAAGTGATTACACATCTAAATATTCTGTGAATATCTTAAGCGTCTACCGGTTGCTTTTATAAATAACGAGTAAAAAACGACAAAAACACGTTTGTTATGTGGGAACCTCACTTAAATAACATTTTATTCTGTTTTTAGCAGTTGTTATAGCGGCAACAGAAAAACATCACCTGTAAAAATTTCAACTGTCTAGCTATCACGGTTCATGAGATAAAGCCGGGTGACCGACATACAATAGACGGAGGGTCCCGTTCTTGCCCTTTAAGATGGGACCCTAAAAAGGTAACTTGTGAGATTATTTGCGTTTTCTGTGGAATACGTTAAAATCTTCCCTTAAGAAATGAAACACTACATAACATCATCTATCTACAATAGAGAACATGCATGAAAATCAAAATTGAGTTTCATAGATACAATTTAGGAAAACTATGACTTTTTGTGGATGTCGTAAGAGGCGACTAAGGGAATAAGGGCTTCTAGTACTGTTAGGCGATGGCCTTGCAACCTGTCACTAATACACTGGTCACTGACATCTTAGCCTGTTTGTGCAAAATGTGGTTACAGAATTGCCAACAACTCTTGTTGTAGTTGTTGGTATTTCTGCAGCTCTGCTTACCCCACTCTGGGAATGAAGGCGTGATTATATGTATGTCACTCACTCACTCACTCACTCATATCAGCCGAAAGACGTCCACTGCTGGACATAGGCCTCCCCCAAGGCTCTCCATTCAGACCGGTCCTGTGCTTTTCGCATCCACCGCGTTCCCGCGATTTTATGTGTATGTATATGTATGTACGTATGACTTTTTAAAGCTTTATATCTACACGACAATTATCAAAAAAATACACAACAATTAGGTAAGGACCAAAAAGTTGGCCAAGCTAACTCACTCAATTCAATTTTCTATCAAACTTATCCGTTATGACACGAAAATTATCCCTACAAATGTAGGGATAATTTTCTGGAATTTTTCACTTTTGTTGTTTGTTTGGTTAACTACGCTTAACTATGGTCCAACTGTATGGTCCTTACACAATTATTTCGCGTACACAATTATTCCTCTCCTTCATAGCACTTTGCAGAGAGCTTAAGAGAATAAAACTTGCATGTTCCCTATTCCAACAAAAACCCATCTACAACTCCTTCAGTCACATCTAGCTTCTATGCTTACTTGACTATAGGTACATAAAGACGAAATAAAAGCGCTAGAGGCGTCTGGTACCGGCTTACGTTGAAAAGGCTTCGCAGACGCGACTAATTGTCAACCGGTATTGTGTGACTGTGCATACAGACATTCGGGTTTGGATTATCTTTAATGAATGCTAGATGAAAATGTGATTTGTAGGGAATTTTCTTTGACTTCAACAATTTGTAGAATTATCTTTTCAGTGTCAGGCATTTTTATCTTGGGACTGTAATTTTTGGTCGTTACAAGTATAACTTAATTTTGGTATTTGGTAATTGTTCTAAAAGCGTGTAAGGTAACAACACCAATGTTCGACAATTTTAGCTGACATGCACCAATAATCGACAGACGCTTTTAATTCTAAGATCATAGGGTTATAAATTGATTGTTGCAAAACAAATGAATAACTCTTATCTTCTTTGAGTAAGAATCAGTGTCGAACATTGGTCCTTTGTCGAGTACTGGTGTCTTTACATAAGTTTTATTTTTTCTCTCCAAGTTTGAAGTATTTTTGATGTTATGAAGGACATTACGCGCCAGTTTTACACTTATATTATAGATGAGAATTTGTTTTATAATACGTTTCAATAATGTTCACTTGTGATCTTAATTTATCATCATTATCAGCATCATCATCATACTAGCCTAAAGAGGTGTCAATCATTTCATCGAAACACCTTTCATCGAATGTATTATTTCATCGAATTTCTATCATCGAACGCTATTTTCTGCTGAAACCATATTGTTTTTCAGGGTATCTTAAATATTTAACCTAACCTAACCTACGTAATTAACATTTAAGATACCCTAAAACATTATGGTTTCAGCAGAAAATAACGTTCGATGAAATTACATTCGGTGAAGTGAAATTCGATGAAGTGATGAGTTACCTAGCTGAAAGACGTAAAAATCTATAAAAATCCATGCAATCCATCTAAATAATAAGACACGTTTAAAAGACACACAAACCAAAACAGTTGCTCAACGTGAAACACAAAATTTACTTCAACAAGCTTCAAATACTGAAAACTGTTTTTGGCATTTGACTTGCAAATTATAGCACCCGGCAAAAATAAGTAACCATCCTGTTACTAGGTTAGTCAAACACTAGTTTAAAGAAGATTTCTCATTACTTAGTCAGAGCTGAAAGCTGGAATGGAGTGCTTTATAAACTAAGATTGCAACTGAGTAGAGATTGTTATCAAAATGAAACGTTTCTCGGAACGGTTGAAATGGTAATGCTGAATTCTGGGTATGGATTATTTTAACGTGCAAGTGAAATTTCTCACCACAGATATTTCAATCATGAAACTGACAAAATTATAAAAAGGTTACTGTAAAAAAACAGTTTAAAAAGTAACTTCAAGCGTTATAGCATAAAGGTTGAAACTTACTGCGAAATATTAATAAATCCTCGTTTTTCGTTTCAAAATGTAAATTTAAGCCACTCTGCCGTGTGTGCAAAAAGTACTTTAAATCAATCTTTGTAATGTTTGAATGATATAAATAAAATAAATAATAAATATCAGGGGACAATCTCACACAAATTGAACTAGTCCCAAACTAAGCTCTAGGCTTATACTATGGGTACTAGATAACGATAAACATACTTAAATAGAGAAATACATACTTAAATATATATAGAAAACATCCAAGACTCAGGAACAAATATTTGCGCTCATCACACAAATATCTGCCCTTACCGGGATTTGAACCCAGGACCGCCTGCTTCAGAGGCAGGGTCACTCCCAACTAGGCCAACGTGTCGTCTTTTTATTCTATTTCCTTTATTATTTATTGCATTTTCGTCGTTAGTTTTACTAGTTTTTTTTTAGTTTTACCCTTCTGCACGCAACAAAGAACAGCTACGTCTCTCTTCTTTAAAATTTGTTTCTGATATTAATCCAAATCGTTAATGCAATCCTTTTCAAGTCCTCCCACTTCATAAACAAAATCATGTTTAACCCGGACCACGGCAAAAGTTCCACAGTTATCTAATTGCGTTATAGGATTGTAACAGACCGTTTATATGTTTGCGCGTAAAACAATTATAATGTCACAGTCTATTTTATAATCGGATTGCGAACGTCGCCCGATGTCCGCGACGCTTCTAGTGGGGCTCGGTGCGTTTGCTGGCGATTAGTTATCCAATAAGAATTGAAGAAAGAGTGTAATGTTACAAAGCATAGATAAGATCAGGAACAAATAATATGTGAAAGGATTTTTTCAGGACAAATTCTAACCTTAAACCCAAGGACAGGTTACAGGTTACACTGCGATGACAGTAATCAGAATTGACTTCTTATTGTTATTTTGCCACAGCGCCAGTGATGATGATGGTGGGTGGGGACGCCCGGCCGGAGCAGGCGGGCGGTCGATCAGTCTCCCGGTCATCCCGCCCCTTGGTTGAGCCGTAGGTTACTGGCCCGGCAACGCTCCCATCCAGCATAGATCCCATCTTCTTGTTTTACTACAGAAAAAAGTGCGTCCTGTAGGTTAATGCTTTTAAGTGCTTCTAACGATAGCTTGTCCTCTCCGAATGTGTGGTGTCTCAGTGACGAGTACATGACGTACTTGGCTAGGACGTATTGGCTTGTCTCCTGTTTGCCGCAATGTGGGCATTGGGGATCCTGTTTAATGCCCATTACCGTTAGATGTCTGTTGAACGGAAAGTGCCCAGACAACACACCAGTTAGTATGCTAAGGTTGTACTTACCAAAATTTAGTAGGTACCTTGTCTTGTTTTTGTTTACCCTCCTATCATGAGCTTGAGTGCCAGTGATAGTAAGAAAATGTAAGGATAATAACTGACATGGTATAACCATATTATAATACGGAACAATTATAGTTATTCATACATATTTTACACGATTTTTACAGCAATAAATTGTATCTTTTTATACCATTTGAACATCAAATCGATTCGTGAATATGCGATATTTTATACCTCTTACAGTAAAATTCACAAAAAAGTCGCCGGTTTCAGGTCAATGGATCAAAATAAAGTGATAAAAGAAAAAAGTAAACAATGTCAACTGTGAAATCACGTAAATCAGCAAAACCTGCAAAATTTCGTATACGGCCTCTTAATTCGGAATTTATTAATGTATTTGCGTGGCTATAAAGCAATGGAAAGACAGATGGACAATAGTGAATTTAATTAAAGTGAAGTCATAAAGTTACCTAAGTCATAAATCATAAAATACATATCAAATTACAAATAAGAACATTAAATGTCAACTATCCTAAATTTTTACATTATTACATTGTTACATTGCTCGAGGAAATCCTTAACTGTATAAAAACATTTATCAAGAAACCAGTTGTACTTAAATCTATTTAACTGGAGCAGCTATATTTT
This sequence comes from Acleris holmiana, assembly GCA_949316455.1. Classification (NCBI taxonomy): domain Eukaryota; kingdom Metazoa; phylum Arthropoda; class Insecta; order Lepidoptera; family Tortricidae; genus Acleris; species Acleris holmiana. Next base: position 21,078,347 of record OX438768.1, on the reverse strand, counting down.
TTTTAGGGGACAATCTCACGCAAATTAACCTAGTCCCAAACTAAGCTCTAGGCTTGTACTATGGGTACTAGACAATGATAAAGATACTTATATAGAGAAATACATACTTAATACATAGAAAACATCCAAGACTCAGGAACAAATATTCGCGCTCATCACACAAATATCTGCCCTTACCAGGATTTGAACCCAGGACCCCTGGCTTTGGAGGCAGGGTCACTCCTAACTAGGCCACCAGGCAGGCAGTCTCACATGGTGTTAGTCTACCGCGTTGCCCAAGAGGGGTCCAATGTTAAAAAAAAACGTCGCAAAAAACTATTACATAGGGAAAATCGCTGCTAAAGCGGCCGCTGTTAAGAGGTTCGTTGCATTAATAATGAATTTTTGCTGAGTCCGCCTCGCTAAGGACAAGTTAAATTAGATCGTAGTCCTTGAGAATAGGAAGTTACTCGGTGTTTATTGTGAGATGCCCTGTATCTCGGGAGTATCGCATAGATGTGTAATAAATCTAATAGAAAACGATTTGAAAACATTAAGTTACTAAAAAAAATAGTAGTTCATACATACATATTTCTTTCATTCCGAAAGTGGGGTAGGAAGAGCTACAGAAATGCCAATAAGAATTGTCTTGGTGATAATTCTGAAACAATATTTTGCACAACAGGCTAAAATAATTACCAGTGTATTAGTGACAGGTTGCAAGCCAATCGCCTAAAAGTACTTCCTGCCCTTATTCCCTTAGTCGCCTCTTCCGACATCCACGGGAAGACACGGAGTGGTACTACTCTGTAACCCGGAACCACACGGATACAAAACCATATTCTATATAAATATATATATTTAAATCAATCCCTATTTCCCTATATCTCTCTAATCCCTTTTGTCTTCGTTATCGTCAGGAGAAGGTTCTTATGAAAGAAAAAACATTTTTTTTTTATTTTAAGGTGAAGGCACACGAGCACTCAGGCCACCTGATGGTAAGTGGAATCTGAGAACCATGGACGTTTGAATTCTTAAGACTCCACCGGGAAAGACAATAATTTGCAGCGGGGCAAAGCCGCTGGAGGGCACCTTTTTTTTTAAAAATATTTTTGACCGATGCACTGAAGATGTCTTGCTCCTGCCAATCATCGTTGTAGGTTGCATACATGCGAAACAATCGTGAATGCCGGATATAGTTAGTGCGACACGACGGGAGGCTAAAGTTTTTACGGTTTTTCAGGCGGCTACTAATTCGTGGTATAAAAAATTATCATTTTTGAGAAGATCAGGGCTGTCTACTGCGCCACTTACAATTTTGTGTAGGCAAATGATACGCCTCGTTACTAGCGGAATCATTTTGAAGTGTTCGAGCCTCGAATCGTAAGATGTTAAGTTTCGACAGCGATTGTTAGCGTAACCACAAATAGTATAGAAACCTTTTTTGAAGCTTTTCTAGCCTATTGATGTAAACTGCATAGGAAGGACTCCAAACGGGGCTCCAGTATTCCAACAGGCTACGGACATAGCAGTTAAACAAAATGATTGGTATTTCTGGTTCCTTCTGGTTTGCCGTACAACAAATCCTGCCAAACTCGAACCCTTCTTTGCAATATTATCTATGTGTTCACGAAAATGTAATTTCTGATCCACAACAACACCCAGATCGCGTATGCTAGTGACTTCTTTAATTACTTCATCGTTTACGAAATAGTTGAAACTTTTAATGTTTCTTTTTCGTGAGAATTTGATGCAAAAGCATTTCGACGAGTTAAGAAACATATTATTTTTGCGGCACCAGATATTTATAGAGATCAGGTCACTTTGTAAATATTCGATATCGACGTCAGAGTTAATCGCTCTGTAAATCTTAAGATTGTTTGCAAATAATTTGTACCTATACTTAGAAGTTAGATTAAAACAAAGGTTATCAATGAAAATTAAGAAAAACAGCGGTCCAAGGTGCGATCCTATTATCCTAATTCGATAGGATAAAATTGTATTTGGCTTGCTTTTTTTATTAGTATATCGATGCGTACTAAAGATCAAATATTGCTGTGAAATAGCTAGTAAATACGATTACTCCAACCAAAACCGATGTCATAATTTACTACATTTTAAACCTTTTCTGGTGTAAATAAATTTCATCGAAAACTTGTATAAATCAAATTGTGGTAGTACATTATTATGTTTGCTTAAAAGTTAAGCGTCACTGAACAACTTACATTAAAATTCTAGCCACATTTATTAATGAAAAGCGGCTCGGGAAATACGATAACACAATATGTTTCAAAATCTGAAAATCCCCACCATGCCAAGCTGTCAATATTGCAAGCAAAACTGTCTCCTTATAGAGTCGACGGCAATACCTGATTATGGCAATTTCCCGGCAAATCACGTATCCCGGATACTTAAAGGCAGTTTGTATTCAGATTCAATATCAGAATATCGATTAACTATACAAAACGCACTTTGTGCACGGCGTGCTGTCAGTGTGTCATTATTGCAAAGCGCAGCGGTCAATGCAGTCGTGACAACCCTAATTTTCTTGACGGGGTGAACTTAATCATATGTCGGGTACATAGAGTTGGAATTTGCTTGGGGGTTGCTACGGTTGTGCTGTTTCGCTAGGGTTGTGCTATGCAGTCAATAAAGGCGGCTTAGTGGCATCGATAACTTTGTGTTTTGCTATATTTATGCGCGCCGCTTGGCTCGGGACACCTGTTTGTTTGTGTGACTGCCAGAAGTAGAGGCTTGTCGGGGTTGTTTCGAGCCAAATTGTGATGCAAATTTGTTGGTTTGCGTTTTATTTTCGGTGATGTGGTTCAACTTTACGAATATTCTAGCTCTAAATGTTACTTCAGTATGGTTCTTGAAAGCGTCGGCGGCCCAATGTCTTAAGGGGTCAACTCGTGATCGTAAGGTTCCGAGTTCACATCCTCGTAGTCACCATGTCCAATGAGTTTTTCTAACTTAAGTACATTACCTGATGCTCTTACGGTGAAGGAAAAACATCGTGAGGAAAGCTGCACATTCGAACAGCTGAATGTGTAAAAAGGTTATTGCACAAAATATCCTAAAGGGGTCGAAGTGTATCCGAAAGGGCCCATCTGTAAGATATTAGTGGTGGTAGGGCCCTGTGCAGGGTCCGTCCGGATAGCTACCACCATCTTATCCATTAACCTGCCGCCAAGCAACAATGTTCGCATTGTTGTGTTCCGGTGTGGGGATAAGACAACCGGTGAAATTACTAGCATAGAGGCATTCCATCTTAGTCCTCAGGGTTGGCATTTGAGGTCTTAGGATTATAGACTTGAGAATTCAAATGTCTATGGGTCTCAGATTCCACTTACCATCAGGTGGCCTGAGTGCTTGTGTGCCTACTCCTTAACATAAAAAAAGGTAAAATATAAGATACTTTGTTAGGGTAAAAGAAAAACACTGATTCGGGTTAAGCAAACAAACACACTTTCGCATTTATAATGATTACTTAGTATGGATTCTCGCGCATACTTCTGTTATTCTGTAAGGAATTTGTAATTATTGGCGTTGCTGTCTAAAATAAAAGCTTTCTTTTCTGTTTAATAAACGAGTCAGGGGGGTTACCATGGCATGGCTAAGCAATTTAGTTTGGAATGAGTGTAAGGGACAGAGCTATTTTCTTTTTTTTCTTTCTTCACACAGGACAATGTCATACAAATTGACCTAGTCCCAAACTAAGCTGTAGGCTTGTACTATGGGTACTAGACAACGATAAACTTAGTTGTATACACATATACCTCTGTCAGGTTGTGGAATCGGCTACCAGCGGGTATTAGGCAATCACAATCGGTAGATTCCCTGAAAGGCAAATTAAAAAAGTTCTGGCTTGACTCTATTTCCTAAATATTGTATCAATTATCCAAATGTTGATATATACATATATTTAGTTTATGTAAGTTTAAGTATGTTTATTTATGTATAATTACATATCTTTCTATCTATTTATGTAAGTATTTGAATGTATTAGTTTTGTTTTTATTCTATGGTTCTTTTTTTTTGTTTTTATAGTCTTTTTGGTTAGTTTTTGTTTTTTGGGTGCTCTAAATAAATTGGTACACCTGTTTACTCGATGCACAACCTTTCACTTCTCTCAATCTCTCAAGGGTTAGCTGGAAGAGATCCCTTAAAGGGATAAGTTCGCCTTTGTACATCTTTTTATTTTTATTCTTTGTATTGTTTTGGTTTTTCTTTTGTACAATAAAGTGTTTACATACATACATACATACATACATACATAACGTCACGCCTTCATATCTATATCACAGTAACCCCTCGTTATAATATCTTAACCGAAATGTTTTTATGGAAACGAGCTCGCTAAGTTGCACATTTTCAAGCCAAGCAACAGTCTTCGCATTGTTGTGTTCGGATGTGGAGACAAGACATCCAGTAAAATTACTACCAAAGAGCATTCTATCTTAGTCCTCAGGATTGGCAACGCATTTGAGGTCTTAGGATTGCAGTCTTGAAATTACACTCAAATGTCTATGGGTCTCAGATTCCGCTTAGCATTAGGTGGCCTCAGTGCTCATGTACCTTGTCCTTATCATATAAAAAACCGGTTAAGTGCGAGTTGAACTCGCGCACGAAGGGTTCCGTACCATTATCTGTTCAACATTAGACACTACATTACACGCCATAAAAGCATATCTGTTTGTGACAGACAGACAGACCTAGTTATCAAATATTGGCCCCTATAAGACCTGTTTGTTTCAGGTGAGTGAATGCGATTGAGTGTGCTGGAAGTGACCGCGCCGATGCCTGCTCGACCCCAATAGCATGCAATATACTCAAGGTAAGTACAATAAAGTGGTGCGTCCGGATCGCTACCACCATCTTATCCATTAAACAACCGCCAAGCAACAATGCTCGCAATGTTGTGTTCCGATGTAGGGATAAGACAACCGGTGAAATTACTACCATAGAGGCACTCCATCTTAGTCCTCAGGGTTGGCAACGCATTATTATTATGTACAATAATTTGAAATAATTCCATTGTACAAGCGAAAACACTAATACTACTATATCTACACAAATACGTCAAATATATAGGGTGTCCTTGAACTTGATAAGACAAATATGTGCCCAATACAACCTGTCACTAATACACTAGTAAACTTCTTGGCCTGATTGTGCAAAATGTGGTTACATAATTATCAACAAGTCTTTTTAGAGTTGTTGGTATTTCTGTAGCTCTGCCTACCCCACTCTGGGAATGAAGGCGTGATGTTATGTATGTATGTATGTATGTGCCCATACCGGGAATCGAACCGTAGATTCGTAGGCCTAGCTTTACCAACTAGGCCATCGACAAACACATACTCGCGCATGCAGGGATATACCAATGCAGTCTATTTGTGGTATTGAAGCTCCCAAGCCGTTAGACCGATTTCGACGCAGTTTTTTTAGGGTTCCGCAGTCAAACTAGGAACCGTTATAGTTTCGCCATGTCCGTCCACCGGTCCGTCCGTCCGCAACCTAGCTAAGAGACTTTCAGTACTAGAAAGCTGTAATTTGGCATGAATATACAAATTAGTCACGCTAACAAAGTGGTAGAATAAAACAATTGTTTTTTTTTTTTTTTAGTTTACTTATTGTAGGGATGTATTTTTTTTCGTCTACCCCATAGTGTGGGGTGTCGTTGGATAGGTCTTTAAAAAATATTAAGGGTTCGTTGTAACAATTTTTCGATTGAGGAATCCATTTAGGTAATATTAAGCTTAGAAGCGCTAATTTTTGTTAGACTCATGTGTCCCCCACCCACAGCCAAAACTACAAATTCTAAAAATCTGATACACTATATTAATGATAACAATGCTTGGGACTGAATTGCTTGTAATAAAATGTTTAGTCCTTATGACAAAAGGTTGCGAACGTCGAAAAAAAAAGACATCCGAAAGAGTTTCTTACAGGTTCTTCTCTGATCGGTCGCGATTTGAACCTGCAGTCAATTTAGGCTAAGTCGCTACTATGACGTTTCAAAAGAGTTTATGATTTGTAAACCTACTTGAATAAAGGTTATTCTGTTTCTGATTCTGATAAATAGAGCATTAGTTATTACTTGTTGATTTTTATGTTTGTAGTACTTAACGGCTTCGGAACCCTACTCTCCAACATGCTCTTGCCCGGTTTTTTTAAAGAAAGTTTGAATAATTGAGATGGTTCTTAACTACGTTTTATGGAAAATCGAAGACCGTTAAAGCGATATATTTAAGCTCTGAAAGGAGGATCGCCGTTATAATTTAACAGTTTAAAAAAGGTTGACATTAAATTTCTTCGAGTCCAGCAACGCATTGGTGACACTTCCGGCGTTGCAAATGTCCACAGGCGGCGGTGACCATTTCCCATCAGGTAGGCCGTCTGCCTATTTGTCCGTCGATGGCATATAATGGCGTATCTATTTATGTTAAAAGTTCTTTGAAGTTTGTTTTGTTCAATTAGTTAGGCGTGTTGTGAATTATGTGCGCGAAATTATCAAGAGATCGAAATACTATTCCAGTTGGCCTTTAGTTTTTAACATATGAACTATTAAAATCTAACTCCACACAATGCGAACACGTGATATGCAACATACAGGGTGTTAACAAATAGCATGCGCAGCCAGCGCGTCGCAGGCAGACGATTTGGTTGATTTCACTCGATCGGGGCGGTACATTGTCACAATTAGAGGGTGATGTAAGCCTTGCTGACAGAGGGAGATAAGCGTTGATTTGTTTTTTCTTTTAAATAAAGTTATCAGAACAAGAGACTGGTATCGTGGAATATGCCTTTTGGTACCGTTTCGTAGCTAAAAGTTCGTAACCACCTTCGAAACGGGAAAAAGCCCGTTTTGTAACTGGCAACTGAACGGGATATTTCCATTATCGATTCGTAACTGCGGTTGGTAACCAGCTTTAAAATACACTACGCAGGCCCATTACGTAGCCAGCTACAAACAGGGAATTTTAGATTCCCATTTTGTCGCCAGCTACGAAAATTGGCTACGAAATTGTACCAAAGGGAATATGTCATGGTCTCTCATTTTGGCAGTTTTAACATAAGTAATAGGTGATTGAGGGACTAAATAAAGACCATGACTATTAAAATTATCGCTTTACATTGTATGGTAGTCAAAGGTAGACAGCGCAATAAAATTCACTCGTGGACAAATAATACGGGTCAGAGTGCGTTTTTCATAGAAGCGAGGCTATTTCGAAGCCTTGGTTCCTGGCCAGGGGTTGTTCATAAGCATACCAATAAACATAACTATAAAGCAATGACCATAGTTTTTAAAACCAAAAAATGTAAAGTTATTAAATAAATTAAATAAATAAATATCACGGGACAATGTCACAAAAATTGACCTAGTCCCAAACTAAGCTCTAGACTTGAAACTACTATGGGTACTAGACAACGATGAACTTACTTACATAGAAACACCTACTTAAATACATAGAAAACATCCAAGGCTCAGGAACAAATCTTTGACTTTGTATCTTCTCCATCAAGAGTTGAAAAAGTACTTAAATCATACTACTAATGTTATAAATTTTAAAGTGTGCGGGTGCGTGCGAGCTTTCGTGTGTGTGTGTGAGTTAGTTTGTATCTCTTTCACGCCGGAACGGCTTAACCAATTAAGAGGAAATTTGGGTTGGAGATAGCTTATACCCTGTGTTAACACATAAGGTACTTTTCATTCCGGGAAATTTAAAAGATTTCGAGGGCAGATCGATAATTGAAATCTACGCGGACGAAATGGTTCGCTAGCTTGGCTTACTCTTGCACTGTCCACCAGTCCAAACTATCAATGTGGATTGCAAACTGGATATTTAAGGGGGTGCAGGTGAGGGGGTGGTAATCAGGCGGCGATCACGTCTGGGAAGGGTAAGCGGCCGGAAGCGACCCTTTGTTGCTTAGTTAGGCGTAGGTTCGATGCCTAAGTGCTAGCCTGGGTTAGGTAATTACTTGTGATTGGTTGGGTTTGATGGTCTTTGTTAATTAAAGTTTTTAGGATCATGTGTCTAAGATATATTTTTTTAAATGTGTATTTTTATTGAATTTTTACCTTGTGATTGTCGTTTACACATGTAACGAATTTTCACATTTGAAGAAAATAATTTGCTAAGAACTTAACCTCATATCGAGGGTTGCGTGGTCAAACCCAATAAATCGAAATACTTAATTGAGTATTCAAATTTAAACTGTCATGTCTTGATGATTATGTTATGTTATTTTTGACACAGTAAATTATATCGACTTATTGGATTTGACCAGGCAACCCTCGATATAATTAAAATCGACTACAGTCGTTTTTAATTTCAATTCACTCTTACTTTGACTAGGTGCTAATGCCTAAAGAAAGTTTAAATAATTAACTTTTTGTAGTAAAATATAATATCTCTTGTTCAATCCCGTTTTTATATTGTTTTTCTAAAACTTCCTATCCTAACAACGACCAACAAATTGCTACCAATTTTTAACTCAGTTAAATTGGCTATTAATCTACCTCTGAATCCACCACGGTATCAACCTGTATGAAAGTTTAATTTAAATCTTTGTACACCATTTTCCTAATTGCGAGACAATTTGTCACACTTCCCTCCCTACACCAATCAAGGTACGTTTTGCACCTAATAAATACGCCCCTTACAAATTTGGACTTTATACTCTACGGACAAAGTATTATTTTCATACGATATCTGTGAACATAAATTGGTTATGCGGACAAATTTGAAAATGGTATTCAATTTTGAATGTTTTGTGTTGGTATTAAGATATGTGCATAATTTACGCTAGAGTTATTTTGATAGCGCTTTTTGTTTTATTTTGGTGACGGCCAGTGATTTAACAATACTTTTTGTGTTTTTCACAGTGATGGAATGAGTATTTTTGGAGAAATTTAATGATTGTAAAATTTATACATACTATAGTTTAATTTTTTGTCGAACGTGGAATCAAATTATCTTCAGCATTGATAGCTTCACTATTCTAATACTTAAATATGAATTGATGATTAGGGTTTCGTACCCAAAGGGTAAAAACAGGACCCTATTACTAAGACTCCGTTGTCTGTCTGTCACCAGGCTGCATCTCGTGAACCGTGATAGCTAGTCAGTTGAAATTTTCACAGATGATGTATTTCTTTAGTGGTGGTAGGACCCTGTGCAGGGTCCGTCCGGATCGCTACCACCATCTTATCCATTAACCACCCGCCAAGCAACAGTGTTCGCATTGTTGTGTTCCGGTGTGGGGATATGACAACCGGTGAAATTACTAGCATTGAGGCATTCCATCTTAGTCCTCAGGGTTGGCAACGCATTCGAGGTCTTAGGATTGCAGTCTTAAGATTATAGTCTTGAGAATTCAAATGTCTATGGGTCTCAGATTCCACTTCCCATCAGGTGGCCTGAGTGCTCGTGTGCCTTCTATAACAACAAATACTAAAAATATAATAAAATAAATATTTAAGGGAGCTCCCATACAACAAACGTGTTTTCTTTTGCCGTTTTTTGCTCGATATCAATAGCAGCAACAGGTAAATGCTTGAAATATTCCCAGAATATGTAGTTGTATATTCTCTTTCAAAATAAATAATCAAAAAAAAAAAAAGCAGTTCCCATACAACAAAAGTGACTTTTTTGCCTTTTTTCCTAATCTTAATACAAACACCGTGGTCGTATAGATAATTTTAAGGAACACATCGTGCGCGAGTGACTCGCACTTGGGCGGTTAATTATTAAATTACATCATACAAAAGCCTTTGAAAGACCAGTCAATTATTTTTATACCTACAACTTTCATCTTTATGATATGTATTTCTCATAATTTCATTTTCCGTAATGGTCACTGGTCACCTTCATTTTACCTAATATGCATTTGGTGCCGTCTTAGATGATTTCAGTAGCTATTAACACTTTATTCGCCTCTATCTTAAGAATTAATGATGTCTACTTAGTCGTGATAGATAGATACATTTTTATTATATGTAGTTTTGGCTGTAGGGGCCGGGCACTTGACTTTAATAAAAATGCACTTTAAAGCTTAATATTTCACAAACGGATCTCATAATCGAAAAATTGTTTTCACAAGCCCGCGAAGTTTGAAAGACCTATCCAACGACACCTCACACTATGGGATAGACGAGAAAAAACCATGCCTACTTTTTTATGATACCTAAGGAGAAGGCACACGAGCACTCAGGCCACCTGATGGCAAGTGGAATCTGAGACCCATAAACAAATGAGTTCTCAAAACTATAATCTTAAGACTACAATCCTAAGACTTCAAATGCGTTGCCAGCCCTGAGGACTAAGATGGTGGATGGTTTACGTGTAGGGAACGTACCCTAAACAAAGCTGAGATTAGCTGCAGACGGACGGACGTCACGCTAGCCTAGTTGGTAGTGAGCCTGCCTTCAAAGCTAGGGGTCCTGGGTTCAAATCCCGCTAAGGGCAGATATTTGTGTGATGAGCACGAGTATTTGTTCCTGAGTCTTGGATGTTATCTATGTATTTAAGTATATATTTCTCTACATAAGTAAGTTTATCGTTGTCTAGTACACATAGTACAAGCCTAGAGCTTAGTTTGGAACTAGGTCAATTAGTGTGACATTGTCCTGTGATATTTATTTATTTGTTAACTAGCGACCCGCCCGTGACGCGAACCTTCCTCTTCAATTACTCTATCTATTAAAAAACCGCATCAAAATCCGTTGCGTAGTTTTAAAGATTTAAGCATACATAGGGATATAGGGACAGAAAAAGCGACTTTGTTTTATACTATGTAGTGATTATTTATATTGCGAAATTATAATAGTTCCTAGTTTGACTACGAAACCCTGAAACTAATATTTATATCGTACAAAGCTCAACTTTCAAAATTGCTGTAACTACCACTTACATACGTATAACAGGTATAGATAAGGCACGCGCCAGACCACTCGAGACGCGGCTACAGCGCTGGGGGTGCGAAAAGTACCCAAACAAGCTCAAGGTTGTACGTTTCTGGAAATATTCGGAGTGTTAGAACTATTGCATAGTCAAATCACTACTAATCCAGGTTCTTAACGTGTTTTGGAATATTTTATGGGTTCCCGAAATTTTGATGATATGAAAAAAGTATTCTATACTAATGTTAAAATTGCGACCATAACTCTATCTGTTTGGTTGTGGGTTTTTTTAATGGTATTGAGAAGGCAAACGAGTGTGGTAAGTGGAAACTGTGATACATAGACATTCGCATTCACAAGACTGCAATCGTAAGACTGCAAATACTGAGGACTGAGATGGAATGCCTCTATGCTAGTTATTTCACCGGCTGTCTTATCCCCAAATCAGAACACAACAATGCGAACACTGCTGTTTGGCGGTAGGTTAATGGATAAGAAATATATACTTAAATACATAGAAAACATCCAAGACTCAGGAACAAATACTCGTGCTCATCACACAAATATCTGCCCTTACCGGGATTTGAACCCAGGACTAGCTAGCTTCGAAGGCAGGGTCACTCCCAACTAGGCTAGCGTGTCGTTTTGACAAAAAGCATCCTTTCCATAAATGTTGTTTGAAACATTGTAGGGGTAGGTAAAAAGTAATTTCTGTATAATTGTTTCTGATTATGTCCTTCAACTAAAGTTTGACGCTCTAAGTTTTGGATGAACAAAATCAAAACAAAGTAAGTTTGTCATACACACTTTAAAAAACAAAATTTGTGTCTCCTGTGACCAATAGTTAAAAGCTTGTGTGCGTATAAGTTATATTTTTACATGATAGGTCTTAAGCAGTCCTGACGGCGTTTTTGCGGGCATGGGCTTAGCCAGAAAATTAGGCCTTAAAAACGTTAACTTTCGGTGTGTCCACAGGAAAGACGGTAACCTAAATCTGTGTATGACCCACCTATCATATAAAAACATAACTAATATGCACAGAAGCTCTTATTATTGACCACAGGAGAGACATGTTTTGTTTTTAAGAGTGTGTATGACCCATACATTCGGTTTTAAAAAAAACACCCTCTCCATAAATGTTATTTTAAATATTATAGGGATATCAAGTAATTTCAGCATATTTTTTTCTGATGATGTCCTTCAACTAAAGTTTAAGTTATTTTGGGTGAGCAAAATCAAAACAAAGTAAGTATCATTTTTGTAGGTTTAATTTCCTCCTCGCTTACTAACTCCTGCACTTGAATCATAAGAGACCTCATTACGCGACAGTTGCAATATAAAATTTTGCTCACTCTACAAAACATTAACGGGCAAAATTACATACGCTACACGTCCAGACCAATCCAAGCCTGAACGCATTGAATCCAAATTTGAAGTCTTAACGCTTTCTCAGCCAGTTGCAAAACGATGTAAGTTCTCGAAATTCTCGTGCACATAAGCTCCTTTTGATAGTGAAGTTAGATTGAAATGCGATTGGAACGCTGCCAACGCCCTCTCTTATCTAAAATTGAAACTTCGTGTAAAATGGGGTGGTTAGTTATCTTAGATACGAGCCTACCAAAGATCTTAGGTTGGGAAACTTAGTCTAGCTACCGTAATATAAGTAATATTAAAAGGCAGTTACAAAGGTAAACTGATAACGTTACAATTTTTAAGTTTTTGTTGATAATTGAAATGAAATTGAGTGAAATTCTCAAATGTGTTTTGCCAACTCTTTGCTTCTAATGTATTTCAATTTGAACAACGCATTATTTTGTCATAATGTTGTCGGCCTCTATTCAACTGCGTTATAACAATATCGTTTTTGACCTGTTTCCGTATTGTCAACGTTTTGATAACTCTCATGTCATTTACAATAATGGCGACTGTGACATAAACGATTCTTAAACGTGTCAAACACGATATCGTTTTGACGCACCTGAATAGAGGCCCTGTATTGCGTATTTTATTTGACACAATATAGAGGGTATAAATTAAGTAGAGAATAAAAATGAAGCTGGTCGATAGAAGACGTCATGGTCTATACTTTATGAGAGTATAATATCCGATGTAAGGATAATACAACCAGTGAAATAACAAGTATAGAGGCATTTCATCTTAGTCCTCAGAATCGACAACAGTAGTAGGATTGTAGTGAAATTGAAATTTTTAATAGATCTCAGTTTTTTTTTATGTTAAGGAGAAGACACACGACCACTCAGGCCTCCTGATGTTAAATAGAATCTGAGACCCATAGACATAAATTATCAAGACTACAATCCGAAGACCTCAAATGCGTTGCCAACCCTGATGACTAAGATGGAATGCCTCTATGCTAGTAATTTCACCGGTTGTCTTATCCCCAGACCGGAACACAGCAATGAAAACACTGTTGCTTGGCGGTAGGTTAATATGTCCCACAGACCAACTTGCCTGCCACTGGCCTGTGCTCGTTTGTCGTTTCGATGCCATTAAAAAAATAGAGAAAACCGAACCAACAAGCAAGCGATATGTCAGAACAAGCCCGCGATGCACTCGCCACGGCTCATTCACACAGTGACGTCGGTGCATTTTTTCGCGTGCACCGTGAAAGCAGATCTGGGACTGCGGTGCATGCATTATTGAGTGCCACTGAGTGACGAGACGCGGCCTGGGGGACGTTTTGGCGGCGAGTGCACTGGGGCGAGTTGGCAGGTGAGTCAGAGATGATAGTAGCTTGACAGACAAGTCAACAGGGATTGCTAGAAGCAAAAAGCGTGTGAAATGAAGGATTTAGGGGTGTATTAGTCAATTTTTGCTTTTCGACAATGCCACACAAATTGACATAGTCCCAAACTTAGGTCTAGGCTTGTACTATGGGTACTAGAAAACAATAATATTAATTATATAGAAAATAAATACGTAAATACATAGAAAACATCCAAGACTCTAGAACTAATTATTACTCGTGCTCATCACACAAATATATGCCCTTACCGGGATTTGAACCCGGGACCGCTTGCTTCGTAGGCAGGGTCACTACGAACTATGCTAAACCACAGCTTTGTAGCACCAAGGATTAAGGGAATAAATCCAAATCCAATCCAATAATTCACTGGTAAACATGATAGCCTGATTGTGCAAAATATGGTTACAGAATTATCAATATATTTTTTTAGAGTTGTAAGTAATTCTGTAACTCTGCCTACCACATTCTGGGAATGAAGGCGTGATGTTATGTATGTGTATGTTTTAAACTTTAAACGTTATTATATACATACATATATAACGCCTTTATTCCCAGAGTGGGAGAAAAAAGACTTGTTGATAATTCTTTAACCACATTTTGCACAATCAGGCTAAGATGTTGACCAGTTGACCAGTGTACAGTATTAGTGACAGGTTGCGTTATTATATTATACAATTTAATTATAATAATGATTTCAACCATTTATGACTCATATAGTGCTAATAAATTAACCAGAAATTAAAACCTTATAATAGTTTTGTTGTAACTGAGCATTTTCATACCAATAGCATTTTTTTTTTTAACATTATTATCTTTTATAGTTGACAACTAAATTCATCGTACTTGCTGGTTCAATCGACTCGCCTACCGCGACTAAACACTCCTCAACCAAGTTACTCTCGGCTCCAGACTGGTAGCTACCTACCTGTATTGTAGGAGGCAGTTCTCTGTAAATCTCACAGCATTCATTTTCAGGGCAATCTGGCGCTTATAGACCTGTTTATGTTAGGATTTGAATAAAAAATCCGCGTGACGTGAATTAAGCAGCGGTGTAGCTGTTTCTGACAGGTTTTACGTCCCGTTTGACTCTAAGGTATTAGATAAGGATGACAGATATGGCTTGAGGTGTCCTTTAGGAATAATGTAGATGGTTTAAGTGAGCTTTATCCGCAATGCTTATTTGTGTGTGACATGTTTCTATATATTGACGACGCAGTAACAAGTAACTTAGTTGGTAGCGGGCCAAAAAAAGGACCTATAATTAAGGACAAAAATTAAAAACGGTATTTTTTCATACATTTATATACTGCCCTCATAATGGCTTATGTTTAGCGTTGTCTAGTACCTACCCATACAGTCAAGGACTTTAATTGTTATGCCACTATGGAACCCTGTTATAATAACAGCGTCAAGCCACATGAAAGAAAGCTAAAATTAGTGATTAACGCTGTCATCATGACAGGGTTCCATAGTGGCATAACAATTAAAGTCCTTGACTTTACAAGCCTAGAGCTTAGTTTGGGACTAGCTCCATTTGTGTGACATTGTCCTCGGATATTTATCTTTTTTATTATTTTTAACCCCCGAACCCCCGAACCTCGAATCCGTGTGGTGGCCGGCTTAGAATAGTGTCACTCCATGTCTTCCCGTGGATATCGTAAGAGGCGACTAAGGGAATAAGGGCTTGTAGTACTGTTAGGCGATGGGCTTGCAACCTGTCACTAATACACTAGTAAACCTCTTAGCCTGTTAGTGCAAAATGTGGTTACAGAAATATCAGTAAGTCTTTAGAGTTGTTGGTATTTCTGTAGCTCTGCCTACCCCACTCTGGGAATGAAGGCGTGACGTTATGTATGTGTATTATTATATTATACAGCATACGTAAACTTTTAATAAAGTTTTACCCTATACAGCTGATTCTCACCTTTGTTCTCCGCCTACCTAAAACGGATTGTGCCTATGTGGCTACAAAGTCTAAATCGAACATAGTATAAAACGCTAACTTCCTAATTAGCAATATGCGTTCATCTCTGTTGAACTAATCGGTAATAAGACTAAATGGCTGTCAAGCTATATCGCGTTATCGCTAACACGCATTTGGATTACAGTGGGATTAAGACTGAAATGTATGAAAGAGAGGAATAGCTGTAGATGCGAATTACTCAATACTCAATACTCAATATTTTATTGCAATCATAATGTGTTTACAAAGATGGAAGTATAAATTATAATAAATGTTTCATTATGAACCCTGTTGGGCATAGCAAAGGTATTTAGAGAGAGAGTATTTATTAGCTTTAAAAAATGACTATATAAAATAGACGACCGGAATGACGTCACAGCTGTTGTTCCATGTTTAAAATATAAGGAAATTTGTTTTTTTTTCGTAAATTACTATGTTTTAGCTAATATCGTTGGATTAAAATATTACGTAAAAAAAATGAGGGTGCCGAAACAAAACATTCTAAATTTTAAAAATAAGCTTTAAAATTTTAAGAAGGATCGATTCTTTATAAAATCTCAATAAACGGGTCAAAACTTAGTACATTGCGTTTTTTTTTTTTACATATTCTCCTAAATCGTAGCAATGAAACTCAATTCTAATTTTCATGCATGTTCTATATTGGGAACATTTTATAATGTAAAGCAGATGACAAAACTGAACACTGAACAAAAGATGAAGTTGGAAGGTGGTAACGAAGTTTAAACTATACCATCCACCATAGTATAAAACAAAGCCGCTTTTTCTGTCCCTATATCCCTATGTATGCTTAAATCTTTAAAACTACGCAACGGATTTTGATGCGGTTTTTTTTAATAGATAGAGTGATTAAAGAGGAAGGTTTATATGTATAACACTTTAATCCGGAGCGAAGCGAGGGCGGGTCGCTAGTAATATTATAAACGCGAAAGTTTGTAAGTATGGATGGATGTTTGTTACTCTTTCACGCAGAAACTACTGGACGGATTTTTGTGAAATTTGGAATGCAAACCGCTTATACCTTAACTTAACTTTTATATCGCTATTCCTTCGGGAACTGCGTTATACCCGTACGAATTTGCGGGCGGAAAATATCTTAAATAAAAAGTAGACCCACTGAGTTTGAGCTCGTTAGTTTTATTACAATGGATGACAGTGCAAAAAAGGTGTCAACAAATGTCATTTTATTGGATATTAATTAAGGATTTTGTTAATTTATGGAAACTTATACAGCGTGCTCATCGTGGGTTCAAAACATTTTGAGATCATTATGACCGAGCTTTTTTGGGTTACGTCATGTCGTTGCTCAAATCAATATACATACATACATACATTAAATCACGCCTGTTACCCAGAGGGGTAGGCATAGACCACTTTCCATCTGCTACGATCCTGACAAATCTCTTTCACTTCTTCCACATTCACTAAATTTAAAATAAATAAATTAAGTAATAATATAAATTTACCGTTATTCATGGTATCGTTATGATTGACGAACTTGATGTTAAACTGATCCAAGTTAAACTTTTAACTCTTTGCGCTGACTCTTCCAGTATGCGGTAGCCATTCGAGTTTGAGATTAATAAAGCTTCTCGTAAGTCCTCTTATTCTTTAGATAAAATACACCCTGTAGATATTTTTACTAGGTTGTAGTTAAAACCTTCCTATATAACGTATTGGGTCTAGTTTATATAGAACACCGTTACAGCTTATCAAAATCATTAAACACGCTATCCACACACCCCGTATGTGACCGGGAAGAAAAACGCCTAATAGGCAAACATAAACGCCCAACAATGCCTCAGAAAGTATTCGTGTCAAAGATTATAGCCGTAATGAAGCATCAAACCCATAAATAATGCCTCCATTGTTCCAATGACAATAGCTTTTCTACTAAGCTATGAGTACGTATGTGTACATTGCTCGAAGGTGGTTCCTTGTTTGTAAATTGTTAGGTTTTTGTGGTGACCGCGTGAAATTGTTTATGGTAGTATTAAAAAAAAAACGCAATTTGTATACACCCTATATTTCACAAAATTATAATACTTCAATTACTATTTTTAGATATGATAACTGACCTTCATTCAAAAGTCATATTCAATATTAATTATTATCAAAGTATGATTTTCGATCCTATAATACGTCTTAATTTTAGTGGTGGTAGCATCTTAACTACCGTCAAGCAGCAATGTTTGCATTGTTGTGTTCCGGTGTGGGGATAAAACAAACGGTGAAATTACTAGCATAGAGGCATTTCATCTTAGTCCTCAGGGTTGGCAACGCATTTGAGTTCTAAGGATTGCAGTCTTGAGATTGTAGTCGTGAGAATTCAAATATCTATGGGTCTTAGATTCCACTTACCATCAGGTGGCCTGAGGGCTCGTGTGACTTCATCTTGCCATGAAAATAATCTTTTACCTGTTCAGAAACTTTTATTTTACTAATAACTAATAAAGGCTCATAACATTTACTTAGATACTACTTTCGAAGGCATATAAAACTTAAGGATATTTCAAAATAGCAAAAATAATTAATTAATTACTCTGGCTATTTGATCAATTTACTGACTCCTATTAAACAGCAGTCCCTTGCACAGAACAAACGCCATTATCTTTGGGTTCTGGCTTATCACCGCTTTAGGTTGCAACTAAAACTTTATAAGCCATCTTCAATAACGTATCAACATATTCTATCACATAATTTTTAAATAACAGCGGTTTAAAAACCCACCCTTAATATTACCAAAGTATACTTGTTTTACAACAGTCTTAAACAAGATGAAAACGTGCTCTTAGTAAGTACTGGTTACACCCTGTATTAGATAACGAGAAATTCTAAATTTAAAAATGAAGAAACAAACCAAACCATAAAAGCAGATCCAAATATTTACGACCGTTAAAAAGCCACAGATAAGTAATAAAATCGAGACGTGACCACAGCCAAATCGCGTTGTAAGATTAAAACGCCCTCTATGATCCAATTTGGCAACTCGTCTTACGACGGTTAATAGTGATGTGTAAAAACTGGAACATTAAAAGAGTACTGGTCCGTAATAGGGTGGCCATAGGACTTTTATTTAACTTTGGGACACTATTTTTAGTTTCATATTTAATTTAAATCGTTAAATTATTTCATGATTCAGAGATTATATTTAAAATTTCCATATTATACAAAAAATGATAAATTTCTTTTTTATTAATAAACAATATCGTTACAGCTATTTTTTCACGGGTAAATGAATCCGAAAAGTTTTTTTATTATTAATTTTCATTTGCACTTAGGGTGCTATTTGTTCAAACCCGGAATCGAACCCGAGGCCGCTGTTAGCTTTTTAGACAGGGTCACTACCAGCTAGGCTAAACATTTCATCAAAATAAATTTAATTTAATTTAATGGATTGACTACCGAATTAAATATTACCGTTACACAACTCAAATCGTACAATGTCGAGCTGCCTTTTTCGAGGCAATGTTTAATGTATTATTTTAGTAGTTATGTGTTAAAAATGTGTTTGTGTAAGGGTTGAATAAATCAATTCTATTTTATTTTATTCCTTCGTTCCGCCACTAATACTTTATTTTCTTCCTTCAAAGTTAGCGTCCAAGTTTCGCACCCGTACATTAAAATCGGATCTTTAATGTCGGAGGCCAAGATCCACCTTGGGTCGCTGAGCCAGCGAACTAAGTAAGTAAGTTATTTTATTCCTAATCTAATAGTGTTAGCGTTGTATGTCAGCAATTCTGCCTAAGCGTGCAAATCGCTTTACATTGACTATTTAATTGCCAAACGGCATAGATTTTGTTACTTCTGGTAACGTTTGAAAGCCTTTAACAAAATGTGTTTGCTGAAAACTTGAAGTATCTTACCAATTTGTCTGTGGTTGAAATATTAACGAGTATTAGTCTGTTTATCTGCGCCTTAAAATTAAACAGAGGTATAACATACCTAACATTAAGTCTTTATTCCCAGTGTGGGGTAGGCAGAGCTACAGAAATACCAACAGCTATAATTCTGTAACCACATTTTGCACAATCAGGGCAAGAAGTTTACTAGTATATTAGTGACAAGTTGCAAGCCCATCGCCTAAAAATACTACGAGCCTTTATTCCCAATAGGTAGGTACGTATTATTCACTAAAAACCGGCTTGCTGTTTGTACGCTATGACAGGATAACATAAACACGCCAGTTAGCTCGTCAGTCGAGTTGTAAAATGAGTTAGAACCATCTAGCAGAGCTTTGTGGTAATATTTCCGAACTCCTGCACACCCTACAGCACTAGTCATATTTGTTAGTGCGCCAAGTCTCCCTGGCAAGTGCCCTATCAGATCAGGCCCCTGCAAACTGTGATAACCCACTTTTGCCCGAAAATGTTTTGTGGACGACGTCTACTGATATGCGCTTTTGTGGACTTTAGAATTTTGTACATTTGTTGTTGGGGTGTATTGTATTTAATGTAATGTGTGTGTTTAGGAGTTATTTTTCTATTTTATGTTTACACGTTTTTGCTATAGACTCTGTCCGGAAAGAATCGTTTATCGTTTTTATTGATGACTAGCTTTCGCCCGCGACTTCGTACGCTTATAAATCAGTTCCCGAGGGAATAGAGATATGAAAGGAAGCCTATGTGTTAATCCAAGGTATAAGCTGTTTTCATCTCATCATCTAAATCCGTCCAGTAGTTTTTGCGTGAAAGAGTAACAAACATCCATACTTACAAATTTTCGCGTTTATAATAGGTATTAGTAGGATGTAAATACTTCTACATGCAATCTTTATATCCAAATATATTTTTAATTAAATCTTAAACGTAAACAAGTATCGAATCTTTATCGAGCACAATGAGGCAATTTTTTTTTTTATGTTAAGGAGAAGGCACACGAGCACTCAGACCACCTGATGGTAAGTGGAATCTGAGACCCATAGACATTTGAATTCTCAAGACTATAATCCTAAGACCTCAAATGCGTTGCCAACCCTGAGGACTAATATGGAATGCCTCTATGCTAGTAATTTCACCGGTCGTATTATCCCCACACCGGAACACAACAATGCGAACACTGTTGCTTGGCGGGTGGTTAATGGATAAGATGGTGGTAGCGATCCGAACGGACCCTGCACAAGGTCCTACCACCACTAAAATTAAAAACTAAAAATGAAAACACCCTGTAATTACCTAAAATAAACCAAACCATTTTTAAATGCCACCTACAAATATTTAAAACGGACTTGTCAACTTCCACCCTACTCTATTGATTATAGCCCCCAGGCAAAGATAAAAACTTGCACTAGCTTGTAATTTCAAGTATTTCTGATAAGAATGTGACCGATAAAAGTTGGCCTATTATTTCTACAGATATCTATTCGCTGGAGGCGTTCGAAACGGTAGCGGTCCGATACCGATCTACATGAATTATGTATTTAGTTTGAAAAATTTGTCGGCATGTTTAGCAGATTATGTGATTTGTCTTTTTAGTAAAATACCGAAATGTCTGACATAATTCAGACCAAGAGAAATCAAAAACAAAGTTTTTGGGAGTGTGGATATAAAGCTCACTAAATTAAATTACTTACATACATAACTCCCGCCTTCATTCCCAAAGTGTGATAGGCAGAGCTACAGAATATCAACAGTGTATTGGTGACACGTTGTAAAGCCATCGCCTAACAGTAGGTACTACATAGACGCCTTCATTCCCTTAGTCGCATCTTACGACATTCACGCGAAGACATGAAGCGAAGGCAATCGCACGGGTCCGAATTAGTAAACACATTAATAACTATTCTGTGACCTTAATGACGGACTAAACACATTGTAAACTAGTGGACCTAGGGACTTGAAACTTGGAAGAAATATTTCTTGGGTTGTCCGCCGTTTTTAAGATATGGAGCTTTTAGGGGGTTAAAACCCACAAAATAACGGCGACACCTACTTTCAGAGCTAATATCTCTTTAACAGCTCAACCAATTTTCATCATATCTTGCTAAGAACCACCCTGATTAATATAGCTATATTTAATAAAAATTTACGTCCAAATCCGTTCATCCGTTTGGGAGCAGAGCTACAGAAATACTAACAACTGTAAAACGACTTGTTGATATTTCTGTAACCACATTTTGCACAATCAGGCCAAGAAGTTTACTAATGTATTAGTGACAGGTTGCAAGCCCATCGCCTAACAGTACTACAAGCCTTTATTCCCTTAGTCGCCTCTGAAGCGTGAATAAAGATCTTTAAAGTTAACTATCTACTTATCAAACAATCAGCCCTTAGGGCCACTACTTATTATTGTTCACTTTTTATTGTAAATAGCTTAGAGTTTTGAAAGTTGTTTAAAAATATATTGCAAGCGGGTTTACGAAAAATTTCAGTCCAGTTTTTTTTTTATGTTTATTGTATATGCGTGTATATTTTTTACGTGATATTAAATTATATACAAGATAGGTAAATAAAAATGCAATCTTTATTTTGACATAGTTTATTTATTAGCCCGACTAGTACAAATTACTAATATCGTCTTACCTGTTCTGTTTACCTAAAAGTTATGACCAGGGTTCGGATTTTTCATCGCACGGTAAGATGAAAGAAAATCATGGAGTCGATATTAAAATTAAAACTTTAGTCACTTCACTCAAGTTATGCGCCTCATATTATTATCAACGACTTCGGAAGTGTCATTTATTTATATCAGCATTCGGTGCACACGGCGTGAATTATTATGTCTCATCCGCAATATATACACACAGGTACACCATTTCGTACTGGATTGATACTTAAAAGGATCTAAAATGCGATCATTAAAAATGCGTTGTGACATGACCTTATGGAGTAGACCTTTCACAACTAAAACATCTATTTGAAAGCATGTACATAGTGTTCTCCACCAAACTAAAGCTCACAACAATCTTATAATGTTATCTTTAGGTGTTATTTAAATGAATGACTATGAGTATGAATATGACAAAAGTTTTAATTTAAATATCGACTCCATAATTTTCTTTCATCTTACCGTGCGATGAAAAGTCCGAGCCCTGGTTATGACCGGAAAAATAGCCAACCTAACGTTTGCGTATTCTATAGGCTTCATATTTTTGATTGGTATGTCATTTGTCTATTAATGAAAAAGGTGAAATTGAAAAAGAAAATATTTTTTAATTAATCATATTCTGGACTGAATTTTTTATTCAACCCACTTGCAATATTAATAGTTTTAAACATATTTACCGCTTGTTTCACAATTGTCAAGTAAAGCAAATCTACCAAATATATTTAGCCTTTTCTCTTTCTTACACTTTAAAACGAATAAAGAGAGGGCTATCTTTATTTCACAGATAAATTCTGCCGTGCAGGCTCTAAAATGCAGTATGAGAAAAAAGGTGGTTTCGAGAAAACCGCGAAAAACTTTTTGACGCTCGTTTTTTTTCATACTATAGTTGTATTGTGGATGTTTTTATTGCCACGAGGACCAAGTGACAACAAAGATTGAATTTACAAAGAAATAATTAAATTTAGGTTATTTTAGTAAAAATTAAAAGGTTTTTTTTAAATCATGGCAGTTACTGCTCACGAAAAGGTACACATATGCATACTAAAATGCGGTAAAAATACTTGATACTGCAAAAACTTACGATTGATTTGCTACTTTGCAGACTAATTTGCGGCATAAGACTTTCTTTACGGCACTTTAACTTGCATTTTGAACGAATTATACGTATCAAGTATGTAGTATCAAGTATATAACAAACTTTTAGGTAGGATAAAACAAAAATACACTTTTGTATGTATCAGAATAATGTTTATTTTTTACCATTTGATCTAGCTTACTTAAATTAAGGTGTTCTGAACACATGCGGTTGCAACATTATCTTATTAAATACCTATACTACGATAACAATAGGAAAGTAAGTTTTGCTTTCGCAAGAAACATGAGATCTTTCATTATATGGCATTTATATTATACCCAACTAAAAATAAATCATAAAAAATCTAAAGTACAGTCGACTACAAAGAAATGTATAGGTACACTTTTTCCCCTTATTGTATTGTTTGGATACATCTCTGCAGTCTACTGCACTATCAAAAACAACATAAATGCTCTAATGCTCTTGTCCTTAACGATGTAATTTTTTTTTAACGCCCATTTGCACATTATCTCAATTTTTCTTATCTTATAGATGGCTCTTTGGGATACATCATCATTATCAGCCGCAAGACGTCCACTGCTGGACAAAGGCCTTCCCCAGGGTTTTCCACAACGATCGGTCCTCTGCTGCTGTCATCCAGCGGTTTCCCGCGACCTTTATCAGATCGTCACTCCACCTTGTGGAAGGTCTGCCAACACATCGTCTCCCGGTTCGCGGTCGCCACTCTAGAACCTTTCCGCTCCAACGGCCATCAGTTCTACGAGCAATGTGCCCCGCCCACTACCACTTAAGGTTTGCAATCCGGTGAGCTATATCAGTTACTTTAGTTCTCCTGCGAATCTCCTCATTCCTGATTCGATCTCGCAAGGAGACACCCAGCATAGCTCTTGGGATACACGATGACCAAATTTAGGATCTTTTGTGCAATTACGAGTGCCCTCTTGTACACGCAGCTGTTCGAATATGCACGTTTCCTCACGATATTTTTTTATGCACTTAAAGTTAGAAAAACTCATTAAAACATGGTGACCGCGGGGGTTTGAACTCGGTATCTTACGGTCACGAGTCAACCCCCTAAGCCACTGGGCCACCGACGCTTTAATAGATGCACATTAAAAGTCTAACCTAATGTAGAGTTAGCGTCCATCCCAGTAATCAGAGTAGTGCGCGGCGCGAGCGCAAACTAGCCGTTTGCCACGCGGCCGTAATGGCCGATCGCCTGGGGCCGCGTGTCCGACTCTGTCCTTGTCACTTGGATACATCGTAGCGTCAACAGATAAGGAGGAGAAATGTCATGTGATTTTAATGCTTTTATTTTTTGAGTGTTGCTGTTGATTTTGTGTTGTATATGTACATATATCACATCTGGGCCTCTATTCAGGTGCGTTAAAACGATATCGTGTTTGACACGTTTAAGCATCGTTTATGTCACGGTCGCCATTATTGTAAATGACATAAGAGTTATCAAAACGTTGACAATACGGAAACAGGTCAAAAACGATATCGTTATTACCTTGTAGAATTCCAGCCCTGTCAGTTTAGATTTCTCGCTTAGCCGAGTAAACAAAGAATAAAATCAATGCTAAAGACATAAAAAATTACGAATTCGAAGATAAAACAGGTAATTACGATTGCTTAAATACTGTTAGGATATATATTTTTGTTTTCGAAAAATAAAACAATATTCTGATTAGTAACTTTTAGATTGAATGTGTTTTGTTTAATTCAGATGTAATTTTTTCTATAAAAACCATTGTCCGAAATATTGCTACAATGCTTAAGATTTATATAAGAGAAAATATAATTAATAGGGCAAAATTAAATTCTAAATTACTCCGGACAAATATATATATCACTAGAAGTACAATAACATTAACCCGTAATGAATTTATAAAAAGAAATTAATTAAAAATAAGTATGTGGACAATTAGTTTTAATTATTTTGCACACCGCGAAAATAAAAACCCCTACCCAATATTATTATGACAACCTCAAAACTGAACTAATCTCTAGTGTGTGTTTATCCATTTATAAATCACTGAAAACTATTTAAAGTATACTTGACAAATCAAACTTGTGAAATTCATATAAAATCATTAAAAAGCACCTAAAGTAACCGTGAGAGTTTAAGCATTATATGGCTATCCAATAACTTTTATAAAGCTTATTATTAAATTAATTTTGACGGTTAGTTTTGCTTTTTCTGTGGACGCTACAGCCGGACGCGGTCCGTCGCGCCCCGCCGCCCAAACTTATTAATTGCTCCAAAGCGTTTTCCTTGCTGACGCTACATCCCAAGCCTAGTTAGATTATGATATAAACTTAATAGACACATGTTTAGCTTCTGACTCTCTCTTGACTTTAAAACGGGTATAATTATTATGATGCTGTACGACTTACGTGATACTTATTGACATTGCGTGGTAACGCATTTTGTCGAACTAGAGAAAACCCGTGACATCATACGCGTCAAAATAGTTTCTTACACTTTCTATTTCTTGTCGTTGACGGTCGTTCGATTTTTAGTGCACCTATTAAAATAAAAATAAAGATCCTTACATACATACATAACATCACGCCTTCATTCCCAGAGTGGGGTAGGCAAAGCTACAGAAGTACCAACAACTCTAAAAAGAGTTCTTGATAATTTTGTAATCACATTTTGCACAAAGACGCCAAGAAGTTTTCTAGTATATTGGTGACAGGTTGCAAGCCCATCGCCTAACAATACTACAAGCCCTTAATTTAAAATATATTAAAAATATAAGTCCATCACCTTCCACCATCACGCATCCATTAACCACCGCCAAGCAACAGTATTCGCATTGTTGTGTTCTGGTGTGGGGATAGCATAGAGGCATTTCATCTTAGTCCTCAGGGTTAGCAACGCATTTGAGGTCTTAGGATTATAGTCTTGAGAATTCAAATGTCTATGGGTCTCAGATTCCACTTACCATCAGGTGGCCTGAGTGCTCGTGTGCCTTCTCCTTACCATAAAAAAAGAAAAAGTCTGAGTATTAAAATATTTAACTATCGATTAAGTAATTAAATGAGAAATTAAAACTTTGGTTTGGGACTAAGGGCCGATTCGACCAAACTTTTATACCGGGGTAAACGCTTACTCTAAGATTAGTAATGTCAAAAAATGATAGTTTTCTATGGCATTTTGACATTACTAATCTCAGAGTAAGCTTTACCCCCGTGTAAAAAGTTTGGTCGAACCGGGGCTTAGTCAATTTGTGTATATTGTCCCTTGATGTTTTATTATTTATTTTTTAAGGAGTGGAAGGTGACCATCATCCATTACTCACATAACGATATTCGGTCGGCAAGTCATCTAATTGTTTTAGACGAATGGACAGACGCGCTAACCGTCCTATTAGGACGTGACTGGAATGTAAATTAATTTAAAGGTCTTCGCCATACGTACGAACAGCCAATAAATTGTTTTAGTTAAATTGATCTCAAATATATAAACGGCCACTGAATATTGGTAGTGAGTTTAGAATTTTAAATAAAAAATTAATGGCATTATTGACAGAGAAAGCAAAGAAAATTTGAAAAAAAGTCATTCATACTCAAGGGCTAGCAGGAAGATACACCCTTTTTAGGGTTCCGTAGTCAAACTAGGAACCCTCATAATTTCGCCATGTCCGTCTGTCCGTCCGTCCGCAGCCTAGCTCAGAGACTCTTAGTACTAGAAAGCTGTAATTTGGCAACAAAGTTGTAGAATATTTTTTTTAAAAAGTGTACCTCCCCAACACGTAACGTGGGGATGTATTTTTTTTTTCTCGTCTTTCCCATAGTGAGGGGTGACGTTGGATAGCTCTTTCAAAAATATTGTAGGTTTGTGATACCAATTTTTTGATCAAAGGATCCGTTTATGAAAGCGCTAATTTTTGTTAGAGTCAAGTGTCCCCCCCCCCCCCTTACAGCCACAAACAAATACTAAAAATCATAAATGAAACGTAAATGAAAGCGCATATAACGAATTTAAAAGGAAAATTATCCGGACTAAGTAGACATCTTTGGTTCTTGAGATACAGGCGATTAAAGTGATTACACCTACTAAAATCATTTAAGACGGCACCAAATGACTTTAAATAGAAAGTTAGTTTTTACTTGTTGTTTTTTATGTTATTAGTACTTAACGGCTTTGGAACTCTACACTGAGCATGGTCTGAGATGCTCTTGCCCGGTTTTTTATATAATGCAATGTAGCTCAAAACGAGGTTGAAAAGTGCCGTTTTATTATTTATTTTTTATGTTTTTCATTGAATGAGGTAGTTGGATAAGTATTGTTGTACCTAGTTACTATGCCAAGGTGCATGATTAGCTATAAGATTGAACACTTTACTCGCCAACAAACTTGATAACAGTTTGACGAGCATGTAGTTAGATACTAACGCATTAACGTTTATTGAAAAAAATACCGTAACAAATTAAGTTTAAATACATACATACTGCTGTAAAGGCAACAAACAAAATGTCAACTTAATAAAAATACCAAATAATAGGGATTCATTCCAAAATAAATGACCCACAAGTTAAACTAATACAAGTCGCGTGTCACAAATGCACTGCTATTGCCAGTGCAGTAATTGATTTATTTACACTTGCATCCATTTTGGGGATTTACATCACCCTTGTTGTTATTGAGATGCAATTTATTACGTCACATCTCTATTAAATTACGTACAATATTACTGAAAAAAGAACGAAACAATGTGCTATCCGCGACTATAGAAAGGCCTTTCTTTAGCAGTGAGCTCAATCGTTTATGTGTGAGTGTGTTTGAATGTACATAATGTACTTAATTGCATAAAATAATACGATACCTTTTTTTTAAAGAATACAAAGGCGAACTTATCCCTTGATGGGATCTCTTTCAGCTAATTAGGGAGTAACTTGGTGTGTGTCATTTAATATATTGAATCAATCGCAATTGCAAGGCGCTTATTCAGTCCTATATTATCATACTAGCTTCCGCCCGCGACTTCGCACGCGTATAAATTAGTTCCCGAGGGAATAGTGATATGAAAGGTAGCCTATGTGTTAATCTAAGGTATAAGCTGTTTACATTCCAAATTTCACCGAAATCCGTCCAGTAGTTTTTGCGTGAAAGAGTAACAAACATCCATACAAACTATCGCGTTTATAATATTAGTAGGATCTCCATGATCCAAATTCAAACAATACGCAAACAACCACAGACAACTAAAACAAAATATATTCGTTAGGACATGTCCCATTAAAAGTGACGTTGAACTAAAAAATTGAACACACGCTAAAAAGAGACGTAACATATCTCTTCGGTGCAACAAAACGAATGCGTTTCAAAATAGAAGCTCATTACGAGGGGGACACACGATGCGGGAATTTGGACAAGTGAAATTTAGAGCTTAATTTACTGTATTAGACCGACTTTTGTCACTTTTTGTAGAGAAGAGATATGGCTATTAAGTCGTTATTATAAAACGTGCAGACCCTAAAACTATTCCCCAAATTAAATGAAACTCAATATTATTAAAAATAACGACGACACGCTAGCCTAGTTGGTAGTGACCCTGCCTTCGAAGTTAGGGTTCCAGGTTTAAATCCCGGTAAGTGCAGGTATTTGTGTGATGAGTAGGTATACAAGTATGTAAACATTTGTCTAGTACCCATAGTACAAGCCTAGAGCTTAGTTTGGGACTAGGTTTTTTGTAAAATAATGACTTTACATACATGCTATAGAGCTATGTCAAAGTAATATAATAAGTAAATTCTTAAGACTTATTTAACCATTTGAAACATTACGTCACTTTAACATAGTTTCACAGTGGCCTATAATTCAAATTTGTTGAGTATAAGGTGCATAAAAATCGGCACATATTGGGATATTAGGGTCGTAACTCGTGTTATGATCTCTCTCTAATGCCCGAACAGTGTTCGTGCAAGCTCGGTCATTATTAATTAGCAGCGGTAACGCATTCTCGTATCTTACGAGCTCCCGCGATACTTACGATGGGATAGCGTTTGCAAAACAGGCGCATCTTAAGTTGCAAAATATAATGTTTGGTAAGCTACAACATGCTAACAAAAATGACGGCAAAGATGAAAGCAGGGGACACCATGAAGTTGGTTGAGTAACTGGGAACAATGAAATATAATTATCTGGTGAGGCTACTTTTCGGGAATTTGATTTATTGTAATAATTATTGTTATGTTTGTTGGTTGTATTGTTTTTTTGGGCTTGCAACCTGTCACACTAGTAAACTTCTTGGTCTGATTGTGCAAAATATGGTTACCGAATTTTAAACAAGTGTTTTTAAGTCGTTGGTATTTCTGTAGCCCTGCCTATACCTTTCTGGGAATGAAGGCGTGACGTTATGTAATGTACGTATGTTATTTGATGGAACTGTCAATTTTAAATGTTGTGTTAACACAGATAATAGAATTATCTTTTTAGACAGTTAGTTAATACAAATAAATTAATTGTTTAAGCCTGCCATGAATTAATAGTTATAATTAAATGAAAATATTAAAAGTCGTAATTTACATACGTACATACATAACATCACGCCTTCATTCCCAGAAAGGTATAGGCAGGGCTACAGAAATACCAACAACTCTAAAGACTTACTGATATTTCTGTAACCACATTTTGCACTAACAGGCTAAGAGGTTTACTAGTGTCGTAATTTATTTCGAATATATTTGTTAATTGTATAATGATTTGTTAACTAGCACTTGTTTAAATTTATTAGTAAGTAATGTTTTCTGTTTTTTAGACTTCCAGATAATTTATTGTAAATTTTATCGTGATGTGAATTTTAGTGCCATTTGTTTGTTTGTTTGAGTTGTAAGATGTTTACGTACATAGTTTTAGAACACATTTAAAGATGTAATTGAATCTGCTGCCCCTCCCGAAGCAATAACCCTTCCAATCTCGATCAGGCCAGACTTAGGGTCGGCCCATACATTATTAGTTGACTACAACTCAATACTAAGCGATTTATCAGTCGACGTATTAAGAGGTATTTGATTAACTTTGGATCGATTCCGGTTAAAGAGCTTGTTAGGTTCACTGGTGCATTAGATTTTAAGTTAATGGACCTTATTGCTAAGTATTATGGAATAAAACGATCTCTAGGTCGAAGGAACCGGTATTTTTTTGTATTGGGTTTAGGTTACTTATTTGGGTGGATTTACTTTTTGATGTTGATTTTCTGTAAGCTAGGAGACAACAATGATAGTTTCTAATTAATTTCATATAAAATGATAAATAAATCAATAGATATCAGAGGACAATCTCTATCTCTATGGGAACTAGACAACGATTAACATACTTCAATAGAAATACGTACTTAAATATTTATAGAAAACATCCAAGACTCAGGGACAAATTTTGCGCTCATCACACAAATATCTGCCCTTACGGGGATTTCAACCCAGGACCGCTGGCTTCGGAGGCAGAGTCACTCCCAACTAGGCCAACGTGTCGTCAATTTACGTAACGAGACAAAAATACGATGTAGACTAACGGAAGGACGAACAAACTTACTTAAAACTATTCTAATGTAACAGAACGTTACCAATGGGCATCGCTTCCAAAATGCTGGCAGCATTGCCACGTTGAATGGCAATGATTAATCTTTATGCCACGTAAAGGCCAGGATTCTGGTGATGAGTTGCGTCGACCAGGCGTTTAGAATTACTAGCGTAGAGGCATTCCATCTTAGTCCTCAGGGTTGGCAACGCATTTGAGGTCTTAGGATTATAGTCTTGAGAATTCAAATGTCTATGGGTCTCAGATTCCACTTACCATCAGGTGGCCTGAGTGCTCGTGTGCCTTCTCCTATATAAAAAAATAATAAAAAATAATAATAGAAAAATAAATTTTACCACTAGATATGCTTGAAAGAAAACCCGTAAAAAATACTTGTAATTGCCACAAAACTGATGTTTGGTGGTTACTTTAAAATCATGGTTTCAATGAGTGACCCAAGAGACGTGAAATTGGTAACGAGGAACAAAGAAAATTTGATTAACCCATTTAGTTGTCCACGTCTTAGGTAAATTATAACTTTTCAACTTCAAGTTCAAGATAATAATAATACTTAAAATAATCCCTGGTAACTAATTTGCACTATGAAGTAACTTCAACAAAATCGTTTCAAAAGTATAACTTTAGATTGATTCAAACGGTATTCATGAAACTAATCTTTTAACCTGCCCCGAAATACAAACTTTGGAACAACAAAAAACGGATTTAAATAGATTAACATGTTCGGATGTTGTGCAATGACATATAACATTACAGGAACACACAGTAAGACAGCTACTCATCCGTACAAAGCTTAAAAAAAAAGCTTAAAAAGATAAAAGTTTAAAGTTGTTTATTCAGTAAGTATGCCGCACGGGCACTTTTACACATCAAAATTCTACCAGCGCTTCCCAAGAGGAAACTGTAATTATTTAAATAATTATTGCTTATGACATTGATATAACTTGCCCTAGCGTTATCAAAAAAAATACAAACAAAAATATGTCATGCATCGTTAAGCAGGAAAATGTGTCGAAACTTCTAATAAACAGAAGAGCAAACAAATAAAATAATAATGTTTATATCTACCCATGACGTTACAAGACTTGATGAAATAAAATTAAATAAAGTTTCGATACGTTCTCCTTTTCTTTTGGTCTAGGTTTACAAAATGGTGCTTCTGCAAAATATATGTAAATTAAACTCTTATTAACATCCCGCATTACTGAAACTTGGGTATTGTGGCGTTCAAAATACAACCACCACAATTCTGGGTTCCTAGTATAAAATGGAAAAGTCTTCTGAAGATCCAGTGAAAAAAGGTTTAAGTCTAGTTTACTCCATTTATATTTATACCCTATTTTATTATGAGTTAAGTCAACTTCACTAGGTTCTCAGAATTTTGATAATTGTTGGTACACAAAGCAAACTTTGTGAATGTCTAATTCATTTTAGGTCGCAACATTACCCGGCGCATAGCGATATTCCAAATTCTAACACCACTGTAGTTTAGTCTATTAATAATGACTTATAGCTTCTGACACATCAGTATTCAATCGGATTTGCCAATACCCTGGCCAATGTAATCGGACCCCTAATGTCCTATTACAACGCCCGAGGCGGGAATTAAACGCCAGAAATGAGGGCTTGATTAAAACTGGACGACCTGATATTCAATTTGCAGTACTGTTATTAATGCGGTGTTTTGAACAATCCGTTCCGGAAGGATTGGGAAATATTTAATATTTTAGGTTTATGAAGTTTCTTGTTTCGACACGAATTTAAGATATTTCATGACAGCGAATATTATTTTGCTTTGCTTAATATTATTAAATTTTACTGTTCAATCTTTAACTTATTTAGATTTTGTAATATGGTAATAAACAAATATCACGGGACAATGTCACACAAATTGACCTAGTCCCAAACTAAGCTCTAGGCTTGTACTATGGGTATTAGACAACGATAAACATACTTAGATAGAGAAATAAATACTTAAATACATAGAAAACATCCAAGACTCAGGAGCAAATACTCGTGCAGCTCATCACATCACACAAATATCTGCCCTTACCGGGATTTGAACCTGGGGCCGCTAGCTTCGGAGGCAGGGTCACTCTCAACTAGGCCAACGTGTCGTCGTGGTAATGTACAAGTTAGGTCTATGTGCAATTGATTACACTTCATTATTAAACTTGCTAGAAAAATTAATACCCGAAATATTATCAAACTTCTGACACTAATATAATTGGTAGATACCCATGTTTCAAACGTAAGCATCACATTGTTACAAAAACATGAATGATTAAAGGCGTTTATTGAACTTATTCTCATTTTAACACATTTTTTTGTGACTTCCTCATGTTCACAATCTAAACTTTCCAAAGGTTGACTCCTTGACTTATTAACATACGCATGTAGAACAATGACTAATGTCATTACGGTGAAGTGATTGACAGTCCTTTCGTGGTCACCTGACTCATTGTAATGGAGGTTTAAAGTAAACAATGTTAGGTAAAAGTGGTTTTACTGGGTTTCCCTTTATTACTCAGATTTTGACCGCAAAAGATCGATTTCAGTTGGAGTGGATACGGCATTAGTTTTGATATTAATGGCAATTTACTCAAATTTCACTACAAAGTCGCTTTTTCTGTCCTTATATCCCTATGTATGCTTAAATCTTTAAAACTACGCAACGGATTTTGATGCGGTTTTTTTTTATAGATAGAGTGATTGAAGAGGAAGGTTTATATGTATAATACTTTAATCCGGAGCAAAGCGAGGGCGGTTCGCTAGTATTAAATAAACTAGCTACTCACAAGTAAATTAGTTTTGAATTGTTATTCTGCAGAAACAAGTAAGGTTTTTAACGAATGCCATAAGTGCCATAACACATCATAATATTATACTACTAATTTTTATTGCATTGATTTGTGATTGCTATTTATTCTGTAATGATCCATTCATTCTTTCAATCATAACATCACGCCTTCATTCGCAGAGCGGGGTAGGCAGAAATACAGAAATACCAACTACCCTAAAAAGACTTGTTGATAAATATGTAACCACATTTTGCACAAGTAGGCTAAGATGTTTACCAGTGTATTAGTGTAATGACCCAGTAGTCCCTTAGTCGCTTAGTGTAATGACCCAGTATCGGAATAAGCTAGATTTTAGCTCTCGTCGACTAATTGTCCATGCGTATTTATTGACATGAAAGATAGACATTCGTGAATGTTGGTAAGAAGATATTTATTGATGCCATTCCAAGGTTGCCATTATATTCCTAACTAACGAGATAGATGGTTCACAGCTTTAACTACTAAACAAAGAAACTTATATTTTATTGTACTCTGTAGTCCAACTTTCAGAATAATAACAATGGACAACGTCTACTTCCTTAGCATTAATCTCAACACAACCAATAGATCTTAAAACTTCAACAATTCCGAAAAAGTCAGGCTATAAAGCGCATACGCACGTGAGGTGTAAGATGCACGCTCATGCATATTGTATGATGGAGAAATAACCCTTATTAGGGGTGGTGTACACTGAACGCTAACCGGATACCGGAAATCCCGGTAACTTAACAAGTAGCTTAATAGAAATATATAAATTTGTGAATTTTCAAGTCAGTTGACACTAAAAAGCAGTTGAAACTTGTTCATGATTGTTTCATTTAAGTGAGGCAATTATTTAAACTTGGTTGCTGTTAATGGCAAACAACGCTATTGTATGTACCATAGAAATACTTGAGTTTGTTTAAGTTTTTTGTCAAATCATTAAGTAACGATGTCATTGCTTAAATCGAATGAAATGTCAATAACCAAAATTAAAGAACATAATTGCATTGCGTGTATTTCGCACTTAAGTACTAAATACTTTTACGTCACCAGATAAAAGTGAAAGGTAAGGTGTTTTTTTATGGCATGGAAAAGACAACCATGCCCCCAGGCTACCCTGATAGGAATTTGGAATACAGCAATTACTGCCACATCTGTCACTTACATAGTATAGATAAAAAAAACATAATTTTAAATGTTAAATAAAAAAGTTATTTTACATTTTGATACATAACACTGGGTTTCCCAGCGTCTCAGCGTTCGGCATCATCATTGACATCTTCTTCTTCTTCTTCTACAGCATTTTAAATACATGCCCACTGTTGGGTATATGCCTTTTCAATTCTGTTCCATTTTGCCCTATTTTGAGTTAGTCTGGTCCATAGAGGGCCAGCACTCTCTCTAATACCATCGGATCATCAAGCTGGTGGTCTGCCAACACTTCTACTTCCTACCCAGGGCCTCCAAACTGCAACGCATTTACTGCATTTACTCCATCTGTTGTCATCTCTACGAAATAAGTGACCCGACCATATCCAATTGAGTTTTTTGTAAATAAAACCGAATCATACCAGTGTAAACTCACCTTTACGATGCGACGCACAAAAGAAACGCATCCGGTCATATTTCGACCGGCATTAGGAGTTATTGCCGCATTTTTATTCATGGGACAATTTTGGAAATCCTTGGACTTAGCTTTTAAGGGGTTAGGATGTCCACCCTTCCGGGGTCGATGACCGGAGATGGCATGTGATATGAGGCATGAGGCATGCAAAATAATAGGTGCATCGTAAAAGAAACTCGCTTTGTATTGTAGTTATATCTGTGAGCTATCAAATGTGTTCAAAGGAAAGTGATTTTTTGAAAGAGAGAGTAAATTAAATTATTTATGTAAAGTTGGAAGTGACCGTGCCTTCAAAGTTAGCGGTCCGGAAAATAGCATGACCGCATGTATTTGTTTTGAATCTAAATCTAAACTAATATTATAAGGCAAAAGATTTGACTGTCTTGTTTAAACTTAAAAACTAACTGGACCGAATTAAAAAAAAAACATCAGCAAAATGTTATATTTTTCTACGTGGACGGAATCGTGGACAACTTTATGTTCTAGGTGTTAAAGTAGATTATGTATTTATCATTTTTGGTGTTCCGTACCTCAAGAGGAAAAAACAGAGCCCTTAAAGGATCACTGTGCTGTCCGTCGGTCTGTCTGTCTGTTAAGATCCTTTTTCTCAGAAACACGTAAATATATCAAGCTGGAATTTATTTAATTATTTAGTGGTGGTAGGACCCTGTGCAGGGTCCGTCCGGATCGCTACCACCATCTTATCCATTAACCACCCGCCAAGCAACAGTGTTCGCATTATTGTGTTCCGGCGTGGGGATAAGACAACCGGTGAAATTACTAGCATAGAGGCATTCCATCTTAGTCCTCAGGGTTGGCAACGCATTTGAGGTCTTAGGATTATAGTCTTGAGAATTCAAATGTGTATGGGTCTCAGATTCCGCTTACCATCAGGTGGCCTGAGTGCTCGTGTGCCTTCTCCTTAACATAAAAAAAAAAAAAAAAAATCAAATACTCAAGTCTACGGTTCCTTGGAGCTGTGAAAAAACCAAACTTCTAAGCCAACGCAATCGAATGATACAGTCGTTTATGCCAAAAAATTCCGCAAATTTTTGACACTCGCAAGGTAATCAAAACCTACAGGGAGCAACGTGTTATAGAATTGCGGAAAAATTGCGAAAACCGTAAATATTTATCTCATTACAAAAAAAACATTTTGCGATTGCAAACTTTTACGCAGTTGGTAAACTAATCGCGACCTATGTCGATGTATGGAGACAACAGTTTTTCAACGGCAAAGTCAAGTTCGTCCCTCAATACAATTATGCATTCTTATAAGTTTGTACGGAACCCTCAGTGCGCGAGTCTTACTCGCATTTATTTATTTATTTAATCTTTATTGCATAAAACAAGTACAAATGGCGGACCTAATGCCTAACGGCATTCTCTACCAGTCGACCAAATAACCAATGAGAAAATAACCGCATTTGACCGGCTTTTATGTTTATCGTTGTTGTAACCGTAGTACAAGCATAGAGCTTAGTTTGCGACTAGAACAATTTGTGTGAGATAGTCATATCTTCCATAAATAACGTAACAAAACGCCTCACATCTTTGTCCATCAATGAGATCACTTGTTAAACAAACTAACTTTCCGTTACTCATGTTGAATCATCGGTCAAACGGTTAGTTTAAAATCTAAACACGCGTCAATTTGCGTAACATGAGTCATAGAGGATAATGGATTTGTATGTGGAATAAAAATAACTGTGGAATAACAGTATTTTATTAAAAACTTAGCAAGTTTATTTTTTACATACATACATAACATCACGCCTTTCGTCCCAGAGTGGGTAGGCAGAGCTACAAAAATACCAACAACTCTGAAAAGGCTTGTTGATAATTTTGTAACCACATTTTGCACAAACAGGCTAAGAAATTCACAGTGTATTAGTGACAGGTTGCAAGCCCATCGCCTAACCCTTAGTGGCCTCTTACGACATCCACGGGAAGACATGGAGTGGCGCTATACTAACCCGGCAACCACACGAGGGGATTTTTTTTTTAATGGCATAAAAACCCTAAGCGACTTACCGCCTTGGTAATTTTGTAAGTGGAATTGAATCTAACAGCAAGTAAATAAAATTCATTTACTACCTACATACCTGTAATATCACGCCTTCATTCCCAGTGTGGGGTAGGCAAAGCTACAGAAATACCAACAACTCTAAGAACACTTGTTGA
Source organism: Acleris holmiana (assembly GCA_949316455.1). NCBI lineage: Eukaryota > Metazoa > Arthropoda > Insecta > Lepidoptera > Tortricidae > Acleris > Acleris holmiana. Next base: position 21,040,890 of record OX438768.1, on the reverse strand, counting down.
TTCTGTAACCACCATTCATTTACTTTTGCTCTTAAATGCCATTTTCAATTTTGAAACAAAAAACTCACAAAAAAAAATCTAGTTTATCCTAAATTGCCTTGATTATGTACCTCAATATCACACCGGAAAAAACACGTGTATTTAATTGTTTTATTGTAAAATGTAAAAAAACCGAGTGAGCGAAAGTTTTCATCTATTTGTCCAGTATTTTTGTTTTAATAAATATAATCAATTAAATGTACCATACAAGTATTATATACATTAAAATTGCCTTAAAGCTAAGTTTTGAATATAGGAAAAACCTTGTCTGATTTTACACCTCCTTAGTCCGAAATGATGTACTAGTTGGGTTCTATATTTTAAAACAAAACCCATAACTCCCTTGGGTGGTAAATAGGCTTTAACTGACCTATAAGCCTGCATGTTTTAACACCCTTTCCGAGCATGTGTGATGAAAAACCAAGGAATACAGTACATCTCATCACAAAAAATACCTTTTCCTTCAAGTAACCTGGAACTTTAGCTACGCAGGATACCAGCTAACTCATAGAAAGTTCTCCAGTGCAGAACTAACCAAATATTTATACCGTTCACTGACCCAAAACATGTCGGACAGGAGTCACCCGCTTGGCCAAATAGCTTCTGCCAATGATAGATGTCCGCCTCGTGAGGGATGAGCCCAATTAGACCAGCTCAGCGGTAATTGTGGAGATCGATTGCCTTTGCTTCATGTCTGTTGGCTGTTGGATATGGGTTTTCAGAACTAAGGTCATGACGAACATCATTCAAAGCAACTGAGAGGTGGAAATTGTGTTTCTAAAACAAGAGTGAGTGGCTGTTACTGAGCTAGTCAACTGCAATTCCATCTCATTAAATGTAAACCGGCCAAGTGCGAGTACGACTCGCGTACGAAGGGTTCCGTAAAAAACGGCAAGAAAATGACGTTTGTTGTATGGGAGCCCCCCGTAATTTATTTTATTTTAATTTAATTATTTTGAAGTGGATATACAACCAAACATTCTGTGAATATTTCAGGCGTCTACTAGTTGCCGTTATTAATATCGAAAAAACGGGATAAAAATAACTTTTGTTGTATGGAAGCCCCACTTAAATATTTATTTTATTCGGTTTTTAGTATTTGTTGTTATAGCGGCACCAGAAATACATCATCTGTAAAAATTTCATTTGTCTAGCTATCACGGTTCATGAGAAACAGTCTGGTGACAGACTGACAGACAGTAGAGTCTTGGTAATAGGGTCCGATTTTTACCCTTTGTGTACGGAACTCTAAAAAGTAGGTAATGAATTTGATTCTTGTATGATTATGTTTTTTTCTAGTCATAAAGCTGTTTTCACTTGAAATATTTTAGTCTAATCATCATTCGTTAATTTGGAATTAAATTGGTGTCCACAAACCGATGTTTCTCTTGCGTTTCGGTAAAGTTATGGCACATTGGCAAAGTACAGAAATCACTCAATGTGTTTACTTAAACACATACCCCCTTACTTATGAACGTGAAATAAGCTTGGAATAGTTTATGCCATGCTTTGTCACTTTCTGTCAGATGCAAATGTCACAATTACAGATAAGGACAAAGCATGGCATAAACTATTCCAAGCTTATTCCACGTTCATAAGTAAGGGGGTTAAAATGGATCAAGATACAAAGCAAATCTATATTAAACTAACTCTAAGAATGCGTCATAAAACCTCGCACTTCAGAAACGCGCAGTCAATTCAATCATACGTTAGAACGAGCTCACCCGCGCCGATACTCGTTCAGCCGAGATTTACGCAACAGATAGATCTTACTAGAACCCTTTCCAACGTTTTATGCCCCTAATTCTATCAACCCAAACGAAAAACGGCGCATCTAACACTACCAACAGGACGCGTAAGACGTTTTCGCATTCACTTCCAATCGTAAACCGATCGCGATTCCTACAAACTTACACGTTTATTTAAACTTATGTATGAACTATCTTAGGCTGCAGGAAAAGAGGCCAATTTGCAGTGTCAATAGGTTGTCGGGCTGCAGTTAATTTTCATAGTTTTTCCCTAATAACGTACGAAAGTTTGAAATTCGAACGATCGCCATTTGTTTTTGGGAAGGCGAGGAATGCGATGTGGAGTTAGTGCTCACTTGCTCAGTTATTTTATGGCAAAAGAGTTATGGTAAGAATTTGAAAGTAATTTAGTTATTACACTGAAAAGTCGATTTGTAGAGTAAAAGCTAAAGAAAATGTATTTTTCACATCACCTATTCGGAGAGGGGTAGTTTTCTTCCCTGCTAGGAAGGATCAAAGTGGCACTTTTCGGTTCAAGGAAACTTTGTTGCCAGTATAACTATAAACACTTGGTTTAATAGCTAATTGTTATTTTAATGTAAACTGTTTGTCAGGTTGCTGGCGACCGATGCGCTCAAAAATCTTTTGCACCTTATTTCAATGGGATAAGTTGCAAAAACGCATAGATATCTGAGAACTTGACTGTACATACCTAGATACAAGTGCTTACTCACTAAGTTAATTTACATTTCGGGTGCCAGAATGTTTAACACTAACACTAAAACACTAACTGTATTCACTCATTGTAACAACAACCCTAAGAGGACTTGCCATCAGAGAGTAATATTTGTTTAATTGTAGTTTCAAGTAGCCAATTTTTAATTTATTTTTATCAAGTAGTAGTATTTGTTATAAATTTTGAGAGTCAAGAATTCTTTAGTTCTCTGTCCATAATATTTTTTAGCTGATGGTTGGAACAGTTCTCCTAACGTATAGACCGATATGTTTGATCTTTACCTACACAGTTTTGTGAATTTGGCTTTTTGAGGTTATCAACTTATTTGTTAGTGACATTTTTCAAACCGTACGGCGCGGTTAAATTTATTTCATCACTAATTTTCCTCATAAATGATGTAAAAAGCAGTATGGTCACACGGTACCTAACCAAATTATTTCTACCTTGGGCATTAACATTTGAATCCCTCACTACGCTAAGTATGGCTCGGTGTTCTATTTTAGAATTCGCTTCGTTCACGATATGTAATATTGCTCCCTTATGACACAATCTACTATTGTCTTTATGGTTATTAACACTAATTAAGGAATAGTTTATACTGACAAACAAATACAAACGAATTAATAAAATACACATAGAAGACATTAAAAACAAAAAACTGCCTTCAAAAACGCAAAAAATAACTTCTTTTAAAATTGTAGGCACCTAATAGGTTAGTCCTACTGAAGTCGGCTTTTTTCATAAAAATATTGTGGTTGCCGACTTCAGTTGGACTAACCTATTAGGTGGGTGTCTACAATTTTAAAAGATGTTATTTTTGCGTTTTTGAAGGCGGCTTTTTGTTTTTTATAACATTAATTTTATTTTATATTTTTTAGTGATTATAATACGCTGTTCCGTAGTCCCACTTACTAGTTGATATGAAACTTTAAGTTTCAAGCGCGCCGCAAGCAACGCCGCCGGACCCTTGAAATAGGTACCGTTGAGGAGTTCCGTTGGCCATCTGTGATCTTTATCATCAGTTCCACTTCCCCAAATGATACTTTCTGAATGCAAATGCTAGACTTGTTACTAAAAATACTAAAATCGCTATATGTTTGCCTACAATATTTGAAGAGTTCCCTCAATTCCTCACTGATCTCCTTGGCCTCTATTCAGGTGCGTTAAAACGATATCGTGTTTGACACGTTTAAAAATCGTTTATGTCACAGTCGCCATTATTGTAAATGACATAAGAGTTATCAAAACGTTGACATTACGGAAACAGGTCAAAAACGATATCGTTATAACGCAGTTGAATAGAGGCCCTCATCAGATTCAGATTTGGTGATAATGGGACCACCACGGCAAATGTTCTACCAAACCAAAAAATATATTGAAAATCGGTCCACAATTGACAGAGTAATCGGTGAACATACATAAAAAAAACATACATACAATAGAACGTATAACCTCCTCTTTTTTTTAAGTCGGTTAAGAATGAAAAATAAGCTTCCTCCGCCGTGCATTCTGAGAGATGTCTGCATTTGACGTGGTTTGATGGTGTTTTCAAATTCGAACACCCTTTAGTTTGTCACACTCACTTTTGCTTTAACTACCTAGCATAATTTGCGAAATAAAATACATACATACATAACGTCACGCTTTCATTCCTAGACAAAATAAAATAGGTAAATAAATAAAAATCAACGTCAAATTAATCAAGTCCGAAAATAAGCTCTAGACTTGTACTATTGGTACTAAGCAATGATAAACATACTGATACAGCTAAATTAATACTTATACTGGGTGTTGCCTGTAATAAATGTAAATGTGAAACACCAAATACACAGAAAAAATATTCGCACTCATCAAATAAGTATTTGCCATGACCGGGAATTGAATCCGGGACCGCTAAACACAACGTACTCGTAACTTATTAGATTGCTATAGCACAACCGTAAATTAGTTTAACGTCTCAAAAAAAACCAACAATGCATTCTAACCTAATTCCATACTTCCTTGGGTTACTTAACTTAACCCCAAAAACAATAACGCTATAACCGAAACTTTGTGAATAACACGACTCCACAAATAAGCCGGGGACGGAATTAAGGCTTAAATAAATATTTATGCAGCCCTGAAACAGATTAAAATATACACCGCTTGCGTGGGGAAAACGTGTAAGTTACAATTTGGAGGTTTCGTACAATAGCGAAGTGATGAAAAAGGTTAGACCACATTTATTTAGAAATTGTTGTTATTTTTTAAATAAATTAATGAATGTCACAGGACAATGCCACACAAATTGACCTAGTCCCAAACTAAGCTCTAGGCTTGTACTATGGGTACTAGACAACGATTAACATGCTTATATAGAGAAATATATACTTAAATATAGAAAACATCCAAGAGTCAGAAACAAATACTTTTACTCATCACACAAATATCTGCCCTAACCGGGATTTGAACCCAGAACCGCTTCGAAAGCAGGGTCACTACCAACTAGGCGTTTTTAATGGCAACAAATAAATTATCTTTATCATACGATTTTTAAAATTAGACACCTCTTTTAGCTTAGCAACTAAGTTATAAAGCTAGCCATCACGTTTAAATCATATCACTTTAACGTCAGAGGGCCAGGGCTGAGATTCTACACGGTGAAAACGAAAACGGCCTTCACGTGTTTCCGTATTTTCCACGTTTTGATAACTCTTATGAACTTGACAGTAATGGTGGTTGGCCTTATCAAAAACGAATATAAACACCTCAAACGCAATATCATTCTAACGCAGTAGAATAGAGACCTAGATCCAGAGGCTGAGGGGAGAGAGGCTGTTAGCAATTTTCGAGAATCGACAAATTGTAATCTGATGACAGATTGCGTTGACCACTGTGTCAACTTCATACCTTACAGATAGGATACCGAAACTTTAGCAACATATCTTGGCTACGCCTACCGAGCCTATAGCCAAAATGCGTTCGCTAACTAGAGTTTCTATTCCTTTGGTTTTTAAACCAACGTTTTTACGTGACTATTCGTATTACGTGATCTAGCAGTGACGCGATTGGTTTAAAAACCTAACGAATAGAAACGCTAGTTAGCGAACGCATCTTGGCTATAGGCTCGACTGTGTCAAACTATCATTCGAAATAGGATTATCTGGAAGAGACCCTTTAAAGGGGTAAGCTCTCCTTTATACACGTTTTGTTATTCATTGTATTGTTTTTGTTTTTTTTTTGTGCAATAAAGTGTTTATATAGATACATTGATAAAACTTTAGTATCAAGTCGAAGAGTGACATGGTATTGTGTTGATATTAATAACGCTGATACATCTAGAGATATTTTGTTACTTTCAAAAATATATTATGGGTCAATAACGTGTTTGTACTGTGTTAACAATGAACAATGTAAAAAAAAACTTCATGTTTAAATTTGATCCTATTTTATTTTCAGTAAATATTTATTTTTTATTGCAGATAGGTACTGGAAAATCCACCACTTCTTTGGTCTGTTTCGATGATCCGATACGTATTAAAAATATCCCGCGTACAATTCTGGTATTTTTAACTTGCAACCTTTTGCCTACCAACCTACTGACGAATACTAGCTGGAGACAACTCTCATGACAAATTATTCTTACGTCTTGCTTTCTTTAAATAAAAAAGATTACTTTCTTCTGATAATATTATAATTTAAATACAATGTTGTTTTAGTAAACCACTGGTATGTGATAAAGACATTTTGGGTTGAAACTAAGATAACTTAATCTCATAGTAATTTAGGAATGAAAATAGTATTGTTTCAAGTTTGGTTTTAGTTCCAGTAGGTGCTTATTATGAACTCGAATGCCCATGAAATTAATATTGTTTTCGGGTTTATTTTTGATTGGCTATTTGACAGAATGTTTTGGTCGGTTAAAAACCCAAAAAAATCCAAAGGATACGAGTACATTGCAAAGTAATATATCCTTTTTTAGACACCCGCTGTAACTCACTACCTGTATAACGTACACAATCACCCTTTTACAGGACCTATGAAATCGTAATCGCGCCTTAAAAGCTGTAAAAAGGTTCCACAGTACACTAACGGTAATAAATCGGGAACAAAAGGAATACAGCCTATAAATCGAACCGCGATGCAATGTACGTCTATTAGCCGGCCACTTGAAAGGCGGTAAATCTCTGGCTACCCCCAAAACACTACGTTTTACAGCTTTTACCCGTAGGCGCGGCAGTTGGTTAACGGCAGATGCGTCAGTCTAGCTAGACGGTTCAAGTTAGTTTTTCTAATATACATACGTAAAATCACGCCTGTTTCCCAAAGGGATTGGCTTAGACCACTTCTTTCCACCTGCTACGATCCTGACAAATCTCTTTCGCTTCTTCAACTTTCATACATCGAGTCATGCATGCACGTCGGTTTCGGGTACTTAGGATTCGGCCCTCTTGCAGAATTTCACCGATTTGATTCGAAAAAGTACGCCTAGGGCAGCCCCTTCCTACCCTTCCACTCACTTTCGCACTATACAATACAATACAATACAAATATTCTTTATTGAACACCACATACAAATACAGCATGAAAAGTAAAATACAAATAAAAAGTTACTAAGTGAGTCAATAGGGGCGGTCTTATCGCAAGGTAGCGATCTCTTCCAAACAACCTTACAAAGAAGGGAAGTGTCAAAAAAACAGAAATAAATTACTATACATCTCTTTCTTTAATCTTCTTTCATCCATTCTCTCCGAATGACGAAATGTTTTTATTTAAACTGTATAATAATGTCATTTTATCGTTTCTAAAAATAATGAAAAAAAAAAACATATATTCGTGACAAACTGACACAACAATATAAAACACTGACAAAATACTGACATACACAAAAGGCATGTTGTCACGAAATGGCTCGAACTTAGCATTATGCTGGCATAAAGTCAGCACTCGTCTTCCGTTGGAACCATCCGGGCATACAGTGAATCAGAATCAGAATCAGAATCAGAATAATCTTTATTCAAGTAGGTTTACAAATAATAAACTCTTTTGAAACGTCATAGTAGCGACTTAGCCTAAATTGACTGCAGGTTCAAATCGCGACCGATCAGAGAAGAAGAACCTGTAAGAAACTCTGTTGGATGTCTTTTTTTTTTTCGACGTTCGCAACCTTTTGTCGTAAGGACTAAACATTTTATTACAAGCAATTCAGTCCCAAGCATTGTTATCATTAATATAGTCTTTAATACTATAATATGCTTTAGAAATTAGTTTTCGCTTAACGTAACTCTTAAATTTATTTACTGATAGTTCAGTAACATTACTTGGGAGCTTATTATAAAACCTAATACAATTACCCATAAAAGAGTTTTTTATTTTATGGAGCCGCGTGAAGGGCACTGCGAGCTTATGTTTATTTCTGTTATTAAAATTATGTATGTCATAGTTCTTTCTAAATTTAGCGATGTTTTTATGAACATACATAATGTTTTCATAAATGTATTGACTGTGCATGGTCAATATATTAATTTCTTTAAACTTATCTCTAAGCGAGTCTCTCTGGCCCATCTTGTAGACAGCACGAATCTTCTGCAGAACAAAGATGCTATTTACATCAGCAGCACCACCCCACAGTAAAATACCATATGACATAATACTATGGAAGTAACTAAAATAAACTAATCGACCGGTATCTAAGTCTATTAATTGCCGAATCTTATTAACTGCAAAAACTGCAGAACTGAGTCTACCCGCCAATCCAGCAAGATGAGGACCCCATTGTAGCTTGGAGTCTAACGTTATACCAAGAAACACTGTATCATTAACTAGGTCTAGTTTGTCATTTTTAATAGTTAAAGTAGTTTGTCTATTTTTCACATTAGTAGTCATGAACTTTTTACATTTCGTCTTTTTCGCATTCAGTAATAAATTATTAACACTAAACCAATCGACTACTTTTGATATAGCATTGTTTACATCGACATTAAACTGCTGTTGTCGTTTAACTTTGAACACAAGTGATGTATCATCAGCAAACAATACTATATCATGGTCGTCCTTTATAAGGTAAGGTAAGTCATTTATGTAGATGAGGAATAAAAGAGGACCCAATATTGAGCCCTGGGGTACGCCCATTGAGACTAATGACCCAGGTGATCGTACTCCATTCACGTATACCCTTTGCATTCTCCCGTATAAGTACGTTTTTATTAAGTTTAGCGCAGTACCTAAAACTCCATAGTGGTGTAGTTTCCTGATCAATGTGTCATGGTTAACGCAATCGAAGGCCTTGGACAAATCACAAAAAATACCTAAAGCATCCTGTGACCCTTCCCAGGCATTAAAAATGTTTTTAATCAACTCAACACCAGCTTCGGTTGTCGAGCAACCCCGAGTAAAACCAAATTGTTTATTGTGCAATAAATTATTATACTGAAAATGTTCCGCTAACTGTGACAAAGTGACACGGCCGATTACACAGATATAGCATTAAACTATACAAATCGATAAGAAAACCGCAACACAAGTTAACCCGTAAACAAAACTTTATCAGTACCATAAAACCTACATGAGCCCTACTCTCAGTTTGGTTTAATTTTAATTTTGGAAATTATGGGCTATACAGTGCTCATTTTAGGTTCTGTCAAAACAAAGAGATATGTCGGGGTTTTTATTGGTTTTATGGCATGGAAAAGGCAAATCAGCACAAGAGGCCGTAAGGTGAACGTTAGTAATTCCAAGATTAAAAATTGTCGGTCTAGATGTGACACCGCAAAACAATTTTTTTTATGAAATTATATTTTATGCAGAAAATTTCAAATAATAATTAAATGTTTCTATAGTGAACTAGTAAATGCCTCCTACTTTACAAAAAAAAGTAGTTGCAAGGTGTCACATCAAAATCGTTATTCAATTTAACTTTATTCAAGCCAGTTAGCTGTAGAAAATATTTATCCACTAAAGAATTAAAATAATACTTCAAAATCCTAAGCAGTTTTTGACATAACAAGGTCATTACTCCAGTTTGGGTGACGTAAAGACAACTTAAGTAAATAATAGCTGTCGTGATATCAACCATGTTAAGTTATGATTACGATAGCAAAGCAAGAAGGGTAATACGAATAGATACCCTGACCTCAATTTACTTCCAAGATGACAGTTACCTTAAAGAAACACATATGTATAGTTATTATTAAGTGATGTGGCTGTCCAACCAACTCTGTTGAGTAGATGCAAAAGTCGATTCTCGAACGGTCGATATTTTCTTTGCCCCGCTTTTGATACATTTTTAAAACCTGCGAAACAGCCCCCCAGGGTGCACTGACCAGAACCTCCAACTTTAGAAAGAGACCGCAAGTAAACGTGAAATATAAATTTATTCGTTATTTCATGAATAGGTTGTAAATTATGTAAAATGAGAGAGTAGAAAAATATGAAAAGAATTTGGTGATTTTTTAAACAAGACGTGATTGTTAATAATAATAATATTCTCTTATTACTAGTCATGTTTGGTTTCCGTGGTCATACTTAGTTACGTTGTGATAATATACTTTGGCAGTCGATTTTTGACTAAAATGTTAACGTTTTAAGTTATTTTAGCAACTTTTCATTATTTTTACAAAATTAAATAACGAGATTTTGAATATTTTGTGTGTTAAACGCGAGTCTCCATTGCTTTACTTATTATATTTTTATCGTGGTTGAGTATCGTACGTTTAAAGTTCAAGTGTGAAATTGGAAAATAACTTTGATTACTACAAAATATACCATATTAATTATAACTAGCAACCCGCCCTCGCTTCGCTCCGGATTAAAGTATTATACATATAAACCTTTCTCTTCAATCACTCTATCTATTAAAAAAAAACGCATCAAAATCCGTTGCGTAGTTTTAAAGATTCAAGCAAATATATGGATATAGGGACAGAAATGCGACTTTGTTTTATACTATGTAGTGATACACTAGGATGCACTAAGTTAATGGCTTACAAATTAAATTGTTTACTTAAATTATCTTAATTAATCAAGAGAAACGAAATATGCTACTATACTCCATACTATCTGACTTGTCTTATTTAGTAAACACTTTCATAAACTCAAAATTTATGAGTGTTTTTATGAATACATTGTAATTTTTCCGCGTAAAATTACAATTTATTCATAAAAAAACTGGGCAAGAGCATGTCGGACGAAGCCCAGTATAGGGTTCCGAAGTCGTTAAGTACTACAAACATAAAAATCAACAAGTAATAAATAATTTTCTATTTAAAGTCAATTGGTGCCAAAAGATGATTTTAGTAGGTATAAACACTTTAATAGCCTGCATCTCAAGAACCAATGATGTCTACTTAGCCATGATAGTTTTCCTTTAAAATTCGTTATGTCCTTTCATTTAAGATTTTATTCAGATTTTTAGCATTTGTAGTTTTGGCTGTAGGAGGGGGGGGGACACTTGAGTCTAACAAAAATTAGCGCTTTAAAGCTTAATATTTTATAAACGGTTTGCTTAATAGAAAAACTATTCTCACAACCCCATAATATTTTTAAAAGACCTATCCAACGATACCCCAAACAATGGGGTAGACGCCAAAAAAATACATTATTGTACCACTTTGTAGGCGTGACTAATATGCATATTAATGCCAAATTATAGCTTTCTAGTACTAAGAGTCTCTGCGCTAGGCTGCGGACGGACGGACATGGCGAAACTATAAGGGTTCCTAGTTTGACTACGGAACCCTAAAAAACCATACATGATATAAAATAAGGAAAAAAGTTTACATAAAAAAGGCCATTTAAGCCAAAAACGATACATTTTGAGGTTACAAAAGTGTTTACTGAATAAGACAAGTCAGTTGGTATGGACCATAGATATTCCTTTTGGAAACTAGCTATACTCGTAAAGCAAGACCAATAAACATTCGAGCTTTCACATTTGTTAGTACTTCCCCGTTGTGTGAATGACCTAGTGCTAGCCCTTGCAGGAATTATTACAGCATCTGACAAGTTCGATGCCTTGGCCCTAGGCAGGGTCCGTGAGGATTTATGCGTTTGAGTTGTAGCCAGTTTTTGTATTGCATGAAGGAACGAGGAACGGGTAGAAAGGGCTATATTTGCTTGGTGGTTTTTTACGGTTCCGTACCCAAAGGGTATAAACGGGACCTAAGACTCGTCTGTCTGTCCGTCTGCGATGCTGTATCTCATGAACCGTGATAGCTAGATAGTTGAAATTTTCACTGATGATGTATTTCTATTGCCGCTATAACAACAAGGGCGGCTCCCATACAACGTGTTTTTTTTTGTTGTTTTTTGCTCGAAAATAGGTAGATGCTTGAAATATTTACAGAATATTTAGTTGTATATTCAGTTCAAGAATAAGTAATTAAATAAAAAATTAGGGGGTTCATACAACAAACGTGTTTTTTTTGCCGTTTTTTACTCGAAATTAATACAGACACCGTGGTTGTAAAGATAATGGTACGGAAACCTTCGTGCACGAGGCCGACTCGCACTTGGCCGGTTTTTTATATATATGATAGCATTTGACCTTGATTTCACCTGATGGAAAGTGATGATGAAGCTGAAGATATAGCATGCTTACCTAGATAGCGCCTATTCATTCTCGACTTGAAAAGGTCTAAAAAAAGGAAATGGTCAGCTGGAAGAGAGTTCCATTCATTAGCGGTCCTCATTACAAAATTAGAGGCGAACCGCTTCGTGCGAACATCTGGCATATCGACGACGCATGTCAGTGCAAAGGCAAGAGTGACATTTGTGTTTTATATACGTTAAAAAGTTTCTTTGTTGACTAGACTTTATTCGGACATAATAATTATATATAAAACAGTAGGTAGGTAAAAAAGGATTTCAAGATCGACAACGGGGAAAGGGGGGCGACTAAGGGAATAAGGGCTTGTAGTACTGTTCGGCGATGGGCTTGCAACCTGTCACTAATACACTGGTAAACATCTTAGCCTGACTATGCAAAATGTGGTTACAGAATTATCAACAAGTTTAGAGTTGTTGGTATTCTGTAGCTGTGCCTACCCCACTCTGGGAATAAAGGCGTGACGTTATGTATGTATGTATGTAAGATCGACAACCAAATTTCTGTTCCAAAGAGATACATTCTCACATATTTTATTTACGAATTGTCCGACTACTCGAGACTTTAATGATTTTGAATTTGGCCCGCGTTAGATATCATAAGTAAAAAAAAGCTTGAGTGATAGTCAATTAAACTTAAAACTCAATTTGACAGAATACGTATTCTTAATTCAAACCGTTGGGCCTAAAAGGTTAACAATATATTTAATCTTAAGATAAATTGTCTTTTTAATGGAAAAATATTAATAGATTAAAAGGTCATTCGTAGTTCCCAGGTCTGTTCGTAGTCCGTCAGATAGCGTATTCACGCTCCGCGCAGGCGCGACCGGCCTCTTGCCTGTTGTTGTGGGAACTATTTATTATGATAATAACCAGCAAAATTTGATAAGTACAACTTAGCTTAAATGACGAAAAATACACACGACACGCTAGCCTAGTTGGGAGTGACCCTTCCTCCGAAGCCAGCGGTCCTGGGTTCAAATCCCGGTAAGGGCAGATATTTGTGTTATGAACGCGAATATTTGTTCCTGAGTCTTGGATGTTTTCTATTTATTTAAGTATTTCTTTCTCTATATAGGTATGTTTATCGTTCCCTAGTACCCTTGGTACAAGCCGAGAGCTTAGTTTGGGACTAGGTCAATTTGTGTGAGATTGTGCCTTGTATTCTTTTTTATTTTTTATTATAGTAGTATAAGTTAAGCGCCAACGCAAATTATGAGTAGAGTTCCAATTTAAATAAATAAAATCAGACTAATTACACTATCACACAAGTATTATACATGCGAAAGATTGTGTGTGTGTATATTTGTTACTTCTTCACTGTTAAACGGCTAGACGGATTTGGATGATATTTGGAATAAAGATAGCTAATACCCTAATTAACACACAGGCCACTACCATCTCTAAGATTTTTTGCTCTCGTGGAATGGTGAATGGTAAGTATAGTCGCGTTCAGCGGTGATATTTTCAATTACAGTTTTTTTTACCTGGATCACGCGAATTACACAAACTTTTTAACACTTTAACTTATGCTGATTTTTACTACATTAAGCCCTAATTTTAAAAAGTTATTTTGTTCTGCATTTAACTTGAAAACAATATAAAACAAGAAACGTGAAAGCCGCAATCCTAACCAACGACGTGTTAACTTAGAGCTGAGACTTTAGATAATAAAGTTATTCTACCAAAGAAACCACACCCACATAAAACCAGCCAACACATTAACAAATCATCCAATACTGCTTTAGCTCTTAAATTTGTAGCAACATTATAACAAAACAAGCAATGGTGTGACTGGTCCCCTTAATGTTCACGTGTTTTTGGTCTCGTGGTAAAAGCGAAGGATTATATCGTTGAAGAAACGGTCGAGATATGATATCATATATGAGACTGAAGTTAATAAGGATACATACTCCTTCGTAATAAAACGCTGCGTTATGTTGGAGTTATGTTATGGGATTACTTTGGGAGATTAATTGCTAATATTGTGTAGGGGTCGAGGGAGGTGTGAATGAATGTATGTATGAGACGGCGTTTACGACTTTGTTTAGTGTGCGGTAGTTCTTTCGGTATTTTTGTCTTAAATGTGTACAAAAGTGTCAAGATATATAATGTGGTAACCTAGTTGGTGAGGAAACTTGGTGTGTCTATGCGATGAGGAAATTTCCCGTTTTCTTCCATTTATTCAGTTTTGTCTTCCTTGTCTTGCTACTTACATACATACACATTATTCCTTCACGCCTTCATTCCCAGAGTGGGGTGGACAGAGCTGCAGTAATACCAACAACTCTAAAAAGACTTGTTGATAATTCTGTAACCACATTTTGCACAATCAGGCCAAGTAGTTAACTACTGTATTAGTGACAAGTTGCAAGCCCATCGCCTACCAGTACTACAAGCCTTTATTCCCTTAGTCGCCTCTTACGACATTCTCGGGAAGACATGGAGTGGCACTATTCTTACCCGGCCACCACATTGCTTGTTTTGTTCGTGATAGTTTTCCTTTTAAAATTCGTTAAATGCGCTTTTTTTCAACTTTTTTTTAGATTTTTAGTATTCTTAGTTTTGGGGAGACGGACACTTGACTCAATTACATAAAATCCCTCGGGCAATTACAAAAATTAGAGCTTTAAAGCTTAATATTTCATAAACGGATCCCTTAATCGAAACATTGTTTGCACAAGCCCGCAATATTTTTGAAAGAGCTATCCAACGACTCCCCACAATATAGAGTAGACGAGAAAAAAAGAACATCCTCACGTTACGTGTAGGGGAGGTTCCCTAAAGATTTTTTTTCAAGATTTTGTTTTACCACTTTGCTGGTGTGACTGATATTCATGCCAAATTAAAGCTTTCTAGTACTAAGAGTCTCTGAGCGGACGGACAAACGGACAGACATGTACTATATGGGTTCCTAGTTTGACTACGGAATCCTGATAGAACGAAGACTTTACAAAGTCAGACTTAAAACACATACAGAATTCATTTTAAATTATTATCTGAAACCAATCGCCCTAAATCAGACTTATGAGCTACCTTTATTCAGTATTACTCAGAGTCGTTAGAAGATTACTATCTAGAACTTCGTGCTTAAGTGCTTGTTTTCTGACTTTTTCTTAATATTTTTTTGTTACAGGTACTCTACGGCTTTTTAATAATTCTTCAGGCAAAGGTATCTCTGGTTTTTATCTTATAGTTAGAAGAGCTTTTTAATCTGAGTTAACATTTTTATTTAAATATTTTATGCGTATTAACTTACTATGAATTTAACCATATACTCGTAAAATTATCTAGGTAAGTATACTAATATTATAAATGTGAAAGTAACTCTGTCTGTATGTCTATTTGTTACCACTGAACCGATTTAGATGAAATTTGTTGGAGATAGTTTGAGTCCCGGGGAAGGACATTAGGAAAAATTTGACGGTTCCTGAGGGTATAGCAATAAACAACTTCAATATACATATATACTGCAGTACAATACTTGTACTTATTTCAGATGTGACTCAATAATTCTTTATTAACTTTACATATTTCGATGAAAAATACATTTTACCTTTTTAAAATGCCTCCACCAATTAATTTTCAAAACGCTGCGCGAAAAATTCACGCGAAGAATGAAGAAAAACGTAACCAAAGATATTTCAAATATTAGCTTAGAGGGCATGAGAGTGCTAAAGCCCAATTCAAAGGCCGTTAAAAAAGAAAAAGAAAACGTACTGGCCAGCGATACATTACCCACACGCCTTATTCAAATTTGAGCTCTAACTTATTGTGCAAAGATTTACTTAGCAACGTGCTGCGAGCTCAGCCATATTTTAGCATCCAGGCAAATTCTAAATTTGAACGCAAGCAGCATTCCGATTCAGTTTTGCGAGTGCCTCTTCAAATTTGCTCCGTATATGGATCGGAATGGCATAGAGATATCAATTCTAAGCTATTACATTTAAGTTTTATATTTGTTTGTGCCGTTATTTGCTTCAAAGTATTTGAGTAATATTGATGCAAGTATGTGAGTTTATGGTTCTAATTTTGATCATAAATGTAGGGCTAATTTAAGTTAGCAGTATGATTTGCCTTAATGAAAGACGGTAATTTGAGATACATCTTTTAAACTGTATCTTGGTATTGGTGATTTTTAATTACGTAGTCGTCTTTAAGCTGACTCTTGCAAGTGATTGAGGATATTTACATTTCTAAAAAAGCTCTAGGTAGTTACTATGGATTCTGTTGTTTTTTTTGGTTTTTCTTGCTTTTTTTTCAAATCGGCTACCTTGGGACTATTTGGATTTAGTGCAAGGTACTTCTTGGGCAAAATGCAAATACTTATATTCGTTTTTTTATTCAAGAAACACCTCTGCCTCCCTATTCTTCTTACAAAGTAGTATTTAAATACAATGGGTTAGTAGGTACCGACTTTGTTAAAACATATAACATTACATTGATGAACATAACAAAACAGAAACATTCAAAATAAATCGATGCGTTCTATTTACAAACTTTTACGCATTCCGTTCCATTTGTAAAACTCTATTAGAGCTTGCATGCTATAAACAACGGCGGGAACGACTGAATGGTTCGCGAATGAGTGAATAGAATGAGCGAATGAAAGAGAACACACGGCCATTAGTCAACTACAAGCGGGCATTATCCTAATGGGATCTCAAACCGTTTGTGAGATAGTGTTTCTAATATATATGTACGCATACCTTTTATAATTATCTTAGGTTAGTAAAGTATCTTATTACAAATTGGAGTCTAATTGTTAAAGTAATTGAGCCTCTAACCTTCCAATTTAACTAATGAATACCTATATGGGAATACAAAATCAAACTAATAAAATACAAAATTATACGAGTATCAGCTCAGAAAGCCTTAATTTTTACTGCACGAAAATTTGGACAAAATATGGCAGCTTTTAACACAGTTAATTGACAGTTTCCCAGTTTATTCCGATTTTGAACCTACAATTTCTCCATTCAATTCTCACGTTCGATTATTTTTTAGACATTCACATTATAGTCACGTCCTTTAATCAGTTACTTTTTTAATAAATCATTTCATATCAGTACATAGACGCGAGTAACGGGCTCGACCGAAAAAAGATAGACATGTTGATTTCAAATCCAATTAACAATTTACTGGAGTTGTCTCTTGCATGTCATTTTAAAGGATAAATTGAATCAACTTACGTTTTACTTTTAACACTGATTAATAAAACCCTTTTACAAAAAAATGCCTGTTACGGTCGAAATAAGAATTGACTTCGTTCCCATTCGCGGAACAAACTCATTCATTCATTCATTCGCAACATATGTTTCAAATGAGATGCTACGTGAGATCGCGCAATCGGATGGACAGCTCATTCGAATAATCGATCCGTCGAGCTTGTGCACGGACCACAGAAAAAAACAGAACGAGCACTTCGTAACAACAGGGTGTTACTACAAGGTCAATCACGGCACTATGCGAATTATTTTATTAACTTCCGAACTTTTTTTCTTCTTTTTTTACTACCGAAATGTTCAGGGGTTTACAATTTGGCTAAGAGTGATTATAAGATTAATTGCTATAGGATGTAAATAATTATTAAAGCGTTAATTTTTAGTATTAGCTCTACATTTGGTGTCTCAAAGCAAACTGAACGTTCGTTATAGTAATAAATAAGTAAGGTTGCCATTCAACAGAAAAGAGAAATAATTAGCTTACATTTTTGCTGTAATAATTAACTGTATTGTATTTTTTTTAATTCTATATGCATGAAAATAATTAAATAATTTACCGATTTATGCTCTTCTAAATCAAGATCTCAGCGAAGATCCTTTATTGTTTAAAATGAAAAAAGCTAAAAAAATATTTATATCATTTTAGTGTTAGTCACAAAAACTTAGACACGGTTAATCATTTTTTTAGTTTACCCTCTAATAGAACCCTGTCGCAGAAAACCACTTATTACATTCGTTTGTATTCTCATGACATGACAATGTCAATATAACAGAGATCTATTGTGACGTAACAATTAAAGTTGAACTGTAAGTAGTTAAATTCAAATCAAATGAGCACACTGTATTCGTATACTTTGTGTCACTATTGAAACCAGCCAGTGTTGTCGTTGCCTGTAGTCCGTTGCGAATTCCAAATTTGAATGTGGAAAGTACTGAATGTTCCAGTTTTGAATTGAAATGTGTTGCGTTGAAAACACACGAGCTGCTTTTTTTCGAGTTGAAAATGTAGGTAACAGAGAGAGATGTTTTATGAGACATATTACATAGTTCATAAACTGTGGGCATAGTCTAGTTTTGCATGTAATCTTTTGACAGAATGTTCGTTGGTCGTTTTTCTTTATGCAAAAAAAAACATACACAATAACACAACGCGATAACTTTATCTCCCCTTAAACCTTGTCTGATTTTTACGGTTTATGAATATGTTGTAGGTAAGTATTATGAAAAACTAGGACTGTACGTTTTTGTTTTTTAAGGATATGCTAATTGGTAAGGAAAAAAAAACAAGTGGTAACGTACGGACCTAGTTTTTTGTAATGTCTACAACATATTCAAAAATTGTAGAAATCGGACTAGATTTAATGGGATTTAGGTGAGAGATGGTATCACCCAGAGCTAAATTTTTATGGATAATTTTTGATTCCTGGGTATTTTCATTATACAGTGTAACCTAGTTAAGGGAAGTTAAAAGTTTCTTAATTTTCCTTAACTAGGGTCACTTTATTACAATCCTCTTAAAGCATACACTTAAAAAAATAATCATAGAAGGTGGGAACCGTTTTCGAAAAGCTCATTATGTGTTTGTAAACATTTGTTCAGCATACAAAGAAAAGACCTGACACTGAAGGCTAAGGACTAACCTTTAAACCCTTCTATCCTGACCTATCAGAATCGCTTCTGCCCTGACGCATCCTACTCACTGGCTTCTCTCGCTCACTCACTGCCTTTTCGTTTTTACATCAATTAGGTAGGTATGCCTTATTATTACATACATACATAAAAGCACGCCTTCATTCCCAGAGTGGGGTAAGCAGAGCTACAGAAATACCAACAACCCCAAAAATACTTATATGAATTCTGTAACCACATTTTGCACAATCAGGCTAAGATGTTTACCAGTGTATTAGTGACAGGTTGCAAGCCCATCGCCTAACAGTACCTACTACAAGCCTTTATTCCCTGAGTCGCCTCTTACGACATCCACGGGAAGACAAGGAGTCGCACTATTCTAACCCGGCAATCACACGGACGAAACTTATTATTATTCGTAATAAAATTCGGCCTTGTCAATTAATTATCGACCGAACTATATTCGGATTACATACATAACATCACGCCTTAATTCCCAGAGTGGGGTAGGCAGAGCTATAGAAATACCAACAACCTTAAAATACTTGTTTGTAATTCTGTAACCACATTTTGCATAAAGATAAATATAAATGTCTGGGGACAATCTCACATTAATTTGCCTAGTCCCAAACTAAGCTCTAGGCTTGTACTGTGGGTACTAGACAACGATAAACATACTTATATAAAGAAATATATACTTAAATACATAAAAAACATCCAAGACTCGGGAACAAAATTCACGCTAATCAGACAAATATCTGCCCTTACCAGGATTTGAACCCAGGACCGCTGGCTTCAGAGGCAAGGTCACTGCCAACTAGGTCAACGTGTCAACATACGAAAATAATTATGCGAAGTATGTAATGCAATGCCACACAATCGATGATTTGCCAGATAGATGGCACCCATAACGCCTTACCAATTGCTTAAGTCTAAAAAACTCTTTGGCAAATATTGCATATCAGTAACGTTAATTGACGCCTGAAACGTCATCTTACAGTTAATGCATATTGCAAACTTATAAAAACTGGAGCAGTATTACAAGTAGCTCGCTGGAACGCTGCCATCGTCAAAAGGCTCTGTGAGTGTATGAAGCTCGTATACACTTACTGCCTTTTTGTTTTGTACGGTAGCTGCACTGTGAAAACGCATGAAAGCCGGGCCAGCACGCGAGCGAAGCACGGCAGCGTGCCGACCCGCTGCAACGAATTGATAGTTTATCCATTCTTTTAGTTCTTATGAGGTATTTTATTTTTTTATTTTTTATGATAAGGAGAAGGCCCATGAGCACGGCATCCTAGCCTACTTGTGCAAAATGTGGTTACAGAAATATCAGCATGTCTTTTTAGAGCCCTTTGTATTTCTGGTGCTCTGCCTACCCCACTCAGGGAATAAAGGCGTAATGTTATGTATGTATTAAAATCTCTACAAACAGTTGTCCCAGTTGAATGACAAACTAAAACTTCTGAAGGTTTATTAGTTAGGTATATTATAAATGGAATTCGAATAACAAATTCAAATTTTAAAAAGTAAATGTTGAAATTCGCCACTTAGAACCGGCGCGCGCGGCGGTAGACGTAATGAAAGCTCAGTACATATTTTCCATGCAATTATGAGGCGCACGAGACAAGTGCCGCACCTTTAATATTTCGTTTAAGGCTTGCTCACACTGGCGCGTTTGTTATGGAACATTTGCGTTAAAGAATTTGATTGGTCAATAAAATTTCACAAATATATTTTTACTTTTTGAAAGTGGTATGCTACATCTGTTCCAGCGATAAAACCTAAGAAATATGCCAAAATCTCTAAAAAAAAAAACGCGTATGACGGACATTACTTGAGAATATTAATATTTTTAGGCATTTAGTACCTACCAATTTCACAATACGATGTCTAACCACTTAACAGACGATTAGAGCGTTAACAGTTGTCAAAATGTATGAACTAACAGTCGATTAACATTCAATAAATTTAACATCTTACGGTAAAATTGGTACTTAATCTGCTATAAGTCATATTTATCGTAAATCATTCGCATTTTATTAGAAACTGTTGCTTTTTCAGGATTTTTATAAATCTAGCCTAATCTAATATAGCCGTATCTGCACGTAAAATATTAAAGAAATCCTGAAAAGTTTATGGTTCCAGTGATATAAAATATTATGACTATCAATTATTATGTCAATTAGTAATTATTACAAAAAAATGGGAAACAACGTGTTCTCTTTGAGAATTTATGTTTGTAATTGTCTGGACAAGGTTTGTATGAAGAAGTAATTTAATCAGCTGACATTTGGCACTAAGCTATACTGTAAATATAACTTGACAAAAGCAACGAGAAAACAAACCAATAATGTTCAAAAGCATTTTAATTCCGGAACAACTACACATTTCATCCCTTTTTAGTGTTACCACAACAAAAGGTAAATTTTGAATTCCGATCTGAAAGTCAAAATTCCTATTTCCCAGAAGTTCTTACGCTTTGAATATTTTCAATGCATCCACACCGACGCGCTAACGCCTATTCTAATGGTTGGTGCACACTGCACTATTATTCCTATTTTTTACTCAAAAACTCTAAAGTTTTTCTGACCTGACTGAAAACTACTAACTGGTCCTAAAAACTATAGAATGGGGAATAGATAACATGATGGATCACCGAAACATCATGATAGTTTCTTTAAGAATATTTCGGGAGGCAACATCGAAGGACTAAGAAGGAAAAAGGAAGACCTAGTTTTATTTTTATGTTAAGAAGAAGGCACACGAGCATTTAGGCCACCTGATGGTAAGTGGAATCTGAAACCCATAGACATTTGAATTCTCAAGACTATAATCCTAAGACCTCAAATGCATTGCCAAGATGGTGGTAGCGATCCGGACGGATTCTGCACAGTGTGAAGGCTTAGTTAGGGTAAATAATACAGAGAGGGAATGTCGTGTCGTACGACATACCCTCTGCCAGATTTTATACTTCTTGATACTTTTCGTCAAACACTGCACTATATTGAAGACTGACCGGTCAATTAAATTTGTCACCTGCAGAGCACATAAAACTACTACCATCCCTGTTTTTACGTTAAAAGTTAATAAAATGTCGATAAAAGATGTAAAAAGTAAACTAGCAGTGTAAGAGCGCTATAATAGTGCCCTATCTATCAACGTCGTCGCTCGCCGTGCAGGTGTCATACTGACGTATTGAATACCAATATCTAGCACCCGCTGTAGAACCACTTCCAAAGAAGCTGTTTTGGTGCTTTAGTATTTGTTGGGACTTAGTTTGTGGTTAAATTTTATTGAATGCCAATTTTATTAAAATAGAAGAAAATATTTTGAATTTTTATTTATACTAGCTTTTTCCAGGGGCTACTTCCACGTGGAATTGGTATATTTGTGTTCAAAAATTGTAGCTTTTGTAAGTTTTAAGCTACAGATTATTTCTGCATTTTGGTTGTGAGGGCGGAACACACTTTTGAATTTAGGAGTTTTTGTTATTCAGTAATTAAAAGTGAAATCAAAAAATCAAATGAGATCCTTGGTACATTTACTTAGCTTAAATCGTTAAACAAGCAAAATGTACAAGTCCTAGACTTTTTTTGGTAAAAATACCCTTCGAAAGTGATACGTGATATCTGTACTTTTAAACTAAAGTTCTGATTCTCCGCAGGTGAGGTCACGGGCGGAAAGCTAGCTTAATATAGTTCAGTCTTTTCATGTGTATCAACACGGATTTTGTTAACATACGTACTTTTCGCTTTTTGTATATTTAGTGTATCGTACATTTTGAGTCTTGTAAATTAAGAGAATGTACTTTTTTTGTGTTAAATCTATTAAGTGTATGTGTCGCACTTTTAGAATTATAGTGACCTAATTCAAACATTTTAAGCTTTCGATTTCGAGTCATGGATTTAGTATTATAGAGACCTAAGTGGAAATTCAAAATGAAATATGTGGATTACTATAATTCTAAAGATGCGATGTATTACTGGGCCTCTATTCAGGTGCGTTAAAACGATATCGTGTTTGACATGTTTAAGAATCGTTTATGTCACAGTCACCATTATTGTAAATGACATAAGAGTTATCAAAACGTTGACAATACGGAAACAGGTCAAAAACGATATCATTATTACCTTGTAGAATTCCAGCCCAGGTAATTCTCATTTCGTATTGGAGCCACCTTCAGAGGAACACTAGGGATACAAATGTCTGTCTGTAACTCTGAAAGATCTAAATTGCTCAACAATCTTAGCCAATCTATTCCCTTAATATTGCTACCCTCAAAACAAAACCAATATAACTATGCAAATACACAATAACGGGTAAACGTTTAAACTGGCCACTCGTCAATTTACTCGTCTCATACATAAATGCATGAGGCGCGAAAAAACAGACCCGGTATAGTCACGTTTTAAACGAAAATGTATTCGGATTATTCGAATTTAAAGCATGTGGGTTTACATGTACATTCACACTGTTTATTGATGATTCTAATACACAATGCTTGTTGAAAGGTATTTTAGAATATTCAAAGAAAGAAAACAAGAAAATAAGGAAATTTAGTATATTTTACTTACATTTGGACACACTTACAAAGGTTATAGGTCTTAAATAATAACTGAATGCCAAATTGTGTCAAATGTGGAGCCACTTAGCATTATATACTATGACAATCCACGGCGCTGGTTTTTAGTAGTCCCTATTTAAGGAGAATGAAGGAGAAGAAGATTTTAGTAAGGAGGAACTCAAGAAAATGACTACGTCTGTGTCAATAAAGAAAGAAGAAGATTCATGACTGGAGATACCAAAGAAATATTGTAGGATACCTACCTTAAAAACGTTAAAAAATAAAAGGTTGGGAAGCGAGGAAGACGTAGACCTTAGAAGTTGAATGAGGCGGATGGAAATTAAGATTGCAGCCAATATGTCGTGAAGACAAAGGAGATGATAATGGGCAAAAAAAAATGGACGTCACAGCATTGTTATTGCTACAATGACAATAGTGGTGCTAAAGGCAAAAAACTTGTTTATTGCTAGAAGTGCTTTACAACACGAGATATTCATGAACTACCAGATCACGCTATGATACCAACTTCACTCTGGCCAAATAAACCCAGAGAGCACCTTCTCCTGTCAGGGGCCGATTGCATAATAAAGTTCAAGCTAATAGAATAAGTGGTTAACTAATAATATGGACTTGTACCTTGTTATTCAAAAGGCCCCAAGTCGAGGAAATCATGCCTCCCCATGTCATTACAGCCAAACTTCGGTTTTGGCTAATTGATTTGAACCCTACCAAATCGAGAAAAATATCATGCCTCCCGCTTTCATTACAGCCAAACCTCGGTTTTAGCCAATTGATTTGGACCCAACCAGATCGAGGAAGTCATGCCTCCCAATTTTATTACTGCCAAAACTTGGTTCAAACCCAGTGAAACAGGTTGGACAGTGTGAAGTCCTATTAATACTCGTAATTCAAAATTCAATATCGTCGGTCTAGATGTGATACCTCGTTACTATTTTTTTTTGATGAAACGAGATTTTGATGCAGAAAGTTTCCTGCATGATGCAAGAAACCTTCTGCATCAAAATCTCGTTTCATCAAAAAAAATAGTAACGAGGTATCACATCTACACCGACGATATGTCCATAGCGGCTTTCGTTTCAGTTTTCCTCTAAACGACATACCGCATACAACCCGTGCATTTAATTATCAATAAGCAGTTACATAAACGCAGTTGTAATTGACACAAAATGCTACCGTTTGACAATAATTGCTTGTCTGTCCGTCTGCCCGGCAATTTACTTGTGTTTTACGATGTCCATAATTACACTCGACGAAAGATGATCAGACCAATTTATGGCGGTTTCATCATTTTTGGCACGCGATTTTTTAATTCGAGTGAAGTTCTTTATGCAATCGGTTCTTAAATGTGTTGTAAAATTGACAAATAGCACTTTAGGATTTACCATACAGAATTTTGTATCTACAATATAAGCTTTGTTTGTGACTAGATCAATTTGTTTGACATTGTCCCCTAAAATTTATTTGTAATTTTTTCATTAATTTGAAATTAACAATATTAATAATTTAAACTTTTGATCGTGAATCTTTAGATAAAATGCGCAATAAAGCTCTACCAAGTGGTCAAGGAACCCCAAGTTTTTGAACTCCCGAAAGAGTTGTTTTTTATTTCATCTTTTAGTTTCCAATAATTTGCAATCATTGCACATTAACTTCTTCCAAACAAAGAGCATTCATTTGTTTGTTTTAACTTAAACGATAAAAATGTTTTAAAAGCGTAATACCAAGGAGCAAAAATCATGAGCGTTGGTAAATTTCACGAATAATTATAACAGTAACAACAGGAATTCAGCTTATCACCTATATGCAAATTGACGTTATAGGAACCAAAATCGACCCCTGGATGAGGGGCGTTAGATATCTCCTAATGCTTCGTGTAAAATACATGGCGGGCGCGTCGCCCTTTCAAACCTCGACGTGAAAAAGAGAGATCTTATACATTTAACATGTATATCTCTGTATCTGAGTGTTGTGTGTCTGTTTGTCTGTTACTGGCGTCGTACCTTGTGTAATCGAGAAGGTTCAGAATCAGAATCAGAATCAGAATAATCTTTATTCAAGTAGGTTTACAAATAATAAACTCTTTTGAAACGTCATAGTAGCGACTTAGCCTAAATTGACTGCAGGTTCAAATCGCGACCGATCAGAGAAGAACCTGTAAGAAACTCTGTCTGTTCTTATTAGCCTAGTTGGTAGATACCCTACCTACAAAGCTAGCGGCCCCAGGTTCAAACCCCAGTAAAGCCAGATACTTGTGCAATGAACGCAAGTATTTATTCCTGAATCTTGGATGTTTTCCACGTATTTCCCTATCTCTCTAGTATCCTTATCTACGTATGTCTAGTATCCATTTTGCAAGCATTTTGGGAATAGTTCAATTTGTGTTACATTATCCACTGATTTTTTTTAGGGTTCCGTACCTCAATAGGAAAAAACCCCCGAACCGAGTTTGAACCCCCTTTCACCGTGTTCCAATAAGTTTTTCTAACTTAAGTACATTACCCGATACTGTTACGGTGAAGTAAAAACATCGTGAGGAAACCTGCACTTTCAAACAGCTGAGTGTGTAATAGAGTAATTGCACAAAAGATCCTAAAAGGGTCGAAGTGTATCCGAAAGAGGAGGAGTTTAATATCTATGTAGCCTGCTTAACTAAAAAGTGAGTAAATTAAATTGAAGCCGTTCATCAACCTCAACTATCAGCTAACTACTCTTGAGGCAATACTCACTTTAGATAGCTGATAGTTTTTTAGTTTAGTTTAGTTTTTTATTATTATTAATTATATTTCCTTTTACTCCTTCCTTTCTCGGACTTTGGCTGAAAATCAGCGCTGCGTGGTGTCGCCCCTGCGCGGGCGCAACCGGCAGCATTTGCTGACGCCAAGACCTTTTGCCACGCCCGTTCAATTTAATTCTGTCTACATGTTTCAGTTTGATTTTGTATTTTACTGTAACTTTGTTTTTCTTTAAGAATCTGTTTGTTTGTGTGGCAACAAAACGCATTTCATTTCATTTCATTTCATTTCAATTCATTTCATTTCATTTTATTTCATTTCATATCATTTCAAAGGGCCCATCTGTAAGATAAGATGATATAACCTATAGGTATTTGACTTGTAATTTAGTGTCCGTTTTAAAAATCCTTTAAAGATTTCAAGTATATCAATCTGTGTACAAGATAGTGGATATCTCATTATTTATCCGGTTAAATAAAAGGTTAAAACAAATACCCGGCAAGCTGTGGTTATGATGATTAATGGAACAGCCACCGCAGCGGTTAAAACCGGACACAACCGGACCGAACCGGATTAATCATGCATTTTGAGCGTGTTAACCTTTAATTTGTACTAGCTGTTAAAACTGAATGGCTTTATAATAAATAAATTGGCAATAATTAAATGACACTGCGTGTTAGGTGTCAAATTCGGATTTTACTAATCTCAACTATTTTATGCCTAAAATGGAAATTGGTGAGGCTCATTCATAATTCAATCTGCCACATCAAAATACTAACTAACGTGAAAAATACACTTCTTATGGTTGAAAATTTGAAAAATAATAATTATAATTCAGCCAAATAGAAAAGACCCACATTACAAAGAAATGGCGGCCGAGTTAAAAACACTACACTACAGTTTATATAACACGTCAAAAGCAATATGGTTTTACCTAAGTAGAATTAAATAGAGGTCCCGATTAGCACTAACACTAAAAAATATAATCGTAAGATTACTTATTTAACTTGAGATTACTTAGGAGGAAATACATAAATTAGAATTGGAATTTTCAAACGTCTAATGGGTTCTAATTTCACTTACCATTAGGTGACCTGTGTGCTTGATTGCCTGTTCCTTGATTATTTTTAGGGTTCCGTAGTCAAACTAGTTCCTAGTAAAAATTAGCGCTTTAAAGCTTAATCACTATCACTACATAGTATAAAACAAAGTCGCTCCCCGCTGTCTGTCCCTATGTATGCTTAGATCTTGAAAACTACGCAACGGATTTTGATGTGGTTTTTTTTAATACATAGAGTGATTCAAGAAGAAGGTTTATATATATAATACTTTAACCCGGAGCGAAGCGAGGGCGGGTCGCTAGTATTTCATAAACGGATCCGTTAATCGAAAAATTGTTTCGACAAACCCGTTATATTTTGGAAAGACCTATCCAATGACACCCCAAAAGAAAAAAAACATCATCATGTTAAGTGTAGGGGAGGTACACTAAAAATATATTTTTACATATTTTATTTTACCACTTTTTTGGCTTGACTAATATGTAAATCATGCCAAATTTCAGCTTTGTAATACTAAGACTCTCTGAGCTAGACTGCGGACGGACGGACGGACTGAGGGACATGGCGAAACTATAAGGGTTAACTTGACTACGGAACCCTTAAAATGAATGCAAATTCCTGAGGAGTTTTACTATTAACTTACGTTATGACTCATCGGCACCTCCATCATAAAACCAATCTGCCACTTTTCTTTTTACCCATCAACCTACATGATTTTAATCATGATTCACGGTTAATTATTTAGCATGTTATTATATAGCTGTACATCCGTGTGTCCGTCATTTTGACAAATGATGCGGCGTGACAGTTAGCCAGTATTCGTTAATGGATAAAATGATTCATTAGTGAGTAAATAATATTGGTTACTAGTTTAGTATTGTTTTCCTTGATCTTTAATATCTAAGTAAGGTGCCAAAACACGTTTATTAGGGTTTCGTACCCAAAGACACGTTTATTAGGGTTTCGCGGTGGTAGGACCCTGTGCAGGGTCCGTCCGGATCGCTACCACCATCTTATCCATTAACCACCCGCCAAGCAACAGTGTTCGCATTGTTGTGTTCCGGCGTGGGGATAAGACAACCGGTGAAATTACTAGCATAGAGGCATTCCATCTTGTCCTCAGGGTTGGCAACGCATTTGAGGTCTTAGGATTATAGTCTTGAGAATTCAAATGTGTATGGGTCTCAGATTCCACTTACCGTCAGGTGGCCTGAGTGCTCGTGTGCCTTCTTCTTAACATAAAAAAAAAGAGTAAAACGGGAATGCTGTCTGTCTGTCACCAGGCTGTGTCTCATGAACCGTGATAGCTAGACAGTTGAAATTTTCACAGATGATGTATTTCTATTGCTACTATAACAATAAATGGTAAACACAGGGTAAAATCAATATTTAAGATAGGCTCTCATACAAAAAACGTGTTTTTTTACAGTTTTTATACATAATGGTACGGAACCCTTCGTGCGCGAGACTGACTCGCACTTGTGCGGTTTTTATCCCATATCAGGTAACCCATCAGTTCATCGAATTTCACTTCATTGATTGTATCATTTCATGGAATTTCATTTAATTGTTGTCTGTTGAAAACATGATGTTTTTAGGATATATCAAGGATTAATTACGTGGGTAACGGTAGATTAAAGTGTGATTGCCAAAAATATTACACGTGCGGCGAGAAATGCATATCAATGCAATGAAAATTCTGCGTTACGTTCGTTGAAAGTTCATTAAAAAATGTAGGTACATATCACCATCACCACCAACAAAATTTAGAAACAGAGAAAAAAATAAGGTATTTTTTTAAACCATTTGTTAAGGTGCAATCGTGCAATATGAAATCTCAGTATGATAAAAACAAATCTAATATTCAGTAACATTTAGTCATATTGTACTATTTCATTCCAGTTACCGTAACGTTTTATTCAAATATAAAGAAAAACCTATTATTCTACTTATCCGATAAACAGGCCAGCCTCTAATGACATTAATCAATTTAAATAATTCGCTTTCATCACAAACTTCACGTCCCATTGCACGACCCCTGGCCACGCTTCCTATTAACACGATTAAGAACAAAAACTTGCGCCCGCTCACCCGAATCCAGGGGTCCGAAACCTTTTAGCTGTGAAAATTAAAATATTTTGTAACAGGTGATTATGATTGATTCGCCCCGGGCACTGGCCCTGGATATTAATTAAGGAACTAATGGAGTAAAGAGAAAAAAAGATGGCGGTGCAGATAAGCGATGACCTCGGGTAAGATCGGCAGAAAAAGTTACTTGTTTTTTTTATTCTTGCGGTAAGTTTTGCTTACAACGTTTATTTTTGAATTTTTATGAATATTTAATTCGTTAAATAGTTTAAGGATAAGCTCATAAAGATGGGTGGAAAGATTGTGGCAAATGTAATAGCGATGTGTTCAGATGTGATGAAGATTAATTGATTCTTTATGTTTGGCATACACTAAAAATTGAGATACTTTAGTTTGTGTGTCTCATACGTAGGTTAGAATTTTACCAAAATTATATGTTCTTTAAAAATAAGGTAACTGTTGTTTGTAAATTGGTTAATCTAGCTCTTGTTCATTTTAGTAGTAAATCAATATATTGGTTTAATAAAATAACGCCTTTACAATAAAAATACCTGTGATATTTAAAAGTGTGAGGCCCTTCGAGACGATTATTTAAGAGCGAGAACCGCTTTCTACTGTTCTGTTACATTAGGAAAACGATATATATATGGCTTGCTATACCTATCATTAATATCACAGTACAAAAAAATAATGTTTTATATGATTCGTAGTAAACTGCATTCATCATTTTAAATTACCAGATCAATACAATATTTCATTTGAGAAATTTACTCATAATTCGTAATAAGAATAAAAAAACACGTGTCCAGTGCACTAATTTTATGACGTTTTATAACTTATACTAGCTGTATCCCGCAACTCTATCCGCATAGCGTTTATCGCTATTTCCTCAGAAAATTACAAATTATTCATGTTAAAAAAACCTTATGTTCTTCCCCGGGACTCGGAGTATATCCATGCCAAATAAATAAATAAATAAATGAATATCACGGGACAATGTCACACAAATTGACCTAGTCCCAAACTAAGCTCTAGGCTTGTACTATGGGTACTAGACAACGTTAAAATTACTTATAGAAAACATCTAAGACTCAGGAACAAATAGCCGTGCTCATCACACAAATATCTGCCCTTACCGGGATTTGAACCCAGGACCACTAGCTTCGAAGGCAGCGTCACTACCAACTAGGCCAACGTGTCGTCAAAAATTCGTCAAAATCAATTTAGCGGTTTATCTGCGAAAGCGTAACAAACAGACAGACAGTTACTTTCACATTAATAATATTAGTATAGATAGTGTTGATTTTTCTGCTATCGCTGTCGGCGAGGCCTCGTTCACACCACGTTACGGCGCGCCTTATTAACTGCCTCGGTGGATCGAACACTGAACAAGTGTGAGACGCGTGTAACTATTTATCAATCGCCTAAAACAGGGAATGGCTATTTGTTTTATGGGAAATATTTGGTTGAACGTGTATGGAATTATTATGGTGTTGCTTCATTCGGAGTTACACTATATTTTGGTGTTTTTTTTGTTTTTTTTTTTATGGCATTGAGAAGGCAAACGAGCACACAGAACACCTGGTAGGTGGAAACTGTGACCCATAGACATTCGCATTCACAAGACTGCAAATGCGTTGCCAACCCTGAGGACTAAGATGGAATGCCTCTATGCTAGTTGTTTTACCGGCTGTCTTATCCCCAAACCGGAACACAACAATGCGAACACTGCTGTTTGGCGGTAGGTTAATGGATAAGATGGTGGTAGCGATCCGGACGGATCCTGCACAAGGTTCTACCACCCGCAAATACCCGGTGTAGTTATTGTTTAATGTTTCGACCACATTCTTCTACAGCACTGGACTGGAATGTAGTAAGTAGTTTAGTAGTAGTCTGCCTTCCTAAACCAATAAGCAGTATCTCAGATTCAATAGCCAAAGCAGATTCAATCTTTGCTGTTGGTAATAAGGTTGCATTTATTACAGGATTTTTGTCTGAGATACTGCCATTTGTATTACCAGGGCAGGGACCGGAAAACCCCTTCATTTGATTAACCCTATCGATAGGGTAAGCCTATCATTTGGCTACCCAATCGATGTGGTTACCCTATGATTGTGTTACCTTAACGTTAGGGGAACCCCTTTGAACTAGTTAACCACTTCCATAGAGCTTACCAATTTCATTAGGGTTTCGGTAGTTTAATATTGAAGCGCTTAGCATTAACTGGGTTTTACCCCATTGATCGCCTCTCTCTTTTTTGCGCATTTGGGCGATTTCTGTCTAGCCTGACGTTACTTGCCTTTACTTTATTTAAGTTCGTGTCGGGACGGGATTGAGATGATAATGTTGTTTAATAATTCTTAGTTCATGTTCCCGCCGGAATAATAAAGACGTTTGGCTGCGTGACGGATGGCTGCTTGTGCAAGTACCTACTGCAAAAAGTGCAAGCTATTTTATTATTATAAGTGTACGCGAGAGCTGGTTGACTTTTAAATAATAAATTTTGTTTGATTTGAAAGTATTTTTAACATGGAAACGTACCAGGACGATTCTCAAGAAGAACTAAAAAAATATATCAAGCAAGCTTTAAAACGTAAATACCTATTTAATGTCTTGTTAATTTGAACGTTAGGTAAATAATTACATTTTTGATCATTTCCGTCCGTCCGCAGCCTAGCTCAGAGACTCTTAGTACTGGAAAGCTGTAATTTGGCATGAATATACATATTAGTCACGTCAGCAAAGTGGTGAAATAAAATCTTAAAAGATTTTTTTTTTTTTGTGTACTTACCTCCCCTACACGTAACGTGGGGATGATTTTTTATTTTTCGTCTACCCTATAGTGTGGCATGTTGTTGGGTAGGTCTTTCAAAAATATTGTGGGTTTGTGAAAACAGTTTTTTGATTAAGGGATCTGTTTATGAAATTTTAAGCTTTAATGCGCTAATTTTTGTTAGAGTCAAGTGTCGCCCCCCCCCCCCCCCCGCCCCTACAGCCAAAACTACAAATAATAAAAATCTGAAAAAAATCGTGAATGAAAGCGCATATAACGAATTTTTAAGGAAAACTATCACCACTAAGTAGACATGATTGGTTCTTGAGATACAGGCGACTAGTGTTTATACCTACGAAAATTAGCTAAGACGGCACCAAATAACTTTAAATAGTAAAATAGTTCATACTTGTTGTTTTTAGAGATAGTTTTTGGTGTTTGTAGTATTTATAAGCGGCGTCGGAACCCTACCTGAGCATGGTCCGACATGCTCTTGCCCGGTTTTTTTAAAACATTGGTTTAATAATGGACTGCTGAATGGATGCACTTTAAAAAATTGTACTTAAGTAAATAATGATTTACACTGTATAAATATATGTATAAGTAAATAAGTACCTACCTAAATAATTTTGATCTCAACAATAGTTTCATTAAATAATTAACCTTCTACATTACAATATCAGTTTCAGTGGTGGTAGGACCCTGTGCAGGGTCCGTCCGGATCGCTACCACCATCTTATCCATTAACCACCCGCCAAGCAACTGTGTTCGCATTGTTGTGTTCCGGTGTGGGGATAAGACAACCGGTGAAATTACTAGCATAGAGGCATTCCATCTTAGTCCTCAGGGTTGGCAACGCATTTGAGGTCTTAGGATTATAGTCTTGAGAATTCAAATGTCTATGGATCTCAGATTCCACTTACCATCAGGTGGCCTGAGTGTTCGTGTGCCTTCTCCTTAACATAAAAAAAAAATAAAAAAATATATATATAATTTTGATCACAGCTAGTTTCATTTAATAATAATTAACCTTATATATAACAATAGGTAAACTGTAAAAATATGAAAAATAAATAAATCATTTTGATCATCAACAGTCTCATTAAACAATTGACCTTATATTGAACAATTAGTACATAATTACACTAAAAATATGTACTTAACTATAAACCAGTCTCATTAAATAATCGACCTTATATATGGAACAATTTGTGAATAATGGCTTGCTTACACTTTAAAAACGTAAGTAAATTATTTAGATCGCAGTGATGGTTTAATTAACCCTATACTCGTATAATATAACAATAGGTAAATAGTGATTTACAGCGTACAAAATGTATGTAAATCATTTTGATTTCCTCAACAGTCTCGAAAAGAACAAAGGCTAAATAATGGTTAACATTTGACTCTAACAAAAATTAGCGCTTTAAAGCTGAATATTTCATAAACGGATCACTTAATCGGAAAACTGTTTTTACAAACCCGCAATATTTTTGAAAGACCTATCCAACGACACTCCACACTATGGGGTAGACGAGAAAAAAAAATCATCCCCACGTTACGTGTAGGAGAGGTACCTACACTAAAAAAAATGTTTTTCAAGATTTTATTTTACCACTTTGTTGGCGTGACTAATATGTATATTCATGCCAAATTACAGCTTTATAGTATAAAGAGTATCTGAGCTAGGCTGCGGACGGACGGACGGACGGACGGACGGACATGGCGAAACTATAAGGGTTCCTAGTTTGACTACGGAACCCTAAAAAGCTACTTCTCATTTTACAAATATTTAATATTTATTAATATTAACCGTGTTTATAGCACGACACAATTAATAATGCGCGTATGGAAGCGCTTACACCGTTGATAGAGAGTCTATTATTGCATAATCCGCGCGCCATATTAATTGCGCCCACCTATAACATCGTAATTTGCCTGCGCAAAGCAAGCTTTCCATTTTGTTTTCTTTGAAAATTCGTCGGCGAAACTTTTTAACTGACGATTTTATTTAAAAAATATCTAATATTTCAGATGGAACTAAGAACTTAGCTAACTACGTAGGTAGTATACAATTTATTTAATCGACCCTGATCACTCATTTCTGAAAGTAAACAAACACTTTACGCCAAAATCCACCAAAGTCAGTTGAACCTACAGCCTTAAAAAGCGGCCAAGTGCGAGTCGGACTCGCCCATGAAGGGTTCCGTAGCAGCAAGTAACATAATATAAAAGTTCGTTGTAGCTTTGATCAATGTTTTTATGACGTATTAAAAAAAAACTACTTACTAGATCTCGTTCAAACCAATTTTCGGTGGAAGTTTGCATGGTAATGTACATCATATATTATTTTTACATTTATCATTCCCTTATTTTAGAAGTTACGGGGGGGGGGGACACACATTTTTCCACTTTGGAAGCGTCTCTCGCGCAAACTATTCAGTTTAGAAAAAAATTATAATAGAAACCTCAATATCATTTTTGAATACCTATCCATAGATACCCCACACGTATGAGTTTGATGAAAAAAAAATTTTTGAGTTTCAGTTCTAAGTATGGGGAACCCCAAAAATTTATTGTTTTTTTTCTATTTTTGTATGAAAATCTTAATGCGGTTCACCGAATACATCTACTTACCAAGTTTCCACAGTATAGCTCTTATAGTTACGGAATAAAGTGGCTGTGACATACGGACGGACAGACGGACAGACATGACGAATCTATAAGGGTTCCGTTTTTTGCCATTTGGCTACGGAACCCTAAAAAAACAAGTTCAAAGCAAATCCCAAACAAAACAATGTACATTTTGTGGGAACGATAATTAGGTTTACTATTGTTTGACGTAGCGAACACTGCGACTCTATGACAAAGCCTCGGCCGTCTTCGGCACATTTCGGCTGGCTCACCTCGCCGTCTCGCATGCGCTACTCACCTGCCGCCGCTACCCATTCAATTGTTAGGTAGTGCAATAATAAGTCGAAACACTTGCGCATAGAGATTAAAAAAGCTTGAAACCGTTCGATTAAGTTTAAAAAGGGTAACAGATGATTGGGTATTGGGAATGGGTTAGCGCTTAGTCGAATTAATTGTATCGCTTGGTTGCCCTTTCATTGGACTAAGTCAACGATAGGCTTAGCTCATCCTTGGGGTTTGTAAAAACAAGTCTATCAAATACCCTATCGAAAACCCCTTTAATGCTAAGCGGTTCCGGTCCCTGTACCAGGGCTGTAGTGACCTCGCCTTGGTAGTTAGCGGACAGGAAGACTAAATATTTGTGCGATGACCTTAAACATTTGAAAATTATTAAAAAAAAATAGTTCATTTCCGTGGCTGGCGTGAATAAGTTGATAACTCGTTGAAAAATAATGAAATAATAATGAACTGTAGGCAATTTATTCTAAATACAAATTTAATTAACTTTAAATCTCGACGCCATGCACGGATTTATTCATCAATGTAACGATAGATTAAAAAAAATGATATCACAATGAAGTTGTAGTGATATAATCTATGGATGTGTTGTTGCTAATGTTTTTCTAAAGATTCTTATGTTTTGTTTTGCCCGTTAAGACACCTAAAAATTTAATTATTTTTTTTACAATTAATGGAAAAAGCTTTTGTTTTTTTTTATTAGGTACATATTTAATTGCTTAAGAATTTAGCCACCAATTGTAAATGATATCTCCATCCTTATTCATATAACAAACCGGTACATTATTTATTATGTAGGTAAGTATAGTACTTTCGTCCGCGTAGATATTCATTAGAATTCCTTCGGGAACTTAAATTTTCTAGGATAAAAAGTAGCCTTTGTGTTAATCGAGGGTATAAGCTATCTTCATTCTAAATTTCATCCAAATTCGTCCAGCAGTTGCTTTGTGAAAGAGTAACCAAACATCCACTCATCAATCCATACAAACTTTCTCATTTCTGACTTTCCCGGTGGATTTTTCAATTATTTTTGCATCTTTTAAGCCTTCCATGGACTTTGACAAACATATTAAAACCAAAATCAGCCAAATCGGCCCAGCCGTTCTCGAGTTTAAGCGAGACAAACGGACAGCAATTGATTTATATATATAAGGATGTGTAAAGTGTATAAATATGTCTAGATATAACCAACATACACACCTTATAGTTCCTAGCTCGTCTCATTTTCTATTGACCTAAGGTCCCTTGTAAGATCGGGGTTCACCTAACAGAAACTCGGCTAAATGCGTAAAGGCACACCTTCACTAGTAAATGGTGCGATATAGCTCCTGATTTCATCTGGAACGAAATACTTCAAAACATATTTTTTTATATCTATATCTACATACTTGTACATACAGACATAACATCACGCCTTTATTCCCAAAGTGGGGTGGGCAGAGCTACAGAAATACCAACAACTCTAAAAAGACTTATTGATAATTCTATAAACTCCTTTTTTCACAAAAACTGGCTAAGATGTTTACCAGTGTATTAGTGACAGGTTGCAAGCCCATCGCCTAACAGTACATACTACAAGCCCCTATTCTCTTAGTCGCCTCTTACGACATCCACGGGAAGACATGGAGTGGCACTATTCTAACCCGGCAATCACACGGTTTTCAAGAAAAGGAGATACTAGTTCTGAATTGGACAAAATTTGGTTAAACAAATAAAATGTGAATATTAAATTAACGAATTAATACGGACTCTCCCTGTGTTTTTTTAAACTTTAAAGTGTTTATTCTTGCATAATCAATATAGTTTTAAAGTCAATTCTGCTCGAGAAAAACGTGTTAAATGATCCGTAATCTTTACATCGCTCGTTTTCTTAAAACGTTAATTTTGCACGTAAGAAGGCGACATTTCAACTTTTTCTTACCCTCTTTTTCTTATACATTTAACGTATCCAATAAAGGAGACGCAACTTAAATATTTTGACAAGTAACTGCCAAGTGAATTGCGATTATAAAGATAATATCTTCGCTTGCACTGCACTCAATCTTACCGCTAAGTTGCAGTAATTTGCGGCACTTTACTGCATTACTGCAACAATGATTGTTCGCATCGGGACAAGGTATCATTGAACTTGATGCACTTTGATTAACTGCACTTTTAGCCGATTGGGTTAGACATGGTAAATGAGTAAGGTTTTATTACTATTTATGGTTAGAAATATTTCTTAACACATAATTATACCTAAGGCACGAGACTGACGATGCGGTTGGCCTAGTTGTTATTGAACCTACCTTCGAAGCTAGCGGTCCTGGGTTCGACTCCCAGTAAGGACAAATAATATTTGTATGATGATAAATATTATTCTATTACACGCTTTTTATTAACTTACAATGTATTTATGTGTAATATTATTTAACTACACACATATCATAAGTCCTCTATTACGCGTTTAAAACCCGTAGGAAATGATTTTTCTTGTCCGTGGTAGTAGGTAAAATTCCTACTGTAATATTATTACAGTATAAATTTTGGTAAGGTTATGAGTTTAAATTTGGAACACCTGTCAAAACTCAAGAGGGTCTCTATTCTAGTATTCATAGATATTAAAACTGTTATCGACTCGAAACGTCAATTCAGTATGTTTTTAGGGTTCCGTAGCCAAATGGCAAAAAACGGAACCCTTATAGATTCGTCATGTCTGTCCGTCTGTCCGTCCGTATGTCACAGCCACTTTATTCCGTAACTATAAGAGCTATACTGTGGAAACTTGGTAAGTAGATGTATTCGGTGAACCGCATTAAGATTTTCATACAAAAATAGAAAAAAAACAATAAATTTTTGGGGTTCCCCATACTTAGAACTGAAACTCAAAAATTTTTTTTTGATCAAACTCATACGTGTGGGGTATCTATGGATAGGTATTCAAAAATGATATTGAGGTTTCTATTATAATTTTTTTCTAAACTGAATAGTTTGCGCGAGAGACGCTTCCAAAGTGGAAAAATGTGTGTCCCCCCCCCCCGTAACTTCTAAAATAAGGGAATGATAAATGTAAAAATAATATATGATGTACATTACCATGCAAACTTCCACCGAAAATTGGTTTGAACGAGATCTAGTAAGTAGTTTTTTTTTAATACGTCATAAAAACATTGATCAAAGCTACAACGAACTTTTATATTATGTTACTTGCTGCTACGGAACCCTTCATGGGCGAGTCCGACTCGCACTTGGCCGCTTTTTTTAATATAAAACGCACGGCGTTTGATCTTCAGTGGCTAGAGAATAGGGACTTCATTCGTTTGTCTATGATTTAAAAAAAAACATGCGCCTTGACGGAGGATCGGAATGCCGCCATTATCGTTGTCATATGTTTGTTGGTTTTTTGCTGTTACGAAAGTAGGATAATTCTAAACTTATGATATGTGTGTACATAAAGTAGTGTATGCAACTGTATATAATTAGGCCTTAAAACACTCGTGTGATCCTATAATGAAACTCGCTATCGCTCGTTTCATAAAACTATACTCATAGTTCAAGGCCTCATATTTGGGCGTTTTCCAAATTTAACTTTTTCCATTTCGTCACGAAAATTAGCTATACATTTTAGATACGTTAATTTTCGTGACGAAATGAAAAAAGTTAAATTTTTCGTAATTTTGTCTTTAACGATGTACACTTTTTTTGGAAAACGCCCATTTACCGTTACATAAACTACGATTTTGAACCACAATAGACCGCGTTTATCCTACTTAACTTTAGCCCATCTTGCTTCGATATCGTCATCTTACGGTTTACGTTTTGACAGTAACGTAACATACACACGACACGTGTTGACGACACGTTGGCCTAGTTGGGAGTGACCCTGCCTCCGAAGCCAGCAGTCCCAGGTTCAAATCCCGGTAAGGGCAGATATTTGTGTGATCAGCACGAGTATTTGTTCAAGTCTTGGATGTTTTCTATGTATTTAAGTATTTATTTCTCTATCTAAGTATTTTTATTATTTTATTTATTTAATAAGTACAATATTAAAAATAAAATTACATACATTGTCCCACAAAACTGGACTAACAGTTTGACTGTGGGAGCGGCAGTCTCTAGGTAAGGCTTAAATTAATTAAATAGCAGAACTATGCTGTACACAGTGACAGTACGAAACAAATAATATTATATAAGTAAATCTAGGTAATGCTTTTTTAATAGTCTCTTGAATTTATTCTTATTTTTCTCACGTCTAATGGCTTCAGGCAAACTATTGAGTAGGTATGGGATACGCTCGTTGTCTAGTACCCATAGTACAAGCCTAGAGCTTAGTTTGGGACTAGGTCAATTTGTGTGACATTGTTTCGTAATATTTATTTATTTTATTTATTTATTTATATACATGTATGTGCGGGTCAAATCTTACAAGGAAAGTTTGACCACTTCCCGGGGACCGATTGAGCTGAAATTTGGTATACCTACGTAACTTCGATGACATTACAATTACTTATAACGCATCATCGATCTGGTCTGACGATGGAGTCGGGCGGTGGCGACTGGATCTCCATTATTAGGGTTCCGTAGCCAAATGGCAAAAAACGGAACCCTTATAGATTCATCATGTCTGTCTGTCTGTCCGTCCGTATGTCATAGTCACTTTTTTCCGAAACTATAAGAACTACACTGTTGAAACTTGGTAAGTAGATGTATTCTGTGAACCGCATTAAGATTTTCACACAAAAATAGAAAAAAAAACATAAATTTTGGGGGTTCCCCATACTTAGAACTGAAACTCAAAATTTTTTTTTCATCAAACCCATACGTGTGGGGTACCTATGGATAGGTCTTCAAAAATGATATTGAGGTTACTAACATCATTATTTTCTAAACTGAACAGTTTGCGCGAGAGACACTTCCAAAGTGTTGAAATGTGTGTCCCCCCCCCCTGTAACTTCTAAAATAAGAGACGGATAGAACTAAAAAAAATATATGATGTACATTACCATGCAAACTTCCACCGAAAATTGGTTTGAACGAGATCTAGTAAGTAGTTTTTTTTAATACGTCATAAAAACATTGATCAAAGCTACAACGAACTTTTATATTATGGTACTTGCTGCTATTTAAATTTGTAATATAGTATCTAATGTTGTATATGTAATGGTACGGAACCCTTCGTATGCGAGTCCGACTCGCACTTGGCCGGTTTACTTTAGATTCACCGTCGTTGGACTCATTAGGTCGGTCTTAATGAGCAGTAAATGACTTTGAAAAGAAATAAGTACCTAAATACAGTCGGCAGCAAAAGCTTGTCCCAAAGATGTTTTTAAAAAGAAACCTTTTTAAATATCGATACGAACATCACTACCAGTACAGACTGTGGCATTTCATGTATTTGGGTCATAAACACTGTTAATAACAAAAGTTGTCTTTCCTGTGGTCAATATTTCCTGGTGTCCATAGGTGAATCAACTTTTAAAGTCCTCCTTTTCTACACGCTAATAAAAACTTACTAGAATATGTGAGATTGATAATGGTTTACACATGTTAAAATTAGATGATCAGATTTTCGGATTTCACTATTCATAATCATAAACCAATTCTATAATTTTGTAAAAACATGGTAACGCAGTGGAAAATGCACGTTTTTCATACAAAACCCGGGGACAACGTCGTCCCCTGCGTTACCTGATATATTTGTGTAAATCATAGAAGAATTTTTAAAATTGTCAGCTAGAAAGTAAGTTTAATTGTCTGATTTATTCAATATATAGACCACATCAAAAAAAAAAATTGCATTCTACCAAATTAAGGTGACATAGTGAGACATGTCGAAAATTGGGGAGTACCTTAAAAGTTGATTCACCCAATATATGGATATGGATATGGATATTAGTTATTTTTTGATAGGTCTAAAGCAGTCCTGTCACCGTTTATGCGGGAATGGGCTTAGCCAGAATTTTAGGCTTTTCCAGCGTGTCCACAAGAAAGACGATAATCTAAATCTATGTATGACCCATTTAGAGTTGTCAAACTGATTTGCCTTGAAAAAAATTTACTTGATAAAAGTTGTATTTAAGTGAGTATGTTCAATTGCATATAAAATTTTTAGACCAC
The DNA here is from genome assembly GCA_949316455.1 of Acleris holmiana. Lineage (NCBI taxonomy): Eukaryota > Metazoa > Arthropoda > Insecta > Lepidoptera > Tortricidae > Acleris > Acleris holmiana. The sequence continues at coordinate 20,999,662 of OX438768.1, read as the reverse complement.
AAATAAATCGCATCGAGCTTCATTCTAGGGTTCCGTACTCGAAGGGTACTAACGGGACCCTATTACTAAGCCTCGGCTGTCCGTCCACCCGTTCCGTCTGTCTATCATCGGGCTGTATCTCGTAAACCATAAAAAAAAAACAGGGGTTAATCACACATCTATTGACCATTCCCAAACTAAGCAGGCTTATAAATACTTAAATGCATAATTTTAACGTCTGAGACTCAGGAACAAATAAATACTCGTGTTCATCACACAAATATTTGCCCACACGACTCGGGGCCGCTAGCTTTGAAGGCAGAGTCACTACCAACTGAGCCAACGCATCGTCTAATAACTATACACTTTAAATTTCCAGAAAGTAAGCATTCTAAGCTGCTTTAGTAACAAATAATAAAAAAATTGAAACAACAGGGCGAGTTGGTGTGCGACTCACACTGGGCCGGTTCTTTTTTCGTATCTGTAATCAATTTAAACTATAACATCGTAAATAAAATCTTATCTCCAGCCGTAACTAGTAAGAGTACGTTAACGCATATCCAATTTTACTTCCACAAATTCTAATAATTCTATTTCTGTTTCGTATAAAACAATCATAAACATTTTTATTACATTCTTATCGCTAACGAAGTCTAAATTATGTCTTATTTGCTTGTGTATAATAAACCTTAATAGTATGAGGATAAGGTAGGGTATTTTCTGACTTAAACGGTTCATGTTGATTTCGACAACAAGTTAGTATCGTTATAGTAAATCATTAGTAATGCTAAGAATAACGCTAAATAGTGTAAAAAAAGCATGAAATTAAATTTACACTTAGGTTCCGTGAATGTACTCGTATTTACATACGTACATACAATAACGTCATTCCCAGAGTGGGATAGGCAGAGAGAGCTACAGAATTACCAATAATTCTAAAAAAATCTTGTTAATTTTGCAACCACATTTTGCACAATCAGGCTAAGATGTTTTACCAGTGTAGTGACATTTTATAAGCCCATCGCCTAACAGTACTACCAACATAATATTCCCTTAGTCGCCTCTTACGAATCCACGGGAAGACATGGAGTGACACTATTCTAACTCGGCAACCACAGGGATAAAAAACTATTTAGTGAAACTAAATAGTTTCCTTTCTCTGGGTCTACTTTGAGACGCGGTTCGTCTTTGGTGACCTAGCCTACGAAGCAAGCAGGGTTCGGTTGCCAGTAAGGGCAAATATTGTTAAAAGAACAATTATGTTCCTGAGTCTTGGGTGTATTCTATGTACTTGTTTCCTGGTATAAATATGTATAACGTTAACGTACTAGGTTAATTTTAATTGTTTGCGATTACCACCAGATATTTATTTATTAAATTTAAACTCACAACATTTACTTAAAAACACACACACGTAAAAAACATTGTTCTTATTTTACGGTAAAACAATGTGTATCCTTGATAGGTGAGATAGTTGAGAGGAAATGTTTTATCTCGCTTAATAATAAAAAACCAATTAAGTTACATTGTAAAATCGTGTGTATTTAAAAAGTCAGAGTTTTGTAAATTAATTGATATAATGATAAACATGGTGATTAAATGTTATTTTAATAAAATATGTCTTACTGTAATCATAAGAAAAACATTATAAATAGGGAAATACTGTCAGTGTCTGTAGCACTATAATGCCATAGGACTGCGTTTCCACCAGAGTTGTGCGAGGAGCGGTATGCGAGGATCTTGACAACATGGTGAACAATAAAAAACATTTTATATTGTAAAAAAGTTTGCCTCACGCTCTTAGCAAAATAAAATTCTTTTTAAGGTGCTGAGGTAAAAAAGTATTTTATAGATAAGCTGTATCATTTAAATGATGGTTTAAAATGTCAAGTCAGTCGATCAACTACTTTATTGTAGCAAGCACAAAAACATGGAGGCTGCATTTTTACTTAAATAATTAATCTGGGTGGTGAGTATCTTAACACAGCGCTGCGTCGATCTCAAAGGTGAAGTTTTATCCGGCAAGTTTAAGAAATCCCGTCGGAGCGTACAAAACACATTTTAGCACGTGCCTTCTTAATAAGGCAGCAGGCAGGTGAGTCGAGTTCAGTGTCGTATACAGCTGCCTAATTAAGAACGCACGCGCTAAAATGTGTTTTGTACGCTCCGACGTGACTTAATAAACTTGCCGGATAAAACTTCACCTTTGAGATTGACGCAGCGCTGTGTTGAGGGATTCACCACCCTGTATGTTTTAAGGGTCAATTCTTGTTAGCGTTTCTTTTTACACGATTACCCTTACTTAACCTATATCTAAGAAATTATTGAGAGCTTGATAGCATTTTTTATTAGAATTTTCTTCGGCATTAGATTAAGGAACCCTAAACTCGTATCGGATCCGTGTGCTTTAATAGCTGTAGCTATTTACTCCATGGTTACTCGTTAAGGCATATCGATTTTCCAATAATATTTAACTTTGTTAAATAGTTTAGGTAGAAATAGTTCAAGCATATTCACTAGCGTTTGTTCACGAGTTCATTAAATATCAAATCGTTGGTTGAGTTTTTTAAAGAGGATGACACCTCCCCGAATAAACCATTTTTTATTCCTTTTTCTTCAGCTCGAAAGTGTATCCAGTGGTGCTAGACAAGTTGCATTCGACACTCGCTAGCGATTATGTTTCGATTGAAAAATATATGGAATTGACGTAAGTGTCACGTTACTATCTCGGTGGCTTACATCAATTCCATACATTTATCAATCGAAACATAATCGCTAACGATTGTCGAATGCAACTTGTCTAGCACCACAGTATAGTTCTAAACGCTTTACTCGTAAATGAAAGGCCTATCTTCACTTAAGCTCTGACAGTGACATTTTGATGCGTTTTTGCCAGAGCAATTACAGAGTGACACACTAATGACGTTTTACCAGAAAGTGGGGAAAACTCTAGTCATGGACGTTAATTTGGGCTTGATTGATTTTCTGATTGGATTGGTAAACTATGGAGAATCAAGGCGTATAGGCGATAGCAAATACAAGTTGTGAGTTATGAAATCACTAGTGAGGCCCACCAATTTGACTATACCAGCAACGAAATAAAGTTCAAATTACCTTTGCTCGTGTCATTTTCTATTTTGAAACGAATTAAAATGAACTTTAAACTCGTTAAAGTGCTGTCTTCATTTTACTATAGATATATCTATTAGAATAGAGTTGGGTAGCCCCCTTGTGGTTGCCGGGTTAGAATAGTGCCACTCCATGTCTTCCCGAGGATGTCGTAAGAGGCGACCAAGGAATAAGGGCTTTTAATACTGTTAGGCGATGGGCTTGCAACCTGTCACTAATACACTAGTAAATTTCTTGGCCTGATTGCGCTAAGCGTGGTTTCAGAAGTATAAACACGCTACACCACGACACGCTAGCCTAGTTGGTAGCCTAGTAGCCCCTGCCTTCGAAGCTAGGGGTCCTGGGTTCAAATCCCGGTAAGGGCAGATATTTGTGTGATGAGCACGAGTATTTGTTCCTGAGTCTTGGATGTTTTCTAAGTATTTAAGTATATATTTCCATATATAAGTAAGTTTATCGTTGTTTAGTACCCATAATACAAGCCTAGAGCTTAGTTTGGGACTATTTCAATTTGTGTGACAATGTCCTGTGATTTATTATTTATTATTTTTATTTTAAAAACAAGTATTTTTTGAGTGGTTGGTATTACTATCCCAGCTCTGCTTACCCCACTCTAGGAATGAAGGCGTTTATGAAACTTAGTTTAAAACTATACTGATTGAACTAGCTTTCCTTTTCAAAAAACACGTCTAAATTGGTCAATCCATTTGGGAGCTACGATGCTATACACAGACATACACACACATACACAGAATTGCAGATACACAATTGTTAAAACGATAACTCTCCTCTAATTTTTTGGGGAGGTTAAAAGGGAGATTAGAAGTGAAAACTGACACTATTAGCAATACAATTTATAACATGCTTTTAATTTTGAGGTTATATTTTTTACTTGGATGACAGCTGTCAGGATTGATTCAATATCTTCATTTTACTATAGAATATAACAGATTTAGTTTAAAAAAAAAAAGTAGCTTGGATTAGTGGGGCGATAGCCTTTCCCTCGGTTTTCCAACTCTGTCAGTCCATCTCTGACCAGTCGCATCTAAATCGTCCCGCCTCCTTCGCATAAAACTACCAAGGCGCCCCTTTTAAAAAAAAGATTAACATTTTTTACAGCCTTGTTTGCACGTAAATACTTCCGTATCAATGCTCTTCCTATTTAAGCCTCAGTTTAAATATTATCTCTTAATATAATCGCTGTAACGCTCAAATTCAACCGATCAATGATAGTGCAAAATATAATGAACATTCATTCAAACATGATTTATAACTAACTGCAAAAAAAACACACACGAAAATCTGTTTTTAACTCTTAGCTTTAGGTCGCCTATTTATGCGCAAATAATTGCACTTGTAACGTTATAGACATTAAAGCTATGAATTGTCAAGTAGTTGCAATGCTTTAGAATTTTTTTAAACACCGGCCCCAGGGTTGCCTCGTAATTGAAACCGGCTGATGCGTGAAATCTGTACAATGAAGGGACTAATTTTAAAGAAGATTATCGCCCTGAGCTCGTCGATCGAAGCGATGATAATAAAACATGGATCGTGATAAACTTTAGGGATGCCAACGATTTAGAAAAAAAAAAACACGGGACAATGTCACTCAAATTGACCTAGTCTAAAATTAAGCCAGGCTTGTGCTGGTACAAGACAACAATAAACATACTTATATAGAGTAAAACATACTTAAGTACATAGAAAACACCCAAGACTAAGGAACATATACTCGCGCTCATTACAAACATCTGCCTATTTATTGCGCATAGTACAAGTTTAAAACTAATTGTAGACAAGGTCAATTTGCTATTTAACTCTTATTAATAATATGATTTAGATTATTTATATTATTATTGCAGTGGACACTAGCTGACTACAGGAATGACACGATGATATTGGCGATAAAATATTTTTTTTAAAATAAAAGTGCTAAATTTTATGCCATTTTCTAATTTATTAATCGGTCAAGTGAACCAAAAATCTAATGTAATACGTACATACATAACATCACGCCTTCATTCCCACAATGGGGTAGGTAACTCTAAAAAGACTGCATGTTAATTCTGTAACCACATTTTGCACCAACAGGCTAAGATGTGTAACAGTGTATTAGTGACAGGTTGCAAGCCCATCGCCTAACAGTACTACAAGCCCTTATTTCCTTAGTCGCCTATTTAGACGATATTCCCGGGAAGACATGAAGTGGCACTATTCTTACCCGGCAACCATTACGGCATTATTGACTATTGTAATACTTAACTAATATTAATACTAATAATTTCATCTTAAAAAATTAAATAATTTTCCAAATAATATGAATCAAGAGTCAACCCTAACATGCTCGACATTGACACAAAGCGATTTGTCAAGATTCTTTTTTTAAGGCATCTTAACATTTTTTTCTGACAGCGATATACTTGTTTGCTTTTTTAAAAGAGTTTATTGAGTATCTTGCTCGCCTAAAAGATTAAGCCATCTATTGAAAACACGACTAAAAAAACCCATGTTGTCAACTAGATAAAGTAAAAGTGAACCAAGTAAGTATAGTTTAGGGTTCTAACCGCTGTATGTACCAAGTACTCAGAAACCTTAGGAAAGTAAAAACAGGACCCTATTACTTAGACTCCACTGTCCGTCTGTCTGTCTGTCACCAGGCTGTATCTCATGAACCGTGATAACTAGACAGTTGATTTTTTTTTGCACTTAGGGCTATGAAAAATTGATGATAGCCGATTCTCAGACCTACCCGATATACACACAAAATTTTATTAAAATCGGTCCAGCCGTTTCAGAGGAGGTCAATAACGTACACAGTGACACGAGAATTTTATATATTAGATATATTTCTGTTGCCGCTATAACAACAAATACAAAAACATAATATAATAAATAAAAACATAATTTTTTTTTTTTTTTTGCTCGATGCTTATAACTACAACGGGTAGACTAATATAGTGTCTAATGTTGTATATATAATAGTACGGAACCCTTCGTGCGTTAATCCAACTCGCACTTGGGCGGTTGTTTGTTTTTTTTTTTGAAAAATCGCCACTAAGCATCGACTTAATCGTTATTAACTGACTCCGAGTTTGCTCGTGAGATCTGATTTTATTAATACCCTGATTATCTGAGAGTTACACTTATCACAAAGCTAAAATATATGTGTTATCTGGTTTTTTTTTTATATAAAAGAAAGAAAAAAAGATAATAAGAAGACTTTATTCAGCCACAATAGATACAAATAGTGAGCTGTAGTAGCTTCTTATCTCGCGCGATGCGGCGCACGGTAACCGACCGAAATATGTTTTTTTTTTTTTTTTTTAATGATACGGAGAAGGCACACGAGCACTCAGGCCACCTGATGGTAAGTGGAATCTGAGACCCATAGACATTTGAATTCTCAAGACTAAAATCCTAAGACCTCAAATGCGTTGCCAACCCTGAGGACCTACGATGGAATGCCTCTATGCTAGTAATTTCACCGGTTGTCTTATCCCCACACCGGAACACAACAATGCGAACACTGTTGCTTGGCGGGTGGTTAATGGATAAGATGGTGGTAGCGATCCGGACGGACCCTGCACAGGGTCCTACCACCACTAAACACTACTAATGTTGCTTGTCAATGCTTTGTATTAATTGTGTTTAATCTTAAATATAACCTTAACTTTTAAAACACTCAGAGAAAAGGACAGAGCTATATAACTGCCATAACTCTGTTCTTTATGCTCAGACAGAGAAATAACAAGTTTATTTATTACAGTCACCTCGTCCGTATGGATGTAGGGCTTAATTGTCTTAGTCTAGATGACGACAACACTAGTGCATAAAACGCGTATACCCAGCATAAAGAAGGACTTTACGAGCATGAGAAGTGAAAATAAATTTTTATACATACATACATACATAACATCACGCCTTCATTCCCAGAATGGGGTAGGCAGAGCTACAGAACTACCAATAACTCTAAAAATACTTAATTATAATTCTGTAACCACATTTTTCACAATCAGGCTAAGTTTACTAGGTGTAGTTGCCGGGTTACGAGTAGAATAGTGCCACTCCATGTCTTCCCATTGATGTGGTTAGAGGCACTAAGGAAATAAGGGCTTGTAGTACACGGGAGACACACGGGATCCAAAAAAAACAGAGTTGTTTTTTATTAAAGCTAAACATTTACCTAAGGGTCTTTTTAGTTTGTTTATTAATACATCTGTCTTCATTGTTAGGTTCAGTGGCATAGCTCAAGCCTAGTAATGGCCTCAAATTCTTTTAATGTCAAACAAAATGATTCAAACAGCGTGCCTATGAAGCGTGCCGAGGGCGATGACACACGGCAAGGTGATAATTATAAATGATTATATTTTGGCGTGCCCTAACTTAAACTGGTTAGTTTCTTATATTAATTACACATAAACACTTAAAGAGCCTAATTGAAAAATAATATATTCCAATTTGCACCTTGCCTTTACTTTCATTTTAACGTGACTTGAGGGTTATTGTGGTTTATAGCAAATAACCTGTGACTTAGATTTGAGCATGGCTTGCTAATTGATGTAAATAAATAAAATTTTCTAGAAAATTTCACTAATTAATTAGCATGAATTACCTAAAAAGTTTTTTCCTATACCGTAAATTGGGGCAAATAGGGACTAAGGGGTAAATATGGGCACAGAAAAAGTATTTAAAAATTACGTTACGTTCTCTCTCATAATAACCTATGCTTCATTTTAGCTTGTGTCCCTGTTCACCCCAGTTACCGGTAAGCCATACACTCGGGTGTTATGTAGACACTATTAAAATCACAATTTGATAGTGTCGTCTATGAATATGTTTAAAACCGAATTTTATTGCGAAGCCCAAATTTTCTCGCAGTTGACGACTTGACAGACTGATTTTTTGAAGCCGTTACAAAATATATTTATACAAATATTGCTCGTTTAAAAGTATTGTTGATTATGAAATATTTCTCTATATTTCTACTTTGATACACAAATTCATACGTTAAACTTTGAATATCAATGAAAAAAAACACAATGTCTACACGAACAAAGTCGCGGGGTAAAGTTAGACAAATAATTCCAGCAATTCACAATCTGAATAACCTAAAACATACTCGTGACTCACAAGTCACCAGAAGCGTAAACTAACCGTATCTGCGCAAACGCAGACAGTAACACGTTGTGCGCAATGACATCCCTCTTGCGATCCCCGATAACACACATACAGAACCACGGTACTTTGAAACAATTTTAGTTGGATCTCTGATCACGTTGCAATTGTTTAAAATCGTATATCATATTAAACTGGTTGGTGAAACTGCTGGCCAGTAAGTCCTGATATTTGAATTGGAAATGCTGTTTGGAAACAAAGGGTCAAACAATTTTGGTTCAATGGTAAGTCTATGGGGTAGTGGTAAAGAATAAGACCGCAATACAATGTTGTATTGAAATTATTGCCTATTTTATTGCTTTGTGATGTTTTATTCGAGAATTGGTGTTTGAAAATTCTGCTTGAAGTGTCTGGTTGGATTTGAAACAGCAATGATATAGTGGGTGAATATAACTAAAATCTGTATTTCACGCTGGTCAAAAAGATAAGGGGTGTTGTATATAATTTACGAGTGTAAGAGTGAAATAGTTCGTGAAATACAATTCGTAATCATACGTATTTGTGCTGATGGAAAATAAGCTAAAGTGATTACGAGTACATTCTGTTTTTAATAAAATGTAAAATATCAAAGATTTTCGTTAAACAAAATCAACAAAACATTTTGAAATTAATCCAGTCTATTTTAACATGACATCTGGGTACATACAATACTAGCGACCCGCCAGCGGCTTCGCCCGCTGCATTTTTTTTCTTGTATTTTTTTTATGTTAGTATGTTTTTAATAAAAAATATCCTATGTTACTTCTAGTACCTCCCAGATTATGTGTACAAAGTTTCATGATGATTCGTCAAGTAGTTTTTGCGTGAAAGCGTAACAAACATCTACGCTTTCACATTTATAATATTAGTAAGGATTTAGGATAAAATACATTCATAGAACGTAGTTCTAAAGAAAGATACCCATACATTTCGTATTAACTAGGATACAAGCGTAAGTCGTAACCTGCGGGCCTATTATGGTCGTACTGTGGTCGTTAATAGAATATTTGTTACTTTCTAACCAGTATGTAAGTGCGAGAGTGACGGATGCTTTGTCCACTTTGATAAAGGCGACCATACCATGGGCCCTGTATTTTAGACGTACAGTTGCCGAGAAATATCATTTCATGCAATAAGAAAACAACGAAATAGGTAACTGTTTTTTTTATGTCAAGGAGAAGGCACACGAGCACTTAGGCCACCTGATAAGTGGAATCTGAGACCCATAGACATTTGAATTCTCAAGACTACAATCCTATGACCTCAAATGCGTTGCCAAACCTGAGGACCAAGATGGAATGCCTCTATGCTAGCAATTTCACCGATTGTCTTATCCCCACACCGGAACACAACAATGCGAACACTGTTGCTTGGCGGGTGGTTAATGGATAAGATGGTGGTAGCGATCCGGATGGACCCTGCACAGGGTCCTACCACCACTAAAACTTTTAACCTAGCAGAAAAGTCCGCCGAATTTTAAGTTGCAAAAATCTTGTTAACCTACGAAGACGTCATCAATATCCAAAATGATCTCTAGATCATCAAAAACACCATCTGCCGGGTACGCCCAATTTTTCCATACAACGCTACCATTTATTATAATAAGCCGCGGAATTACGCTATAATTTATCATAAAACACTTCTATTTACGTAAAAAACACGTACCTAAAGAACTTCGTAACACAGAAGCCCCTTACTCCAACTCTCAATTTTATTGAAGACAAGGCAAATGTAATTCTATGTTTTAACTCATAGTGTTGCAAACGTAAAGTTTCGAATTTTGACTTGTCATTTCATGCTTTTGAAAGACTTACGATTATTAACAGGATAAAAATGGAGTATGTGCTGTTGATGCTAAAAGTATTTAAGTCGTTTTGAGAGCGAATTGTAAATGAACAGGTTTTTTACCGAGTAATGTGTCGGAATTATTATTCTACTCGTGTTTAAGATTTGGTCGTATACCGAGTTACAATAAGAAAGATAATGACGGCTACTCTGTGATAGTTCGACATTTTTTGTCGTGTTCATGATCAAAACAAAAGGCTATAAAATACTCTAAATTCAAAATTGATTGTTGCAACGCGTCAAAATTAAGATTACGATCTAGTTTTATTATACACAATTTAGTAGCTGTTTCTGGAGATTTTTTGGCATCTTAGTTTTATCAAGTTGACACAATATGTATTTTTTCAACAATATTCTTACGACAAATGTTTCTACAATATTCTTAAGACAAATGGTTTAAGGTTTTTTGTTATAGACGCTTGTTCTGAGAAGGCGATCAAAAAATTCTCTAGCCCGATGTTTTGTACAAAACTTTTGACTTATTAGTGTAGGGATTAGTTTAGAAATATTGATTAAAATAAGTTTAGTGATGTCGATTACCTTTGTTACATTTTTTCAAGTCTTAAACCTACTTAATGAAAGCATGTTTCAGTGTACTTAGATAATTTGGAACTTTAATATTCATTAACTGACTTTTTAGGGTTCCGTAGTCAAACTAGAAACCCTTATAGTTTCGCCATGTCCGTCCGTCCGTCCGTAGCCTAGCGCAAAGACTATTAGTACTAGAAAGCTGCAATTTGACCAGAATATGCATATTAGTTACGTTAACAAAGTGGTACAATTAAAAGTAAAAAAAATTTTTTTTTAGGGTACCTACTTACTACACGTAACGTGGGGATGCTTTTTTTGTTTCTCATCTACCCTATAGTGTGGGGTATCGTTGGACAGGTCTTTCAATTATGGGTTTGTGAAAACAGTTTTTCGATTAAGTAATCCGTTTATGAAATATAAAGCGCTAATTTTTGTTAGACTCAAGTGCAAAAATCAAAATCTGAAAAAAATCCTTAACGAAAGAGCATATAACAAATTTTAAAGGAAAACTATCACGACTAAGTAGATATCATTGGTTCTTGAGATACAGGCGATTAAAGTGTTTATACCTACTAAAATCATCTAAGGCGGCATCAATTGACTTTAAATAGAAAATTAGTTATTACTTGTTCATTTAAAGTACTTAACGGCTTCGGAACCCTACACTGAGCAGGGTCCGACATGCTCTTGCCCAGTTTTTTCTTATCATGTTTTTATTGTTTGGCTCAGAGCCATTTTATTATTTAAAAAGGTCGCTTGTGTTTTTTTACGCGCTGTAGTTGATTTAAGGTCAGTTTTTTTTTATAAATTATAAAATAACAAATAAATCGCCATCTTAACTTGACTTATTAAAAGTTTTGTATTTGTAAGGCCGCCGGCGTTTTAGCGTACTTTTAAACTTAGCCGGGCTGCAGCTTGAGAGACTGTTGAGTGCGAAATAAAAAGTTGTTTTTTAATTAGCACAAGATTTCGTTCATTTTCTTCTATAAAGTTTACGTTTTAGTATAGCTACTTAAAGTATTACTAAGTTTCAACTGCCTTAACTCAAGTAACCCAAACGAACAGAAAACATGCATATTTATTACTTAATTAAATTAAACTCACTCATCAAAATTCACGACACGGTAGTTAGTGAATCGCTACCACCATTCCTAACCTACCACCAATCAGGAGTAGTCACATTGTTGGCTTCAGGTGTGAGAATAGGTCAATCGGCGAAATCGATAGCGTAAGCGGTAAGTATATTTTCTATCTTGTCAATAAGGTTGGCTACGCGTTTGCGGTTTTAGAATTGTAGTTTTGAGAATGTTAATGTCTTGAGTTTCTGATCCCACTTATCGTCAGGTGGCCTGGGTGCTTGTTTGCCTTCTCCATATTATAAAAAGACACCTATCATTGTCTAATTCTGCTCTGCTAACACAAATGGCAGTATCTCAGACAAAACTCCTGAAGCAAATGCAATCTTATTTCCAGTAGGATAGGATTGGCATTGGCTACTAAAATTGAGATACTGCTTATTGTTTTGTTGTGTTGTAATTGTATTACATCTGTACCCTCCTCATCTAAATTCTACAACAATTCCTCTACTTTTCAGGCTGTCCGTCCATGAAACTCCCTTCCTGTGGAGCTGCGGCGGCTAAATCTTTACTTATCTTTAAGAAACTTCTTCATGAACACTTTTTGTCGCAGTTATAATTGTATTGTCTCAGTACATTTATCTCACTATATTTCACTATGCATTTCTGTCGTGTGGCTGTTTTTTGGCCATGATGAAGATGTATTGATATTTATTTATTATTATCTATTTATTTATGTAATTCATTATAATGTATTAATTTGTATTAGTTTGTATTTGATTATCTATTTATTCGTTTGGTAAGCGTACAGGTATATTGTGTTTTATACCTAGCATAGTAATCCTTGTTACTGTTCGAAATTAGTCTGCACCACCTACTATGTAAATTGTTTTAACTTGACACCTTATCCCTTCTAAGGTTGTCTGGAAGAGATCGCTAATCAGCGAAAAGACCGCCTGTTGTTTACCTGGGTTTTTTAAATTATGCTATTGCTCTGTAATGTTTTTGTTTGGCGGACAATAAAGTGTTTTGTTTTGTATTGTACTCGTATTGTATTGCCTTAGGAGCGCAGTAAGATCAGCATACGAAATATTACAGCGACATTAAATTGAACGAACGCTTGTGAAACTGCATCTGCTGCGCTTGAACAAAACGTTAAGCTACCACATCTTTTTTATGACTCATATGAACTTTAATCCACCCAGCTCCCGGTCCACACGCTTAGGCCTGAGCAACAACTTTATTTCAAAGTGACGCGAACAAGAGTCTCGCTCGTCCTGAATTTATGGCCACCCACTATTCTCCCGCCTTTATCCCGCTATTTCCCTGAAAAACGGACACCCTGTTTAAGTACGCTCGAAATTTACACGTCAGGTACGATGTTTTTTATGAGCTGAGGTGTCTATTATACAGAGTGGGATATTTTTGGTGATATTTTTTCGTGAGATGTAGGTTGGTGTTTTTTAGGGTTCCGGGGTCAAACTAGGAACCCTTATAGTTTCGCCATGTCCGTCCGTCCGTCCGTCCGTACGCTTAGTACTAGAAAGCTGTACTTTGGCATGAGTATGCATATTAGTCACGCCAACAAAGTGTACACGTAACGTGGGGATGTATTTTTTTTCTCCTCTACCCTATAATGTAGGGTGTCGTTGGATAGGTCTTTTAAAAATAGTATGGGTTTGTGAAAACAGTTTTTTGATTAAGTAATCCGTTTATGAAATATTAAGCTCTATAGCGCTAATTTTTGTTAGACTCAAGTGTCCACCCCCTCCCCTCCCTCTATAGCCAAAACTACAAATAATAAAAATCTGAAAAAAATCTTAACTTAAAAGAACATATAACGAATTTTAAAGGAAAACTATCACGACTAAGAAGACATCATTAGTTCTTGAGATACAGGCGGTTAAATTTTTTATACCTACTAAAATCATCGAAGACGGCACCAGTTGACTTAAATAGAAAATTAGTTAATACTTGTTGATTTTTATGTTTTTAGTACTTAATGGCTTGGGAACCCTACACTCAGCATGGTCAGACATGTTTTTGCCCGGTTTTGCTTAAAAAAAAAGAGGCAGGGCGTCCTCACTGTTTTGACTTTCTGCTAGATAATTAGGATGTTCATAATAGCGTTCTCTTTTGTTTTAAATACGGAAGAGAAGTTGTAGTATTTTTTATTTAACATCTTACTAGCTACTGTTAAACACAGGGGGTTTAATGTAATATATCCAAGTGCAAAAGTTTAAAATGACAACTTTTACTGAATAATTTTCTTTTGTCAAGAGCAAAGCACCTAATGAAAATATACCACACGCATAGCAATGACATCCAATGTAAAAACTTTTTCAAAAACCATTCCTAACTTTTTCAAAACCAATTCAGCCTTCATTACACTCTTATTAAAACCGGAACCATCTAATCTAAGTTATCCCATACAATTACTACCCACTTCTTACCCGAGGGCTGGGGTAGAACGTAATAAAAGAAATTGTCACACCCCCTGTATTAGGAATTATAATGCAGGTGGTTCTGATGATTCTAGGGAATTGGTTTTCTTTAATAGATGTGATGTAATTGGGAAAAGTTGTCAGACTTATTCGTACTTTTAGTGATATAGTGAGAAAAACTCATTAAGGTGATTAAATAACATAAGTGAAGTGGTATCTGTGACCCATACTCTTAAGACTAGAATCTTATGACTGCAAACCTAAGATCAATTTTAGGGGTAGTAGGATCCTGTGCAGGGTCCGTCCGGATCGCTACTACCATCTTATCCAATAAACCACCTGCCAAGCAGCATTCACATTGTTCCGATGTGGGGATAAGACAATCGGTGAAATTACTAGCATAGAGGCTTTCGACCTTAGTCCTCAGGGTTGGCAACGCATTTGAGGCCTAAAGATTATAGTCTTGAGAATTTAAATGTCTATGAGTCTCAGATTCCCCTTCTCAGGTGGCCTGAGAGCTGGTGTGCCTTCTCCTGAACATAAAAAAATGCGTTACCGATCCTGAGGACTAAAATTGAAAGCCTCTGTGCTAGTAACTTCACCTGTTATCTTATCGTGTGGGGATAAGATGGGATGGGGATCTCAACAGTGTGAACACAGCCGTTCGGTGGTAGTTTACAGGATAAGAAAGTGGTAGCGTTCCGGATGGGCATGGCAAAAAGTCCTATCACCACTAAATGAATGAATGAATGACCGGGAGACTGTTCGGCCGCCCGCCTGTTCCAGCCAGGCGTCCCCATCCACCATCATCATCAAGATACGATATAAACTGGTTCACTTTAAGTCATTGAAAAGCTAACGAGTACGAGGGGTGCCTTTTAAGTTAAGACAATTTAAGTGTTAAATGGTGTTTTTCAAAGTAATCACCGTGATAACTATGTAATACACTTTTTCATTCATGCCAACCCTAAACATGAATGTAATAAGAATGCCTCTATGCTAGTCATAATGTACAGGTTGATCAAATAGGGTAACGCCCTTGATAATCCAGTCTATAGTGACTTACAAAAGGTGAAGCATGTTTTTTTAAAATACTGGGTGATTTTGGGGTCATGATCCGGAATGGCTAAAAGTGAATAAGACGGTCATACCGAACATCCTTTCCGATGGGACCAACCACGAAATCGCCAAAAAAAAACAGCTGTTCCATACATTAACGGTCAATTGAGAGTTAATGTATGGAACAGTTGTTTTTTTTTTTGGTGATTTCGTGGTTGGTCCCATCGGAAAGGTTGTTCAGTATGACCATCTTATTCACTTTTGGCCATTCCGGATCATGACCCCAAAATCACCCAGTACATAGTTAAGTTATGGACTCCTAATAAAATACCAAGTCCTTGCCTTGGCGTGAGCCGCCATTTTGTCTATGAGCAGTATAAATTAGACAACATTACGCACAGTTTTTGTATGTCTTTTTATAAAACTTTTACAGTCTGGATTATGACTGAAATTACAATACAATCAAATAAAAAACACTTTATTGTCCACCAAACAAAGACATTACAGAGAAATAGCACAATTTAAAAGACCTAGGTAAACAATAGGTGGTTAACACAATGATCCAATTTTAAACCCAAAATCTACTACATGATTTGTGGTGGTTGACACTTTAAAACTTACTTTCACTACGTCAAACTCTATCTCACCTTGTTTGGCTAGGTTGGTTTTATTATTCACTAGACCAACAAAATTATAAAATCTCTTAGATTTAAACACAGGTATTTTTACAATAGAACACAAAATATGTCGGACAAAAATACTAAAGAAATAACCTTACAATAATAAATTTATGATAATGGTATTTTATGATATTGAGTTGACTAGAAAAAAAAATACTATAAAATTATTAGTAAACTATAGTTTTTAAATTTAAATTTAGATACTTATATTGTAGTGCCCTAGTAGAATATCGCATGGACTAACCTAGATAAATGTTTAAAAGGCCATGTGATAACACTGAATAAATAAACGAATATGACTGAGAATATTTAGTAACCTGTATCAAAAGTTCAAATAATTCAAGGCCTTTGACCTTCGCTCGTAAATCGAAAGTAGCATATCTCGTTTTAAATCAGGTTCAATGGACCAACTAATAGGGTGTAATAATAAAGTTGTTTGGGGTGGGAAAGTTGGAATTTCGCCGTAAACTAAACTAAATAACTCGGTAATAGTAAGAGTTCGATAAATAGGTTCACGCTTCACGCATAAATTAACTCGTTGCAATCTCGTACCGTCGGCACTTGGGTCGAGAAATACCGTCAGCAAATATGGTATTAATTTGTTTCTTTGTTTAATTAGTTAAGTCTTTAGCAAAATTCCTAATTACTTTATTATTATTACAAGAAGTAGATCAATAACGACACGTTGGCCTAGTTTGTAGTCCCGGGTTCAAATCCCGGTAAGGGCAGATATTTATGTGATGAGCGCGAGTATTTGTTTTTGAGTCTTGGATGTTTTCTACGTATTTATTGTATTTCTATGTATGTATTTCTCTATATAAGTATGTATGTTATCGTTGTCTAGTACCCATAGTACAAGCCTAGAGCTTAGTTTAGGAGTAGATCAGCTTGTGTGACATTTATTTATTTATTTATTTAATCTTTATTGCACAAAAGAATACACTTAGTATACAGAAGGCGAACTTAATGCCGTAAGGCATTCTCTACCAGTTGACCTTTGGGCAAAGCAGAGATTGTAGTGACGGTGCAACATAAGGTGTAACTTATAGGTACACATACACTTACATATCAATAAGCTATAATAACATAAATACATATATTGCGCTAGTAAAAATAATAACACAAACGTATATAATATAAATGTATAATATATAATTAATTCAGATAAATCAATCATAATATCAAGATGACATTGTCCTGTAATATATTATTCTTATTTATTGATTTAAAAAGAAATGCACGTTACCGACTAGTACTGACCTCCACTTGTAAAATATAAACACAAAGCTCTTTGCATAGAACACTGTATGAAAATTTATATAAATTACCTGAACCTGTGTTAAAACCGAGTTTTCCTAAACACGACTTTCCAATCGATGTTTTGACCCGAAAAGCAGCTATTCCTTTATGTTTATCAAAAAAGTTCAAAGTTGAGAGCTGTTTCAAAGAAGCCGATATTCATAAAAAATTACAAATTACTAGCTGTTGCTGTCCGCGTAGAAATACAAAAGAAGTCCAAAATGTTACTCAGCGATAAGATTGCCTGCTACTGGTGAAATATTTTTTCAAAATTATCAAGTTGTTTATGAGTTTATTCGTTATAAATATACAAAAGTACAAATCCTTTCTCTTTATTTATTTATTTACTAGCGATCCGCCCTCGCTTCGCCCCGTATTAAAGTATTATACATATAAACCTTCCTCTTCAATCACTCTATCTATTAAAAAAAACCGCATCAAAATCCGTTGCGTTGTTTTAAAGATTTAAGCATACATAGGGATATAGGGACAGAAAAAGCGACTTTGTTTTATACTACGTAGTGATTAGACACACCAACAAAGTACACAGCTTATACATGTAAAAAGTGATAAATACATCAAGGCCTGCCAGTACTTCAATAAGAGGCATGCTACAGCATTCACAAAAACAACGAACTGTTAGAAAGTAACTTTACTTAAACTTAGAATTAAACTAAACTACAATTAGCAAGTATTTGAAAGAGAATTAACAATATAATCACTACATAGTATAAATTAAAGTCGCTTTATCTGTCCCTATATCCTTATGTATGCTTGAATCTTTAAAACTGCGCAACGGATTTTGATGCGGTTTTTTTTATAAGATAGAGTGATTGAAGAGGAAGGTTTATGTGTATAATACTTTAATCCAGAGCGAAGCGAGGGCGGGTCGCTAGTTATTCTATAATTTCAAGCAGTTTACGCTTCCCGCAGGTGATACTGTCAGACATCCAGAAACCATAAACATCCAGATCGTGTTCTTTTTGGCAGTCGTTGTACTGCGACTGTACTCTATTTACGATACAAAATTTACCCAGGTTTGATTTGGCCATGGCCGTAATTTGGTAGTCGTGATGCACGAGGAATTGACATTAGTGCTTGGGATAATAAAGTTAAACGTCTGCTGAATACCTTCGTGAACTTTCTCGTTGATCACTTTGTGCAACAAAACAAGATCCAAATAGTCTCTTCTTGATAGGAGAGTACGCATTTTGAAATATTTGAGTCTACTATTGAAGCCGCCGAAACCAGACCGCTGAAAAGGAGGTTTTGAAGGCGTTGCTTTTGTTATAAAAAACTACGGTTTAAGACTGTAGGTTTATTGTAGGTAGCTGGTGTAAGTACAAAAATAGTGCCAAAATTATGCGCAGCTAATTGGACGATTAAAAGGCAAGTGAGTTGAAAATTTTGAACAGTTCAAAGATTAACTGACTATTTTAGTGGGGATAAACGTTTTGATATTGCTTGAAGAGCTTAAGATAATTTAGGTTTAATGATTTTGGTAGGTACAATAATATAATTAGAAAACAATTTAAGTAGGAAAAAAGAATAAAATAAAATAAATTAAAATGTATAAGTACATTTTTATTTTTATTTTTTTTTAAGGAGAAGGCACACGAGCACTCAGGCCACCTGATGGTAAGTGGAATCTGAGACCCATAGACATTTGAATTCTCAAGACCATAATCCTAACACCTCAAATGCGTTGCCAACCCTGAGCACTAAGATGGAATGCCTCTATGCTAGTAATTTCACCGGTTGTCTTATCCCCACACTGGAACACAACAATGCGAACACTGTTGCTTGGCGGGTGGTTAATGGATAAGATAGTCCCACCACCACTCGCAATGTTGCATACGCAACGACTACCATAGCTACTATAGCTCTTATTAAACACGTTAAACTTATTTTAGGTATAAGTCAAAGATTCTTTCTAGTTTATTCCGCCGACCGTACCCATAAACCAGCGCTATCACCGCGCGGGCACCGAACCCGCACCTTGACCTGCGATCCGCGATATTTGCATCCATATCCTGTGTTATGACTTAGACGCCTTTGTTGTTGCGCGACTAACTCACGCCGCGGGTTTGCTTTAGCTTTTATTTGCCCAAGTTGCCTTTTGTTTTTATTTTATACGAACTAGCTTTTGCCTGCGACTTTGTCCACGTAGATTATCCTGCGTAAACAGTGATTGTTTAGTGATAAAGCCTGTGTTAATTCGTGGTATATGTTACCTCATTCCAAATTCCGTCAAAATTCATCTGGCTGTCCGAAAGAGTAAAACATTTATAGTAACACACTCAAAAACCTTCGCATTAAATATTATTAGGTAAGGTAACGACACCAGTACTCGACTTAGGACCATTTGATACTGACTCTTATGCAAAGAAGATTTATTCATTTGTTTTGCAACAATCAATTTGTAACCCTTTGATCTTTGAATTAAAAGCTTCTGTCGATTACTGGTGCATGTCAGCAAAAAGTGTCGAGCATTGGTGCTTTTACCTTAATAGAAAGCTACGAAAAAAATTAGAACACCCTGTTTCTAAAATGTTATTTTTCTGAAAAATTACCGATTTTCGGACAATTTGATTTTGAATCCACTGTTTTTTTTGCTTTCAGGTACATGTTCTTCCCAGGTTAACCCAACGAGACCACAAACAGACAGATCCCGCTTTCAGTTCCGAAAGGTACCCTGAACCAATAACGCTATGCCTTTTGAGTTCAGATAGAACCGCGAGGTCACATCACTGGTGAAAACAATCATTAAAAAAACTTGATAGTTGGTTTAATTAGTACATATGTTACTGCATTTTGTGAAGGACTTAAATAAATGTATACAAATCAAACTACGTTCCCGTACAGTCAATCAAAACTGTTTATGGAACTTTGACGTATCAGTGTTGGCTAAAAAACTGGGTCAATATTTTCTGCTATAATTACTTTACTAACAATATTTTAGGTCATAATTTGATGTTTAAGAATTTTGAAATGTTTACGGTTCCAGCGATATTAAAACTATGACTATAAATAATTTTGTAAAGAAGGTTATACTGGCCAAATTCGATTAAGTAATCCATTTACAAAAAATCTGAAAAAAAACTTAAATGAAAGAGCATAATATTATAACGGATTTTAAAGGAAAATTATCACGATCAAGTAGACATCATTGGTTCTTGAGACACTGGCGATTAGTGTTTATACCTAGTAAATCATCTAAGACGGCACTAATTGACTTTAAATAGAAAATTTCACGTGGTTTTGCTTGTTAACTTTTATTTAAACATAGTAACCAATGGAAACGCATTGAATTTTTCGCAGCAATTTTAATACACCCTTTGGCCTCAACGACGTCAATCTTTCAAAACGTCGACGGTTCAAAACGCGGACAAATAGCTCCCGCTAATACTATAAAGCTTCAATTCATTTTCGTTAATTACTGGCAGTTATTTTTACCCCCTTAACGGGAACGCGACGAAAATGCCCGACGTCCCTAAACCAAATTGCCTTAAGTTTCAAAGGCATTGAACGAACGCGTTCAGTTATGTCTAGTGAGTTTAATATTAACCAAAAATAGATGGCAGTTCTAAGGCAGAATTTTTGTACCACATAACACATAACAACAAAGATGTTCGGTTTTGTTTTGGACAACATTTCGCGGTAAATACTTTTAACTTTTTGTTTTAGTGAAATGCTGAATTTGATTTTCCCGTTTTATTAGGCATTATGGTACAATTGGTCTAATAGTAGTTATATTTGACTACTAATGCATTCAAAGAGCACAACAAAAATATCATACATTATTTCAATAAAAATGTTAACCTTGCTATATTTTAAATCAGCGTCTTTTGAGCGTCAGCGTCCTGCCAGCGCCCACACAACGTCAAAGCTACGTCAACGGTGTCTAGCAAGCGTCAGGGTCAAACTAGACAGCGCCGACGCAACGTCAAAAACGTCTTTCGGACGTCGGCGTTTTGCCAACGTCTTATTAGCGCCCGCAAAGCGTAAATAATGATGTTTCAAAAGAGTTTATTATTTGTAAACCTACTTGAATAAAGATTATTCTGAATCTGATTCTACCACAGACGCTGGTGTGACGCTGAGACTCGATAAGACGCCGCCATGGGCGTCGCGTCACCGTTGTGTCGACGTTTTCAGAACGCGGACGCTGAAAAGACGCCAGATGTGGCGTCAGCTTTATTATGCAGTACAGGGTATTTTTTTATCAGTGCACAAATTTTAACATATGATTTTGTATGTAATATATTATTACGACAGTAAAACAAGTTAAAAAAATGTTTTTTTTGTTGCAAATTATCTCTCTATTATCATCTCGTGTAGACACAAAGTCACACTAGAAATGATGACATGGGTTGT
Organism: Acleris holmiana; assembly: GCA_949316455.1. NCBI lineage: Eukaryota > Metazoa > Arthropoda > Insecta > Lepidoptera > Tortricidae > Acleris > Acleris holmiana. The sequence goes on along the minus strand of OX438768.1, from coordinate 20,978,089 downwards.
CAAGCTTTAGATATGCGATACACTGTATTGATATTCGAAATTTGAAATTTCATGTACAGCTTATCAGACAACAAGCCCCTCTCCTACTGATATTCTAAATTTGAAATTTCATTTATTAACTTACTTAACAACACTCCCCTCTCCTCGCACCCCTGCATTAGAGGGTCCATGAATATCGTTAAGTTAGTGGAATCATTTAATCGGCAATATCTCTAATATTTTTTTAGGCTAGAGTAAAAATAACACAACATGTGTTATTGATTAGCAATAGCGAAGCAAATATAAAAATTTGTGCACCTATTAAAAAATTACCCTGTATAATTATTACACTCGAGCTGTTAGTATTTTTCTAAAACTTAACGAAATTCCAAATCAGTTTATAAAAATTATAATATTCTCGGTTTTGGCGCACCCTCTAGTTACGCCTGCTGGTCGGCTGACTTGCCTTTTTACGTAACAATCACTTATGCAGATGACGGCACTTTACGCGTTTAGCTCTTAACTGGGTTATTAGCTTTTGTTTCTGGCTGTTCCACTAAAATTTGGGGTCAATACGGCCTTCCCAAACCCCCACTTTTTCCTACAAATCTGACGCCATTTTGTGTTTCTTGGCTTTGAAAGTAATGAGACGTTTAATGCGAAAGTCGTTATCGCACAGGGGTTTAAAAGCATTTATTTTAAACATTGCGACTAATTACAATATTATTCTTTAGACTAATCAAAAACATGTTTAAATATAGGATACCCGTTGTTACGGCTCTTGGGAGAATATTACCTACGTCCAGAAGTGGACTTTAGATCTACAAATGATCATTATGATTACAAAAAGTGTATTTGTTCACTTATATCAAAGCCCGATAGATATATTGCTCTTATATTCAATAATCCAAACACTTGTAAATAGTTTTTGATTTTGCGGTAGCAAAAACACCTTAGTAAACTGGTAGTAAGTTACTAAAGCATAAATAACCTCAACAAACAATTATAAATACAGTGTTTTACTAAGCTTAACAAACGCGTTTCTACATGTCCGTATGTCCGCTCCGACATTACACCGAACACTTTAATTTAGTTGGTTATTATCAAAGTTGCCAACAATAAAAAGAAACGCTTTCTGAGTTTTATGGCGGCATTAGAGAACTAATTAACACTTCGGAATGCTTTCTTCATTACATAGGTTGTTTTCAACACTTTCAAATACGTTTGTAGCTCAAAACTAGATTAATCTTGCAGCAAATATTTTTTAGATCCCTGGAGAGTGGTTTATGATCCAAGGAGCTGGTGGTCATGTAATAGAAATTGATACCGCCCATTTGTTAGAAAAAGGACGCTTATTATCTTGAAGATGTATCTTTTGACGCAAACCCTTCTTACATACTTAAAGACGAAGTGTCATAGTCAACGTTATCACTACGCCATCTAGTTCTTTAACTAATTTGGTATTAGTATACAGGGTAATTTTTTATCAGTGCATACATTTTAACATATGATTTTGTGTCGTTAATATTATTATATTCCGACAGTAAAACAAGTTAAAAAAAAATATGTTGTAAATTAACTTCCTTTTACCTTCTCGCGTGACACAAAGTCATACTAGAAATGATGACGTGGGTTGTCAAGCTGTAGGTATGCGATACACTGTATTGATATTTGAAATTTCATGTACAGCTTATCAGACAACAAGCTCCTCTCCTACTGATATTCTAAATTTTAAATTTAATTTATTAACTTACTTAACTACACTCCCCTCTCCTCGCACCCCTACATTAGAGGAGGGTCCATGAATATCGTTAAGTTAGTGGAATCATTGAATCGGCAATATCTCTAATATTTTTTAAGCTAGAGTAAAAATAACACAACATGTGTTATTGATTAACAATAGCGAAGCAAATATTAAACGAAAAATAACGTAAAACTCTATATTAGTAACTTACTTAGAAACATTTAAAAGAGTAGGTCAACTGTACTTACTAGTAACATCCTGTATAAATTCAAGCCACGACCATTAGGTACATACTTTGCCTCTTCCACGCTTGAGCGGAAACGGTTCGCTCTGAGCCTCGAATTTCGCTCGTTGCGGTTTCGCTCACGAAATAGGTAGTGTTGGCTTTGTAACTTTAACTCGCCGTCACTTTTACTCTTATTGTATTAAAGAGATAGCTGTAGAATTAAGGGGCGTAATAATAATCGATCACAAGATGACATCTACAGGTTGTTTTTTTACTAAACGTCAGGTCATGTCAGGTCAATGTATCAATCAAGATGTCAAGAGATAAAAGGGAATAAAAATAAAGATGTCGATTAAAAATCTGTGGCTCTAGAAATTTAAAAATATTTTCTTTAGCGCGCTTATATAGTATTTTAAGATACTCAAATAAACGAGCATTCAGGCCATTTTTAGGGTAAGTGCGCGTTTTAAAGGTATGGATACTAGTAAAGTGAAAATATAAAGACGTGGCACACCCTGTGCAACGCTACTTTACAAAAATAATTGGTTAAGATAAGTTGCAGTTGACTTATCAAAAAAAAAACATGTATACTATAAGAGAATAAGACTGCTAGTGTGTACTTAAGTTAAAAATTAGTGAAAAAACTTTCCCGGTTAAAAAACACCAAACACATTTTATATCTGTGTGAATAACGTGAAACCAAGATGGCCACGTTTGACTGAGGCAATAAAGCTGGCGGTAAAGTTTTTAAGCCAATAAAGATGTAAACCAACAATGCGATTCTCGGGATCCTATCATTTCATAACGAACGTTTCACAAATGAATCATTTCACAAACATATCATTTGACAACCCGCGTTTTTTTCCCAAAACTGTAAATAATTCTGGATTTATTTCGAAAATCGCAATTTTTTCTTATAAATTAGCGACCCGCCCTCTTTTCGCTTCGGTTTACTCGTATGTGAGTTTTGAGTGTTGAAACACGCGTAAGTAAACCAGAATTTATATTAGCCAGCTCTTGCCCGCCACTTCGTCCACGTAGACTTCGATAATCGTTCTTCCCCTGGGAACTTTTAAATTTTCAGGTTTAAAAAGTAGCCTAGCATAGGAGTGCGAGGTCTCTTGACACAGGGAAACCGCAAACTTAAAACGAGATGACAAGCTCGTCAGCTATTAAGGAAGAAAATAATTGTTTTATTGTTTTATTCATATATGGTACACGCTGCTAGCTTAGTCTAAATCACTACATAGTATAAAACAAAGTCGCTTTTTCTGTCCCTATATCCCTATGTATGCTTAAATCTTTTAAACTACGCAACGGATTTTGATGCGGTTTTTTTAATAGATAGAGTGATTGAAGAGAAAAGTTCATATGTATAATACTTTAATCCGGAGCGAAGCGAGGGAGGCGACCGCTGGCTTCGGAGGCCTGGTCCCTCCCAACTAGTTCACCGTGTCTGTTTCCGGATGACCCGGTATCCTTCAAGAAGGATCTTAATAGGTACTTAAATCCTAATTAAGCTTGCTTTTAATTGTTGACCTTGTCCTTTGTTCTCGACTAAGAACCAGAGAAAACCCAAATAACATTAGTGCAGAACTTTAAAAGATTATATAAAAGTCTCGGTGTTAATTTAATTACAATAAACGCCAGTTTCGCAGCTTCCCTGGCCAGATACAAGCGCCGTATAGCGATACGAAGGCAGATTCTCGGCGTACCGACGTACTCTTTGTTCGACCAAACAATGACCGTTCGTCCACTCAGGCGCACCATACAGATTATTTACAGAACTATTATTTTTAAAACGTCAAAAATTGATCACTTGCTGAAATTCATATTTTTTATTAGAGCAAAGTCAGAAAAGTACTATCACCTTCTTTATTTAAAAAAAAAAACGGTGTGACAAACGGCACAGACTGATGTTTTGCGAGCGCGGGCGAGTGCTCGAGCCTTTCCAGAGTAGGTTTTTGCAGTCTGCCCTTCTCCGCTCTCAGCCCATATTATCACATTTTAGCAGACATATCAGACAGTATAGATAACTTTACAATTTAGTCAAAACTTACAGTTTTTATCGATTCCTCATGGCTAAGGGTCATGATCAGTATAAATAGCTGAACTAGATAGAGCTTTACAAACTGAAATAATGGATAAACTGCACATTGGGTGTTACAGCAAGGGATCAGTCTATCCTGTGCGTGCCTTTCCTCTGCCTCTCTTCTTAATACCTACACGCGACTAACCAGTAAGGAAGCTTTTACCAGGTTATGGATCCCTGAAGACTCCCTATTAGATATCATATCATTTTACACTTACATAAATACCTTCGGAGGTTCCGCGTGGTTGCCTGTTTGCCACGCCATGACTTATCGTGGATGTCGTAAGAGGCGACTAAAAGAATAAGGGCTTGTAGCTTGTACTAGTAGGCGATGGGCTTGCAATCTGTCACTAATATTCTGGTCAACATCTTAGCCTAATTGTGCAATAGTACATTATTGCCTAGGCACGGAAGGTAAAGGATTGCCTGACGAAAATACGAGTCAGGCAATTCCATTTCCGCCGAGGCTTATATACTGCTTCTCTCAATAAATGCGAGGAAATGATACAAATGAGAGCGAGAATCTCCTTTTGAAAACTATAAGACAGTATTGAGAATTCACAATGACTCGCCGCCCGCCGCCGCACCGCATAGCCGCCCCAGCGCCGCCACCTTGTATTAAATTGGGTGTATGGGATTTTTTTTATGGCCAATTTGATTTTACAGACAATAGAGATCATATTTAAATAAAATTTAGACATGGATATAAAGTATTTTCATATGTTTTTTTTACTCTTATGAGTAAAATGAGGCACTTTTCGTTTGTAATTCTGTAGCTCTGCCTACTGCCTTTAAACTGTCAGGTGTGGGTCAGGTAATGTACTGTGCTAAGCTAGTTAGTTGATGCCGCATTATCGCAGCCAAATGGCGCTTAATACTAGACTTAGACTTTGTCTCAATCGTTTGTCCATTTCACAAATATATAAATTTATTGAGATGAAGCATAAATAAGAGAGAATTTCAACTTTTTTTTATGTTAATGAGAAGACACACGAGCACTCAGGCCACCTGATGGTAAGTGGAATCTGAGACCCATAGATATTTGAATTCTCAACACTATAATCCTAAGACCTCAAATGCGTTGCCAACCCTGAGGACTAAGATGGAATGCCTCTATGCTAGTAATTTTACCGTTTGTCCCCACACCGGAACACAATAATGCGAACACTGTTGCTTGAAATAGTGTGGCGCTGTTATTATATTTATATTATTTTACTAAGATTTGAATGAAAACGTTTGTACGTTTGATAGCAAGCAAGCAAAACTATTGCATAAGCAAAACCTTAAAAAAAATGCTGGTATGAAAAATCGAGGGGCAAATAAAGATATTTTTTGAAGGATCAGGAAAAAAATTACTACCAAAATTAGGCTTACCACCTTTCTTACTGAAAGGAACAATGAATAATGTTATATTTTTATTGCTACGGTCTTTTATACTACAAAGAAGAAACATCTGGTCTGTTCCGTTTTTTTCCTCTACTTCACAAACACGTGTTGCTAAATAATAGATAAGTAAACTGGCCGAGTAGGCCAGTGTACCAGATATAAAAATTATACGTTTGAAACTCTGTGTAAAATGTTCTCCAATATTTTTTTCATCAGTTTGCCGTCTTAGGATAACAACCATGTTAATCTCAGAAACCCCTCATTACTTCCTAATGTAAGGACATCAGGCAACACCTAAATTTTCACGTCCAAATTAACATAAAGAGCCTCTTGAAAAAAACGTTTCCAAGAGCCCTTTGTAATTGATTGCATGACAATGCCTTCGTTAGACCCTGTAGGTTTTATGACACAGCTACGTATTTACGACCTTTTCTAAATAAACTTAATAGAGCGACAAATTGGAAAGGTACAAACAACAGGGTAAGAGCGTCGGGGACGGGAAACTTTCTAAAATAACTTTTCTTAGGTTGTTTTTAAATTTTGTTTCTGATGGATTCCTATCAAATTTGCTTTGAGGTTTTATCACGCAATGGTTTTTTGTGTTATGCCCACGCATGCTAATTTTGGATAACCGTTGAACTGTAAATATAGGAAACAGAGGGTAACCTCATATAAAATTCTATCTTCTTGAATTTTTATCCGAGCAAATAATCGAAACGAGAGTATTACATGTCATTTTTCTGACGGCTTCGCGTGTTAGACTTTTTTGGAAATCCATTGCAACATATTTTTTTGGGCTTGCTGTCCGGTTACATCTATATGATGGTGACTGTACTAGATAAAAATAAACATCCTTTAATTTGGAAGTTAAAAAAAAAGGAAAATAAAATTACTCTGGCAGGTACGAGGATTTCCCTGATTTTATTGTAAATTTCTTTTAAAGACACAAAATTAGTAACTTAATTCCAAAAATTATAAAGCAAAATAAAGACATTTATTAATTTTATTTGTTGCAAATCTTTAAAGTTTCTTAGTAACGGAATCAGAACACTAAAACCCAACATCGCATGAAAATACATTTTCATTTTTTTTACTTAATTAGAACTTCCTTTCCTGAATTAAGATTGTTTGTGCACATCCGAGCAAAATAATACCATTAAATAATTGTGTTTAGAAAATTAAATTGAGTTATTTTGTACTTCAAAAGGCCAGGTAAAAGGCTGCTTTTACGATATTTACGGTTTCCTGTTTACGGTGGTGTTTTACTAAGTTTCGTGTTTTTTAACGGCATACATGTACGGCAAATGCGCACACAGGCCACCAGGGCTAAGATTCTTTACGGTAAAAATTACATTGCCTGTTACGTGTTACCGCATTGTCAACGTTTCAATTAAATAGCTCTTATTGACTTGACCGTAATGGCGGCCGAGTTAAAAACAATAATACTGAAACAGTAAAATAGAGGCGCTGATTGTAAATGGGATCTATGATCCATAGACATTGCATTCTCAAAGCTACCGCAAATGCGGGGCCAACTCTGAGGACTAAGATGGATTGCCTCTATGCTAGTTATTTCACCGGTTGTCTTATCCCCACAAAGGGTCTAGTATACATTCGTCAGATTTCTTTTTCGTCAGAATAAATTATAGCCTGTTTTTTTTCGGACGAAAACGGACTTTCGAGCAGATTCCGCTATCGTCAGAATAAACACATATTACCTGATACGCGGATGACCATAGAATACGTAGGTAGGTTTAGGTTATGTTAGTTTTGCAGCAGGCCCGGAGGGCCAAACCATCCAGAAATAGGAGCTCCGCGTAAGCGGAGCTCCGTCGACACTGCCTAATATTAAATAATACCTATAATGTAACAAATAAATAAATTATAAAAATTAACCAAAGTTTTTTCTGTCCAAAAAGTAATTCCGTTTTCGTCCGAAAACAGGCTATAATTTATTCTGACGAAAAAGGAATCTGACCAATGTGTACTAAATCCCACAAAGGCATACATTCGGTCATTTGATAGTAAGTTCTCTCTGAAACTCGCTGATGGAAAATCGAAAAGATAACCCATAACACTAAGATGGAATAATGTACTTCCAACATCTCCCACGGCTTCAACAACGTTTTCACGGCAATATGTGGCCGGTAACAAAGGGCATCTTGCTCTAACATACTATGTGTATGTGTACTACTTTGCTAAGTAAATAAATGTCTTCCCGTGGATGTCGTAAGAGGCGACTCAGGGAATAAGGGCTTGTAGTATTGTTAGGCGATGGGCTTGCAACCTGTCACTAATACACTAGTAAACTTCTTGGCCTGATTGTGCAAAATGTGGTTACAGAATTATCAACAAGACTTTTTAGAGTTGTTGGTATTTCTGTAGCTCTGCCTACCCCACTCTGGAAATGAAGGCGTGATGTTACGTATGTATGTATGTATCATAAATTATTATGTGACGACATGCTAGCCTAGTTGGAAGGGACCCTGCCTTCTAAGCTAGGGGTCCTGGGTTCAAATCCCGGTAAGGACAGATATTTGTGTGATGAGCACGAGTATTTATTCCTGAGTCTTGGATGTTTTCTATGTATTTAAGTATATATTTCTCTATATAAGTAAGTTTATCGTTGTCTAGTGCCCATAGTACAAGCCTAGAGCTTAGTTTGGGACTAGGTCAATTTGTGTGATATTGTCCTGTGATATTTATTTATTTATAATAATTTTACAGTCAGTTGTTTCAGGAACATACAGAATGACAGTTCGTCAGCTCACTTGTGATTGCTCTGGAGTTGCGGGTGTTCATGGCTCGCGGTGTCCACTTTCCATACGGTTGCCTGTCTGCAATTCTGCCTCTTTTTAGCACACAATAACAAAATTATTCATTTGAAAGAAATAAAAAATAAAGATGTAGGATGCTGTTACGTAATAATGTGTCAACCCACATGACATGTATTTAGCAATAAAGTGTCAACCCTCGGTATGATCATTCTGGGTTGACCTTTTTTAGAGTTCCGTAGTCCGTCCGTCTGTCCGTCCGCAGTCTACACGTAACGTGGGGATGTATTTCTTTTTCGTCAACTCTATAGTATGTCGTTGGATAGGTCTTTGAAAAATATTACGGGTATTGAAAACAGTTTTTTGATTAAGTAATTCGTTTAAAAAATATTAAGCTTTAAAGCGCTAATTTTTGTTATAGTCAAGGCCCCCCTCACTTACAGCCAAAACTACAAATACTAAAAATCTGAAAAAAAAATCTTATATGAAAGAGCATATGACGAATTTTAAAGGAAAACTATCACGACTAAGTAGACCTCATTGGTTGTTGAGATACAGGCAATTAAAGTGTTTATACCAACTAAAATCATCTTTTGGCACCAATTGACTTTAAATAGAAAATTAGTTATTACCTACTTGTTGATTTTTATGTTTGTTGTAAGTACTTAATGGCTTCGGAACCCTACACTGAGTATAATCCGATACGCTCTTGCCAGGTTTTTTCTAAATAATTGTGGGATGAGACATTTTTGCGCAACAGTTTTAAGATGGCATTGTTGAGAATGCAAATGTCCAAGGATTTCAGATCCCACGTACCATCAAGTGTCTTGTTTTTTTTAAATCGAAATCAAATATAAAAATAAATACATAGGCCAATAATTAATTAAAACTGTTTCACAATCGTCAAGTTAAACATACCTGTCAAATAAATCCCTTTTCCTTTCTTACACTTAAAATAGACAAAGAGAGGGCTATCTTTTTTTGACCTATAAATTTACTTGTCGATTGTGAAACAGCCTTTCTACCACAAATTAAAAGATCTTTGTCCGTACCGTAACTACGTATTTTCATAATTTTAACACGACAAACAAATCCAAACTAATCAGTATTTCAAACTGCATCGTAAACTGTGCGTTAACCATAAAAGTGACACAGACTCCGAGATTGTAATACATCAATTACTTTTAGGGCCACAAATAGAGACGTTTAGACTAATAGGCGAGGCTTGAGTTGTTAATATGGCTGAGGTTGTAAAGTTTAAGGTGTACAGTCAGATGTAGTTATAGCGAAATCAGATGTACTTTAGAAAATTGTTGTGCTGATTCAGTTGATGTTACGTTGCAACTTATGATGTAGTTTTTAGTTAAAAGGTTACATTTTAACCGAGAACTAACTTAATTGTAAGACCGCAGTGTCGAATATCACCCAAATACTTTATTTACATTGTATATGGCTTGGCTTTTTTTAAATTTGTAAGCTTCGTCAACAAATATTACATTCATATAAGTGCATTATAATTAAAACCATTTCAGGTTTTTTATTATGTACCAATAGACTTTACTTCTGAAATAACGTCACTTAAATCAGTCGTCAATAAAATTTAAATAAACGTGTCGGACTGTACACCCAGAAATTTATCTACAACTTAAAATATCAATCAATTCATTTTTTACAGCCCCAAATAATTCTGTTAGTACAGCTTTCCTAATTGAGTAGAGTTTACAACCATTTTATGGTTATGTTGTACAACTTTATATGTATTTAAAACAAAAGATAACGAACACATGTTTTCGTTGAGTTTTTATCAGAGGTCGTAAATGTTTCTATGTTGGGATTTTAAAACTTTACGGATATTGTAAGCCATAAGCAATTACTTTTTCTACGACACGTTGGCCTAGTTGGGAGTGACCCTGCCTCCAAAGCCGGCGGTCCCGGGTTCATAACCCGGTAAGGGCAGATATTTGTGTGATGAGCACGAGTATTTGTTCCTGAGTCTTGGATGTTTTACATGTATTTAAGTATTTATTTCTCTATCTAAGTATGTTTATCATTGTCTAGTACCCATAGTACAAGCCTAGAGCTTAGTTTGGGACTAGGTCAATTTGTGTGACATTGTCCCGAGATTTATTTATTTCTCTTAACACTTTAACGGCAGGGTTCAATTCTTATCAAAAATATCCATACACATATTATAAATGCACCGATCGAGCCGCTGAACCAGTTCGATGAAATCTAATATGGAGATAAATAAGGTCCCGAGGAAGGATTTAGGGTATTTTTTATCCCGGAAGATTGGATTGTTCCCGAGGGAATAGCGATTAACGATTTCTACGCGATTGAGTTGCGGGCAGCAGCTACTTTATTTATACAATTTATACCAATACTAACTAATAACTTTTGACTTTTGTTGGCGTAGCGTGGTTCGTGAATCCATGGAGTTATTTCCTAATATTAAAAAAGATACTACCTTAGTTTTTAGGGTTCCGTACCCAAAGGGTAAAAACCCTATTACTAAGACTTCGCTGTCTGTCCTTCCGTCTGTCCGTCCGTCTGTCTGTCACCAGGCTGTATCTCAAGAATCGCAATAGCTAGACAGTTGAAATTTTCGCGAACTGTGTATTTCTGTTGCTGCTATAACAACAAATACTAAAAACAAAATAAAATAAATGTTTAAGGGGGGCTCCCATACAACAAACGTGTTTTTTTTTGTTCGATATTATTAACGGCAACAGGTAGACACTTGAAATATTCACAGAATATTTAGTTGTATATTAACTTTTAGAATAAATAACTAAATTAATATTTAAGGGCGGCTCCCATACAAAAAAACCCTTCGGAACGTACGGAACCCTTCGTGCGCGAGTCCGACTTTTACCTTTTTACTTGGCAGGCTTTTACCTTTTTTATTGCCATAATTAAAAAAACATTCATTCATTAAACCGCTAAACCCATTTTAATGAATTTTGGTATGGAGGATATTTAAAAAAAAGACCGAGCTAAAAATCTATCAAGTTTATTTTGAAATATGACGATAAAGAAGGTTAAAATTCAGGTGATATGTTTATAGTAATAAGGAAATAGTGACTCCATTGGTACATACATCGACGCAGAATCGACTAAGCCGGTTAGAAAAGAAAGTCAATGCAATGAAAGTTAAATAAATAATATAAAAAAAACGATTTACAGGAGTTTCATAAATTGTTCAAGCTTAACACCAACACTTTTTTTGTAACAGAGTAGTGAAACAATGGAACAAACTGCCAGATCAAGTCTTAGCCCTGAATGTCCATCAGTTTAAAAAGCGATCGGATCAATACACTAGCCGTACAAAAAACACTTGATGAAGGAACAACTGGATTTATTACTTATACTATAAAAAAAAAAACGACGCTTTTTTAATACCATACAAATTATTATGTATTAAGACACTTGTCTAAGTCTTAACCATATTACTCGTTACCTGTATGCCCAAAAACTTGGTTGTAAATTCTAACTCCAAAAGGCAATATAAGCGTATTGCCTTTATACGCATATATATGCAACCTTTTAACAGCAACAGAGCCATTTGCCAACGCAGCGAATTGCACAAAACCCTTATACTCTCACGTAAAACCAACAGAGGCGGAATTAAATCAATCCAATAAAGGCATAATCACACGTGCAACTTTAACGCGCGTTTATTTTTAATCGCTACAATGCCGCCGTTTAATGCTTAAACGAGATTCGATCTTGTTTTCAAAGTAACATGGCTGTAAATGTTTTAAGAGATTCGTTGCAGATAAGCCGTTTTAAATAAACAAAGCAGAATGGTACACTGTCAGTGCACAATTAAAATAATTACCTCATCATCGAGATTTACATGCGTTCGAATATTAAATAGGTTTTTAACTGATTTTGCGCTGACCCAATATTGGGTCAGTTTTGTGGGGGTTCAGGAAGCTTGGTCCTCAAATAGGTAATTTTGGGGTTTTAAATCCGGGCCGTTGAACTTAGTAGCATCCCGGTAAGATTGTATTGTTATTGAGAACGCAAAGCGTTACCTAAAGTATATATTTTTTAAATACGTAATGTATTAATGCTGAAAATTTTGAGCTGTAATGTCTCTACGGAAACAAGATGGATTGAGCCAGTAAATGATGAATGTTATTTATAAATTTAGGCAAGTTTAATATTAAATTATGACTAAAATGTTAATGTTTGATTTTATTTAATCATCAAATTATTGTAATTGCTTAAAATGTTGAATAGATTATTTATTTGTTAAAACGTAACCTCTCCATGGCAGACGTTTGGTGAGCTTAAATCTAGCCAAGCTGTGCTAACGCCTTTCATTTAATTAATTAAACGACTTAAATTAGTTTTTTTAATTAGAGTTTTTAATACAATACTATCCCGAAATATACACACAAATTACGATACAATATTGCTCCAGTTATTAACATAGTTCCTAAACAGATAAGGTAACATGCTAACTTTTACTGAAAACCGTAGTTTTTACAGAAAAAGGTCAACGAACTAGAAATCCTCAGTGTATTTTTTTCACAAAATAATTAATTTTTTCATTTTAATAATCCCATTTAGTTTTATAAAAAAACCATTCAGCTTTATTAAATCAGCCATCAGCCAAAAGCTTTATTAAATTATCGGGCATATTTCTTACCGTGTCATTATCAATGAACAAAAAATAAAATTAAGTAATTAACAATCTAAAACCACTCCCCTTAACCTAAAGGCTCTCCCACACGACCCGCTTCAACGCGAAATAAATCAACCAAACTTTTTGTTCCGATTCTTTTTGTTATTTAATTATCTGTGACTCGAGCGATTCTCGTAAATTGCTGTGGTTAAGCAATTATAAAAACACTTTTACCACATTAATAAAATCAACCATATGTTAAGTCGGCCAAGGTTTGGTTTTGAGCTTGTTGTGTTTGACGCGCGGAACGATAATTTTGTTGGCTCGCGATACAATCTCTTTACAATATTTTCACTGGTAATTGTCAAGCGTGCGTTGTTTTGTATGCACTTTATTACGTACCATTGTGTCAAATTAAGGTAAATGTGTTAAACGCGATAACATTTACGTGTGGAGTTGGCCATCGTGTTGGTAATTACGTTTAAATGTATTAACAACATAGATAGAGTAAACAAATCTACTTCGAGTATGTTATTAACTTAATTTAGGCATTTAGGTGTGATAAAATTAGGCATATGGTTTTTATTTAAATAAACTTACAGCATAATGGGTATCGTGCCGATAATTGTCAAAAAAAAGATCAAAACTTTTCTTTAACACTATCTTTATGAAAAAATCTTAAGCACCGATAAAAAGATACAATTAATTATAAAACAAAAGGGAATCTCCGAAAGAGTAGCGCGGTAATCAGAAATCTCTGATTTATCTGATTTTGACGACATGTGGGCTCAATTAAAAAGGTTTCGAATAAAAAAGGTTTTCTTTAACGATACTTCGGCGGCGCTCCCGTGTGAAGCACGCTTTGTGTTAAGGCCATATTTATATTATTACTAGCGACCCGCCAGCGGCTTTGCCTGCATTTTTTTTTCTTTCATATTACCATAACACATATTCATGAACAATAGTTTACGTCCTATTTTCAGACGTACTAAATATACTCGTACTCATAAAATTTCATAAGAATCGGTCAAGCCGTTTCGAAGGAGTTTTGTTACAAACACTATCACACGAAAATCTTATATATTAGATAAATAACACAAATTAGTAGGTGGGTCATGTTGATTTAAGCGTTATTATTTTTCAAGTCATATTCTCGAATTTCCATTTCTTATAAAATGTATGTCAGTAGAGAAAAAATATTTTTTTAGAAAACCTTTTGTGATTAGTACTGCATATTGTACTTTACAGATATGTTTGAAAATTGCTTTATTTTATTAAAAAAAAAATCCTATCACATATCACATCTTACGCGTAAATAGTTTTTACTAGTCCAGACTCCTAAAAATTTCAAACAAACATTATTATTTTAATAATTCAAGGTTATTTAAACTTCCCCTTAAATCTAACTGATGCTAATTGACTATGACATCACACTACTTAAACACTCCATCCCTGTCACACTCACACAAAAAGAGCAAGACGCCACTTGACACGTCTAAATAAATGGTTTCCTTTTGCTGAATCACTTCTGATTAAGGAATCACTCATTTATGACAATTTACATGGTAATATAATAAAAAGGAAAATTGAAACTTATTTCAAAGAGCTTAAAGCTACTTTTCAATTTGTTAATTCTATTTTAGAGAATTGGGTGTGTTTATACGCTTAAGAGATTTTATTGTGTAAATTAATGTGCATAGATCAGTAAGTCACAGAACTATAAATTACAATAAATAAACATAAAATAATTAAGGAAGTTAGTTAACGCTTTTAAATAAGTACATGCTATTTTTAAGGTTAGTTTTTACCTTAAAATATTTTGAAAGGCTATTAATTTTGACTTAAATTTTCGATTTATTTTACCAATCTACCGTGTTTTTGAACGTCTTTGTAAGTATTATTTTGGTTTTTCTTTTTATATACATTCATACATACATAAAATCATGCCTGTTTCCCCGGGTAGGCAGAGACCACTTCTTTCCACCTGTTACGATCCTAACAAATCTCTTTTGCTTCTTCCACATTCATACATCGAGTCATGCATGCATGTCCGTTTCGGGTACTTAGGATTCGGCCCTTATGTAGAATTTATCTGATTTGATTCGAAAAAGTACCCTACTCTTCCACTCTCTTTCGCTCTATATATATCTTTCGTCAATCTTCTTTCATCCATTCTTTCCAAATGACCAAACCATTGAAGCATAAACTTTTCCATTTTCGTCACTTCATCTTCTTTCAGTCCACATTTCTCTCTGTTAAAACGAAATTAATGTTTACATACATACATAATGACTAGGACAACATAAGAGCAAGACGATGTATCTACGTAATCTATGTAGTTAAGCGGTTTTCAAAAAAAAGTGTACTTCGTTAAGGACAAAAATTAAGAAACTTTTGCAATTCGTCACGATAATCAACGTATCTAAATGTATGGCTAATTTTCGTGTCGAAATGGAAAAGTAAAATTTTCTTGATTTTTGTACTTAATGAGGTACACTTTTTTTGAAAAACGGACTGTTTTTCAATTCGAGCAAAATTTTATGAAACAAATTTTGTTAAGAATTTTAATATACATCTTTCCTGTCAGTACCTCGCAGGTAAGTAGGCTAAACTACGAAGTACTCTAGAAGTTGGGACCATAAATAATCTAGAATTTGTTCTAGTTTGCAAAAACTGCGGATGTGAGGGTAGTTCAAGGGAAGCTTAAAACTGGTGCAAATAGACCATTTTGTGTTTTGGGCAGGTTTATATTTATGAAATTATTCCATAAAGAATAATTAAATTATTGATTTTACGGGATAATCTATGCTTTAGGCTTGTAATATGGGTACTAGATAGCGACTAACAATCTTATATAGATAAATAATTGTACTATCAGTCCAATAGAAACCTGACCCACAATAGAACGGTGTCACAGTGACATTATAAAACAATTTGTTTCATTTGATAATCCGCGTGGTTGCCGGGTTAGAATAGTGCCACTCCATGTCTTCCCGAGGATGTCGTAAGAGGCGACTAAGGGAATAAGGGCTTGTAGTACTGTAAGGCGACGGGCTTGCAACCTGTCACTAATACACTGGTAAACATCTTAGCCTGATTGTGCAAAACGTGGTTACAGAATCATCAAAAGTTTTTTAGAGTTGTTGGTAATTCTGTAGCTCTGCCTAACCCACTCTGGGAATAAAGGCGTGAGTTTATGTATGTATGTGTATGTATGATAATAATATGTCACATGGTACAGTTCGTACAATGTTTTTTTCTCGTTTATCCCCTAAAAGAGACCCTTTTTAAATTCATGTTTTTTTTCCGTTTTTGGGTTACAGGTATGCTCATTAATACAAAATTTTGATGAACGAGACGAACAGACAGACACACTAGTAATACTATAATGGTTTTGTTTTTTCATTCGAACGTACGATATCCTTAAAACTGGCTTAATAGGTATATTACAGTCAAGTTTTAACATTAAATGCCTACTTACCTAAAGCTCCCAATTACTTAACTCATATTTACATGCAAATTTGACCCGATACGGCACCGCGGGCATAGAACGTGCTAATAAACAGTTGTGCATTACCCGCAATGCAGCCGCTGAAATGCTCCAATGCACCGGTCGATCCAGCGGAGAAAAGCTTACACCCAACTTGAAATTAACTCCGGAAAAAATACCTGTACCAATATACTTATATCATCCAATTTGTATGCCTTTATTCCTTTTTACCCCTTCCTTTTGTATTGCTCCTTAAAACAAATTAATCAACTATTTTGTTGGGAATTCATTTACCTTAATTGTTCATTTCAGGCATTTTTATCTAGAAAGCTTTTCGAGAAATTCAAGAAGAAAATTAAGTCATATTTTAACCCATCTCTCGCTTAAAGCACGTGGCGTTAGGTTAGCGAGTATTAGAATTTTATACCTGGAGATCACCCCTACCGCAAAAAAAAAACAATTACCTAGACTATAAGATTTTATTCAATTAATTTTGCTTCTTTAACTAATAAATTCGCATATCTGGTGTGGTGGTAGGACCCTGTGCAGGGTCCGTCCGGATCGCTACCACCATCTTATCCATTAACCACCCGCCAAGCAACATTCGCATTGTTGTGTTCCGGTGTGGGGATAAGACAACCGGTGAAATTACTAGCATAGAGGCATTCCATCTTAGTCCTCAGGGTTGGCAACGCATTTGAGGTGTTAGGTGTCTTGAGAATTCAAATGTCTATGGGTCTCAGATTCCACTTACCATCAGGTGGCCTGAGTGCTCGTGTGCCTTCTCCTTGACAAAAAAAAAATCTTAGCTCAATTAGAAACATACTTGCACGCACACACACAAATACTCACACACACTTTAACACGCATCTAAACTACTGAAAACTAGCGTCGCATTGTTACCCTATCTTGTGACACAATATCTTTTGACAACACACTAGCCTTGTTGGTAGTGACCCTGCCTGGGTTCAAATCCCGGTAAGGGCATATATTTGTGTGATGAGCACGAGTATTTGTTCCAGAGCCTTGGAAGTTTTCTATGTATTTAAGTATATATTTCTCTATATAAGTATGTTTATCGTTGTCTAGTTAGTACCCATAGTACAAGCCTAGAGCTTAGTTTGGGACTAGGTCAATTTGTGTGACATTGTCCTGTGATATTTGAAAAGTTCGTGTTTCTACCGTTTTTATATTCAAACTAGCTTCCGCCCGTGACTTTGTAAGCATATAAATCAGTTCCCGAGGGAATAGCGATATGAAAGGTAACCTTTGTGTTAATCCAAGGTATAAGCTGTTTTCATTTCAAATTTCACCTAAGTCCGTCTAGTGGTTTTTGCGTGAAAGAGTAACAAACACCCATCCTTACTTACAAACTTTCGCGGCAAACTGCCATATGTCATTTTATGTAAATGTGTGTCCAAATAAACCATTCTTATTCTTATTCTAAATAAATTGAAACTATAAACCTATGCCAACTTTAATCACTAAATGCATCTGATTTTATTGACGCCTGGTAGCAACATTGATCTGATATTTACTAGCTCTAGAAATTGACGTTTCATTCGATTGCAACATGAAACAGTTCCTTGTGTCTACGGGTATTCTATTTCAATAAACTAAAATGTCTGAGCGAGTGAATGTTACATTTTTAACATAGCCTGGGCTGACCGATTTCACGAATGACCACTTTAATAGCAATTGTTTCAATTCGTGATATAACAAAGTTAACTGTAACAATGTTTACGGTAAAACCCTTTCGTATCGGCTTGGTTTGCGTTAACCCAGATTTGGTCCCGAAATACGACTGTTCTGTAACTGATACTGTTGTTTTAAAATACGAACGGAAATGAGCATTATTAATGAATCGTATCCAATGCTGTTTGTATACAAAACCATTTAATTTACCGCTTTTATTATTTTGAAAATCTAAAACAAGAGCTTTTACTCCAGTTAAATATTTTTTAAAATATATAAATCTAAAAAAATAAAAGCAGCACTAACACAGTAAACTTTAAAATTTACGATTTAAATAAGTATGACAAGTTATGGAAAGGTGAAATAAAAAAAATGCAACATTGAAGTATACGCACACAGTTACGTTCTCAGCTGATATTTGCTCAATAACTTAAGCATTTCTAAATCAATACCTATTACTGTTACAATATCAATACAATAACCTTTTTTTACAATGGCAACAAACCACAATACCACGGAATACCATTATCACCTAGACTTATATCAAATTAAAAAAATGATTGACACTAAGGATTTAAATAAGTACAAACAGTGTATTACTAAAATTTAAGCTTTTATCATGTTTTTTGACTTATTTATTATAGACATAAGCAGCAATGTATAACTCCCAATCGAATTAATCTGTAATTGTACAACACAAGGCTATAAGTATTTCTCGCATTCCGTAACAATAAAAAAAATAGAATTAAATCAAGACCATTACGTATGTAAAGATTGACAAGTGTCGCTTACATGTTGAAAGTGTTTAACACGTGTAATATGATATTTTATCATGCTAAATACAAGAAGGACGCAACAGACAAACAAATGTTATGCTTTTAACACCTTATTATCTAATAGCGTTTTGGTATGAAAAGCAACAACGACCTATTTGCCACCTCGGATGTGCCACTTTTCTATTTAACTTTGGAGTGAAATTGGAATAAAATGTGAATGTTATTTAGGGTAATAAGGCTTCGGGTAAACGATACGTTAGGTTTATTTATATAAATGTTGAAACGGATTTTATTGCATGGCTTAATTATTGCCGACATTTTGTCTTTCTCAAGCTTATCAGTAACAAGGGTGTGCCAAACTTCATATAAAATTGCAAATTAGATTATTGGAACTCCGAAAATGTATCTCATACCATTATATCATAATGATCACTCTTCATAAAAATATTTCTACTACCGTTTTACATCATAATGACCACTCTTCATAATCAATATTAATCATACACCAGTTTATTTTCAGGATTTTAAAAATATCGAGCTGGTAAATAAGGTTTGGTTAGGTTAGGATTGTTTTATAAACGTACTAAAATCAGAACGGTTTCAGTAAAATTCACTTTAGGAGTTGCGATGATTATGAATAACAAATTATAAACAAAAAAATTTAGAGCAAAATTCTTCGGAGAAATGATGAGAGTCACAAATCGTTATTTGTATAAAAATTCGAAAGATCAATTTTATATGAGCCAATTATGGACCCGAGTAAAAATATGCACAATTCCGCGTTAATAAATAATTTGATCGGATAAAATAATAACCAAGTTATAATAAATTATAAAAGAGGAAATTTCAGTATTTTACTTTACGTATTTGCATACTGAAAATTGAATTGTAACTGTTAGTTTTAACGTTGTTAATGTTTTCGGATTTCACTATAATGTTCGGCCAGAATATCTTCAGAAAATACCAAAATATAGTTACCTACCTACGTCTCATATCTAGCGTTACAGTGAGATTTGGGTCATAGACACTTATAAAAACAAAAGTTGTCTTTCTTGTGGTCAATAGTTAAAAGCTTGTGTGCATATAAATTTTGTTTCATATGATAGGTCTAAAGCAGTCATGACGCCGTGACGCGGGAATGGGCTTAGTAAGAAAATTAGGCCTTAAAAACGTTAACTTCCGGCGTGTCCACAGGAAAAACGCTAACCTAAATCTGTGTATGACCCATTTCGTTACATTTTGGTCATTATCTTATACTAATAATCGTTGAGGCATTCTATTTAGTTCTATGGTAGGCAGTGAGTGCCTTTGGAGTCTTACAGTCTTGTCATTTAACTTTCGAGAGTTCAAATTTCTATGAGTCTCTTATGAGTTTCTTACCATCAGGTGGGCCTGTGTGCTCATGTGCTTAAACCTTGCATTTAATAATAATATCGAATCCGTGCTTTATTGACAACCTTAATCCCCACGGAAACTACTAACCTAACAACCAGCTATCAATTTGCTTCAACGAACTGGCTTGACACTAAGATACTTCTTTATCGATAATGTCAAATTACAAGTCTAAATAAATTTACATTTAGTTACCTTAAGTAAGTTTAATAAATATTATATCATATCAGAGCATTTATCAAACTATGCAATAATTAAATAATATTCTAATGTGTCCCAAAATATTTGTATGAAAAGTTCCTTTTGCGTTACCAAAAACGTATGAATATCGGTAACACAAAAGGAACTTTCCATACAAGTATTTTGGGACACATTAGATTGTTTTTTTTAATTATTCCATAGTGTGAAGTTCTCTACCTACCTGCCATTTTTTTTTAATCTGGAGATGTCACTCAAAATGGCATTTTTTTTGAGAAATGCTTATCAATTCAATGAAAAATATATTCAATACTAGCA
Organism: Acleris holmiana; assembly: GCA_949316455.1. Lineage (NCBI taxonomy): Eukaryota > Metazoa > Arthropoda > Insecta > Lepidoptera > Tortricidae > Acleris > Acleris holmiana. The sequence goes on along the minus strand of OX438768.1, from coordinate 20,957,383 downwards.
TTTTTAAGTCATTTTGACGAGACGGTGGCCTAGTTGGGAATGACCCTGCCTCCGAAGCCAGCGGTCCTGGGTTCAAATCCCGGTAAGGGCGTGTGATGAGCGCGAAAATTTGTTACTGAGCCTTGGATGTTTTCTATGTATTTAAGTATGTATTTCTCTATATAAGTATGTTCATCGTTGTCTAGTACACATAGTACAAGCTTAGAGCTTAGTTTGGGATTAGGTTGATTTGTGTGAGATTGTCCCCTGGTATTTATTATTATTTAATTGTTGCTAATAATAAACAAAGCAACAATGACTGACTTCACTGACGATACTGAAATCATTAAGGTCGGAATCTGTTCTCGGAAACCAAACTGACCTTGAGTGGTATGAGTCAGTCTGTAGAGCCGAAGCAACCATGATGTAGGTTATAGACCGGGAGCTAAGTGGATATTTAGGGAGTACATACATACATAACATCACGCATTCTTTAACCATTTTTGTCACAATCAGGCTAAGATGTATACAAGTGTAGTGACTGGTTTTAAACGCATCGCCTAAAAGTACTATACGCCTTTATTCCCTTAGTCGCCAGCACGGCTAGCACATAACGGCGAGATAAACTACTCGTCATTGTCTAATTAGAACGGCCGGAAAAAGATAGGTAGTTTATCTCGCGGGCGACATAACTCTCGCGCCGTCATGTGCTAGCTGTGCTGGGAAGACATGGAGTAGCACTAAACAGGCAACCACACGAACTTAGGGAGTCATGTGGGCTTTGGCATTAATTCAGCCGTGTTTCTTAACTACCTAACTATTTTACGGATAAACTTTGGATTTTAAAGGACAAGATCAGCCTTACTTGATTATAAACTCACAAGAACGAATGTGGTAAAAAAACTACCCTCATAAAATGTATAAGTATTCTCAGAACTGAGAACATTTAGCATAAAAACTTTGTTTAAAGGTGAATTGCAAAAATATTGTAAATAGTTAAGGCCCTAATTGATGTCAATGTTTAATTGAAACAAAATATTTTCCTTTGTGAAAAAAACTACGTTCGAAAATAATGTAGGTTAGCAATATCGAATTACATATTACATTTTGTATGTTCATAATAACATTAAGAAGAGGCAAGACCGTCCCATAACTGTCGCGTTAAAAATAATACTGTAGCTGATCTATTTAAGTACGATACTAAATTAAATAATACTTTAATAAGACCAACTCCCGCTCTACATAGCCAGTGTTTTACACGCGGTTTCCCAAACTAACCTCAGATAAATAAACAGATCTCAGTCCGCTGGGAAAATATTGGCTCCCTAACCCACAGCGGGTAAACACCCGATTTGGCTGTTCCAACTAACTTTTGCAACTCTGGAGCGTAACAACATCGTTTTAGAACTAAGCACGTGGTTTTTGATGTACTTGTGTTAAAATAATATCTCGTATTTTTCTACAATTTTTTTGTAGTTGTTGGTATTTCTGAAGCTCAACCTACCCCACTCTGGGAATGAAAGCGTGATGTTGCGTGTGTGTTTTTTTTTATGTTAAGGAGAATGCACACGAGCACTCAGGCCACCTGATGGTAAGTGGAATCCGAGACCCATGGACATTTGAATTCTCAAGACTATAATCCTAAGACCTCAAATGCGTCGCCAACCCTGAGGACTAAAATGGAATGCCTCTATGCGCTATGCTAGTAATTTCACCGGTTGTCTTATTCAAACACCGGAACACAACAATGCGAACACTGTTGCTTGGCGGGTGGTTAATGGATAAGATGGTGGTAGCGATCCGGACGGTTCTTGCACAGGGTCCTACCACCACTAGATATGTGTATGTATTTTTCTACAACGGCAAGAATATCTTATTTAAATTATATACAAGAAGAAACTGACTGCCTGACTGACTGATATCGGCCCGAACCGCTGGGTCTAGAGATTCCTGGCACGTAGGTCCCTTATGCACTAAGAAAGAATTTTTGGAAATTCATCTTCTAAGGGGTTGTTCAATAGGGGGAGGAGCGAGCACAATATATAAGGGTAATTTTATTGCACCTACTTTTTTCTGATTTCTGTTTCACCGTAAGGTTGATTGGTAGAGAATGCTTGTAGCATTAAGTCCGCCTTATGTACACTATTTATTTATATAACTACCATGTAGTTTCTAATTTTAGTATAATCTAGATGAAAGTCATTTTTTGACTGAATTACTCTTTTGCCTACAAGTGGTTTTACAGCAACAAAATTATTGTATCTGTCGCCACTTTCCTTAATTATTTGCTCGCTACTTAAACTTTCAAAATACATTTGAATTAGACTTCTTGTAACTAAAACTTCTTAATAACGTTAATTATAATTTATTAACTTAATAAAGTTTTCTAATGTTATAAGAATTTAATTTCAAGTTCATTTATTAACTATATCTGGGTCATACACACTCTTAAAAACAAAAGTTGCCTTTCCTGTGGTCAATAGTTAAAAGCGTTGTATGCATATAAGTTTTGTTTTTATTATGATAGGGATAAAGCAGTCCTGACACCGTTTTTGCGTAAATTGGCTTAGCCAGAAAATCAGGCCTTAAAAACGTTAACTTCCCGCGTGTCCACAGGAAAGACGGTAACCTAAATGTGTATGACCCATCTCTTTATTTTCATCTAACATGATACATGTAAAGCCGTACCCGTACCCCATCAATCCAGCCACTGTCTCCTAAAACATTAACCATTTGACTCGTTTTTAATGGCTTATTTATTTTAAACATCTGCTGTGTGTCTGTCGTAAAAAAACTTTCCAAGGGGGTTGGTAAAGACTGCTTTGTTAGCCAAAAATAAACTTTTACTAAGTGAATTAAGTGATGACATTTGGTATAACGTCAAAAATAGATGTATGAGAAGTGATTGGAAATTTGAATTACTTACATTAGACTCCCACACACATGAAGGGTCCTATTACATATTTGTATGGGTAACCCTTTAATATTTTTCAAATAATTATTTGTGTTATAGCGGCAAAAGAAATTCATGCTATATACATGAGATACAGCCGGCTTACAGATAAACGGACGGAAGGACAGATTAAAATATAGCTACATTCAAACCTTCAAAGTGATATGAAATTGTCGACATTATTTTTGGCGTGAAAAGAAAATTCAACCAAGAGCACAACACTTATTACAGACTGTAGGTACTTATTACAATAGTATATTAGTCATTAAGTCATTATAAATCTAAGTCATATCTGCCGTCCTCAAACTAAAAAGCCGTTAAATGCAAGTGGGTCATTTTGAGTTATGGCCAAAAAACGTTTGAAACTATGTCTCTACAAACTGGTGCACGATATCGATGTATTTTTTTTATATACTAAATAATGAGGGTTGCTTTATATTTTTATATGAATTTGATATTTTTTTACCTATTTTTTATAGGTGAAATCTTCAATTTTCCTTTTTAGCTATGGACCCGTTGAATTTAATGTAGTACTTTACATAGCTTAATGACGGTTAAAGTATGTTTAGCGGCCTTCTAGCTCAGTCATTTAGGTTATCCACGTTACATTTTACAAATATTACAAAAGTTATATAGAAAACATAACTAAAAGGCGGTTACATGACATAGCCACTTTTTAGCTATGTATGCCTAGTTAAAACTATGCAAACATACATGACTAGAAAACGGCCACGTGACTTTAACTGCCTTCTAGTTAATAATGTGGAATCTGACATATAGTTTTAATATTCAATGCTTGAGAAAAAGGCAGAACAAATCACAATAACTGCTTTTTTGTTATGGATTGCAATCAAAATATGTTTTTATATCCAATGACTTGGGGAAGTTACTGCCACAATGTTATTTGGATCCCTTAGAGGAGTGTGAAACTACATTATGCAATGAAAAGAAAGTTGTGCTACCTGCGTAATACGTAAAATAACTGCAAAATTACTGTTTTATTGAATAGAGGGGTGTCCCAGAATTTGACGCAAATATTACGTATAAGAAAACCTCTTCCATACCGGTCAAGAATTTAGTTTTAACTTTCTAATAATATTAATTAACTTAATAGTTATAATGGTTTTCATGATACTGGTAAATAACCTTGCGGTACGTGATGTTTTTAGCCCTTGCTTCCGCTGGCTAAAAACATTATGTAAATTGTAATTCTAATCCTTAAGAACTGTAAAGCTGGAAATTTAAATGCAGTCCTAAGAAAACTTATAACTCACTAGGTTAATTTACTGGTCAAAAATACACTACAACAGAACAGACATATTATTATTAGGTACAAAAAAGCAAAATTAGACCATATTTGTTGCACTGCACTGTGAAGTCAAATAGGACCCAGCTTTTGTTCTGGCTGCAGCACATGCTCAGTGCTGCAGCCGAAGCAGCAGCGCTGGTGTTCAGCTGAACCCATATATAAATAAATACAACCTATAACCATAATAATGCGAGGGACCTTCAATAAGCTCTCGGTATTGATATTTTTCAACCTTTTTAGAAAACTTTTTAATACGGCCGCTAAGTATCATTCATTAAAATTTTAAAAAGTTAAATTCAAATATTCGATGGTTTGATTTTCTGCAATTACCTAATAAACTTGATTACAGGAGTGATTTGCAATGTTAATTAAATTAAATACAAATATCAGGAGACGGATGGATTATTTTTATGTTTATGAATGTCATAAGTCTGCTTATTCACTATCTAAAATTCAAAAGTGGTCAAGTGAATTTAAACGTGGGAGGGAAAGCAACGATGACGACCCTAGACTTGCAGGGCCTGTCGAAGCTACTTCACAGGAAAATGTATAAAAAAGTGGAGAAAATTATATTGGAGAATGGTCGAGTGAAGGTAAAATCGGTAGCTCAAACAACCAATTCTTATTAATTAATGTATACTTCTACTGTATAACGATATCGTCCTTGACCCTCTTAACATTATCACACATAAGTTAGTGTGAAATGGGTGCCGCGAATGCTGACAACGCTTCAGAAAGATATTCCTGTTGCTTGTTGATCTGACTTTAACTGAGCTATGCAATGAAAATCCTGATGAGGTACTCCAAAAGATTGTTACTGGAGATGGGTTCATCATTACGGCCGAAAGAGCAAACAAAAGTCCATGCAGTGGCACATTAAAGGAACACCTCACCCCAAGAAGTTCAAGGTCGTCCCTTCAGCTGACAAGCTCTTTGCCAGAACATTCAGGGATTTTGAAGGAATATTACTGATCGATTATAGAGATAAAGCGTGTAAATATCACAGGACAGTACTACGCTAATATTTAACGGCAGTTAAAGAAAGTAATCAAAGAGAAGATGCGGGTAAATTACCCAGGAATGTTCTGCTTCTGCCCGACAACGCCCTTGTGCATACTGCTCATATTGTCGAGGCTGTTGCTTTTGAATCTGGGTTCTAAACTATTATTCACCCACCGTATAGTCCAAACTTGGCCCCCCGCGACTTCTTTTTGATTCCTAAACTTAAAAAGGTTCTGGGCTGAAATCGATTTTTTGACGATGACCGTTGAATATGTCGTAGATATATTATTTAAAACTAGGTCTGAACGTTTAAAAATATCACTACATAATACAACAAAATACATACATAATAAAACAAAGTCGCTTGCCGCTGTCTGTCCCTATTTATGCCATTAAAACTACGAAACGGATTTTGATACGGTTTTCTTTAATGCATCGAGCGATTCAAGAGGAAGGTTTATATGTGTAATAATTTAACCCGGAGCGAAGCGAGGGCAGGTCGCTAGTACTTAATATTGCAATAAACGACCCAAATCAGGATTTCCTGAGTACCTCGGATGGGTACGAAATTGAACCGATTGAATTCGGTCACTTAGAAGAAAAGCAAGCTGTAACATTATTTTTTACCCATATCAAGTAGAACTTGTACACAATTTCGAAATTTTGTTTAACTGCGCCCACTTTTGAGAACATGCCACCTTGGTCGAAAGAATTTATTTTTCCTGTACGAAAAGTCAAAAGTTGTTGAATGAAAAACGAGAAATGTAGTGATGGCTTAGAAAGTATGAATTTATTCTGAATACGTCAATATTTTGGAATAATAGTTTAATGCAATTTACTTACGTCATTGATAATTGAATATCAAATAGAATTACGAATTATAGGTAATTTTAGCCAAGGGAGGCAAAGGTAACATTTTTTATAAGAATCATTCAAACCTTAATACCTGTAAACTAATTAACTGATAAGAAAATTAAAACTAACTAACGTATTAGAAACTTAAAACTACGGGAATGTAATAATATTTACGTCAATATCTGGGGCACCCTGTATGTTATAAACTTTGGGTTTAACAGCGAAGTTTTACTATAAAGAAAATAAAGAGACTAAATTTGCTACAATACGGTTTATGGATTATTTCTAAATACCCAATATTTACTGAGATACAATACTTGGAACTTGCAGAAAATTTCAAACGAGACTTGCGCGGGGGTCACCTTGCCGCCTTCTAGTTAGGCAATATCGTGTAGCTGTGATTTAATTAAGCAGGTAGATATTTTTTACTATTTTTGCTAGCTTATAAAGCCGTGACGGCATTTTTGGTATGTATTTTGATAAAATTAAATAATATTTACAAAACAATAAGGTGGCTATTGGACATTAACCGCGTTTTTCTTAAGTATACACGGATTGACCGCCTTTTAATCTGTGACCTCTTTGCAGGTGAGTATTGTGTTTGTAAGCTTTAAGGCGGCAAAAGTCCAAAAGCCGCTTTTAAGTCGTTGAAAATCAAATAGCCGCCTTTAAGTCTTGTACAGTATTACGTAAAATTGGCAGCTATCAACCTTTAATCACCTTCAAGTTAAGCAAGTGTCAAATAACTGCCTTTTTAGTAGCAATAGCCCAAAAAATCGTCATTTAGCCGCTAGAGCGAAGGCTGTACCTCGGTGGTTTTTAAAGATATTGGCACCAAACCTAGATAGATCGATAGCTAATAATTAGCTGAATCGCGCTGTATAGATAACTCAAAAAGGTCGTATGATCCTTTAGTCGCCTTTTAGTTTAAGGACGGCAGATATACAAGCTGACATTACCTTCATTCAAAACTAAGTGACCACGCACGTGCATTTCACCTAATATAATATCCGTTAATCCTATGAATACCTATCCAATTAAATAAAGAACATCATAAACATGCCAGTTCAACGGCGCAAGCGCTGACAGTCTTTTGTCGCAACGCCCGCCATTTTGACGTCGGCCATTTTGTAATTGCGCTCGCAATAAATTTCATACTCTTAACAGCGACTCTGACCACACGCGAATGGTGTGGGCGGTGTTGATTATTTATTTGTAGGCAATTTCTTTTACGTCGCCACAGTCAAGAATTTATAATAATACACAGGATGATCGTCTTTTATTATCAACTAGCTGGCCCCTATTTCGCCATCTTTACAATGACACGTGACAGGTGTCAATTGGGTATACATTGCAAAGTTAACACACAGATACATAACTGGGTTTCATATAAACAGCGCCATGTATACTGAAATGTCACCTGTTACCTGTCATTGTAAGGATGGTGAAATAGGGGGCTGGTCATGGTAATTTTTTTCATTTATATAAACCTTGACAATTATGAGCACAACAAAAAAATAATGCCGAATCGGTCAAGCCATCTTTAAGCGATGCTCCGTGATACATGGTGGTAATAGTAATTAGTGCAACAAGAGAGCAAAGTTGGTTTTTGCTGCAAGTGTTGATTTTGAATCCTGAGCAAGCAAAGGATTCTAGAATTGAATCACGAGCGTACCAAGTCAAAGACGCGAGATACAAATAACTTTGGTCTCGTGTTGCACATACAATTTTTCACCTCAACAACGAGAAAATATTGAGGTAAAAAAGACTTTAGGTACATGGTAAAAATAAAACGACATCCCCAGCCGCCCGCGCGCCGCATCATATAATTACAATAATAATATAATTATCATTATAATTATCATCGCCTTTATATTGTAAACAAAAATTAAAAAGTTACTTTGTCTCACGCTCGCAGCAAAATCGATTTGTGCTCACTGTCTTCAAATAGCAAAACCACCCTTTTTGAGGTGCTGAGGTAAAAATACTTTTATTTATAGCTTTCAGGGTTGTCGGACTTCTCGTTTAAAAACCAGAAGTTGCCTGAGTTATTTTTCCTTACATAATAAAGTTTCAGTTGCATTAACGTAATTTTCGGCACATTTACTTTTAACTGAAGTATCTTGATATACCTGGGGCCCTAGCCAAAATGCAAACGCTACTAACGTTTTTCTTTTCTATCGCTCAAAACGTATGGGATTACGTTATCGTGCGTTACGATAAATTATGTGGTCAACCGTCATTCCATACATTTTGAGCGATAGAAAATAGAAACGTTAGGGGACCTTGCATCTTGGCTAGGCCCTCTGAGCGTCGAATGCGATATGAAAACAGAAAAAGGCTGATAATAAACTAGGTTATTGAAAAAAAAATTAACAAATTCTTGCAGAATAATATGTAAAAAAATATACTAATTTCCGGACACTTCTAAACAATTTTTTGTCGGACTCTGTCAAACTCAAGATCATTTTCAGGGTTCCGTAGTCAAACTAGGAACTCTTATAGTTTCGCCATGTCCGTCAGTCCACAGCCTAGCGCGGAGAGTCTTAGGGCCTGTTGTTTGATCAGCAGTTAAACTAACCAATTGTTAAAAATCGTAACTAATGGTTAAATCTCAAGGAAATGTGTAAAATTTTCGATTCTTTTTTCGAATTTTAACCATTAGTTCAGTTAACTACTGATCAAACAACAGGCCCTTAGTACTACAAAGCTGTACTTTGGCATAATTATGCGTATTAGTCACGCTAACAAAGTTGTACTACTTTATTTATTGTACTTACTATAAAGTGTCAAAAAAAATAGGGTACCTCCCCTACACGTCACGTGAGGATGTATTTTTTTTCTCTACACTATAGTGTGTGGTGTCGTTGGATAGGTCTTTTAAAAATATTATGGGTTTGTGAAAGCAATTTTTCGATTAAGTAATCCGTTTATTAAATATTAAGCTTTAAACCGCTTATTTTTGTTAGACTCGTGTCACCCCCTAAAAAAAACTTAAATTAAAAAACATATAACGAATTTTTAAGGAAAACTATCACGACTAAGTGAATATCATTGGTTCTTGAGACACAAGCGATTGAAGTGTTTATACCTACTAAAATCATCTAAGACGGCACCAATTGACTTTAAATAGAAAATTAATTATTAATTGTTGATTTTTATGTTTGTGGTAGTCAACGGCTTCGGAATCCTACACTGAGCATGGTCCGACATGCTCTTGCCCGGTTTTTATCTACAAATTTAATAAGCTGTTCCTATAACCGACCACCCTCTACATCAGATATATTCTATTTATTTTGTATAACAAACCTGTGCTGCGCACTCAAAGCGTTAATGCGAATATACAATAACCTTATGACTCATTTTAAATCCCTGGGAGTTTTACGCCTTTATAAACACAACAATATGTTGTTACGGTTTTCTTACGCGTAATTTGAAGTCTTTAAATGACTTATGAAACTTGTTTGGGGTCAGATTGCGGAAGAGTTAAATACACGACGTATTAAATGAAGATGGTGATGGAAGTGTTATTGATGGTTATTAGTTTGTGGCAAAAGTGATTTCTTAAAAAAAAAATTAGAGATAATCTACTGGGTCAAACTGTTTGCTTTTGACATTATTGTAATGTTTTTATATTATAAATAAATAAATTTTAGCGGACACTTGCACGCCAATTGACCTAGTCCCAAACTAAACTAAGCTTGTATGTACTATAGGTACTAGACAACGATAAACATACTTACATTAGAAAAATACATGCTTAAATACATAGAAAACATCCAAGACTCAGAAACAAATATTCGCGCTCATAACACAAATATCTGCCCTTACCGGGATTTGAACCCAGGACCGCTGGCTTCGGAGGCAGGGTCACTGCCAACCAGGCCAACGTGTCGTCAAAGTGAATAAGAACTATCGTAACGTTTACCATATGATAACATGCCAAAGTTTTTCATAATATCAACAACATATTCGAAAATCGTATAAATCGGACAACGTTTAAGGGAAGAAAAACGTTATCACGTTTTGTATGGAATTTGTTGCTTCACAGTCCTCTTAAAAAATCTTTATCATTCAGCTTTCGTTTCGATAAACTGCACGCTCTCGGTAACCGGGCCAGAATGGAAGCTACTAATCCTGGTGGAACAATCGGGCACCGCTCCGCGAAATATGATGCTAAATAAGAAGGGAGTTCTCTCTTGGGCGGCAGAGAGCAGATACGCAGATAAGACAAGTTTTAAAATTGATAATGTAATTTTACTATATTATTTTGCCGTGTGGTTGCCGGGTTTGAATAGTACCACTCCATGTCTTCCCGTGGATGTCGTAAGAGACGGCTAACGGAATAAAGGCTTGTAGTACTATTAGGCGATGGGCTTGCAACCTGTCACTGTGCTAATACACTGGTAAACATCTTAGCCTGTTTGTGGAAACTGTGGTTTACAGAGTTATCAAGAAGTCTTTTTAGAGTTGTTGGTATTTCTGTTTTAGCTTTGCCTACCGCACTCTGGGAGTGAAGGCGTGATGTTATGTACAGTAATTTTATTAAAAACTGAGACTTGTGTTACAAATCATTTACAGGTAGCCGACTCTCTTCTAGTTGGAGCTGTCCTATCAGAGCAGACAAGGAACATTTTTGGGCGTGTATTCTTGTTTTAAACTAACACGATTTTAACACATAGTTAGTCCCGTTTTATATATACTATGCGTATTTTTAACGAAGTTTATAACTGTTTAGTATGACTTAACTCGCTCAATCGACCTTTCAACGATTACCTTTTTTAGGGTTCCGTTGTCAAACTACGAACCCTTATAGTTTCGCCACGTCCGTCCGTCCGTCCGCAGCCTAGCGCAGAGACTCTTAGTACTAGAAAGCTGTAATTTGGCATTTATATGCATATGAGACACGCCAACAAAGTGGTATAATAAAATGTAAAAAAACATTTTTTTTAGGGTACCTCCCCTACATGTAACGGGGGGATGTATTTTTTTTTCTCGTCTACCCTATAGTGTGGGGTATCGTTAGATAGGTATTTTAAAATTATTGCAGGCTTGTGTAAATAATATTTCGATCAATGGATCCGTTTAGGAAATATTAAGCTTTAAAGCGCAAATTTTTGTTTGACTCAAGGGTCCCCTCCCCTCCCCTAAAGCCAGAACTACAAATAATAAAAATCTCAAAAAATATTAAATGAAAGCACATATAACCAATTTAAAAGGAAAACTATCACAACTAAGTAGACATCGTTGGTTCTTGAGATACAGGCGATTAAAGTGTTTATACCTTCTAAAATCATCTAAGACGGCACCAATTGACTTTAAATAGAAAACTAGTTATTACTGGTTGAGTTTATGTTTGTAGCAAGTACATAATGGCTTCGGAACCCTACACTGAGTATAGTCCGACATGCTCTTGCAAGGTTTTTTGAAGATTAACATTGATAAACTCGAAAAATACGTGGTCGTGGCCAATATTTTACTATTATTTTTAACTATTTGATTGTACGGACACACCATATTATGCAGTGTAAGTAATATGTCATCATCACTTCGTAACCCCATGTGATTAATGTAGACACAATAGGAAAAAGAGTATTTAAGTCAAAAAGGAAATAATTTGATTTAGATGCCAACAAGCAATAGTATCAGTACTTCCCTTATGCTTTCTCCGTGGGCTTCAACCAATAGTCCTTTCTGTCATACTCTCTGCGCGCAACATAAAGCTGTCCGGGCTATCTTGGCATATTGCTCGCGTGCAGTCGCATATGATAAGTGCATAACCCGTTCTTTGTTTGAAAAACATATATTATTTTTCCTACGCTATCACAGCCTTTTTACAGTGAACGTAGAAATAAGTTATTAAGTGTACGGAACGATGTGAAGACTTGAATGAAAGTCTATAAGACTGTAAAAAGTAACACGTAAAGAAAATTTGGTAAATACGGGAGATTATGCTCCGTTTCATCTAGGATATTCCCTGTGACAGCCGTAATTTTAATCACTTACTTTACTTACAAGCGAGGTGTTTACAAAATAATATTCAAAATAATAGGGTTGTACCAGGGCGTTTTACAAAAAACATAGGTAGTTTTAGGACAAAAGGACAAAAATTAACAACGTTAATTTTTCCATTACGTCACAAAAATTAGTCATATATTTATATACTGTGTTCATAAGCCAATAGGCGGCAGATTCAAACTTCACCTATTAGTAATATGGTTGAACTTGCTATAGGAGTTATGTCTTGTTTTTAAGTTTTGTTGTTAATTTTAGTCGTTAACAAATGGTTTTTTTTTTGGAAAACTTCCACCAATATAAAAAATATGTAAAGGTGATGAAGTAAGTGTAATATATATTTTTATATGAGTTGTCAGAGTCATCATCTTAGATTGAACAGAGGACGGTGATTTTGTGATAGTACCTACCACTGTTACTTTATGTGCGCTTGGTCCAATATATGTATATAATATGTATAATAATTATACATATACATCACGCTTACAATCCCAAAGTGGGGTAGGCAAAGCAACAGAAATACCAACAAGTCTAAAAAAAAAAACTATAATTATGTAGCCACATTCTGCACAATCAGGCCAAGAAGTTTTCTAGTGTATTAGTTACAGGTCGCAAGCCCATCGCCTAACAGTACTACAAGCCTTTATTCCCTTAGTCGCCTCTTACGACATCCACGGGAAGACATGGAGTGGCACTATTCTTACCACGCAACCACACAGGTAATACAATATAGAAGTGCAAAATAAATGGCAGAATTAATGCTTAACATAACCTGTCCTCCACGTGGCTACATCGTTTGCTGTAGTTTAATATTAACCTTCAAGTAGTCCTACTGATATTATAAATGCGAAAATTTGTGTGTGTTTGTGTTGGCTTATTTTTCTTTCACGCTGCAACTCTACATTTACAAATAAAAGTTCCCGAGGGAACAACGATGATTGAAATATACGTGAACAAAGTCGCAGACAGAAGCTAGTTAAGGTATAAAGTGTACTTCTCCAGCAATAACCGCATCATCACTTCACTGCAAATAACTTTACCTATAGAAACTACCTACCTACCTATAGAAACGGCCTACTAGAAACTTGCGCTAAAAATAAAATTCGCTTCCAACATCATCGTTCTATAAATTTAAAAACCGGGCAAGAGCATGTCGGACCATGCTCAGTGTAGGGTTCCGAAGTCGTTAAGTACTACAAACATAAAAATCAACAAGTAATAATTAACTCTCTATTTAAAGTCAATTGGTGCCGTCTTAGATGATTTTAGTAGGTATAAACACTTTAATCGCCCGTATCTCAAGAACTAACGATGTTTACTTAGTTGTGGTAGGTTTCCTTTAAAATTCGTTATATGCGCTTTCATTAAATACTTTTTTTTCTGATTTTTAATACCTGTAGTTTTGGCTGTAGGGGACACTTGGAGACTAACAAAAATTAGTGCTTTATAGCTTATTATTTCATAAACGGATTACCTAATCGAAAAAACTGTTTGCGCAAACTCATAATATTTTTGAAAGACTTATCCAACGACACCCCACACTATAGGGTAGACGAGAAAACATTCCTATGTTACGTACCTTAAAAAAAAAAGACTTTTTATTGTACCACTTGGCTGGCATGACTAATATGCATATTCATGCCAAAATACAGCTTTCTAGTACTTACAGTCTTTGCGCTAGAGTGCAGACGGACAGACGGACGGACATGGCGAAACTATAATGGTTCCTAGTTTGACTACGGAACCCTAAAAATAGCCTCTTTTCCCAACAATACACGATTCGATTAACTTCAAAATGGTTTTTAGACAGAGGTCCTAGATTGCTCGTCTAGACGTCCATCCGCAGATACAAAAGCAAAGCAGTAATAGTTGAGTTAACGACTCTATGCCCCAGGGAAGCGTTCTCGGGTCAGAGGTACTCCTACTCGATGTTCTTACGAGTATTGGATTGCAGTTAAACGTACTATGCAAGTTATGACGTCATGATGCTTGCTATTTTACTTTGAGAAGGACCAAGTGCACGTGGAAATTTGGTTTTGGTTTTATTCTAAAAGTTAGATTAAATTGAAATGTAATTGTATAATTAGTGGTGGTAGGACCCTGTGCAGGGTCCGTCCGGATCGCTACCACCATCTTATCCATTAACCACCCGCCAAGCAACAGTGTTCGCATTATTGTGTTCCGGCGTGGGGATAAGACAACCGGTGAAATTACTAGCATAGAGGCATTCCATCTTAGTCCTCAGGGTTGGCAACGCATTTGAGGTCTTAGGATTATAGTCTTGAGAATTCAAATGTGTATGGGTCTCAGATTCCACTTACCATCAGGTGGCCTGAGTGCACGTGTGCCTTCTCCTTAACATAAAAAAAAAACAAAAAAAAAAAAAAAAATATGTATTTCTGTTTCTACTCAACTATTGTTGCCTATGCGTTTCATATCAGCTGTGCCATGTAAACTGAAATGTCACGTGTTACCTGTCATTGTCGATATGGTGAAATATGGCAGGCTCTATGTTTTTACTACGGGTACTCGACAGCGATAAACTTACTTATAAAGAGAAATATATAGAAAATACTTGCTTAAGGATGGTAAAATAGCACAATGGTGGTAGCTCCCTGCGCAGGCTCCGTCTGGATCGCTACCACCATCTTATCCATTAACCACCCGCCAAGCAACAGTGTTCGCATTGTTGTGTTCCGGTGTGGAGATAAGACAACCTGTAAAATTACTAGCATAGAGGCATTTCATCTTAGTCCTCAGGGTTGGCAACGTATTTGAGGTCTTAGGATTAAAGTCTTTAGAATTCAAATATCTATGGGTATCTGATTCCACTTACCATGAGGTGGCCTGAGTGCTCGTGTGCCTTCTCATTAACATAAAAAAAAACCTTGACTTGGCTCACAAGGTGACCGCTATGTGGGCTGTTGACTCGACGATCATTGTCCCGATAGTTGTTGCAGCGTCTAGAAAAATGTCTCGACCAATACCTAAAGAAACTCTCGCTAGGTGGCCAAGGGCCAGATACAGAAAGCAGTACACCTCGACACGGCACGTTTCGTGAGGAGGTTCCTCTCTATGCAGCCCTAACCACCAGTAGGTAGCTTAGCTCGTCCCACTGTTGGCATTTTTTTTGACTTAGATACAAGAGATATGTAATCGGCCCTATCCCATTTCACGGTTATTAGCGAAACTTGTTACACGGCGTGCCGCCCCATTAAAATGCAAATGGACTGACGGTGAGACTGTGTATATTATATAATATATAACTTATTTTTTAGGGTAACGTATCCGAAGGGTGTTAAACAGAACCCTATTACTAAGCCTTCCACTGAACTAGAACTAAAACTAAACTAACTTTTCCATTTTGTCACGAAAATTAACGTATCTAAATGTACGACTAATTTTCGTGACGAAATGGAAAGTCCAAGTTTCTTAATTTGTCCTTAACTTATGTTTTTTGAAAACCGCCCCCGTCCGTCCTTACTTGAAGTATATTTTATGGACAGTAGTAAGGTTTACAGAATTTGTTAGAATGGCAAATATCCAAAAAATTAAAAAAAAAAACATTTTTTTTTTAGCTTTTTATAATTATATTGTCAAAACATTACAAGGGACAGATTTGTGATTATAGCGTAGAAAAACTACAAAAAATAAAATTTGGTTAAGTGTCAGCTCTGATGATACGGAACCCTCAGTGCTTTAGTTAGATTTGCACCTGACAGGTTCTCTTTCATTTCACGCAGGGTAGCTTTGGTGCGAGGTTTTCGTAGGGTCTTCGAGAAAATTAGCGAAGTAGTTAGTATTTAATTGAATCGTGTTTAGCTCGGCTCATGTTTTCACTGTTTACTAGACTTGTAAATTTAATATTGACGATGTTTTATAAATAAAAATTAAGGAGTAGAGAATAAAAATAACAAAATTAGGCGTATCATCAGATTACTAGTAAATGAATTCGCCAAATATATTAAGTTACTCTCTTAAACAAAAGAAACAACATGCTTATACTTTTGACGATTCGACGCTGGAAAGAATAATTGACTAACGTCCATCTGACAAACTTTACAGTAGAGCGATTTAAAGTAAGATTGTTTGTATCATATTTGTTGCACTACAAACTTGGTGATAATTTTAATATCTACTAAATGGTTTTTATTGTAACTCTTGAAACGTGCGTGTGGTAAAAAGCCTAAACGGCATATAATAACTTTCGAGTTATTTGCAAACATTACATAATTTGCAAGCATTGATTTGTAGAGCAGATGGACGCATCATTTTCAGGATATTTTACTGAAAATAATTCTTTCATACGTTCGCTGCGGGGTCCTTTGAATATTTATTTGTTTATATCATATATTTTTTTTTTTTTTATGTTAAGGAGAAGGCACACGAGCACTCAGACCTGACCTGACCTGATGGTAAGTGGAATCTGAGACCCATAGACATTTGAATTCTCAAGACTATAATCCTAAGACCTCAAATGCGTTGCCAACCCTGAGGACTAAGATGGAATGCCTCTATGCTAGTAATTTCACCGGTTGTCTTATCCCCACACCGGAACACAACAATGCAAACACTGTTGCTTGGCGGGTGGTTAATGGGATAAGATGGTGGTAGCGATCCGGACGGACCCTGCACAGGGTCCTACCACCACTCATACATATATACATGTGTATATGATTATATTGATATTTACTTATGTTATTTATTCTCCTTCATGCTCGGAAATGTCAACATTACTGTCGTAAAACCAACCCGCGAAGGTCCGCGTTCAAGGCCTCGGACAAATTAAAAAAACAAAAAGTATCAACGCAGCAGCACCAAAATACACTCGGCGTCAAAAATATCGCCCCTCCGTGAAAATCAGATTCAAGCTAATCTAGACCTTAGCGAAATTCTGTTACATAATTAATATTAGTATCAATTAAAAGCACGTTTAATGTGTTTTAAATCAATAATGTTTAATTTAAACAAAACGTAATGGCTTGTGAATCAGAGCGTTTCGAAAAAAAAGCGCACAAATACTCGTTTGAAGATTCGCGAGTTGTGCCCTTTTCCAGGGGTATAAAATGCCTGTACAAGGTCAAATGTCAATCATTCACTATCCAGACGTCGAAGAAAACACATCTAAGGAACTCAAGCAAGAAAACAACCCTCGAACATGGAGACCACCGCTGCTGAATCAGCTCAAGTGGTTGCACTACTGCAAGCAGGAGTTCGGCAGTGTGATGTCGCTCGGCAACTCAATTTAAGCCGTCATGCTGTCCGCCGAGTATTTCAGCGGTTCCAGGAGACTGAAGGCTACATCAGAAGACGTAGGGCTGGTCGGCGACGCTGCACATCCGAAAGAGATGATCGCTTCATCGTGACATCATCTCTACGCAATCGCTTCGCTAGTGCTGTTGAGGTGCAACAACGCCTCAGAGAAGCTCGGACAAGATCAGTTAGCATCTCTACGGTTAGAAGAAGACTGCGGGAGAAGGATATCGTGGCTCACAGGGCTGCTACAGGCCCAATGTTGACCGCACAGCATCGCAGAGATCGCTTGCAATTTGCCCGCGACCACGTCGATTGGACGTTTGAGCAATGGAGGCAGGTTCTCTTTACCGATGAGACGAGAGTCTGTCTTTATTGCAACGACAGGCGGGCCAGAGTCTACAGAAGGTCGGGCGAACGATTTGCTCAAGCCTGTATTGAAGAGACAGTGGGCTACGGAGGTGGCTCTTGCATGTTCTGGGGGGGCATGTCTATAGACGGCAAAACCGACCTTGTCTGCGTCTCCAGGACTGGAGGCACTCGCGGCCAAGGGTCCCTGAATGCTCGCCGATACATTGCCGAGATCCTGGAAGAGCATGTGATGCCATATGCGGGTTACGTCGGCTCTGGGTTCACATTAATGCACGACAACGCTCGCTCCCACACTGCATTAATTGTTCGGGATTATCTGGAGGAGGTCGGGATTCCCGTTTTGCCGTGGCCAGCCAGGAGTCCTGACTTAAACCCGATTGAACTCCTTTGGGACGAGCTGAAGCGACGGGTCCGGTCACGAGATGCCACCCCTACCACCCTGCAAGATCTTCAGGACGCAGTCATCGAAGAATGGGGCAACATTCCACAAGAGGACATCGTAAAGTTGGTGCGATCAATGAAAGACCGTTTAGAGGCAGTGATAAGGGCAAGGGGGGGTAACACTAGGTTTTAAGTTAATTTAAGGCACTTTTTGTAAAATTTTGTTATCCATTTATTGTTGTAAATTTAAACTTGAATAAACATTTTTCAACTGTTCGCAATGTCATTTCCTTTAATTTTTGACCCCAAGGAAAAATCCTTTTTTTTTTAATTTTCCTAAAAAAAAACTTTATTACCTTTCAAATGATACCTAACAATCATATTGTTGTCCTTGATCAAATAGGGTTTAAAGTCGGTTGTAATTATTTTCCGAGGAGGGGCGATATTTTTGACGCCGAGTGTAGGTATGAAATTTCATTGCGCACCGCGTTGTTTACTTTTTGAAACCATCTTTGGACTAGGATAACTACAAACAGCCATACACACGTACAATTAAAGTTCTTCCATGTATTTTTACTTTTTAATATGTCATAAACTAAAAAGATTAACCTTTTTGAACGTCGTCTATAGCGGATTAAATTAAGTGTACAAATAGTTTTACAAATTTTTAAAACATAGTAATATGGCGTTCATAAACAAAATAAATTTTCGAATTAACTCAAGCGCGTATTTAATGTTATAACAGAACTTAAACCTGTTATTAATTTCAATTAGATTTCTTAGATTTTAATTTTGTGATTTAATTTAATAGTGTATATTATTTTTATTCTATGTAGTACCTACCTCTTTTGAATTTAAACGGCATTATGAGGGATGACAATTTTTTTAAGGTTATATTTGTATTGTGCTTAAATAAAAAAAATGGCATATTTGTTATATTTTCTCGCATTGTTAAAGAAAAGCACTATACAAGCCTCAGGCTTCATTAGATTCGTCTTATTGGAGAAGTGTTCAAAATTCATAATGTTTATTTAGTAAACAGGCCACAAGAGGGTTCTTTTACACGTCGGTAATAGGTATGAAGTGAATCTACTAGCGCTTCGGACAAGACCATCATTGCGGAGAAGAAGCCCCGCAAGAAACTCCAGCAGAAGGTCATTTTCTTAATCATAAAGGACAACAATGCTTAAAAGTATAATTATTGTATGAATTAACAATAAATACGAGCATTATTTTTAACTTACATTAAGATTTTACATGCCCAATAGTGGCAGAGCATGCCTTCACGTATTTAAATCTGAATGACAAGCATAATTAATTGTATTTTTAACACTGTAGTGTAGTGTGCGTATTCATGCAAATAAATTATTTCAAATTTCAAATTATCAACCCGAAGGACGCTAAATCTAATAGTATAGTACTGTAAGTAAGTTATGCTACGATCTTATTTTGACTTTGAAATTAACCTTTCTGGGCACATGACATGTGACTAACACCCGCATAGACATGAAAAGTAACTATAAGTAATGACTTTGACATTACTATTCCTCAAGTACCTTGTCTCAAAGAAAACCATCTAGCAAAGTAAAAACAATTAGCAATTTTACTTAAAAATAACAAACAGTCGATTGCCGTTTAAAACCATTAGAACGTATTAAGAAATAAAATGGAACTGATGTTGTTAATTGGAATCGCTGACCACTACTAACTGCCTACGGATTTTCTCGCCTCAAGCCCTTCTACCGGATTTAAAAGAGCACATCTGTTACTTTATTTACAATGCATATTCAACCCTTTGAGAAAAAGAATGAGGTTCTATTTTCACTACACGTTTTGCAACACATGTGCTCTTTTTTATGTCGAGGTTAGATCTGTGCTCGCCAATTAGCGCTGTAGCAATTCGATTATGGAACGTTCTCGAAGAGACTCACGTTAGTGGATTTGGTGCCCAGTTGTCTGATGTCCTTAGAAAATTTACTTTTGATAAGAGTTCTGGGCTCCAAAACTGATATGACTTAGGTAAGCATGTTAGGGGATTACTTTTATTAACCGACTTCTGAAAAGGAGAAGGTTATCCATTCGACTGTATGTTTTTTTGTTTTTCATATTAGTCAAACTGAAGTCAAAAACTACTTTAGTTTGATTGACCTATTGTCATTTAAAAAGAAGTTATGGTTAAAAAATATGTGGGACGCCGACTTTAGTTTGACTGGCCTATGACCATTTGAAATGATAACTTATTAGGATTTTGAAGGCGGTTTATTGTTTTTAAAAAATATATTTTTGTAACTAGAAAACATCGTTTACATTGATACCTACAGAAATTAAAAGTTACAGATATTGGATATCACAAAGTTTTTTTTTTATAATTCAACTATTCAAAAAGAAATGTGTTTACATATGAGGCATATGATAAAATAAACGTATTATATTCTTCTAAGCCCGTAGCGTTCATCGATGTGGATAAACATGGATAAGACATATGTCTCTCTCGCACTGACTTACTGGTCAGAAAGTGACAGATGTGTTATCCACGTTTATACACATCGATACCTAACATCGATAAGCGTCCATGCTACAAGCCTTGGTACAACTAAAGATATACTTTTCCTTTGAATAAAACTCCTAAGAACTTATTAGCAAAGCAAATCCTAGATGATAATACAGTAAAAAACCGGGCAAGAGCATGTCGGACCATGCTCAGTGTAGGGTTCCGAAGCCGTTAAGTACTACAAACATAAAAATCAACAAGTAATAAGTATTTTTTTATTTTAATTTAATTGGTGCCGTCTTAGATGATTTTTGTAGGTATGAAAACTTAAATCGACTGTATCTCTAGAACCAATGATGTCTACTTAGCCGTGATAGTTTTCCTGTAAAATTCGTTATATGCTCTTTTATGTAAGGTTTTTTTTTATATTTTTAGTATTTGTAGGTTAGGGGGGACACTTGAGTGTAACAAAAATTAGCGCTTTAAAGCTTAATATTTCATAAACGGATTACTTAATCGAAAAACTGTTTGCAAAAACCCGTAATATTTTTGAAAGACCTATCCAACGACACCCCACACTATAGGATAGACGAGAAAAAAAAATACATCCCCACGTTAAGGGAGGCACCCTAAAAAATTTTTTTTTTCTTTATTTTACTGTACCACTTTGTTGGGGTGACTATAGGTAATATACATACCCATGCCAAATTACAGCTTTCTAGTACTAAGACTCTCTCCACTAGGCTGCGGACGGACGGACGGACGGACATGGCGAAACTATAAGGGTTCCTAGTTTGACTACGGTACCCTAAAATAGTAGACTTTTGATGATGTTTAGGTTCCTGTTTAGTTAAGTCTAAATGTAAAATTATTAAAACATACAAAAAAGTACCTTTCCTTTGTATTAAAGAGCCAAAATCTTTTAAGTGATCAAATTTGAACAGGGTGACATGTGCCCCACATATATAAACACCTAGAAATCCCTCCTCAATACTTCTCTTCCTATAATAAATAATAATCAACACCTGCACAGGTTACATCCGGTGAAGGCTTTTCCATTTCCTCCCTGAGTATTCCTTACTTCCGGCGCGGTCTGAGTTCTGCCAGCTGGCATAAAATCACGACGCATTCTGAGTCTATTCATACATACAAATTATTTGATAACATTAAAGTGGACGAGATGAAAGGTGCAATTGAATCCCGAAATAAAATAAGGAAAAAATTGCTGACAGTTGAAGTATTTACGTAACTATAATTTTATGAAGGTAGGTACAATACAATACAATACAAAACACTTTATTGTCCACCAAACAAAAACATTACACAGAATTTTCACAATTTAGAAGACCCAGGTAAACAACAGGCGGTCTTATCGCTGATTAGCGATCTCTTCCAGACAACCTTAGAAGGGATAAGGTGCAAGTTAAAACAATTTACACTAGGTACTAAGTTTACTTATATTTTTTTTTTGAGTATTTAGTTTTTGTATGAAATGGTGGTGAAGGGTAGGATGATGGGTGAAAGGAAGGGCGAAGGGAGTTTCGCTTTGATATATGAATATGAATACCTTGAAATGAGTTTAGTTTTATACCGTATTGATGAATAAATATCAGGCGACGCTCTCACACAAATTTACCTAGTCCCAAACTAGGCTCTAGGCTTGTACTATGGGTATTAGACAGCGATACACATACTTATATAGAGAAATACATAAATAAATACATAGAAAGCGTCCAAGACTCTGGAACAAATATTCATACCCAGGACTGCTGGCTTCGGAGGCAGGGTCACTCCCAACTAGGCCATCGTGTCGTCAACATCTTTCCGCCTGGTCTAAAGTTTTCCTCTGGATTAACTTAACTACAAGACATAATGCCGATGATGATGATGATGATGTAGTGCCAAGTTTCTTACGTACTCAGGTCGCCACCTATGTACATGGCCATGGGTTTGACGTGGTAGGACCTTCTGAATGGACCCTCCATTCGGATCACTAATTAATTTTTAACCTGGGCTTAAAATCAGCATTCACATAAGAAAAACAGAACACGGAACATTATATTTAAATCATAGGAATACAACAGACGGTCTTACCGCTAAATAGCGATCTCTTCCAGACAAACTTGGCTAGAAAAATAACTGAGGACACAAATTCATGGCAGGCGGTGTAAACTTATTCGTTTAGAACTCAAACAAAACAACTACAAGGAACGATTAAAGTATTTAAATTTTGAAATAAAAACTATTTATCTATAAACTAAATATAAATATACAAAGTACTTTTTTATTAAATACATACTAAATACATTATAATTGTACATCCATACATCCTCCAAAACACCCAAACAATGACAACACACGAAGCATGAGAAAGAAGAAAATATTTTTTTTTTAGAATGAGTAAAGGAAATCATAGAAAAACTACGGAAGTGATAGAAAATGATCCATTAGCATGCTTTTAAAAATCGCAACAGACTTAGCACGTCTTACCTCCACAGGCAAAACATTCCATAACCTTATCGCTTTGATGGTAAAAAAAAATGCGTAAAATTTTGAGGAAGAAAAAGGAACTGACAGGAGAAGACAAACGGTGAAATTAATTATCTGAGATCTTAGGGATGGCAATGTATTTTCAGTGTTGAGAATACGAATGCCGATGGGATGTTAGATCCCACTTACCATCAGGTGGCCGATGTG
This sequence comes from Acleris holmiana, assembly GCA_949316455.1. Lineage (NCBI taxonomy): Eukaryota > Metazoa > Arthropoda > Insecta > Lepidoptera > Tortricidae > Acleris > Acleris holmiana. The sequence continues at coordinate 20,934,076 of OX438768.1, read as the reverse complement.
GTCTTTTGCCAACTAACTGCCAAAAAACCTAGTGGTTTTGTGTCCCACTGGGCTGAGATTTAGTGGTGGCAGGGTCCGTCCGGATCGCTACCATCATTTTATCCATTAATCACCCAACCAACAGTGTTCGCATTGTTGTGTTCCCATGTGGGGATAAGACAACCACCGGTGAAATTACTAGCATAGAAGCATTCCATCTTAATCCTCAGGGTTGGCATTTGAGGTCTCAGGATTACAAGTCTTCAGAATTCAAATTTCTATGGGTCTCAGATTACACTTACCATCAGGTGGCCTGAGTGCTCGTGTGCCTTCTCCTTAACATAAAAAAAAAAATCTACACGGTAAAAACGATATTGCCTTTGACTTGCTTCCGCATTGTCAACGTTTTGGTACCTCTCATTTACTTGACAGTAATAGCGGCCGAGTTAGAAGCAATACAAAACGTCAAACGCAATATCGTTTTAACCAAGTACAATTGAAGCATTGAACAAAAGCTTCCGTCTCTCCTTGGACGTCACCCTGTCTTGTGATTTACCTTTCTAATTAAAGTAGGTTCAATGATTTCACCGTTGCATCTGAGACCACATAGAGCAATAAATTTATTTATTTGCGCACCCCGTACTGCACAAACTCAGGACTTTATACATCGCTGGGGAACTATTGTTGTAACCCAGTTATGAATTTTTCAACCGTACCGTATAATAAAACGTAACAAGGCAAACTAAACGGCAAAGAAACTCCTTCCGAGGAAAAAGTATAAAAATACTGCAGTTTCCGCTTCTCGAACGAAATAAAGGAAGTTTGTTGGTGTTTGGATAGTGGGTCTGTTGTTTGCCGAGATTTGTTGGATGGTATATTTGAATTAATCAGGGATTTCGATATACCTTTTCTAGTGGTGGTAGAACCCTGTGCAGGTCCGTCGGGATCGCTACCACTATTCACCTATACTTCGCATCGTTGTATTCTGGTGTGGGGATAAGACAACCATCGATATAAATTACTTAAAGTCCTGAGGGTTGACAACGTATTTGAGGTCTTAGGCCCGTATTAATAAACTCGTCTCGGTTTAAATGCCCATCTCAAGATACGTCATAGTAAACGTCAAATTATAGAAAACTGTCATACTTGTCGTATCTTGGGAGGAGCATTTAAACCGAGATCATTTTATTTATACGGGCCTTAGGATTGCAGTCTTGAGTTTTCTAATATCTATGGATCTCAAATTCTACTTACCATCAGGTGATCTGACTGCTCGTGCGCCTTCTCCTTGCTAAGAAAAAAACCTTGTGAACTAAGCAGCCAATATTGTTAATGCTGAGTTGTGACCGTATCGCAACATATATTAATATTGAGTTTTACTTTATATTTGGGCGTTTTCCAAAAAAAGTTTACATCGTTAAGAAGAAAGTTAAGAAAATTTAACTTTTTCCATTTCGTCACGAAAATTAACGTATGTAAATGTATGGCTAATTTTCTTAACTTTTGTCCTTAACGATGTACACTTTTTATGGAAAACGGCCAATTATTTGGCTATTCGTATTTCTCAATCGCTCTTATATTAATTGGAAGACAATCGTTAAAGGGATAAGTTCGCCTTTTTTTTTTCTTTTTTTTTATAACTGTTATCTATTTTGGTTAAACAATAAAGTGTTTACATGCATACATACATACCTACATCCAATACTCCGAAACAAATTGAATACTCGCGCAAACCACAAAAATATTTGCCGACACCTAGAATTGAACCCAGAACCGCTAGCTTTGTAGGCGGAGTCACTAAGAACTAGGCTAACGTACGAAAGCGAACTTCTCCCTTTAAGGGATATCTTCCAGCTAAACTTTGGGTGATAGAGGAAAACGATACATGCAAAAAGTGGCAAAGACAAAATTTAAATTACTAGCTAACTAAACTTTAACAACCCGACCGCGAGTTTTGATACCTTCGTCAATATATATTATGTATGTTAGAAACATCTGCCGCAATTTTCAAGAAGGCAGCTAACTGCAATGTAGTAAATAAAGCATTATTTACTCTAATGATATCACTATTTTTTTACACTGTAACTATGCAGTTGATTGCCTTCTTGAAAATTACGGCAGACATTAAAGCGCATACAATCCGCCATTTTTAGGAAATTTTATGTACCTACCAAGAGTAACTTATAAAAGAGATATAGCAACAAATAAATAAGAAAAACAATGGCGGATATAACCTAGCTCACTGATATCAGCGCCGGTTTAACTTCGAGCTATAATAGTGTTTGTGGAATAAAGCGCGCGACGTCTCGCCACATCTGATTCTGTATACGCCGGTAAACAGATATTGCCCACCTTGACGTGGAGCGATAGCAACGACAAAACACACGTCTTAAATATTTTTTACTTCATACATTTCTAACATACATCTATGACAGAGCGTCGGTGGACTAGGGCTTGATTTTCAATCGCTTTAGTTCATGGCTGTGTTATGAGTAGACCCCGGATTTTTGTGGCAATGACGTCAGCTATGTGGTAGTTTGAGGAGTAAATAGAACGGTGTTAATTAATACAATTGGTCTATTAATACCTTTTTGAAAGTCATTCAGAACAACTTTTGATCTCGGACAGTCAGTTACTGTTAACGAAAGAACATCATCGATTGATTAATCAATTGACAATTGACTTATAGGTAATTTATATCGTGGAAGTCTCATAGTAATATTTATACTCCGTAGAACAATAGACTAGGTTGCCGTATTAATTAGCACCGTTCCATTTACGCCCCAAATTACCCCAATGAGACGTCATTGCCACAAAGATCCAGGTCTAGGTATCTGGTAGGGGTCTAGTTGTGAGTGTGTGTAAGGATTGACTTGTTATCTGATTAGTATTGCAGAACGCATTTTCTTTTGAAACATACGACGAAACAAAACAATCCAATCTTTAGGCACACATTTATATTTCTTTGGTTATTAATCTGATTGACGACACGCTAGCCTAGTTGGTAGTGACCCTGCCTCCGAAGCCAGTGGTCCTGGGTTCAAATCCCGGTAAGGGCAGATAGTTGTGTGATGAGCGCGAATATTTGTTCCTGAGTCTTGGATGTTTTCTATTTATTTGAGTATGTATTTCTCTATATAAGTATGTTTATCTTTGTCTTGTACCCATATTACAAGCCTAGGGCTTAGTTTGGGACTAGTTCCATTTGTGTGACATTGCCCTGATTCACTGCAGCCAGCTGCTGCTTTAGTGGTGGTAGAAACCTGTACAGGGTCCGTCCGGATTGCTACCACCATCTTGTCCATTAACCTACCGCCAAGCAGCAGTGTTCGCATTGTTTTGTTCCAGTGTAGAGATAAGACAACCGGTGAAATTACTAGCATTTGATGACACGCTGGCCTAGTTGGGAGTGACCCTGCCTCCGAAGCCAGCGGTCCTGGGTTCAAATCCCGGTAAGGGCAAATCTTTGTGTGATGAGCGCGAATATTTGTTCCCGAGTCTTGGATGTTTTCCATGTAAGTATGTTTATCGTTGTCTAGTACCCATAGTACAAGCCTAGAGCTTAGTTTGGGACTAGGTCAATTTGTGTGAGATTGTCCCCTGCTATTTATTATTTATTATAGAGGAATTCCATCTTAGTTCTCAGGTTTGGTAACACATTTGAGGTCTTAGGATTGTATTGGGATTATAGTTTTAAGGATTTAAATGTCTATGGGTCATAGATTCCACTTCGCTCGTGTATCTTCTTATTGCTATAAAAAAAACCATTATCACAGTTTTAATATTCGTTCATCATCAATCCCAATACTGCGAATACCGTTCCAAGAATGCCAACAATTTACCACTATTACCCTACCACTGGGTAAGTCACGTTTGAACGGTGAGTTACCAACGTATAGTCTAACAAAGTATAAAGAAAATTGACCTTACAATACACAATAAAACTTCAAGTAAAAACTGTTTTGCAACCAGTATCTGACACCCGTTGTATTGGAGCATAGGCCCGATTAAGGCTATCTCTGAATATGGTCACTGGGCCTAGTCACCGCAGCGATATGACCAAATGGGCCGTGATAGGCCTACAATCTTACCGGTCTAAAAGGGACTGCGGTGAATAGGGACATGCTTGGAAATTCCAGGGTAAATGTTTCAAATATGATTACAAACATTAAGGAAGGTTAGGAAGCTTTAGTTTTGTCCTAGACACAGAACTGACACAATTATTTAAACCTTTAAAAAAAATATGGCATAATAATGTAAACCACAATTTATGTTTAAGGCAATAAAGCATGCTCGCATTGATGTGTTCCGGTGTGGGGATAAGACAACCGATGTAATTACTAGCATAGAGGCATTCCATCTTAGTCCTCAGGGTTGGCAACGCATTTGAGGCCTTAGGATTATAATCTTGAGAATTCAAATGTCTATGGGTCACAGATTCCACTTACCATCAGCTGGCTTGAGTGCTCGTGTGCCTTCCCATAGTCATAAACCATAACGTTCTTCTGTTATATCTATCGCATGTCTTCTTACTTAGAGGCGTCTAGCGTCCTCTTCTCTCACATAAATTTCTGACTCTCTAACAAAATATACAATTAACGTATGTTTGTGTACGTAGTCAACTGTAATCTATTTGTAAACGCAGCTTAAACAATATTTCACCGTTCATTACAGATTTTTGCTTTGCAAAAAAGTCGCTGATGGACAATGACATGTGTAAAAAATCCTAACTTGGAAAGCTCTTCAGGATGTAAATAGTGGTCTTGAATACAAGTGGACTTTTGTTTTAGCTGGTATAATTTGGCATTAAAATATTGAAAGAATCGGTTACAGTCCTTGATACAAAGAGAAGTGGGGAAGTAATGGATGCAATTTTAAAGATCGCTTTTGTCTCGTTATTTAACCGTGGCAAATGTTACTATGAATTAAATTAAAAATAATCCTCTTAACGTATGAAAAAAATGAGATGAAGCATTATGAATTGATTAAAAGTATTGCTTAGAATTCTAATTATAGAATTATTCTATTATTAGAATTCTGAGCAACACTATAATAAAATAAATTATATAAAATACGAATTAGCGGTTTAAAAATATTTATCAAAATATTATTTTTAAACGATTCTGAACAACATGAGCAGTACTGTTTTTTTGTGCGAATAAGATTTTTTATGTATACAATAGTAAGATATTGAGTATTTATATGTTTTTACCTTTATTTTATTTATGTATTATTCTTCTTTTTAACATTATAAAGTAAATCACTGAGTGCGTTGTGCGCCCTTACCATCTAAAATAATATACCTAATACCATAAGACTCGGGGACCAAAACATTGTAAGAAGCTTTACCCAGCACTCATAAAATAATAATCCTTCTATAGGATCATTAAAGGTCCATACAACTTACAATCCATACTTTATAGCTTTAATCCTTACAATTGAAAATACAATCACTGCCAACAAATGGGAATTATATACATTTTTACTAAGCCAAGGTGTGTCATGCGCCTTCAACGAATTGAATACAAATTTGACTCCATACGGAATATGGATGTATTGGCATAGTATGAGGCTAATAAGCTGACGTGAGGCGTGGGCGAAGACTTGTAGTCAGAAGGTCCCGTGACTAGTTATATTACTGTTTTTACAGTAACCCTTTTGGGTTAGTTATTATTATTTTTATTATTTTTTGCTAGCCTATTTCAGTGTCCCACTGCTAGGCAAAGGCCTCTCCCCTTGATCTCCACGAGTTCCTATTTGGTACCTCTTCCGGCTAGTTGCTGAGGAATGCATCCAAGTCGTCCCGCCGCCATCTCCGTCTCGGCCTGCCCCGTTTACGTCGTCCATTTTGCGGCCCCCACTTGGTGGCCACGTTAGCCCACCGGTCCGGGTGCATGCAGTAGACGTGACCGACCCAATCCCACTTGAACTTGGTAGTTTTCTCACTACGTCAGCTATGCGTGGTTTGGAGCGCAGTGTGGTGTTCAGGATGCTATCTATCCTTTTAACACCTAATATACTGCGCTCCATGGCTCATTAATAATAGGATTAATTATTGTGTAAGAGAAATAATTAGAGAGTATATTTTGCAAGCTTTATTTATCTTGCACTGGGCTGGGATTCTACTGCGTTATAACGCAACCTTTAACCTGTTTTAGAATCGTTTATGTCACAGTCGCCATTGTTGTAAATGACATAACAGGGCCTCTATTCAGGTGCGTTAAAACGATATCGTGTTTGACACGTTTAAGAATCGTTTATGTCACAGTCGCCATTATTGTAAATGACATAAGAGTTATCACAACGTTGACAATACGGAAACAGGTCAAAAACGATATCGTTATTACCGTGTAGAATTCCAGCCCAGTTATCAAAACGTTGACAATACGGAAACGCGTCAAATACGATATCGTTATTACCGTTTGGATTCCCAATCCTGTTCGCATGTAAGTATGCACTAGTTGTACGTAAAAAATTGCAATCTATTTTTCAGTCACTTGCCGTTATCCGATTGAGCTAAAATCTGGCATACTTATGTAAACCCGGTGACGAGGCGAAAGATGGCCATAGGAACTCCTAAATTACACATGATAAACCCGTCGTGTTAGGGCTCGTTACAATTGTCTTGACAAGCTGATGATGACTGTGTCAAAAAAAGTACAGTTGGCAACAAAAGCTTGTGTCAATTTTTTTTTGTGGTTGTATTAAATCCTGCAAAATTTGAAATTTTGTAGTATTTCATAAAATCCGTCCGGTTTTCCGTGTGGTTGCCGGGTTAGAATAGTGCTACTCCATGTCTTCCCGTGGATATCGTAAGAGGCGACTTAGGGAATAAGGGCTTGTAGTACTGTTAGGCAATGGGCTTGCAACCTGTCACTAATACACTGGTAAACATCTTAGCCTGATTGTGCAAAATGTGGTTACAGAATTATCAGCAAGTTTTTTGGAGTTGCTGGTAATTCTGTAGCTCTGCCTACCCCACTCTGGGAATAAAGGCGTGACTTTAGGTATGTATGTCATAAAATGCTTGAATTATGCAAGTGAAATGTGTCAGTTTCAGACAAAGATAAAATTAAGGTTTTATATCAATATACTTCATACTCGGCGGTTCTTTAAAGTTCTGTTTGACACTAGTGACCCGCCTGTGACTTCATCCATGAACATCCTGTTTATTGCTTTTCGTTCGAAAGTTATCCCATTTTCCGGGATGTAAATTGTCCTATGTGATAATTCAGGATTATCTGTTTGCCAAATTTCATTCTAGATCTAGTCTAAGGCCCGTATTAATAAACTGATCTTGGTTGAAATGTTTGTCTCAAGATCTGACAAAAATTACAGTTTATGTATTAATTATAGATGGTTAGACGTATCTTGAGATGGGCATTTAAATGGGTTTTCTGAGTCTGGCTGTATTAAAAAAACAATTTGAGTAAGATACAATAATTTTCATTAATACTATGTAGTGATCTTTCATATATTTGCCATGTTTCATAACGGGCATATTTTAAAAATTAATAATAAAGTGCAGGCAAGTAAAGACAATAGCAGAAAAAGCTTCTCTTTTGTTGTCCTTTTATTCTCTCACCTGCTGAATTTAGTGCAAACGGGTCATACACACTCATAAAAACAAAAGTTGTCTTTCCTGTGGTCAATAGTTAAAAGCTTGTGTGCATATAAGTTATGTTTTTATTATGATAGTCTAAAAAAGTCCTGACGCCGTTTATGCGGGAATGGGCTTAGCCAGAAAATTAGGCCTAACGGTAACTTCCGGCGTGTCCACAGGAAAGACACAAGCCTAAATCTGTTTATGACCCAAACGTATCATTAGCCATGATACATACGAAACTTTGAGTAGCACCACGACAATAATTTATGATATGTTTGTACATAGTTATTCTTATATAAAAGAGTTTACATAACTAAAATAATATATCCAATCAAAAATAAACATGCATTAAAATTGTACGAATACATCGTTTCCGAATCCACAAATAAATCCGTCCATTCATGAGCAATCAGCATAACAAACATCATTAACTCAAATTACGTTTTCACCTGTTTTGACAGCTTAATGCTTCGACAGACAGACAAACAAACAACACTGTTTATGGTTCGTTTATAGCCTCAGGTTCCAGATTAGAAAGATTTTGGGTAAATAAATAAACAGCGTGTGTATGTGTGGTCGGAATCCGTGAATGGAACAACATTAATTTTGGGATTTCTGGTTCTGAGTGCATAATTTTGTGTAATTTTCTGTGATAAATGTTTTTAAATTTCAATAGCCAAGATCAAAACAAACATAAAGGTTGTTTTGGGTTATTCCTTATACGTTTTTGGTCTTGAACAGTCCGTTACAGAGTAACGCCTCTGCATTGAAGCTACTGAAGTGGTCGTTTTTGTCTTTGTATGTTAGAAATTCAGTAGAGTAACTAGTATATTTTTAAGATTCCCTACCTCAAATAGAATAACGGATTCCTGGGAATACTTTGTTGTCGTCCGTCTGTCTGTCAATACCCTGTATCAGGGGAAGGCGTGGATGTATCGAGTTGAAGTTAAAATCATATACTCAGGTCTAGAGTTCCTTGAAGCTGTAGAAAAATTTAACTTCTAAGTTAACGTTAAAGAAAGGTATGGTGGTTTATGCTGCAATAATCGTATCTATATTTCGACACTCTCAAGGGAATTAGACGCTTTACTAGTGTATTAGTGACAGGTTGCAAGCCCATCCATCGCCTAACAGTAACAAGACCTTATTCCCTTAGTCACCTCTTACGACATCCACGGGAGTATTCTAACCCGGCAACCACACGGGGTGTTAATACTTGAAACTCTATAATTTATCTGTTCTATTTATCTTATTTAGCCAAATCGGTCTTACTTTCTCATGATCTTAGCTTAAACAGGACTTATTTAATTCGCCAAGCTATCTTCTTAATTAAGGTTGTTTATATTAGTTGTATTTCAGTATATTACTCTTAAAATATGGCTCTAGTACTTAATACTTTATGTTTCACTAGCGACCCGCTCTCGCTTCGCTCCGGATTAAAGTATTATACGGTACCTATGAATGTTAATTGAAGTTCATTGAGTTTAAAACATCAAAACCACAATTAATTTATTCTGAGACGTCAAACAAATTAAAACATAATTAAATCTACTAAATCTAAGCTTCGCGGCGACGGTTTTAAGCCGAAAAAAAATAAAGGATTGAAATTAATACAAACCAGTCTAGACTCTAACTACTACTATAGTTTAAAACACGGTGCAGTAAAGGTCTACTTATATTAGGTAAATGTATTTAGGCGTGAACATTTTTGACCTATACGTCACAAGTAACCGATCAATGAGGCTATATAGAACTTCATTAAAAAATTTAAATATGTCGTATTTTTTTTTATGGCAGTGTGAAGGCAAAAGAGCACACAGGCCACCTGATGGTAAGTGGAAACTGTGACCCATGGACATTCGCATTCACAAGACTGCAAATGCGTTGCCAACCCTGAGAACTAAGATGTAATGCCTCTATGCAAGTTATTTCACCTATATCCTCAAACCGGAACACAACAATGCGAACACTGTTGTTTGGCTGTAGGTTAATGGATAAGATGGTGGTAGCGATCCGGACGGACCCTGCACATAGTCCTACCACCCGCAAATGTATATCTATTACTTGTCATCACTACTCGTAATTTGGCCGTTTTAAAAAAAAGTGTACGTCGTTAAGGAAAAAATTTAATAAAATTTAACTTTTCCATGTCGTCACGAAAATTAGCCATACATTAGCGTTCATTTCCGTGACGAAATGGAAATGTTAAATAGTATATTATTATCTAATCATCTATGTATGTATTTTATTAAAGTATTTATCTTTGATATCTATTTCTTGAATGCACTATTTTTTACCGACTTCAAAAAAGGAGGAGATTACTCCGTCAATTGAGGACCGATTTTAAAAATTATTTTTTAGTTTGATAGAGTATACTTACGAGGTGGCCCCTTTGTCACCAAATTTGAATCTGATGAGGAATTGAGGGAAGTCCTCAAATATTGTAAGAAACCATATAGCCATTTTAGTATTTTTAGTAACAAGTTTAGCATTTGTATTCAGAAAGTATAATTTGGTGAAGTGGAACTGATGGTGAAGACCACAGATGGCCAACGGAACTCCTCAATGGTACCTATTTCAAGGGTGGCGATAAGATATCTCGTTTAAGATAGTAGTTGAGCGACTACAACGAAGATTTACTGAAATATTGCTGTGACTGTCGCGCGGCGTTACTTGCGGCGTGCTTGAAATAACTTAAAGTTTCATATCAACTAAGAAGTTGGACTACATAACAGCGTATTATGATCACTAAAAAGTATAAATAAAATAAATGTTTAAAAAAACAAAAAATCGCCTTCAAAATGCAAACTTTAATTGTTGTCATTTTGTCTACCCTCTTGCATTGCCCTTGCTTATTCTACTCCAAGGTTAACTGGAATCCCATATGGGATAACTTCGCCTATGTACATTATGTGTAATGAGGCATACATAAAACTTGTGTTTGCTTATTTGCAATATAGAGATTACACATACATATAATTGATTAGTGATCACGTTACCAGTTAACAACTAAAGCCCTGGTAGTCGACTACAAAGAGATGTATCCACTTTTTGACCTTATTGCATTGTAATAAGGTCCAAAAGTGTATCTCTTTGTAGTCGACTGTACGTGAGCAAGAACTCTCAATCTCGATTTAGCTAGACTAGGTACATAGCGTTTATTTACCCTTCCACGAAGCTTAATTACGCCGCTAACCCGATGCTCATAAATCGAAAGCGTAGGTGTTCCAAGGAGCACTTAATTATTCGTTTATACTTGGTCTTACCTGTGGCCAGTCGATCTCAAGTCGCATAATAAGACGGCGGGGGCGTATGACACGGTGTGCGGTCTTCATTCTGGTCAACGAAACAATCTGAAAACTTCTAAACAAAATGCTACCGTAAACCTTCACTAGAGGATTCAAAGTTAAAGGAAACATTTTGGTTTATCGCTCTTGAATTTCTTACAGCACCCACGAGCTGAATAGAACTTTGTTGTAGGGTGGTAAAGTGTGTTTTTGGTTTGAGGCGTGGGATTTACACTATTAAAATAATGAGGGTTCCTAAGGGTATCCGTGCAATTTCTCATGTGTTTGCGTCCTTTATTTATTGTGTTGCGAATAAGGCTACTGTTTCGCTTTTGTTGAGCGCTGTTGAGACGTCTACCTCTAGTTTGCCACCTTGTTCTCGGGAGAGATTAAGGTTCAAAATAAACAGCGATATGTACGCTTTAAAATTGCCAAGTTTTATGCAAGGGTTGAGAGAAATATTTTCTTACAAGCTTAGAGGATTTTTGAAGCTTTTGGGTTCTGGTGGAATAGTAGATGCCTTTGTTGGGAGCTTAGAAAAGAGGGTTGAAATAAGGTAGTATTTGTTGCGTTATATAAAAAAGGAAATGCGACTTTAGGATGCAAGGTTCTAATATTAACATACAATGTTTGGCCGCAGGGTAAAAAACCTTAGACGTATTCATAAAAAACTTGTTAGTGGCACCAAATTCTGATGTTGGTTTTAAAGTATACATTGGTATCGCCATTGTATGCTAAAAAAGCAAAACATTTTTGACGTCATTTAAGTATATTTCAATTTTATTCTTTACAATAGTTACTATGAAATTAAGCAGGCATAAAGTAAAAAGTATGTTAGACCACGAATAACGTATTGCGATCTTGTAGGAGTGTAAAACTTGCTTGTAGTTGCGACCTTGGAGAAGACCTTTGCCCAGCAGTGGACTTCTTGCGGATGATGAGGACTGTAAATGGACCCTTACAAATTCCTAAAAAAACTGCATGTTACTGACATACACCGTAAATCTCGTAGCACCTCTTTAATAAATTCATTTCTATCCGTTTTATTAACATTGTAAACTGAACCTTCCAGCTCAATATTCAAATTAATTCTACTCCTCAATTTCAAACCATATCGCATTTACACCTCCTGTCTTGCCATGTACCCGTCAATCTATCTCGTATCTAGTTCAAACCAGTTCGTACAAATGGAATGACTTGTGCATAGCACGATGAATGCTTTCGGCGAGTCATCGAGGTACTAACAGGTGAGCATGGCTCGTTGACGCGTGGAATAGTGATTTAGTCAAGTCAGTGGAAGGAGTTCGATCTGCAGTGTTGCTAGGAAATATTGTTACGTACGTGGGGGTAGGTAACTGATATAAATGCACGAACACACCGATAATTAAGAGCAGGCATGTCCTTGAGCCGGCGCGTCGATTCTAATTTACCTACCTACCTAACCATACCTACTCGTAACAATATCACACAGTTATTTAAGGTTAGTATTGGAGCCAATTTAAATCAATGTTCTCTTAACATAATTTACATATCAGTGGAAAAGGTATTTTTACGTAGACCAAAGATAAGCAGGGCTCATGCTCGTATCTCGTCGTATCTCCATTTGCTGTTTCTATTTTTCTGACTGATTCGACGACACCACCGTGATTGCAATAGCAATCCTTAATAAAGCGGGGACCAGAATGTCCATTGCTCCTTTAAATGTCTGTGAGCCTTTATTTATAAACGTAAACCGATGGTCCTTCTGAGGGTTCCTTCCGTCGTATTTAATCTACCGCCAAGGAGCAGTGTTTGCATTGTCATTTTCCGGTGTAGTGATAAAACAGCTGAAATTACTAGAATAGAGTGGCATTCTATCTTAGTCCTCAGGATTGGCAACGCATTTGGGGTCTTAAGATTGAAGTGTTAAGAATGCAAATGTCTATGGATCTCAGATCCTAATTAGGTGTCCTCTGTGCTCATGTTCCTTCTCACTGTCATAGAAAAACATTTATACATTTAAGTTCAGGAAGAATAGAGATAACAACAGTCAGGAAACAAAATAATTATGATGATGAAGCCTTAACGACTGCATAAACACACAAACTTAAACATTATTATATAAATAAGAAATACAATTCTTGTCTTACAAGCCATATACAACGTTAAACAAGAAACAGTATCAACAACACTAATAACACTGACTCTTGTTCAAGTTTATCATGTAATTTCCAGCTGTAATATTTAATAAAGACAGGATGGACAACTCGTTTAACGCAAACTACTAAAACCGTCCAAAAAACCGTCTTGAGACAGCCCTATTTATTTATCAACCAAGACCAATAAAAGAAACGGTCGACTGCGCTGGAGTTTCGAACGGGGCTCAGCATTAGGGAACGATCCACGTCTATTGACATTCTGTCCGCCATTGTACGGGCAGTCAGTAAACATGATTTGTAGAAATGACGGCGTTACGTCGATTGGATAGGTATGGCACGTTCGTTAGGCTTTTTACCTGATTAACAGGATAGCTTTTTCCTGTTAAAAGTATTTTTTAATATTAAGATGGTTGCTATCTTTTTATGTCGTGAATAAGGGTAACGAACACAGAAGCCACCTGATGGCAAGTAAGGTCTGATACTCATAGACATTTGTTTCCAAGACTACAATCTAATGTTTTGTTAGTTATTATAATTGTTATATAAGTACTTATGTTGTGAGTGAGTCGACCTCATTCGTGCTACATATAAACATCTTACAGGTTTCCAAAGCGCGTCTTACTGTAAGAAATATTGTATTATTTATTACAGTAAATTAATAAAAAAAAAATGGCATCTATACTCACGGACAGAAAAATTGCATCAACTTACTATTTTGAAACATACTACATTATAGGGTATGATTTTGTCAGTGTATATATTTTGGACACATGGAACATAAGTTCAAAGAAAACTAAATTACACTAGAATAAAAAACAAACCTTCAATCGCGCATCCAGCGTTTGTTGGTAAAAAAACATCTAGTTTATTGCATCGCTTACGAAACAAGCATCGAAAAAAATGGCACATCGTTCAAGAAACAGATAAGTTATAAAATAAAACAAGATCTTAATCGCATTATCTTTGACGCATCTGGCGGCGTCTCACAACATATCATATGGCAGCGGGGGTCAAAAAAAATAATAACGTTGTTCAAAATTCCACAAAACCGTTGTTTAGTGAAGTATCATCATTAGAAAACCGTGAAATTGAACTGATCCGAGCATGTTGTAACGTATCTGTGGTGGGATCTGCCCATTTTGTAAGTGTAAAGAGAATCGACGAAGTCCAAAACCACATAATATTTGATATTCCTTACATCAGTCGCATCGATTACTTACGGTTTTTGACCTTGTTAAGTGGAAGTTGCTGTCAAAGTTTTGTTAGTCAGGTATGAAAGGAGAAAGGTTAGTTTTGACGTGCGGTTGTTTGTTCTCAAGGCATTGTTTTGATTTAGTACGAATAACCTCCGGAGGTTCGGTTGCGAGTACATTAAATAAAAGATAATTGAGTGTTTTAGGCTTGCATTTGATTTAACTAATATTGATAAAAATATTTTAAAGCCTTTTTTCCTAGCTTTATTTCTTTGTAACCTTTTTGCTGCCATTTGGTTTTTTTAATATTTTACACGTCATTTTACAATTCGTTAACGAAGTATTAACCAGCACAAATACAATTAAGTTTAAGCACGTCATAGTACCTCTTTAGCCGAGCTGCATCGTCGTCAAAACTTACGACGAAATTAAAAATACATGACGTAAACCGTTATTAATTCTTTGTCTGGATATCTAAGATTCGCAGGTTAAATCTTTAACAAATTAAATAGTTTTTTAAAGACAGTCATCTAATTAACTAACACGATACTTAACTAAACATCTATACTTAACCTTTTTAGCTTAAGTACGTCTTAACCTACAATTTTGACACGTAACTCGATCTCACCTTCCAAGAGTTCTCACGAACTTTGTGTTTTGAATTACTGCGGTAACACTATCTAACGTCACGTCTGAGTACTTTAAATCAAATTAAACCACCGTGAATATTTCTTACAACACCTGTGAATGTTTGAATTTATTTGTTAATATTTCTTTTGTAAAGTATTATAGTATAAAGGCACACGAGCACTCAGGCCACCTGATAGTTAGTGGAATCTGAGACCCATAGACATTTCAATTCTCAAGACTATAATCTCAAGATTGCAATCCTAAAACCTCAAATGCGTTGCAAACCCTGAGGACTAAGATGGAATACCTCTTTGCTAGTAATTTCAGCGGATGTCTTATCCCCACACTGAAACACAACAGTGTAAACACTGCTGCTTAGCAGTATTAATGGATAAGATGGTGGTAGTGGCCCGGGCGGACCCCGCACAGGGTTCTACCACTACTAAATTAAGTAATTAATTATTTCGGTGTTTTTCTCGCACACGTTATTAATGGAGGAAAAGGGTGTTATAAGTTTTACATGAGTATCTGTATTTGTTTGTAGCATCTTAGCTTCCAAACGGCTGAACCGATTCGAATGATGTTTTTTTTAAAGAGAGCTTTTTGGTCAGAATAATTCTTAGCTAGGTTTCATTGAAATCGGTTGAGCCGTTTACATCGTCTCTGAAAGCTGAGGTCGCCATTTTAGTTTTCGTCTATTGAATATTTTGTTACATTTTTCGATTTTGGGACTACAGTCTTACATTATTTTGTCATCAATTATTTATAAGATGATTATTTTTATTTTAACAGCTTACTGTTGATTCTTGATATTTCACTTGCCTCTTTCATTTTATTTCATTCAGTTACATTTGCGTACCTATTAAATTTCCATTTCATCGCAATAGGTCTTTAATACGCTCTTAAACTCGCACATTCATATAAAACAAAAACATAACAGCGTCATACAACACGGCTCGGTACACTTTCGCAGTAAAACCATGTATTCTTGTTTATCGATGCTATAAAATTATTGGCAACACGTCGTTGTTACTGCATTTCTTTACTTTAATAATACTCCTTATTTCTTAGTGTAATGGGTTCAAGATTGTATTCTTCTTTGCTTTTTTTGCCGTGGGTGTTGCAGAACCTTACAAAGTTTATAGCTTAATAATGTGAGCTCGGTTGGTCGTAGTATGTATATAGATTACTAGTTGTTGCGCGCAAAATCCGTTAAGAAGTAGTTAATCGGGGTTCCCTCGGGAACTGTTAATTTTTCTGGACTATAAAGTACCCTATGTGCTTTCTCGAAGCTTAGGTTATCTTTGTACCAAAATTCATTATAATAGGTTCAGCCGTAGCGGTGAAAGCGTTACAAACAAAATGAGTTACTTTCGCATCTATATAATATTATTAATATGGAAGAACGAAAATATGGAGCAGATTTTTTTGTTTCAATTGTTTTAACTAGATCTCATCAAGTCTAATTCCCCCTCTTTGTTCTCGTTATTATTGATACCTCTCTAAAAAAATATAATACTGATTACAGACAAAGTTCTTACATTACTTCTCCAACCTTCTATTCCCTTAGATTATCTCTGTACATTAGTTTTAGAATACCCATTAAATATTTCCAATACATGACATTTCAATACACGAAGCCACGCACTCATTTATAAAATAGACCTGCCAATTCTTCCGTATTCCTTTCACAGAACCTGTCATCACGAAAGGTCCCCCAAACATCGACCGATCGGATGCAAACCTTAAATAACGTCCTATTACGTGAGACTTTTTAGAAGACTCCCTATTTTCCTTTTTTCATGGGGGAAGTACAATCACAACAAATACGCCCTTCTCAGGGCTTTCAACGCACCTAAATTTATTGTGAATATTTGATGCGCTTTGTGGATTTATAAAATTTGAGATTGAAAGGTAGTTTTCATCGGGAATCGAGGTTCAGGTGTTCATGTAAAATGTTTTAGCATCAGGAATAACCCTATCTTTTGGAATAGGATGTTGACTTGATTCTTATAAGACTTATCCAGTGATATCCTCTTGGAGAACGCAGGTTTAAGTACAACGCTGAGTCTACTATCTATTCCTGAAGTATAGAATATATAGTAATGAATTTAACCTTTTTATTATTACAAAGTATTCTTGTGAGGCCCCACCTTACTACGAACAGCGATATTTTTTTGTAAGTTGAAATTTGAAGCTACAAGCAAGGAAATAAAGTTTAGTTACCTTTGCTATTAAAATGGAATTTTCAAAATTTAAAAGAATTGCACTTTATGGTGATTAAAATAATTATCGTAACTTAAATTGCCTTGATTTTTTACTTCCTATATGGCACACTGGGTCTCACAAGGCTTTATTTACCGATTGGCATCATCAGTAATCACTCCATCTTTAGTTTAAGACGTAATCTCATCTAATTTGGTTTATCTGGCAACATGTTTTTTACTTTTATTACCACAACGTTATCAAACTTGTACTTCATTACCACAATTTTATTAAACTCAATATAATCAATTGGCTGTAAACAATTTGTTTCTTCAACTTTAACAATTCTATTGACAAATGCATCAGCTCGTTTAACTGCCGTTTCATTTACTTCTTTAAGTCTACAACAAAAAACCTCTAACCCTCCCGATGCGGGTTGAATCAGGTGTTTCCCTGCGTTTAATGCACTGACTTTTATATTGTTTCTTTGCTCATTCTCAGCGTTTGAGGGTTGTATTATCGGAGTTTGCGAACTTAAAAGAACTTGTTTGTTCGGAATTTAGAACGCTTACGGATTATTTATTTACGTGATGGCCGGTGAGCGTTATGAATTTATCTTATGGGTTTTGGAAAAAAGTGTCGATGTCTGTTTGGTCTCGATAAGGTGTGAATTTTAGGGTGTGTTCAAATTTGTATAGCAAATATGGTTTGAAGTTTTTAGGGCTGGGTCAGGTAATAAATATACGTAAACAACGAAAAATATGAATGAATTGGGCAACAGAAACCTATTGACACATTCAATCTCAGGTACCGTAGAAACCGTATAAATTGAAACAGTTATACGCCGCCTCACATTTCAGAGTTATTTTGAAGACATTGTATTTTTACTTGATTGGATTTTTATGAATGAAGATAAAGAAGAGCCTTGACTTTCCATTGAGGGTTTTAGAATTAGGAACGTTTTACCGAAAAACATTCAAGTTTTTTAGTATAAAAACAATAACATAAGCAATTACCACACCAATCACTTGAGTCCATTTCCAACCAATCGCATGCGATGATGCTAATCTGTGACCCCACGAACTTAGTCGGTGCAATAAAAACTGTCACTACATATTTACGATGCTATAAATAAGATGGAGATATAGTGCTACCAATTTATTGGTTCCTGCAAAGTGGCGCTGTCATCGTCCGGTATAAGTATTGCTATATGGAATAAAAATAGTACCAAATTTCACCACTTGTTGAAACAAGTTTGTGGTATTATAACTGGTGGCGCTTGAGTCGCTCAAAGACGAATACGTATGAGGTTTTAATAAAGCAGTACTTTAAGTTATAGGCAATAAAAATATTGAAAAGTAACAAATTGATTCAAGGTCAAAAGACAGGTATATTCTCTAACATGTAGTTAAGTAAACTTAATATTTATGATGTTCATATCTGTTTTTTTAATTGACCGTTTAAAGCAATAAAAAGTAGTGGTATTAAAAATATTTCTCAACAGATTTCATTTTATCTTCATAACTTTTTTAACAATAGTAAATTTAAAAGCATGTTTGTTAATATGTCTGTAATCATTTTCGACAGAACCTACTAACCAATCATCGTGATTTTTAAAGGACTATTTAAATTAGTAGAGGAGGGTCAAGAAGTTGTAAATACTGATAAGCTGAACTTTACTTTTTATTAAGGTGGTATCATTTTGATTTTTCAACAACGTGTTAGTATCATAGGATGTAAACATTATTGGTTTTCATATAAAAATGCATCAAAATCTTCCTCAAACTACAGGCGGGGACGGTGCGGTCAACATCTAGCTAGACGATAAGCATAAACATACAAACATACATAAAATCACGCTTTCATTCCCAGAGTGGAGTAGGCAGAGCTACAGAAATACCAAGAATTCAAAAAAGATTTGTTGGTAATTCTGTAACCACAATTTTGCACAATCAGACTAAGATGTTTACAAGTGTTAAATTAGTGTCAGGTTGTCTAACAGTTCTTCAAGCCTTTATTCCCTCAGTGGCCTCTTACGACATCCACGGGAAGACATGGAGTGGCACTATTCTAACCCGGCAACCACACGGGCAAAGACAAGATAAGCACAAACAGATTTTAATTTTCCCGAAACCCAGTTCATTTATTTTCCATTGCAAAACGCGAAGATAAAATGGATTTCCATTTTATTGTGCAAACGAAATGCTGACACGTCGCGAACCGTTGACACTGGATTAATCTTGGATGAATAAAAGTCATCAATGAGGTATTTTCCTAATAATTCCCGTTCATTGAGGCTCTAAGCAAATTCCCTGAAAAGGCGTTCCCCCGATACGTCAATCAACTTTTGTAGGATTGTACTAAGGAGATAGAATCCGACGTACGCTGCGTTTTGGGAGCGCACAAAATTGAATAGGTATTTAAAATGGGAACGGGTCAAGTGTGAGTCAGTCGCGTGTAAGGAGTTTGAGTTGCATGATACATTCTACTAGTTCTTTATTTTGTTATTATGATTTCATTAGAGATGGGCTGAATACGAATATTCGTCCGAACATTCGATTCAGCTCTTACCGAATATTCGGTTGCGCCGAAACGCTAGAAACAGGTTTTAACAGGTATACGCTTTAAAAATTCTGGTTTTTCGTTTAATTATATACTTTGACGCATATTTATGTCTTTTTGGTAGTTGCTTAGAATGCTGAAGTTGGATGTCAATCCGACGAATTACGAAACGACCTACGCTCTTTATTTTATTTTTTTTATTGGGAAAGTATCCGGCTATGTAACCAAACTATTCGGCCAAATACAAACATTGAAAAATTTGCCGAAGATGCCAAATACAATGAAACGCCGAAGAAGGGCGTTATGATATCTAGTGGCTCTGTTCCACGCTTATCGTTTTTATATTATTAAATTGACTGCTTCATAAATTACTTAACACATGATATGAAATCATAATAAATCTGTGGAAATAATATGGATACAAGTAATAGCAAGTTTAAAGTCGTACTTTATATTTAGGTTTCAGTCATGATAAAATCACAAAACTAAACACGTTCTCCCGATAAATAGTTAATCGGCTCCCATAGACAAGCACAAGACTAAAGAAACAAATAAATATCAGGGGATAATCTCACACAAATTGACCTAGTCCCAAACTAAGCTCCAGGCTTGTACTATGGGTACTAGACAACGATAAACATACTTATATAGAGAAATACATAGAAAACATCCAAGACTCGGGAACAAATATTCGCGCTCATCACACACATATCTGCCCTTACCGGGATTTGAACCCAGGACCGCTGGCTTCGGAGGCAGGGTCACTCCCAACTAGGCCACCGTGTCGTCAACTGACTGACTGTGACTGTGTTAAAGTGACATTAATATGAGGAAGAAGTTCACTTTTTTTATGGAATAGGAGGCAAACGAGTAGACAGATCGCCTGATGGTAAGCGAATACCGTCACCCATAGACTCCTGCAGCACCAGAGGCGTACAGGTACGTTGCCGGCCTTTCAAATGAGAGTTCGCTCTTTTCTTGAAGGTTTGAAAGCCCCAACTCTCCCAAGGCCTTTCCGCGGAAAAATGTTTTGATCTATTTCAACAGCCAGGGTTCCTCGTAAAGAGAATGGGAGGGTTAAATCTCATTATTTTATAGCAGATGTAAAGCGAATTTATAGAGGTTCGCCCGAGGTCATATTTTGTTATGTTCTAATAATTCTAGGTGATTGCCGATTCGGCTTTAGGAGGCCGTAACAGGCCGTTTGGCTTTCACTGTTGAAGTTTAAAGTTGGAGCAGATGGAGCCTTGCTTATGCCATTAAAAGTGTCGTTGTGTTTTATTTAACTTGGAAGTGTTTTGGGTTTAAAGTAATTTTGAGGTTGTTTTTATACCTACAGGGTACTGAGTCTCTGTTTACTTACAATAAACCGATGGGATACTTAAACAACATTGAATACCAACCAGATTATTTATTTCCGTGAAACCAGTTTTTCTTAGGTTTAACAATAGAATCTTAACAAATATTACAATACAATACAAAACACTTTATTGTACACCAAACAAACACATTACAGAGAAAAAGCATAATTTAAAAAAGACAGGTAAACAACAGGCGGTCTTATGACTAGCGATACCTTTCAGGCAACCTTAGGCAAACTAATCGCGAACAATAACAAGAAATTGTGTTTGTTATAAAAGATAATATAGTAATAAATATACGCTTACCATACAGAAAAATAGATAAATGGGTGAATTGCAGAAAAAATGTACCTTTTAGTTTAATTGGTGTCCCGTGAAAACACGGTGGATTTAAAATTATATCATGAGAAGAAAAGACGATGTAATTATTTTTCTTAAAGTATGAGAATTCTTAAAATTCAGATAAAATTATTTTTATTTTTATTCTGTTTTATTTATATAGATTTAAATAAAAAACAATCCTGCGATACGCGAGTACTTCATATATTATGGTCATGTCCCAATTCCGAGTGTGTTTTTATCTAGGAAATTTGTTACGATTTATATTAATTCTTATAAAGCATAACTGTAAACTATTCAGTCCTTTTTAGTTAATCTTTAAGTTCCGTACAAATCTATTATATTTTATTGTAAATAGTTATGAAATTTTAATATTAATTTACCTGTCCCAACTTACTGGACTTTCGTTACTCAGCTTTAGTTACGGAGCATTTAATCCCAAAAAAAGTTTTAAATATCTTAGTAGAATTACTTTTTATCAATCTGGATACACCTTGACATCTATCAAACTGTTGAACACAGCGACACCCATTTTGTTTTCAACGAAGTGGCACGCGGATTGACAGTCTAGTGTATAAAATCTAAAAAATCTCATGGTGATAAACGGCGATTTTCTCGGGTAAAAGTTTCATTTTCGTACACCACTTTATTCATTACCGTGTAGTTTTACTCTGCTTCTTAAGAATTTACAAAGTTCTAGAACAATGCATTACACGTTTGAAGGGAAATATATTTTTTAGGTTAAGATTTCTCATATTATCATTCTCAGTTTCGTTATTTTTCGTTATGTAACGAAACTGAGAAACTGTAAAGCCTATTTCATACAATAAAACTATATAGAAAATACTGGTGTGTAAGTTTGTTTCAGTCGAAAAGTCTGCCACGGTACAAACCATCCATACTAACATTATGAATGTGGTGTGTCTGTCTGTCTGTTACGCTTTAACCGCTGAACCGATTTAGATGAAATTTGGTATGGAGATAGCTTGAGTCCCGGGGAAGGACATAGGCTACTTTTTATCCCGGAAAATTAGACAGATCCCGAGGGAGCAGCGATAAACGACTTCTACGCGGACGGAGTCGCGGGCAAAAGCTAGTACCGTAAAATGGGGCTATTTGGTACTAAGTAATCACAAGCTTTTAGTTGATATATTTCTTGTCATGGCTATGATAGAACTGTAAAACTCGGTGTCAGGCTAATTTTTCAGTTCTGCCATTGCCATGACACAATTATAGCAACTAAAAGCTTAATAATTACTCGATTCCAAATAGCCCCATTTTACGGTACATAATATGTGTTTGCATATGGACTGTAATGTTTTTTTGCCTTTGTCAATTCCCTAACCGATTTTTTTGGAGTTTTTCGTGTATTCTTTTTTGTAAAGATATGGCTGGCTGTAGCTATTGATTCAATAACACGACTAAAAAACACTATTGTTTACAGTAGAACATGGCTCCAATGACAAATGCTGAAAGGCAAAAGAAGTACAGAGAACGTTTAAAACAAAACCCTGCAAAATATGAGGAGTTACGATTAAAACATTTAGATAGAGTAAAAAAAATCAAAAAGAAATGGAATAAAAAATCAATGGAATAAATAATGGAATAAATAATTCTGCGAATGAAACCACAAGATATCACTAGTATTTTTCCATGTGTCCGACGCTTTATTTTATCAGTTTCGTTACACCAATTATCAATTTCGTTTACTCTCAGGTTAGTTATGAAATTCAAAAGGTACATTTTTTCTGCAATACATACATGATAATGACTAAAATAAATAAACAGATACTAATAAATAAATACTTACAGCAATAAATATAAATATGTATATCCACATAAGGGAAAGAATCAAAAAGACAGCCACACGATAGAAATTTATACTTTACAGGAACACAGTGAGAGAAATTAACTGAGATAACACTATTACCATTAACACTATTACACTATTACTAATAATTTAATTGTTCCTTGTAGTTATTTAGTTTGAGTTCTAAACAAATTAGTTTACACCGCCTGCCATGAATTTGTGTCCTCAGTTATTTCTCTTACAAGGTTGTCTGGAAAAGATCGCTATTTAGCGGTAAGACCGCCTGTTGTACACTTATGATTTAAATATACTGTTGGGGTCCGGTTTTTTTTTTTGGTGTCAATAAAGAGTATTTGTATTGTATTGTATTGTACCATTGCGAAAAGAACTGCTCAACATTAACATTATCTAGATAGATATACCGGCATAAGTTAATTTATTTTAATAACAGCCGTATATGAAATGTTTGCCGATTTCGCTGATTAACGTGATTTTACAGATTTGATTTTACAGTTAAAATACTTTACTTCTGCAAATCTTAATGCGCATCACGAAAGATAATTTCAATTTTCAACGAATGTATATGAGCTACATTTTTGTTTTACTATTGACTTTGATTAATCGACCTGAAATCGGCGCCTGTTTTGTGAATTTTGCTGTAAGAGGTTTAGAATATGCATATTCACGAATCGTTCTGACATGTAAGAGTTATGAAAAAATTACAATTTATTCCTTTAAAAGTCGTCTAAAAAACGTATGAATCACTTTTTACCACCTTAATAGTTTTTTTTGTGAAAAAATTAATGAAATGCGTAAAGTTTTATAGAAAATGGGCGATAAATTGTTTTTGCATTCGACTACATAAAACTCTCGTTGATAAAATTAAAACAACAGTAATAAAATTCAGTCTTCAAAAAATCCAACAAATTAAATAAAAAGTGCTATATATAATGTTTTAAAACAACTTAAATCTCGCTTTATAATACTCGACAAAAATAATAAAGTAGCACATTAATTCGTATCTCATTTATTCGATCATAACTGAAATGTTATTTCATGATGTTAAAATACTGCTTTTCTACAAGGTTTAATACCTTGTAGAAAAGCAGTATTTTAACTGCAAAATCAAAAAAAGAAGCTCAACCGGCAAAACTTCCTATACGGTCTCTTAAGATGCCAACAAAGGTCACAGTCTATTTGGATTTTGGATACCTTCAGTCACCGGAGTTATTCATAAATATCATTTGGCAAATGCGACCTTAAGCGCTGAGATAGATTGCCTCTATGATAAGCTGCCATTTGAAACGCTATTTGACTTTGCGCGACAACGACCAACGACCAATGCATAGAAATAGTCAAATCGACGTGGCGTAGTATGACGTGCTTCCTACATATCCATGAATTTGTTTGTTCCCGCTTGTCGCTTATCATTGCCGCTTATGTGAGTCATGTGTGTGTCTGTCAGACCAGGAATGTGTCTTTCTTATGATAAGGAGAAGGCACACAAGCACTCAGGCCACCTAATGGTAAGTGGAATCTGAGACCCGTAGACATTTGAATTCTCAAGACTATAATCCTAAGACCTCAAATGCGTCGTTAACCCTGAGGACTAAGATGGAATGCCTCTATGCTAGTAATTTCACCGGTTGTCTTATCCCCACACCGGAACAAAATGCGAACACTGTTGCTTGGCGGGTGGTTAATGGATAAGATGGTGGTAGCGCTCCAGACGGACCCTGCACAGGGTCCTACCACCACTAAATATAAAATTTATTTTCACTCCCCGCAGCTTGTATATATTATCCAATGAGTTTAAGTAGTCCCGTCAAAGCGTACAAAACACATTTTAGCGCGTACATTCTCAATTAGGCAGCTGGTCATCACGTTTTGTATGAAATCACGAAAGCACAAACAATTACTTCTTAATTTTCGGATCACTGTATGGTCTTTTGCTTTTAGCTGGTTATTCAATATTTTTCAATTTGTAACCTAGTTAAAAACATTCATAATTGTAAATCACATAAAAAGCACATCGCTACAGACGCCATTCAAACGATATCCTACATTCACAAACACAAAAGCAATTGAAACAAATAATGCCGTCGCCACATGGCGTCAAAAAAAACACAATATCTCGGCGTTATGCAGAATGCAGGCGGTGCGTATGCAATTCCTCGCGGTGCACCGGGGGAGGCACGTGCGGAGGCAGACGGGCGGCTGAAGCGCGGCGATTGAAACGCCGCTAAGATTAAGTATTAGTGTGATGTGAGATTTAAAAAGTAATTATTTTGCTTTAGTAATTTTAGACAAAAGAAATTGTCATTAATTAGTTCAATTATGTTTAAGTAAAATTTGTCTGCTATAAACATTTAATTACATTTTTGAGTTATAAATTTCAATCCTTTTCTGATTAGTCGTTTCTTTATTCGATGAATATAGAATTGCTATATGAGAAATGTTTTATTATTTATTTTGAATGATAAGATTATATATTTGGATTGATACAAAAGTATACATAAAGCCTTAGGTAAATATTATGTACCTACATAGCACAAAATTATGATGTTGTTGCTACATTAAACCTATCCATCTTTAAGAGTCGCTTCAAGCCCTAGCTTATTCGTTCAAACAGCTATAATGAGTTCATTACGTTGAAATCGTAGTTCTAGTTACGTGAAATAACATTACTTATACTTTTTTGCTGCCTTTAATATGTAACCTAATTTATTTATTTTACATATTTACATCCTTGTTCCACTGTTTATGTAAATTATAATTATAAAAAAACGCTCGTCTACGGTCACCGTTCTGTTTTTCGTTCCAAAGCACATGGTCCCGAAGTTGTCTTTAATTAAATGTAAAACTTCTCGACACTGTCTGTCCGTCCGTCTTCCGGAGTCGCTCGAGCACGGTTCACCATTTGTTACCATCTTAGTTCACGCTTAAGTTATTCCACAAATGTTTTGACGATTTGAATTCAGCCAGATGTTTATTTATTTGGAACACTACCTAACTTCCTTATATAGATATTTTGCCGTTTATCATTGGCATGAAAGACATCAGGTACTCTGCCCCTTTTTACTCAAAGGAACGAAATATATGTTTTTATTATTTTTATTTGACAGGTAAGTGTCGGAACGGAATGGACTGAAAAACAGCGCTGCGCAGTCGCGGTTGCCCCGCGCTCTCAGCGCACGCTGAGCCCGCTCCTTTTGTCGTTGACCAAATTTTTTTTTTATGTTAAGGAGAAGGCACACGAGCACTCAGGCCACCTGATGGTAAGTGGAATCTGAGACCCATAGACATTTGAATTCAAGACTATAATCCCAAGACCTCAAATGCGTTGCCAACTCTGAGGACTAAGATGGAATGCCTCTATGCTAGTAATTACACCGGTTAACTTTTACAAGCTTTTTATCATCTTGCAATTTATGTATGCACGGTCACGAGCGTTTTAAGACCCATTTAAAAAAAACTGCTTGAATTTGTCAATGTCCTTAGAGGTGCCAAGTCATTTGTAACTAGAGGAAACTCAACCTTATTGCTGTAGAATGTCATGATTGACTTTGGACCTAAGGTCGGTCACAAATTTAAATCTTTAACTGTAAGTACGTATGATCGGGTCAAATCTTTCAAGGAAGATTTGAACCACTAACCGGGGACCGATTGAGCTGAAATTTGGTATATCAACGTAACTTCGATGACAATACAATAATATGGCACCATCGAGCTGGCCTGATGATGGAGTCTGAAGGTGGTGACAGGATCTCCGCTATACGTAACGTAGACTGAGTTTTGACTCACTAGGTTAGGCTTGATAAGAAGCAAGTGACTTCGCATAAAAAAAAAAACAGCCCCAACAAAAGCTGGTCCCAAATAATAAAAAAAACGGTCACTTTTTGTTTTATAATGTACTAGTGTGTTATGGCTTTAATTCTGTTGAATTGCTTAGCATGTTGTAATAATGGTTTATTTATTCTAGTTTCTAGTGCCCCGTGTGGTTGCCGGGTTAGAATAGTGCCACTCCATGTCTTCCCGTGGATGTCGTAAGAGGCGACTAAGGGAATAAAGGCTTCTAGTATTGTTAGGCGATGGGCTTGCAACCTATCACTAATACACTAGTAAACATCTCAGCTTACTTGTGCAAAATATGATTACAGAATTATCAACAAGTCTTTTTAGAGTTGTTGGTATTTCTGTAGCTCTGCCTACCCCACTCTGGGAATGAAGGCGTGATGTTATGTATGTGTGTATGTTATTCTAGTTTTAATTTATTAGCCTGAAGTTATTGTGTCCCACTGCGTAGCAAAGCCTTCTCCTCTTTTTCGCCAATATTCCCTAATGATTGCGTATTTTCGCCAGTCACTTAAAAAGTCCAAATGATCAAGGAATTAAATACTAACAATAATTAATGAGTTGTATTTTTAAATAAATACATAGTGGTATGCACAGGCCGGGCAATACGCCCTTCGCGGCCGAGGCTTGTATAGTGCTTTTCTCCAACAATGCAAGAAAGTATCTTAGGATTTAACCTAACCTAACCTAACCCGGAAACCACACGGGGGAAGTATTCGGGGGTTTATTTATTTAAAAAAACACAAACAGACATTTACATGTCGCTGATTCGGGATAACAATAATGAGGTACATTGACAAACAGTGATCATAGAAGAGATAATAAAAGTATAATAAATAATAAGTCAACCTCCTTACTCAAATACACAATTGTTAGCAAATTTCTAAGGAAATTACATGGGTATCACTAGTTACGGAAACCTTCAGTGACATTATACAATTTTTTTTTTAAGGTGCTTAATGTAGTGATAAATATAATAAATATTTTCTAAATAGTGATTGTTTGCGAAACAAGACCGAGGGTTTAACGTAAAAACAATACGATAACATGTCAAAGGCAATATGTTTTGAACGAGTAGAATAACGGCGTAGCTCTGAAAGAAGGGGTTGCCATTATTTAATAGATATTTATTATTTAATAGGAAAACTGCGATTTTAACACATTCTCAGTGAAAAATCAACCGGCTATCTATTAACGTTTAAAAGGTACCACTTTCAAAATGTAGGATATACCGACAGACAGACGGATGGATGGATTTAGTCGAATTTTAAAAAAGATTCTGTTTAGCCTGTTTTGAGTACGAAATCCTTAAAGTGAAGCTTGATTAAGACTGAAGCCCCACAATAGAGCTTGTAAAGTATTCAAAATTAAACAGGCTCTCTTCGAGATAAAATAACTTCCATCGAGAACTCCAATTGTACAAAACAATGAAAAGTGATTAAGTCTTCAACTCCTACATTAATTGTTTCTAATGGACTGTAAAAACGTTTTGTTTGTGCTAAAGTAAAATCCAAAGTTTCCAGCGCTCTGAACAGAATCACCGCGTTTTTGAAGAGCGCTTCAAAAATCCTCAACTTACAAGGAAATTAAACTAATTGAAAAACTTTTCTAATTATCGCCTTTACAGATACTTGGAGTAAATCGCCTTAAGGGTAAACAACACCTCAGGAATCCGCCCCTGAGAGTCGGGATCATGAGT
Organism: Acleris holmiana; assembly: GCA_949316455.1. Lineage (NCBI taxonomy): Eukaryota > Metazoa > Arthropoda > Insecta > Lepidoptera > Tortricidae > Acleris > Acleris holmiana. The sequence goes on along the minus strand of OX438768.1, from coordinate 20,905,412 downwards.
GGCGCACGCAATAAGATCTAGCGATCGTGGGTCAAAAATACATTTTAGTTTTAGGACGATTTCAGGCCATTTTTTATTTGAAAACAAATATTGTTTACGGCCTATAACACCAACACGTTGAAGAATAAAAATTATACGAAGTTTGTAAAAAGTAAACCTGGAATAGCAACGGGGAACAGCAGTCCGTAATAAAAACATCACGCATTTATTCCCGGAACGGGGTAGCTAAAGAAATGCCATTGTTTGCAAAATAAATAAATTTCTTTCCTTCTTTCTTATTACTCTTACGACATCCACGGGAAGACATGGAGTGGCACTATTCTAACCCGGCAACCACACTCAGTTTTTTTTTGTAACTAAATGATATAAGACTTTAATCAGATCAATGATTTATCATTATATTCATTTCGAAACAGTCGATTTGATAAAGCTTGTGTAAGCATAATTTAAATAGGTTAGGATAGGATCGCGGGATCGCGATGGATGCGGAAGGCACAAGACCGGTCTAAGTGGAGAGCCTTGGGAGAGGCCAAGGATGGAAGGAATGGGTATAGAATTGCCTCAAGGCCCAAAGCGCCTCTTGCACGAGGAACAGGGGCTCCGTCGACTTTGTCCTACGATTCTTGTATTTTTGAGCATTATCCTGTCCGAGCTTATATCTTATGTAAGTACATTATGCATGTAATGTTAAACATTACATAAGGAGACTATTATACTACTTAATTTTATTTGTTCAAGCTTTAATCATTATTTTTTATTACTTTATTAAGTACTTTTAATGTAACTTACTTTTAAGTATGTCTGTACTTTATGTTTGAATAAATGACCTTCTGCTGGAGTTTCTTGGCGCTTCTCCGCAATGATGGTCTTATCTGAAGCGCTAGTAATTTCACTTCATATTACCGACGTGTAAAAGAGCCCCATGGGGGCCTATTTACTGAATAAACATTTTGATTTTGATTTAGATTTTGATTTAATCATTATGCAATTACAGATTATGATCATTGCGTTTCAAGAAATTATGCCTTTGGTTGTTGTGCGTTTTGCCCGACCGAAATAATGCTATTTGTGTTATGCAAAATGAAAGTTAGTTTATTTTTATGTAATCATTACACACCCGAATTGGCAAATACGCCGCTCACCCTGAGAACTAACATGGAATGCGTCTATGCTAGTAATTTCACCGGTTGTCTTATCCCCACACCGAAACACAACAATGCGAACACTGTTGCTTGGCGGGTGGTTAATGGATAAGATAGTGGTAGCGATCCGGACGGACCCTGCACAGGGTCCTGCCACCACTAAACTGCTAGTACAACTCTACTACAACTAGTTTAGTAGTGGACGTGCTCTAGCTGATGATAATACTAATGATGATGTAATTTTTTTAATCATCATTAAAAAAAAAAACAACTCTTCCCGCCTTCAGCTTACATCACAAACCCTTAAAAAATCTTCGTAAGTCCTAGCATTAGCACTGCATCTTTAAATTGAATAAAAATCACATTTAGGCTTAAGTACCTAAACTTGCATCCGGATTTGAAAAAACAATGTATTCCCTTCTAAATTTCATAATAAAGCTTTAACTAAAGTAATTTGAATGCAGATAAGCGTAGTTTGTTTTGGGATGTTACATTTTATTGAAGTGTTATTTTAGGTTGTTTAGATAAGAAGGGGGTGAAATTTTCTTGAATATTGACAAATTATACAGCTCAATATTATGACGATTTATAGGGCAGGTAAAGTACACTCCCTGTGTTATATTTATTTATTATCGTGTCTATCCTTGGTAAACTTCCGGAGTAAAAATATGCCTGGTTATGATTTCTGTGAAAAATATTTCAAAGAAAATAGCTCAATTAATCGGGACTTTTTCGGCTTCGGTTGGACATTTGTTTTTATTTTATCAATGTTTTTCTTACTTTTACTCTATCGCAAACTGGCAGCTCTCAACAAACCTAGTTTTTAATTTCGTTTTAAATCATTACAGATTTAAAACTAATACGCTTAAAATAAACCCAACACCAAGCCCCAAACGAGCTTCCGAAAAAATCACATCACGTCAGTGCACCAACCTCATTATTTATTCATCGAAAAAGCGACATCCAAAAAACTCAACTAAGACGGTCGTTAAGTAAATTAATACGAGTATAAAACATGATTAAAAAAATTACGTCGACGGCCCTGGAGGGTGGGAGACGAGGGAGCATCCCTTGTGTATGAATGGATGCTTTCTTCATGGCGCAGACCACGTTAATATTGCGGATGGGAAACAAATGACGAAACGAATTCGACCCCTGTTTTATAGAATTTAAGTCCATGCGTTGTGTCTACGGTTGTGTTAGTAAGTTTGTAATTGTATATGCCAAGTTTACCTTCAAGTGCTATAAGTTCTAATGTCTCTCAACGGTTTAATATAAGTTGCCCAAGGGGCGAAACAATGAAAATGTTAATGCAGCACACGGCTCTATATTTATTTTTAACTTCTGCTGTATAATAGGGTAGTTTTCGTTATGGTCTGAGTTGTAAGACAATTGTAATTTATTTATTGTTGCTTCCGAAGAAACTGGGAGACCCTAACTGGAATAATAATAACGTTTTAGATTAGAATGAAGTTGTTACAAGTTTCCAAATAATAGAGAGTAAATTTACTAAACTAACATTTTAAAGGACAAAATGTATATGTTATATGTGTTATGTTACCACTTTCTTAAAATAACGTAAATTTTATTAAAATCATTTTAAGCTTCTTCAACGTAATTTATTGATTTCAATGCGACAAAGATCAATTATAATAATATTATGTATGTAAAATATTTTATTGTAGAAACTGTACAATAACAAAAATGACAGAAACATCAATTAAGGAATCTCTTCTAGCCCTCTGCGACTGACGTGACGTCTATCAGACACCGCCAAAAAAAATCGCTTTATAGCGTGAAATAGGTCTGTATCGCTCAGCAACCTCTCCTAAAGACTCGGGGCACTATAAACTAACCTATGTTAATAACTCCAGATTTTTTACCTTGTTCAAGTTAATGTATTTTTTTTATTTAGATGCCCATATACTTACATGCTTATTATAAATTTCACATGAAAATTTAATAATCATGCTATACACTTAATAAACAATACTTATCATTGACCCATTAGTATTTTTGCTATGTTTTATCAAAAATGACGTCTGACAGACTCCACCTCAGTAGAATGTTTCTAAAAAAGTCACCACAGTAGGGCTAGCTAAAGTTTCCACGATTTCGAAATATTTGAAAATATCAAATAGCCACACTACACAAAACTAAACAACCGGCCAAGTGCGAGTCGGACTCGCGCACGAAGGGTTCCGTACCATTATGCATACAACCACGGTGTCTGTATTAAGATCGAGCGTAAAAAAGCAAAAAAATCACGTTTGTTGTATGGGAGCCCCCTTAAATACATATTTTTCTTTACAGAATTTTATTTTCTGTTTTATCGCCTCAAACCCTTTCAGACAGCGAATAACTAATTCACAATAACAGGATCTTTGTTTCGCGGGACGGCTTCTCAATTTCGCATCCAAATGTTGACACAATGCAGTCATTTTAAAGTAAAATGTTATAATTTGAGATGTTTTATGATTTTTTAACAGTTTATTTCAATGAAAATAAGTGAATGTTGTGTCCAAAATGCCAATAAACCGCTTTTTCTTCAGTAAAGTCGACGTGAAGTTTATTTAATCCATGCAATCACGTAAACTAGTTTGGACTTTAGTACTCACTTTCCACCAGGTGGCAGTGGAGTGTAGCTCTACGATTTTTTATTGTTTTACAGGGGGTCTGAACTATGACTTTTTAAAGCTTCATATCTTATGAAAAAATTACACGACAATTATTTTGCGTATACAGTTATTCCTCTCTTTAATTGCAATTTCCAGAGAGCGAAAGAAAAAACGTATGCATGATCCCTATTATTTCAGTTATTTCTTAAAAATGTTTCCATTTTAAAAACTTGAACTAACGTTTTTTATCATAGCAAACTCCAAAATACATACAGAACAAAACAAAATTTCACTAACTCATTCCAATTCCCTCCCTAAACGTTATCATACAATTCACCTGCAAGTGTGAATTTCCCGTGCGTCTAATATATGCGTAAAAATTCCCGTGAGCGGGAAATTTCAATCTATTCCTTATACATATGCAAACCACCCCCTGCGTAGCGCGTCGCATGCAGAAAACGCCATTTAAAGTACGCATACGATTTACAATATTATAAATTGGGTGTTTTGTTTTGTTAGGTGTTTGGAACTAATCTTGTGGAAGATCTCTCTGCCTTTAAGTTAGAGCTAAATGGAATAAACGGTCGACCGGCGAGGGGTTTTTTGGGGAAGGCCTAAGTTAATCGGTGGACATCCTTCGTTCAATACAATGTTGCGTATGCAACATTTATCTATCTATAATTGTATTTGTCTTGTATAACTTCAAAATCTAGTTCCAAAAGATGTTTTAATATTTTCATGTTTAATTTAATACAAAACTCATTTAATTATACATACATAACATCACGCCTTCATTCCCAGAGTGAGGTAGGCAGAGCTACAGAATTACCAACAACTCTAAAAAGACATGTTAATAATCCTGTAACCACATTTTGCACACGTAGGCTGAGATTACTAGTATATTAGTGACAGGTTGCAAGCCCATCGCCTAACAATTATAGAAGCCTTTATTCCCTTAGTCGCCTCCTACGACACCCACGGGAAGACATGGAGTGGCACTATTCTAACCCGGAAACCACACGGGGAATTATTCATTTAATTATAGAACTGTCAAAATACCTATTAGCTCTTAACAATGTAGTATCAAAACGCAGATTTGGGCTTCTCCCTACCACTAATTTTAAACCCGTTTCTTTACTTAAAAATGCAAATCACTCTCCTTATCACCTCCGACCTGCTTAGGCACTATTTCTTTATAACCAGTACCTATTAAAGACAGCAGTATATTGATATTAAATTTTATTATAAGAAGCTGTTAGGAAATCCTCTCGTGAGAAGTCTGGGTTCCGGCAGCTACATACAATGATGGTGATGGTGATGAATATTATTGCTATGGTAAAAAAGAGCAAACTATTGCTTTCATTAAGCGAATTTTGCTGTTTTTTTACTAAAGCAATATTTTTTAAATTAAACTATTAAGCGCGAATATTTGTTTCTGAGTCTTGGATGTTTTCTATACACATTTAAGAATCTTTATCGTGGTCTAGTACCCATATTACAAGCCTAGAGCTTAGTTTGGGACTAGATCAATTTGTGTGAGATTGTCCCCTGATATATTTATTCATATATTATTCATTATTTTACTAAACTATCATGCCGATATACAGTGACATAAATACAAACGAATAATTACTCAAACGTGAAAATTAATTTCATAATTCATTTAGAACCAGGCTATTGAAGATGCAAAGGCTACCAAATAAAAATACTGGGTTGAACGCCATCTTATTTTTCTTTTTCTTTTTTAACGGAGCGTGCCAATATTGCGCAGATAAACAAATAAGAATGAAACAAGTCGACGGTAAAATCGGTTGTAAAATAAAATTGTCACTGTTTGCTTCCTTTTCTGGAAGAGCGAGTTTGACAACTGCTGGAAAGAAAAATAAATAGAAATAACATAGGTACTTGTAGACTAGGCACTACCTTGAGAAAATACACTAGCTTTTGCCCGTGACTCCGTCTGCGTAGAAGTCGTTTCTTGCCGCTCACTCGGGAACTGTATAATTGCTCAGGATAAAAACAATCTAATGTCCTTCCCCGGCACTCAAACTATCTCCATACCTAGTTTCATTTAAATCGGTTCAACAGTTAGAGCATGAAGAGATAATGAACAGACATACGGACAGATGCACTATCTCATTTATAATACTAGTATACATAAAAGCCTTCAGTGACTCTAGTAAGGATATTTTAATCGTACGTGGACTCCTAGGACCGACTTGCGTTTCCAACTATTTAACGTAACCATCAACTTTACTACTCGATCATGATACGCAAGTCAATGTCAACGCCAACTTGCTGGGAAGGATGTATTTACACTCTTTATTGTACAAAAAGAAAATAAATACAAAAAAACAAGTAAAAAGGCTTCCAGCTAACCTTTGTTGAAAAAATAAATGTTAAATAAGTACCGTCATGTCAAACAAATAGTCATGAGTAACCAGAAAACAATTAAACTCAGTAATATATAAAGACACCATCCCAAAACCAATATTCTAAAACGTGATAACTTAACTAAAACTAAATAAAATAAATCACATGACAATGTCACACAACTTACAAACTAAGCCCAAACTAAGCTCTAGGCTTGTACTATGGATACTAGACAACGATAAACTAGACTCAAGAACAAATACTCGTGCTCATCAAATCACACAAATATCTGCCCTTACCGGGATTTGAACCCAGGACCGCTAGCTTCGAAGATAGAGTCACAACCAACTAGGCCAGCGTGTCGTCACTAAACAAACATACAAACATGAAATACGAGTAAATTAACTTATTTACTGATACACTGGTAAACATCTTAGCCTACTTGTGCAAAATGTGGTTACAGAATTATCAACAAGTATTTTTAGAGATGTTGGTATTTTTAAGCTCTGTCTACCCCACTCTGGGAATGAAGGCGTGATGTTATGTATGGTTGTATAAAATAATGTATGAAACTGTACTTAATTAGACCTTGAAACACTCGCGTGATATTATTATATACACCTTTTTGAACACTCCTATTCCATCCATCCAAAACATCACGCCTTCATTCCCAGAGCGGGGTAGTCAGAGCTAAAGAAATACCAACAACTCTAAAAAGACTTGTTGATAATTCTGTAACCAAATTTTGCACAAGTGGGCTAAGATGTTTACCAGTGTATTAGTGACAGGTTGCAAGCCCATCGCCTAACAGTACTACAAGCACTTATTCCCTTAGTCACCCCTTACGACATCCACGGAAAGACATGGAGTGGCACTACTCTAACCTGGCAACCACACAGGGCACAACACTCCTATTATCTATCATTTATAGAAACTACTATAATACAGATGGTAAATATTGTTGATAATATAAATACGGCTTACTCTCAAACTCACTTAATAAACATACGTCCCAACTTATTATAACCTCAAAAGAATTCTGCGTACCTTTTTAGGGTTCCGTACGCTAGGCGTTGCAACAGACCCTTTTCAACTCGATACAATTAATTATATACCTTTATTTTTTTTCTCATTTCTCATAATGAGTTTGCTACTTAAATTACGTTTGTTAGTCCTTTACCTCAAAAGCATAATTTTCTTGTAGCGGTTCACCGAGTCGCATTTCACCTCGATCGTGTATTTCATTTTCGCTTTGTGTCAAAGTCGTCATTTTTTTTGTTCGTTTATAGCTTTACTCGCATTTCACATCGATCGCTTATTTTACTGTTTCATTTGGTCTCGATCGTCAATTTTATTATTAGCAAATATTATAAATCACAGTATACCTCAATCGCATATTTTGTAATAGTATTTCGCTGCGATCGCTTAATATCATAGTTCGCCAATCTACTAATAATTACCTCTATAGTAAAATCTAATTGTTTATTTAGTCAAAGTCTTCGCGCGCTTATTACGGCGCGGCGCGACGGTCCCGCTGCAGGAGACGCTCGCGTCGCGGTAGGAACACGATGATGATAATATTTCAATGAATTTGATAGCATTTAAGACATGAAACTACAAGCACAAATAACGTTTTAAAAAAAATGATACAGAAATTTAGTGCGAACATCAATTAATGCGTCAAATTAAATAGAGTCCCAAACAAACATCGATCGCGACGAAATGCGTCTAGGGTAAAATACTACACGAAAAATGAAATGCTACAAAATAATTATACTGATGTAAAAAGCCACGCGAGAAATTGCTTCAAGTAAAAGATTCTATTGAAGTTTTGTTCATCCGAGGTGAAATGCGATTCGGTGAATCGCTACAAGGAATTTATGCTTTTGAGGTAAAGGTCTAACAAATGTTAAATTATACAGTTTTAGAATGCTTATGGTATTAAATATCACCAAGTCAAAGACGTTTTTATAGTGATTTTTTAACTTTATAAATAATTATTTAGGTTAAGTACTTACGCAAAATTTAGACCCAGGAAATAGTTTAGATATAGTAACATCAAACTGTATTCTTGGCTACTTGGTTACAAACCGAATTATTCTACACAAGTGTAAAATAACCAGGTAACTTAAGATATTAGGGTCGCATCAATAAACTGATCTTGGTTTTCTCGAGATGCCCGTCTCAAGATACGTAAAGTCAAAGGAAACTTTCATTTCTGACGTGTCAAACGAACATCCTAGTCAAGTGGCTCTAGACAAAAATTAGACGAATGTTAATGACAGCGAAGACGACGACGTAAGCCACCGATCGTTGGACAGGCGTCGAACGCTAATTTCAATTCCATAAATTTTGATATTTTCTAAATCTTTTACGCGCGACTTCTTGCCCAACTAAGAACCCATATCTTTGTCAGACATAAAATACTGTAAAAAAGCTCTTAAATTATTGTTACATAAATGCGACATATTTAACCGTAGGTGATGGCACGCAAAACATGAATTCATTATAATTATTTATAATTAAATTTGGGTACCACTTAACAATTTTAACACTTCAAATTTATATAATAGCATAGTAATTCAGTTTTGATTTAAAAAAAAAACATGAAGTGTTACATGAAAAATACAAAATGTCAGTTTTTGCTTTTAGATATTCATCTACTAACCTATGAAATAGATTGGTTTTCAATCTGTTCTACAATTCTTCAGGGCTGGAATTATACAAGGTAATAACGATATCGTTTTTGACCTGTTACCGTATTGTCAACGTTTTGATAACTCTTATGTCATTTACAATAATGGCGACTGTGACATAAACGATTCTTAAACGTGTCAAACACGATATCGTTTTAACGCACCTGAATAGAGGCCCTGTTAATATGTTTTAACCGATATTGCCTAATTAATAGATTTTATTACAAATTTAAGTCTTAATTGGAGGTCGTACCAGTCTAATGGGATTGCGAGTAATACAAAAAATCTGAAAAAAACTTAAATGACAGCGCATACAACGAATTTTAAAGGACTAAGCAGACATCATTGGTTCTTGAGATACAGGTGATTGAAGTGTTTATACCTACTAAAATCATCTAAGACGGCACTAAATTACTTTAAATAGAAAATTAGTTATTACTTGTTGATTTTTATGTTTGTATACTTAACGGCTTCGGAACCCTACACTGAGCATGGTTTTTCCGTTTAAAGAAGGTAGGGTTAGCCAGGGTTCATCCTCACAAAAACAAACCTCAAACACGTAGATTCACGGGAGAGTCATGAGCTTGAGACAGAACCCTCTGCACGCATCTCCGTCTCGTACTTGGCCAGTTTTTCACTATCTTCCAGGTATGCACGTCACGCTGCATATTGCATTCACTTGTAATGCATTAACCGCGGTATAAAAGTTTAATATGGATTCGGTTTTTGCGCCTAGCCGTGCATGGGAATAAATAGAGATAGGATGCATTATTTATATATTTATTGAGTGAAGTTTTGTGGAGATGGATGGTACGCTTTGGGTTTTAATTAAGTATAGATATTTGGTAAATATGCTTATGGGGCAGTTTTGCATAGCGTTTGCTTTAAATCCGAGAAAATTGGTTTCTGTTTTAGTATTTATATCGACAGTGGAAAGGTAAAATTGCTAAAGCGCCACTATCAAGTATGGAGGTTAAGCTTAAGCGCCCTATTAGGTATATGGCGCTTAAGCTAAATGGCCATTATTATGTATGGCGCTTAAGCGTTTTTGCCTTTCCACCGCCGATATGTAGCTGATGCATATTACGGGGTTTTTAAACATAAGTGTGGTTGAAATAGATCACACGGGTGTTTTTAGGCCTAACAGTTGCATACTTATTATTTATTTATTACTCTAAGGTGGTTTCAGAATCCGAAGGCAAATTACCTTATTTATTTATTTCAAAAACAACTTAGGTATACAAAAGCCAAACTAGAATCAGTTTGTTGGCGAGTAGTGCGCTCATGAGTTAAACTATTTGAATGTTATACCTACTTATACAAACTAATTAAGTTAAGCTACTAATCAACTTGGATTCAATTTGGTTACAAGACTAAGCTCAAGTAGGTACTATGAATTTATTACGTAAGTACAGCAAAAACGCATGCATTGAATTAATTGCTACCAGTGCTACCTGTAATAATTCTTAATGGATCTTTCTTAAATCATATACTTATGTTTGGCACAGTGATTAGTACAATTGGTATCACACATGACGGCGCGTGAGTTATGTCGCCCGCGAGATAGACTACCTGTCTTTTTCTGACCGTTCTAATTAGACTAGACGTCATGTACTAGCCGTGCAGAATTTTTTCTAAAACATTTCAAATTTCTCATATTCTCTACCTACTATGTTTCAACCTCTTTACTAAATGATAAACTAGAATGAACTTGAACGAATTGTTTAAAATGCAAACGTAATGTGACCTAGTTGAGACAGTCCGTACAAAGGCGGATGGCAGATGGCAAGCGACTATAATTTAGTGACCTATTTTAAACAGCTTCGTAACTAGAAAGGGAAATTTTTAGCATTGTACTATTTTTTGGCAGACTTTTAACGTGCGGTTGTTACCGTACTTATATAGTTTATGCATACATACATAACATCACGCCTTCATTCCCAGAGTAGGGTAGGCAGAGCTACAAAAATTCCAAAAACTCTAAAAAGACTTGTTGATAATTCTGTAACCACATTTTGCACAAGTAGGCTAAGATGTTTTCCAGTGTACCTATTAGTGACAGATTGCAAGCCCATCGCCTAAAAGTACTACAAGCCCTTATTCCCTTAGTCGCCTCTTACGACATCCCCGGGAAGACATGGTTTTTTATATAGTTTATCTTGTTGGTAAACGTATTGTCTACTTTATCCTATCTGTTATTTATCGATACGATAGCATGGTTTACATGTTTTTTGTCATATGTCCTAATGAAATGAAAGAAAGGAAACTGTTTACACAATGTATACTGTGACTTACTTTGGAAAATAAATATCACATACAAACACACACACACATCACATATATTATTATATTCATTTTACAAACACAAATACTATTTCTAGGGCTATATATCGCACTTTCAGTATTATAGTGACCTAATTCAAACACTTTCAACTTTCGATTTCGAGTCATAAATTTAGTACTAAAGAGACCTAAGTCGAAAATCAAAATATTTGGATTAGGTCACTATAATTCTAAAGATGCGATATGGAACAGCCACTTAAAATGGTTTTTCAGAAATCATCAACGTGCCACAATTTCGATAGTTCTTTTTAAGAACTAAGCTTTTTAAGCATATTTTTTTAATTTTATTTTTTTAGAACTAATCGCTCTGAAACTTGCATTAATTGTGTCCATAAATCCCTTAAATTGTATGTCAAAAAATATAAAAAAAAAACAAATTACAAAGGTTACAATTTTTTTTTCTGTTTTTGAGTTATTGTCAAAAAACTGCGCTTTTTAAACATAAGTACGTAATTGCCATGTAGATACGCTCTTTTTCTGGTGCACTTTTTTGTGTTGTTAGTAAAGGCTCCGGGGCCCTGGAGCTTGGTCTAACATGCTTTTTCCCCGGTTTTAAAATGAATGTTTTAATCTTTTCCCAATATAAATCTTATATAATTTTAACCAATTATTTTTAATTACAGGTACGTGAGTCCCCTTCGAAACCACGTAAGTATAACACATCATCGCGCGATTGCGGGGCTAAATATTATTTAAATGCCGGATCCAAACGCGCTATCTTCTGTGTCCAGTCCATTGGTCCCATGATCCTGATCACCCCCTCAAAGGTCAGTGAACTCCAGCCCTTTCGCACCCCTACCTGCCCTTTCTGATTTTTACATCCTATTTTACACTCGACGGCTTTTAGTTTGGCAATTACTATGTTTTGAGTGGCCGAAAATGTATAGAGTTACAATAAAATAATAAAAGCCGTTTTACTAAACTATTAAAAGATTTTTTAATAGATAAATGCTACTACAATATTAAATCATACCTAGACGATAAGTTATAGTACCTATGTAATAGATGTAATATGGGTCCTCCTCTCTTCCATAATTGTTGTACCCGATAGGGCCCGTAGTGTAAGTTGTAGCTGTTATAGACATTAACTATATTATAATTTTGTAACACGACATTATGGAATGCAATAAATAAATAAAGTAATAAATAAATAAATACACAATTAATATAGGGTAATAGTTGCAGTAAAAAATATGAAAGTTTAAAATTAAAGAAATATTATTTGGTCCTTACCCGTAAACGAAAACAGAAGTTGGTTTTGAAAATATTATATTTATTATATCATGAGCAAAAGAAACTCCTCAACATTTTTGGACTATGGTTATAGATAATGTACGAGTTTAAATTTAATTGAGTGGTAGGATCTTGTGCACGATCTATCTGGATGGCTACCACCATCTTAACCTTTTAACCCACCGCCAAGCAGCAGTATTTGCCTGTTTGTGTTCTGGTGTTGGTATAAGATAACCGGTAAGACTACTAGCATAGAGGTATTACATCTTAGTACTCTGGGTTGGCAAATATAATGTCTTTGGGTCTCCGTTCCCACTTACCATCAGCTGGCCTGGTAGCTCATTTGCCTTCTCTATCCCATTAAAATACAACGCAATATAAAAAATTATTAAAAATCAAATTCGTTTGATCATTTTGTCACTTGTTAAAATTTAATAGCGACTGATTTCGCTGTAATTAACTTAAATCCACCGCATTTGCTTTTGATAAGCATCTGACTATTGTGTTACCGGTTTTTATTTCATTAAAAAATACATATACTATGTCCATAAATGACGTCAACGTAAAATTTATACAATAACACGCTGTGTATTTTTAAATGCCAAACAACAAATGGCATGACATTAACAAAGGTGAGGCATTTCAAGTTACGGAGCTACAAGTTTAAGATGTTTATTATTTCACTGCAAATATTTATTTACAAAAATGTTAATCAAGTTTGAAACTGGTATTAACCAAAGCCTTATAATTAAGTCTACCTTTTTTTGTTTGTCTTGAATAGTAATAGCCAGTCTTTCATGATGTTCAATGTTAAAAAGATTAAGAAACTTAATTTTTAATACATTCATTTGTTAACTAATTAAATAATAAATAATCGTGTCGCGAATTATTTACCAATTATTTATTACTGTTACTCGATGTTAGCCTCTTTCTTTTGACAAGGACCCAGTTTTTTAGGGTTCCGTAGCCAAATGGCAAAAAACGGAACCCTTATAGATTCGTCATGTCTGTCTGTCTGTCCGTCCGTATGTCACAGTCACTTTTTTCCGAAACTATAAGAGCTACACTGTTGAAACTTGGTAAGTAGATGTATTCTGTGAACCGCATTAAGATTTTCACACAAAAATAGAAAAAAAAACATTAATTTTGGGGGTTCCCCATACTTAGAACTGAAACTCAATTTTTTTTTTTTTTCTTCAATCCCATACGAGTGGGGTGTCTATGGAGAGGTCTTCAAAAATGATATTGAGGTTACTAGCATCATTTTTTTCTAAACTGAACAGTTTGCGCGAGAGACACTTCCAAAGTGTTGAAATGTGTGTTCCTGTAACTTCTAAAATAAGAGAATGATAGAACTAAAAAAAATATATGATGTACATTACCATGTAAACTTCCACCGAAAACTGGTTTGAACGAGATCTAGTAAGTAGTTTTTTTTTAATACGTCATAAAAACATTGATCAAAGCTACAACGAACTTTTATATTATGTTACTTGCTGCAACGGAACCCTTCATGGGCGAGTCCGACTCGCACTTGGCCCCTTTTTTTTTAATGTATGGTCCCCGATTACTCAACCAACGCTTGACCGTTTTTTTCGTTTGAATAGTTATACTTTCTAGATGCTCCCATTTCTTTCTTTCTTTTTATGTTAAGGAGAAGGCACACGAGCACTCAGGCCACCTGATGGTAAGTGGAATCTGAGACACATAGACAGTTGAATTCTCAAGACGATAATCCTAAGACCTCAAATGCGTTGCCAACCCTGAGGACTACGACGGAATGCCTCTATGCTAGTAATTTTACCGGTTGTCTTATCCCCACACCGAAACACAACAATGCGAACACTGTTGCTTGGCGGGTGGTAAATGGATAAGATGGTGGTAGCTATCCGGACGGACCCTGCACAGGGTCCTACCACCACTAAATTTCCAGGACAACAAAATAATTTAGTTCAGTCAGTGACAAGTCTAACATTTGCATTCAAAAAGTATCATTTGGTGAATTGGAACTGATGATGAAGACCATTGATGGTCACTAGAACTCCTCAACGGTACCTATTTCAAGGCTGGCGATATAATATCTCAATTAAGATAGCTAAGCGACTATGACGAAACACATTCAAATGGGTTAAACTTATGACTATGACTTTCCCGCGGCGTTGCTTGTTTTTATTTATTGAGATTGATGGGACTACATAACAGAATATTTTGATCACAAGTGAAATAAAAGTATTAAATAACAAAAAATCTTTTCGTAAAGCAAGAAATGACTCGAACAAACTGGAGTCGGTCCCACGATATATTTAACGAAAAGCCGAATTCAGTTGGACAACAGATTACCTACTATTTTAAAAGAAGTTATTTCTTTCATTTTGTGTCTTAAAAGCTTTACAAAATTATGTATATCGTTGTTATTAAAGTCTGATCCAGTGACATCTAAATCACAACTGATGTGCAGTGGTAAAGTCATCATTAAGTCGCTCATTGAATGCAAAACGGACACATTCCAAAATCATTTGTTTTTGCATTGAAAATCTTCTACCAACAGCATATAATTTTAAATGCAACACCAACTGATTTGGAAATGTGGTCGTTTTGTATTCAAGGAACTTTTGTGATATTAAAATATTAGTTACCAAAATCTAGTACGTTCATATAGTTGTAATAGCCAAGTCAAACTGAATTAATTCGATTCATATCTAGAAACTTAATTATATCAAACCTTATATTTATTTGCAATAGCTACAGCATGTGTATTTTGTGTATAAACATCGTCCCCCTACTTGAACTATCTCGCTTGAGCTACCACTCTCACCCCGCACTGACGTCGAACGCTTTCTTATATAATCAAGAGACGCCACTAGAGACGAGGGGAACTGGAGCTATCAAGTATCGTAGTAATAGTAAGTTGTTTTGACGACACGTTGGCCTAGTTGGGAGTGACCCTGCCTCCGAAGCTAGCGGTCCTGGGTTCAAATCCCGGTAAGGGCAGATATTTGTGTGATGAGCGTCAATATTTGGTCCTGGGTCTTGAATGTTTTCTATGTATTTAAATATGTATTTATCTATATAAGTATGTTTATCATTGTCTAGTACCCATAGTACAAGCCTTGAACTTAGTTTGGGACTAGGTCAATTTGTGTGAGATTGTCCTTGGACTTAAGTTGTGGCTAAGTAATCAGCGGAAATAGATCAGCTTGTATCATGTGTCCTTTTAAACGTAGGCTCTCGCTGGCCTATATCATTTTGCATTGCCTGTGCGATATTGTAAATGGTCTAGTTATCTATTCTGTTTAGTGAAATCATATTACCTTTGATGTGTTTTCGTATCGTCATCGTAACAATAGCTATCATTACAATAAAAACATTCACGTCATACATAACCATAATGACAAACCACTTAATTATATTATTGCTATTTACTTATTTAATTTAAAACCTTGATTTCAATGTATTTAAGTACATATATCTCTATATATAAGTAAGTTTATTGTTGTCTAGTACCCATAGTACAAGCTTAGAGCTTAGTTTGGGACTAGGTCAATTTTAGTGACATTGTTATGTGTTTTTTTTTAAATATAAATTCGCATTTATATGGCGCTTAGCGTACCTATATGTACGCTAAACACTCTTCTCTCATAGTTAGAGCATTAAGCCAATAACCAATTGTAAACTAAGGACGAGGTAAAAGACTGTAACGACTAGATTACCTTATGATGTTTTGCAGCTGTTCACGTCTAAAGAAAAAAATATTTTTCTAACAACACTGATGGTATGCATTATAAAGAAGCCAATTATCCAAAATTCTAAAAACACTCAATGTTAAAATTTGCTTACTAGGTGTCGGACATAATCAAATCTAGTAAAATCTCTTTACCTCCATTCCTTGTTATTTCCTACAAATTCAAAATAATATTTGTGACGTGGTTATAATACTTAAATATATGTCCATATCCTACCTCACAGAGGCGAGCAATATACTCTTAGGTCTAATTCGAGTTTTTATATTAATTAAAGGAATTAATTATTATACAAACAATAAATAGGTAGCTTAGAATATTATGATTTTACATAGTTAATAACCATTAGTTAATTTCAATTCAGATATCATAATAATATAACTTTTAACCTACCATTACTTTATTAAAAAAATTAAATTTATATACCAGATAGAGCATGCATGAGCAAACATTTTCACTAAAAACAAACACCGAATTCATTGCTTCTTTTCCTGCTTTAATCATATTCTACTTCATTACATTCTACTTCATCATTAAATCTGTCCGTTGTACAACATAACTTGAACACTTCATGACCACCTTTGCTCTCCACTTAAAGATTCTCCAACAAGATCGATATTTCCAAGATCATAATCACCCTCGCTCTGGCAAGCGCCAGAGGTTGAATAAATATTGGCCTCTTTAAGACTAAGTGCGGCCTTTGTGTTTCCAATAAAAGAATAACACTCATTTACGGGAACAATGGCGCTTTTGAAAGGTTCTGTGTACTTATAGTGTACGTTGTCAAGGTAATTCAATGTTATGGTGATTATGAAGTTTCACAACTGTCAGTCTAGTAACGAAACTAGCGGCCTCTGGGTCAATTTTCGGCAAGGGCTAATATTACGCGGTTCCTAAGTTCTGGTAATTTTTTGTACATACAAACATACCATCACGCCTTTATTCCCAGAGTGGGTTAGGCAGAGCTACAAATATACGAACAAATCTAAAAAACTTGTTTATAATTCTATTAATAACCGCATTTTGAACAAGTAGGCTATGATGTTTACTAGTTTATTAGTGACAGGTTGCAAGTCCATCGCCTGTTAGTACTACAAGCCCTTATTCCCCTAGTCGCCTCTTACGACATCCACGGGAAGACATGGTGTGGTACTATTCTAACCCGGTAACCACACGGGGCCACATGTATTCATATAAAAATATCCTCCTTGTGTATGCATATGTTTGTCAATGTACAATACAATACAATACAATACAAATACTCTTTATTGAACACCAAAAATAAAAAATAAAAACAGAACATGGAACAGTACATTTAAATCATAGGTATACAACAGGCGGTCTTACCGCTAAATAGCGATCTCTTCCAGACAACCTTGTAATAGAAGTAACTGAGGACACATATTCATGGCAGGGGGTGTAAACTAATTCGTTTAGAACTCAAACTAAATAACTACACGAAACAATTAAATTATTTCAATTTTGAAATTAGAACTATTTATAAATATACTAAATATAAATACATAAAATAAATAATTGAATAAATACATACTAAATACATATAATTATACATCTATATAATATATACATACATACATCCTCCAAAAACAGCCAAACAATGACAACAGACGAAGCATGAGATATAACAAAGAAAAAAAGTAAGGGAGATAATAGAAAAACTACGGAAGTGACAGAAAATGATCCTTTAGCTTGCTTTTCAAAATGGCAACAGACTTAGCACGTCGTACCTCCACAGGCAAAGCATTCCATAACCTTATCGCCTTGATGGTAAAAGAATTTGTGTAAAATTTAGAGGAAGAAAAAGGAACTGACAGGAGAAGGTTTTGGGACGCTCTAATAGATTTAAAATAATTGAACCGCTCCTTTAGGTAGCGCGGGGTTGCAGGGTTGAAAAGAATGCTGAAGAGGAGATTTAAAATGTGAAAGTTACGACGAGCACGGATTGTGAGCCACTTGAGCTGATTGCGAAAAACGGAGACGTGGTCATACTTGCGTAACCCAAATATGAACCGTATGCACAAATTCTGAATACTACCTATAGTACAGAGCTAAGTTTGGGACTAGGTCAATTTGTGTGCGATCGTCTGTGCCTTTATTGTAAAATATTTTAATGTTATGATCATTAAGTTGTTTGATTGATTTATTTCTTTTTTTTGTCATCATTATTATCATCAACCGTGTGGCTGCCGGGTTAGAATAGTACCACTCCATGTTTTCCCGTGGATGTCGTAACAGGCTACTAAAGGTTTTAGGGCTTGTAAGTACTGTTAGGCGATGGGCTTGCAACCTGTCACTAATAAACTGGTAAAAATGTTAGCCCGATTGTGCAAAATGTGGTTACAGAATTACTATCAAATCTTTTTTGGGTTGTAGGTATTTCTGTAGCTTTGCCTACCCCTCTCTAGGAATGAAGGCGTGATGTTGTGTATGTATTATTATTAAATTAATTAACATTAAATTAGCATTAGTTGAACGACATAAATAATTTTACCAGACATTAACTATTTGTTAACATTTTAAATTATTTTTAGATGCTTTTTTTGCGTCTGTATGTCAGTTTATGTCAAATCTCGCAAGCCATTTTTGAACCGGTTCCCGTCAACGGATTCGGGCTATGGGCTATGTGCCTCGATGTAAACTCGATGAAAATGTAATATTATGGTATTATCAGCGGATTGATTAGGAGTCGGAAGATGGCAACAGAATCTCTGCTTAATTTAAAGTAAACCCAAGGTATTGGGACTCATTAGTTTGGTCTTCAGAAGCAGGTAATGACTTCGCAAAAGAAAAGTACAGTAAAAACATGCTGGTCCCGAAACTGATTTTTTGACAGAAAGGACAATGGGCAAATTTGTATGGGCACTGTCCCCCCCACCAACAGTAACGGGATGCATGTCTATAT
This sequence comes from Acleris holmiana, assembly GCA_949316455.1. Classification (NCBI taxonomy): domain Eukaryota; kingdom Metazoa; phylum Arthropoda; class Insecta; order Lepidoptera; family Tortricidae; genus Acleris; species Acleris holmiana. Next base: position 20,886,344 of record OX438768.1, on the reverse strand, counting down.
GTTTATAAGGACCCAAAAAAAGACAAAATACTTATTTTAGTAGCAAAATCAATGGGATTTTTTTAATGAAAACAAGGGCCAAATAAGGCAAATCATCCATATATGTGTTCATTTTCAAACAAATTCCATACGATACGATTATGGTTTTCCAAGAAAACCCCATACATCTGGTGATCGTCTCCATAGTAAAAATACATAATGTTGCTGAGATCTATTAAATGAGACATGTTTCATTTCTGTTGGTGGGGGGGGGACATTTCTGCCCATGGTCCTTTATATATTAATTGTGTTACGTCATCATTTCTTTATCATTATTATTATCTTCATTGTAACCCAATTCATCAATAGACGGTTAACTCATTCCATATTTTACCGCATTAGGTACTAAAGTCACAGGATAGATATAGTACAAGGTAACATGCAAATTGAAAATGATCATGCACTTCAAAGTCTATAAAACCGTTTTTACCCCTTTCTGATTACAGTGAGCACACTATAAAAGCATATGTTTCTGATCTAGGGAAGACTATAAAAACCTAAGAACGCTCGATTCCCTAATAGCTGTGGAGGGCCATCAACATGAGGGCTGAAGTGGAGGGGAGATGAGTCTAAAACAAAGCCGACCCTATCGTTATTGGTTGCTCTCTTTGACGGAACATACTGTATTCTAAATTGCTGTTAGAATACGAAACCCCTTTTTAGGGCTCGCGGAATTAAATGGCACTTGTGATGTCTTAATTATTGTTTTTATAGTATTGTTTATCCAATGGTGCAGCATTTTGTAATGTTGGTATTGTTACGTAACATAAGTAAGAGGTAAACTATTGGCTAGGTATTGCTTTGTTTACTTTACTTTGGCCACAAATTATAAGATCAAGCTTTTACTTTGACTTGACCTCCCATAGACAATCGTTTTTTTATTTTATTTACGTATTATTATTTTTGTTTAAATAGTTGTTTAAATTTTATGATGTTGTTTTTCTTTTTGCTTTGTTTTGTATTAAGTGTCACATTCCGTCTCTTCACCAAGTGGTTCCAACGGAAGATCAGCGCTGGCTTTACGGCTAGCTAATGCTGAGTTGGGACCGTTTCCCAAAAATTTCTCTGTCTTGTTATTTTTGTATCTATGTAATGTAATTTTGTATTATTGCAAATAAATATCTCGTTATCTTTATCCTTATCTTTATTTAAGTGGTTTGGAAGTAAATTTTAATTTGCTTACTTTTGAGTAAACTTCAACATTTCAATAAGATTTATTTAGCTGTCAATCGCTTAATCAAAATTATATTGATGATTTGGACATGGCAAAAGCGCGTGGAGACCGTGTGCTTCTGTTTAATTCACAAGAGAAAATACTCTTTCAGCAAACAATTATCCTCGCGTGTGATATTTATGGACTTATTCCTCTAATAAGACCACGGAAGTTGCTATTCAGAACTTGACATTGGCAAAATACACCTTAACAGGAGACACGCCTTTCATAAAAAAATGAATTAGTGGTGATTTGCAAGTGAACAACCTACCCATTAATTTATTAATTAACTTCATATTATTATATTCATAGTCATAACATACAAACTTAGGTCACGCTGTGTTAAGAATAAAAATCAAAATTTTATTTAACACAATTTTGTTTTTTGACACGTTAACCTAAATGGGTTCAAATCCCGGTAAAGGCAGATATTTGTGTCATGAGCACGAGTATTTGTTCCTGAGTTTTGGATGTTTTCTCTGTATTTGAGTGTATATTTCTCTATATAAGTAAGATTATCGTTGTCTAGTAACTATAGTACACGACTGGGACTACGTTAATTTGTGTGACAATGTCCCGTGATATTTAATTTATTTATTTGCTTATATGTTTAATAAAAATGAGATCTCATTATACTTTGATTAAAATAGTACCTATAGCCTCTGTCACTTCCACAGCTAAGACAAATCTAACGACAACTCACGTAATTAAATACATAAAACCGTTGAGGCTGCAGAGCATACCAAAGAAATCTACATATACATACGAGTATAATAGAATATAACAACACACAATACATACAATTAATTACGCTCGAAAATCATAAGCCTGCTTCTGACGCAGTCGGATAAAAAAGACCATTAGAGACTCTTATTAACATTTTGTGTTGTAAAATAATCCCAAAACGTTACACCAACCACAGCAAAAACATTTTTGAGTCATCGGCTCGGACCATCGCTAGTCCACATAACTTATGTAAGATGGGAATTAAAACACGGAAGCCATTTTTAAAGTCTCTATTTTCTTTCTCGCTCTAAACCTAACCTAACTACATTGTGTTGTCTCGCTCACACACTAGTTTGCAAAGCTGCTAGTTTCACCTTACATGCCCTTTAAATTTACAAAAATTAGCATGCTGAATGCTGTTTTTTTTAAATTTACTAATCCTTACATTGTCCTTTAATTTCTACTTGTGAATTTACTTGGTAATATACAAATTAAGTTTTACAAATAAATTCTTCATATATTTATGTTCTTTCATTCCTTCAAATCCCTTTCATACTTCTTAGTTTTATTCTATTTAAATCTATAACAGTTAATTAACTTTACTTATCATATTATGTTTATGTTACTATTATAACTCTTAACCTTACAATAGCAAATTGATATTAACTAAACATTGTTTTCAGCGACATCTATTGGTGACAAGTTACAAATTTACAATAATACTGATATTATTTTTGTTAACTAAAACATAAAGTTCCGCTGAAAACAAGTGAAATCTATTGTTAAATTTATTATTAGTTATATTAACAATAAATTGCATTAGGTACCTTAAATGACCTTTCAATTTTAAAATGGACTTGTTCGAGTCTACTATTTAATTCTAATACTTGTTCATACTATTTTTAGCATACAAAGTGCTAAATTGTATTATAACCATCTTTTATTTGTATAGCAATTAAACTAAAAATAAAAAAAATAAAAATATAGGTGTGTACATTCGAAAGCATAAATATCTAACACAGCCATCGCGTCAAATATATGTAAACATAGATCTTATTGTAAGTGGCATAGATGCGTATAGATATTTCTGTCCTCTTTGGAATGACTTAAATAATATTTTTGACTTTTACTATACTTGACGAGCTTTAAAATATTATTAGCCAATGATTTATGTAATTATTATGTATTTAAACATTGACTAACATATTATATTTATATTAACTTTCTTAACTTGTAAAAACTTTTTTTTTTTCTTTCTTTATTACTTTAAACATCAAACTATGTTTCAAACTTAAGCAAAAACTTGAACATAACATGTATCTTATGTACATACCAAATGTTGTATAACTTAAATTAACATTTTCAACAAGTAAAAATATTAACAAGCTGTACTAGAAAATTTTCTATAACGTGTATGTAAGAAAACCGACATTTTGGTATACACTATAGTTGTAAAATATTTTAATTAAAATTTAAAATATAATTAATTTAATACTACATTACTCTTTATATGAAATTGGTTTCTTGGTGGTGCGCCCTCTAGTGGTCGTCACTGGAACGCTGGAACCGTGTTGTGTCGATAAATCCTGTGGTTGGTCATCATTTCGGGTACATAAGTCGTCATAATCCGGGTTGTTGTCGTCATCATTATTGTGGTCATCATCCAAACTTAAGTGATAGTCATTGTCTAACTGACCTGAAATATCTGTAACAAAATCTAAATCGTGAGGGTTACACACTGGTTTTATATACTGAACATGGACCTTTTTCTTGATTGTAGGCTTGTTCAAATCTTCAATTTCATAACATACAGAACCTAGTTTTTTAATTATTCTAAATGGTCCCTTATATCTTGGTGTTAACTTTGTATCTGTCGGTTTATGCCATTCATACAAGACATAATCTCCAATTTGAAACTCATGTTGCAATCTACTTAAATCAAATCTGTGTTTGTTTTTGTTTTGTATCTTCTTTATATTTTCTTGAGCTGATTTCCTTGCATTAAATAATAAATCCAACTGGTGTTCTCTTTGTGTGTCTTCTATGATAGTACCAAAGTGTATTTCTTTAGGGGGGATTCTTGGCTCATATCCATGTAATAAATAAAATGGTGAATAACCTGTGGTTTTCTGCTTTGATGTGTTGATTGCTAGTACTACTTTTGGTAACAACTTATCCCAATCTTTGTCATTTTCTAGTGCAAATTTTGTCAAGGTAGAAACTATTGTGGCATTGGCTCGTTCGACTAATCCATTGCTGCTTGGTGTGTATGGGGTTGTGGGTATATGCTCAATACCAAATTTAGCAAAAAACTTTTGCGTTGACTGACTTGTGAAACATGGTGCACTGTCCGAAATGTATGTAAGAGGCGGGCCGTACATATAAATAATGTCATTTTCAATTGTGTCCATTACATCTTGAGCTGATAATGAACATGTTGGCTTGGCAAATATATATCTTGTGGCATGATCTATATGAACAAAAATGTATGTATTTCCTGCTTCTGTAACCGGTAAAGCTACTATGTGATCTGATGATATTACTTGCATTGGTGTTTCAGGTACTGGTCGTCCACTTAGCTGTCCATATGTTAGCTTTGTGCGTCTGTTTGTTTTCAAGCAAGTCAAACATGACCTTGTGTATGCTTTCACATCTTTTCTCATAGTTTTCCACCAATATTTAGTTTTTAATTTCGTGAGTGTTGTGTCACTATCTAAATGACCATTTTCATCATGTGCTATATAAAGTACTGATGAACGTAAACTTTGTGGAACTACAATTTTGTCTTGGTTTTTCATATCTTCCTTATTTATGTGCAATAATATTCCATCTACAATCTTAAATGAATTATGAACTTGTTTCAGGTGCTGAGTATTTGCTTCCTGTTGCAATTTAAGCATTATTTGCTGAATAAATGAATCCTTATTCTGTGCCAATTGTAGTTTTTCTGTATTGGTACCAACTATTATCATACATAATTCTTTCAACGGGTATCTTGATAAATGATCCGCTATAACATTTTGTTTCCCTGGTCTATGTATTGGTACAAACTCAAATGGTGCCAAATCTATTACATAGCGAGCAAATTTTCTGTTTAGTTTTGCCTTATTAATGATGTAAGCTGTGGAATAACTGTCTGTTATTAGGGTGAACTTTTTTCCTAATAAATAAATTCTGAATTTGTTTACTATGGCCCAATACACAGCTGTCACTTCTAACTCATTTATGTGATAGCGTGTTTCAGTGTCTTTTAAACATCTGCTTGCATACTCTATTACTTTCTTTTCTCCGTTTTGTATTTGTAGTAGACATGCGCCTAACCCTGAATAACTACTGTCTGTCTCGACGATTGTTTCTGCATCTTGCTGAAAGTTTGCTAAAACTGGAGATGTTGTAATTAATTTCTTTAGTTCTAAAAATGAATTTTGTTGATCCTCTGTAAGTACTAACTTTTTCTTCATATTATTTTTGTAGTGTTCCTCTTGTGATGATTTATTTTTCTTCAACATGTCTTGCAATGGTTTGGCAACACTTGCATAGTTCTTTATGTATTTTCTAAAGGTTCCTGCGAACCCTAAAAAAGATCTTATTTCAGTTAAGGTACTCAAGGTTTCATACTGATCAACTGCAGCTATACGTTGTGGATCTACTTTTTCTTGATGAAATCCTACAATTTTTCCAAATAATGGTACTTCTGTTTCAATAAACAAGCACTTTTCCTTGTTTAGTTTTAGATTCTTTTCTCTTGTGACTTGAAAAACTTTTCTTATTAACTCAATGAATTCTTCTATTGAATTACTTCCTCCACAAATGTCATCAAAATATGCCCTTACTCCTGCGCTATAAAGCTGACCATATGTTGACTTTATGACTTTTGACATGATTGCTGGACCTCCAACTAATCCGAACATAACTCTTATAAATTCCACATGATAATCCTGAGTAATCACGGCAGTTTTAAATATGTCACTTTCTCTGATACATATGTTATGATATGCATGAAATATATCTAGTTTAAATTTATATACATACTGTGAAACAGAAGTAACAATATCTTCCATCCGTTCAATTGGTTGTGTATCTAAAATTGTAATTGGATTAATTGTTTTGGAGTAATCTACAACTGGTCTTAAAGGTGTGGTTTCATGAAATGGTTGTTGTACCACAAACATTGGTGCAGCATATGGTGACGTAGATAATCTACAAATTTTCTGTTGTAACCATTTTTCTATTGTTTGCTTTAGAAATAGTCGTTCTGGTTCTGGTAACCTGTATGGTTTACAGCTGATTGGTTTTTCATTTTTCAAATTAATTTCAAGTTCAAAATCTGGGAATTTTCCTATGTCATTGGAATCATTTTTAAAAATATCCTTATATTCTTCAACTACAGTCATTACTTTATCTCTTGACTCTTGTGAAACTATTGGGTTACTTCCATTTAAATTTAAATAACATGCTATAGAGTTACTTTCCTTTGTAACTGAAGGAAAATATTCTGTATGAGTTGGTGTAATTATGCAAACTTTGCCATCCGGGTCAAAAATTATTCTGGCATAAACAGCTAGTTGCCAGTCCTTGCCAATTATCATAGGCACTGGTAAATTGTCACAAATTGCAATCTGAGGCATTACATAATCAATTTTGCCTACCTGTATGCGTGCTGTCATCCATCCTATAGGTGTAATTAAACTTCCCGCTGCCTTAAAACTTCCTTTTTGCCATGGGTACACCTGCATATCCTCTGGTAGCTGACTTTTGTCTATTATGCTAATAACCGATCCTGAGTCTGGTAGTGCTTCTAACTGTAACGAATCATTAACTGTAACTGGTATTAAAGTTACATTTGGTTCACAATTTTGTATACAGGTTACATGTTGTTTACCCTTGTAACACTGCACATTACTTGTTTTGCTTGTGGCTGTCTTACTTTGATCAGATTTATCTACATTGGATAACTTACAATTGTATGAAACATGTCCTTTTTGTTTGCATCTATAACATGTTTGATCCTGTTCTTTACATGTTTCTGGATTAAACTTGGGTATAAAATTTTTATTCCTTTTGTCATTAAATGTATGTGAAGTAGAAGAATGAGGCATACTCACTTTATCTACATTGTTAAATCTTTCTCGAGGTAAAACCTTTCTTATGTTGTCCAAAGCCGTTGCATGATTTAGTAAGTCTTCAACAGTTCTACAGCAGTGCGTTGCAAGTGGTATTGCCCACCGTTGATCTGAAATTCCTTCTAATATTAGTGACACCCTATCCATATCTGAAATTTGAGTGGGACACTTTTCAAATAGAGCGTTCTTACTGTAAATGTATTCAGTAATGGTTTCAGTCTGCCTAAGCATTCGTTTTGCTTGAAATGTGATGAACTCTGCAAAAGACATTTTAACATTAAACCTATCTATAAATTTTTGTTTCCAGTCATTCCAATCGTCAATATGTTTTCCTACCGCCTTATGCCAATCGTTGGCAGGACCCCTTAACCTCATTGAAGCGTTCACAAGCGTTAAATTTGCTGTCCAGCTAGCCAAACTGCCAATACGTTCCACCTGACGTATCCAGCTATTTGCATTGTCCATTTTGTTACCAGCAAAAATAGGTATAGCGTTGCTAGTGTCACTTGTTGAAAACACTTGAAAAGTTGGCTGACACGCTAACTTTTCTTGGGTACTAGCTATTTGGGATAAAATACCAATTAATGTAGCATTGTCCACACTTTGAGTAAGATGCATAGCAGCAGAAGAAGACGTACCTTGTTCTTGACTTTGTTGTTGCTGTTCCGAAAAACTTACATTTTTATTTTGTTGCAAATGAAGCAATTGTACTTTAAGATCTTCCATATTGCGTTGCATTTGTTCTATTTCCAAATCCTTAGACTGTCTTCGTAACCTTTCTTCCTTTAATATGTTCATGGCTTCATGATCTTCTGAGCGTAACTTATTATAAGTTCATATTTATTTCCGGATACTTGTAGACATCTGACGCGTAATTCGTCTCGTAGTTCCGTAACATTGTACTTTTCCAAATCTGTTTCTATCGTCGATTCCATTTTCAAATAAATTGGAGACTTCGTGGCGCGTTGTTACGTAACTCGCTTGTAACGTGTTCTTGGTTTTTTAACTTTATGATTTTACCTGAAAAAGAAACTAGCGTGCGTGGCATTTGTGGCAATAACGTTTGCCCTGAAAAGTTATTGCTATAACGTTAGCAAATATTTTCATGCTGAGCGTGCATACTATAAGTAATGCGTAGACGTTGCATCACTTTTTTACATCTGCACGAATCACTTGTAAAACTGCGCCGCACTTAGTAATAACGATACTACATAACAAACGTAACTTGTACTTTTAATTTCAAACAATATTTTTGGTATAAACGTCCTAAATCGTTTTCTTAAGATTTTTTTACCGAAGCGCCATGTAAGATGGGAATTAAAACACGGAAGCCATTTTTAAAGTCTCTATTTTCTTTCTCGCTCTAAACCTAACCTAACTACATTGTGTTGTCTCGCTCACACACTAGTTTGCAAAGCTGCTAGTTTCACCTTACACTTACACCTCACATAAAAACCTAAACTTACGATTATCTCTGAATTTATTTCCAATCTTGTTCCATTCCGCAAAGCGGTCGAAACATAAAACTTCCAAGAAACGTAACAATCATAGCGAATTTCAGTGGAAGTGGGCCGCAAATGTCAAAATAAACCTTTTACAGCCGCGCCGCGCATAAAAACATTAAGTTTATTCGACAGTTAGCTTTAACAGCTTAGTGATATCGCTAAAGGCAGTTTTTTTAAATTATATTTGCTGCTAGCAGCAGGTTTATGGGATTAGAAGTGGTTGAGAGAAACTATGAAATAAATTAATGTTGACTGACTTTTATATACATAAATTAGATGTTGTGATGGTCTAAGGACCTAAAACTATGTGTTTACAATGTTGGGAATATGTATTAGTAATAAACAAATATTTTACGATTAAAGAAATGTTCAAGTGTATACGTAATGTTTTTAGAACTGTTTCATTTCTCCTTTAAACACAATTAATTTTGGAGATTTCAGACGGTTAACTTTAGAGCTAAGCTTTAAATCTACAAAGACGCGCCTGTGCGTCACAGAATGAACTAAAAACACTAAAAAACTTAACAAAATTCGCAAGTATAAGAATGTTTAGTGGTGGTAGGACCCTGTGCAGGGTCCGTCCGGATCGCTACCACCATCTTATCTATTAACTACCCTCCAAGCAACAGTGACGCATTGTTGTGTTCTGGCGTGAGGATAAGACAACCGGTAAAATTACTAGCATAGAGGCATTCATCTTAGTCCTCAGGGTTGGCAACGCATTTGAGGTCTTAGGGTATAGTCTTGAGCATTCAAATGTCTATGGGTCTCATATTCCATTTACCATCAGGTGGCCTGAGTGCTCGTGTGCCTTCTCCTTAACTTAAAAAAAAAACTAGCGGGCTAAAAACCGCTGACATATCCTAAAAAATATAATGAAAGCTTTTTTTATATAACACACTCGACCTATCAAAGCACTCTACTTTACATTGATGATTTTAGAAAATGTTCCAAACGACATTTCACCATAATTTTAAACTTCAACCCAGCTACACGCGGACTGCGCGCAGCCTCACAAAGTTGTCAGATCGTGTCATTAAGCTTTAAAATTATGGAGCCATCTCGCCTATATGAGCACTTATCGGCTTTAACGATATGGAAACTCATGACTCAATTGCAAAAAGTTTAAATATTCGATAGGTTTCCGGCGTATTTTATATTTTTAGTTCACTAGATAGAATTTGCGAGTATCTTGTATTTGGTGGCAGTTTGCTTGTTAAATTATTGTTAGTATATACTTTTAGCAGGTTTTTGGTGCGTTGGCTCATGTTTGTTAAATATTTTATTTTTATTTCTCTTAATTAACAATGCCATGGAAGAAAAAACCTTTTTAAACACATCAAGCTGTCAAAATTGACCAAGCACAATCAAATATAGTTGTAGACAAATTACACAATTTACTTTTAATCAACTTTTTTGTTTATGTCTAAAGTAAACTCCATAAACTGAGTACAACATTAATTCTGCCTCATTCCCATGCAATTCACGGACGCCATTATTAAATACCCCCAAACCGCGAAATTCAGAATTAAAATTTCAGCAGCCGACGGAATCCAGATTGTTCTATACTAGACTAGGTTGGGGCCAGATGTACTAATGCATGATGCATTTTGAACAGCAAACTCTGACCGGCCTTTGTACTATGACCCGGTTCTGAAGAGGCGTTTAGGTATCGCGATTGTTAAAATACTTTACATTAAAAACCAATATTACATTTAAATACCACATGAATATAATAATAAACTCGTCATATAAACAAATGTCCAGAGAAATTCTCACACATTAACCCTAGGCCTAAACTTCTCAAATTAAATGGTATTCAGAATTGCTGTAGAAATTACATTTATGGTTTGAAATGGCTTTACTATTGTAAAAGTGAAACACGAAACATAAAATATTAATATATTTCTCTTGTTTTAAGCAAAAAGGACACGTTTCAAAAACTTAGAACTTAAAACATGATCATGAGAAAATTATAAGTTCTCTTACGTACTAGTACTCGTAAAATACGTACATTGTAAATGTCCTCAACCAAACTATGCCAGTACACCAGTCACTGTGTCAGAAGTTGATAACAATCCGCGAGCTCGTGGTTTACTTTAGATAAATCCTTTTATTACAAGTCAAAACATTGCGTTAACAATTTTATAACACGAGAATCGGTTCAACATACTCCATAGATTTAAAACATGTTTTTGTAAAACTAAGTCACAATTACATTATCTGTAGATAATATTTAATTTACAAACAGAAAAACTTGAAACTTGAAAATGCAAGTGTCTATGGGTCTCAAATAGTATATTCTAGTAGTTAGCCTTGAAAAGTTAGAGAGATCCCATATAAAACATTAAAAAAATGCAGTAGAATTAAAATACCTCATTGAACCGTAAACGTAATAAATATCACCAACCGTCGAATACAAACCAAACGTCCAAACCCCTATCACGGAACATCGCACAATTAATCCGCTTTACTGCCAATCATTCATTGTTTATTTATTACCCTTCAACTAACCACAACCAAAAATGACCGTAATCATCTATTAATTAACCTTCGTCGATGAGCCTTCCCTAATTGAAATATAAATCATAACTGGCACTTTGTGCAAGTTCGGTATACGATCTAGCTGCTGATTCAGGACTTGCTGAATTTCCACGACGCTTGCATGTTCTATTTTAGTATCAAAGGATCCAAACTCGAAAATCAAGTCGCTCGAAGTGAAATTTACACGGTTGCATTAGGGTAGCGTTTTGATGGTGTGCCACAAGGGTGTATACTGGGTCCAATGGAGTTAAAACAGTAACTGAACCGTAATCTTAAGATGATTTATTATATGTTGTACGCCTGACGTTTACGAGTTAAAGGGGTGGGAGGCCTTTTAATCAACTATGTTAATGTTAGGTGTTGATCCTTCGGTTTCAGAGGCAGGTCCCACTAAGCCTAATATCAATATCAGGGCCTAATTGAATCTCCGAATGTGTGTAAAGTTTGATTAAGGTGCCGTGTCGCGAAGTATTTGTGGGGTTGTGATATGATACATGGCTTTAGGATGATAAACATATTTACTTAAACTCCCTTACGTAACTAAACCAAATATATCGAACTTAACCTACATTACAAAATAGTATTATGATTTTGTGTATAAGGAAACCGTTTTTTAAGTTAACTTTGAGTGTTTGCTTATTTGAAGATCAATTATTATGTTTAAAATTTAATTTTGTTTGAATCAGTAGCTGTAAGCTCAAAGTTTACATACATTTTTAAAACCGACAACCATGCGGTTTTTACCAACGGACTAGAATGTACATTCTTTTCTTTCGTTATCCTTCAAGAATTTAGCAATTTTTTGGGCTTAACCTAGTCGCACGTTTAGAATCATAGTGACCTAATTCAAACAAAATCAGCTTGCGATTTCGAGTCATAAACTTAGTATTATAGAGACCTAAGTCGAAACTCAAAAAATGTGGATTAGGTCACTATAATTCTAAAGATGCGAAGTGTGCATTTCAAAAATTAAATTTCATTCTTGTGTTATATAGAACCAATATCATTTAGGATAAGAAATAAAAGACTTTGTTGGTGAAATAAGTAGCCTTTAAAAATATAAACGCAGCAAACAACGTTTAAATCCAAGCTAGCAAAAACCTTTTACCATCCCGATAGCAAATATCGGTACGGAATGAAAGTACCAATTCATTTGTTCAATTTTGCTACCCAATCCGGTACGTGCTTTCACGGACGTTAGTTAAAAACAATTTTTACGAGGGGCGCTGTAATCGCGGTCAATGGGGTTTTAAAATTCCACCATAACTTAGATATGAAGTCTTAAGCATCTCACGTTCCATCTGTATTACGGTTTTTGGGGGTCCAAACGGACGGTAGAATTTTTGCAGGCGCATAAAAAAGGGATGTATAACCAACCTCGTTTTACTGTCTAATTTAATAATACGATATGCAAATACAAAACTCGATACGTAAATTGGTACTTCTAGTTTTGAGGCTCGTATTAGAGTGGTTTTATTGAAGTCGTAAACCATGACTATTTTACGTTTGATATTGCTATACGTTAGAACTTTATGGGTATTGCTTAAAATTACTGTAACAACAGTTACTGGAGTAATATTAACTTGAAACACGTGTATAATACCGGGTATTTTTAATAGTTATTATTGCAAAAGCCAGTAAAATTGAAATTATCCCACTCTATTTTACTAACCAATTTGTGGAGCAATTCTGGAAATAATATACTAGGCCTTCAAATTTTTCTTTAAGTCAAAGTCAGTCATAGTTATACAATAATAGGGAGATAAACTGGTTCTTATTATTTTACACCTAATTGTACAAACGTTCATTAACACTTTGTGTCCCATTATTCAGAAAGCTACTGTCACTGTCTAATTAGTCAAGGTGGTATAAAGTGGTTGCACGCTTAAGACAACATTAAATTTAATAAACGTCTATACGAATATTTATGTAATGAAATTAATTGTGTGGTTTGAATTACTATTTTTAAAGGACAGTTGAATCTCTAAAAATGAGGCAAAAGATGAAGTTGAAGAAGACACAATGTCGAAATACAGTCATTTGTTTTTTCAAGCTTGGCTCTTTGTAATTAATACTTGTTTTGTAATACAAACAAATCAAAAAGCATCATAATCTACGAAGATAATTATCCCAATTCACACTTACACCCGAACAGGCGTAACCACTCAATGTAAGCGACGTTTTAAGACTACCTAACCTCTGAAATATCAGTATATCCATTGGACAGATGTCAGACGCGGGTCAGCGCAATGGGGCATGCTAATGGGTGTCCCCACCCTATTAATTATGTTTGACGAGAAAATTTCAAGGCAAGAAATCCTAGCCATCACGGTAATGCCGAATGAAATGGGTCCACGTTTTCGTCCCTTCAATGACTTGTTGTAGGGGAGCAAGTTGGGAGAGGAAGGATATATCGGTTTATTTCTGAAACTTTAGACATGAGAATGTATTTTGCTAAATTATGTACTCGTCATAGTATAAAACAAAGTCGCTTGTCACTGTCAGTCCCGATGTTTGCTTAGATCTTTAAAAATACGCCACGGATTTTGATGCGGCTTTTTATAGATAGAGCGATTCAATAGGAAGGTTTATATGAATGCTTTAACCCAGAGAGAATCGAGGGCGGGTCGCTAGTAGGTATATTTATCAGTTTTTTTAATCTTAATTTTGTTCTTAACACTGTCATTGTCAAAACTTGTTACGTTAAATAATACTGCTACTTTTCTATCAATTCTTTCTTTTTCTGGTTTAAAAACAGATTCCTTGGCTGTGGACAGTTAATAATGCAATGTTCTTCTTATGCCTATAGTCTATTAATTTTAATTGCCTTTATATTTATAAAAAAATGTTTGATCACTTCTACTTTAATGAACTATTTACTAAACGTTGTATTTTCTCTAATTTTGTTACTGTCTATTGCACAATTTAGTTTAGTTTTCCATTGAACTAATACAACAATTCTAAATCATTGACTATTCCCATGGCACCTGCCCAAATTTTTGTAATATCTTTATTATTTTGGAGGTACTTAATGCAAAAAACATGGAAATAAACTATGGTTTTAACAGTACCCGCTCGTCGTTTCTATTCGGTACCTTTCTAAATACCTTATTTCGCCTGTCCGTTGCGAGGATTATAGTTTTCGGCGTAAAATCTGCGGATCGCCCAGGACCTGACCTGACAGCCAAGTTCCTAAATATTTCTAATTGGATTTTGGTTGTCGTTTGGTTAATGAAGCCAGGCGTTTGTTTGTAGGCAAGGGTACGAGCGGTGTCACCATGTTTGTCTTTATTTATTTATGTATGTTCATGAGAAGTTTCTTCAATATTGATTAAATCTTGACATACGTTATTCAGTAAATAACAAAAAATAATTGACTTCTTTGCGTTTTGATTATAATAGTGTAAAGTTAACTCTTTCAACATCGAAGCAATTTTGCATATTTTTGCTTTTGAGCTCATAAAGTTGATCCAAATATAATGCTGATTTATTTACTCGTAGTTACTCTTTATGAAAGTGTACCTAAGAGAATAAATAAAGATTAGAACTACGTCATTGTTCAAATATTCCCTTTATCGTAAGTAAACTTATAATGAGCTCCAATACTCGAAGCAACAAAAGCTTAGATTTACTTTTTGTTCGACCGTATTTAAATAGCTTTCTATAATCATACTTCTTTTTGTTGTAATATAAGTGGGAGTAAAATATTAATAGATTATAAATATTTAAAATAAATTTGCGTGTTTAATATTTAAAAATATGAATATAGTAATTTCTCCGTACTGTTTAAAAATATTTTTGTTCATATTTTTTTAACTCAAACTCGGTTTGTTAGAAGGGCAGAAATTCACTTACTACGGCTACTTATGTCATTCATTATAATGTTTAGCTAGTTTACAAACACTGTCTAAAGATAACAAAACATTTTTTATTTTCCCAAATCTTCAGCATTTCCTGAGAAAACAACGAAAAAAGTTTTTATATCTTACACTGAATATACACAATACAAAACTAAATAGAAAAGGGACACAAGAGAATTGAAGCGGGAAAAACTCAACATGGGAAGGCAGTAAATAGGTGGAGGACAATCAGATGACCCGGTTGGGCACAATTGGATAGCACTGGGAGATTTATCACCCGTGTATGTATGTATGAAGCGGCCCTGAGTGATGCAATAATAAGATGTATTGTGTCCTTTGTATTTTCGTTGATAACTTCGAAATTGTATCTAATCAAAACTTTTTGTAGTGCTAACATACTGTGGTAAAAATTGATGTTAGATTCTTTATGCGGTCTACTAACTGAATCTTTTATCTATTTACATTTGATTTTCGTCGTTCTGTTTTGGAAAAGTTGACGCTATTTTCTGAAACTGTTGCTTATTGTTTTGTTCTTAAACTAAGCACAAGAAATTAGTAAGACAAACATAATTTAGTTTTTTAATAACACATTCATGCTTAGTCTTACAAACATTCATTAAATTTTATTCATACATAAATACAGTCATAACATGACGCCTTCATTCGTAGAGTGGGGTAGGCAGAACTACAGTAATACCAACAACTCTACAAAGACTTGTTGGTAATCATGTAACCACATTTTGCACAGGCTTAAAAGTTTACTAGTGTATTAGTGACAGAATTATTAGTGAGTAAATTTTATGTCGTCTTAAATGGCTTGCTGTGACTTTGAACTAAGGCAAATTAGAAAGTGAGTTAGGGTATCCTGATTGGATATACACACAATTATTTGAATACTTGGGTGTTTGAGCTGAGATTAGAACTTAATAAACGTGTTTGTTCAAATTCATAATCAGGTTCCGAAACCTATCACAGAATGTTTTTAGGGTACCCCTCTGCCACTGACGTGACGTCTATATGAGACTCCGCCAAAAAAAAACCGCTTTATAGCGTGAAATAGGTCTGTATCGCTCAGCAACCTCTCCCAAAGACTCGGGGCATTATAAACTAACCTATGTTAAAAACTCCAGATTTTTTTACCTTGTTAAAGTTAATGTTTTTTTTTTATTTACAAGCCCATATACATGCTTATTATAAATTCCACATGAAAATGAAATAATCATGCTATACACTTAATAAACAATACTTATCATTGACCCAATAGTATTTTTTTTATGTTTAATCAAAAATGACGTCTAACAGACTCCATCTCAGTAGAATGTTTCTAAAAAAGTCACCACAGTTGCAGAGGGATACTCTTGCATGAGGTTTTTAGCTCTTAGGTAGATTATGTTATTGAAATAAAAGTTTCCAAACACTCATAATATTTCAATAGCATTAATCCTAATAGTTATTTGAATTACTAATTTCGCAGAAATGTACGATTAGCGCAGATTCTATGAAGGTCGCAACCGCAATTGAGTTGCGTCACCAGCATTCCGAGTGAGCGATGGTCATTGGATGCCTCTATATGCCTTTATGGCATACGAAGATGGAATAAATGTTAATACAATGGTTTGGGAAAAGCGTACTTGTAAAGGATTGGAATGAGGTTGTGATAGAGATCTGTAAGTTGCTACCATCCATGAGCAATTTTCTCTTTGTGTGGAATGAGATCAACTTTTAATATTGGTAAATTTAAAAGATAAAAATTAGGAAAAATTATTGCTTGATTTAAGTTACGATGAACGTTTAATTAATGAATCTTTGGATAAAATATGATTTAAGATAAGATATTTCAAACCCAACAAAAAACCTTAAGATAGTTCAAGTAATTAAAAAGAGATCTCTGGCAAGACTGTTACGAATGGCGATAAACTTTTAATTTTTTGCATAATTTTTGGGAACGGCGTTGTATTGAAGCATCACGTTCCACGTTTCTGAGTATACCCACTTGTCTCACGACACCAAAACTTAACGTCGTAAATCAAGGCTACTTAAAACGCCATAATTTCAAATATCTTCCTTTTTACATTACACGACCTTTTTAGGGATTGATATGTATTTCGACAAAAGCTCGGAAGCAAATAATGTATAGTTTTTATGCAATAAAATGTTGTGTTGTGTAATAAATTATTTCAAAACATGCATATAAATTAGTATATCTTATTTTTATTTATAAGTCAGAGTTAAGTAACGGGTTTTTTCCCGTGTGGTTGCCGGGTTAGAATAGTGCCACTCCATGTCTTCCCGTGGATGTCGTGAGAGGCGACTAAGAGAATAAAGGCTTGTAGTACTGTTAGGCGATGGGCTTGCAACCTGTCACTAATACACTAGTAAACATCTTAGCCTGAATGCAAAATGTGGTTACAGATTATCAACAAGTTTAGAGTTGTTGGTATTCTGTTGCTCTGCCTACCCCACTCTGGGAATAAAGGCGTGACGTTATGTATCTATCTATGTAGTCAGGGTTAAATAAATAAATAAATTTATCAATTACATTATAATAGTGAAAATAACCAGGGATTCAGGTGCGTTAAAACGATATCGTGTTTGACACGTTTAAGAATCGTTTATGTCACAGTCACCATTATTGTAAATGACATAAGAGTTATCAAAACGTTGACACTACGGAAACAGGTCAAAAACGATATCGTTATTACCTTGTAGAATTCCAGCCCAGTAGATGTTCACAGTGAAAACAACAAACCGTGTCGTCAACGTATCGTGGATTTAAAAAGTCATTCCTACAAAACACATGTTTAGAGAAATTGGTAAAAAATCTTACAAAAACCGTATTTTGTACAAACCGGGGTGGTCCGGGACATGTGTTTCTGACAGACACGTCTGGTGCAGGTTACGGCTCCGTCAAAACTTAATCCATTGACAGTTCTACGTTGTTTGCCTTTACTTTTATTGTAAGTTTTGTACAGTAAAAACAAAAGACCTGCAACATTTTGTTCCATTTCATAAATATTATTCGTATCGTTAAAAATATAACCTCCGTGATCAATTATGCCTTTATTTTATTTACTTTCTATATTGCTTTAAATCCAACAGCGATGCTTCCAAAAGTTCTGCCGTAATGCTCCCCATTGACTAATTTCCCAACAAATTTCAGAACGCAACCGTATTTGCCCTAAAGCAATAAAATTTCACGATATCTGCAATCTAAAACAAGCAATAACAAGATATGTTAATTTAAATGAAACTTTGGCCGTAAAAATCTAACGGTTGGCACAACCCTGAGTTTCAGACGTCAGTATATTCCGAGGCAACCCTTTCAAATTAGCAACGGTCACTTTCCACTTCTTAATTGTACCAACAAATTTCTACGTAACGAGATGCATGCATTCGCTTTTCAACCTTAAACCTAAAGCCATAGCCTTATAAATCCTAGGGCGATTACAATGACGTTAGACATACGGGCGATTTTGTTGCTTGTGACTTTATCACAGATAGGCAAGGTTGATTTTTGGTTGAGAGTGATGGCAAATTATTTTCATTGTCCAAATGGTGTCTGGGCAGTGACAGCACGGGTTGTACTAAGTGATTTTGTGAGGGAAATGTGACCAAAAGCCGGTTTCGGGTTCCTTTTGTTTATTATTATAATTGTTTAGGCTTATTGCTAAAAAGGCGGAGGGAACGCGTCTAAAGCTGTTAGGTCAATGGAAGTTTAAATAGGACGACATGTTTGGGACTATTTGTTGGGAATAATTATATTCAATCATAAAGATTTAGATCAGTTATAGTTTATTTATGGTAGTGGAGGCAAAGGAGCTCACCTGAGGAGGGTCACCTGATGTAAAGTAATCAACGCCGCCTATCTACAATAGCAAAAGAGAACCGCCTCAAAGAATCTAATACACTTGAAGGTCCCCAAGGCGTAACGTTCCTACTTATCACTCGTACATTATTTTTACAGTGGTTGTAGGGTCTTGACGTGCAGAGTCCGTTTGGATTGCTACCACCATCTTATCTTTTAACTTACCGCCAAGCAGCGCATTCGCATTGTTGTGTTCCGTCGTGGGGTTTTGCAATACATTAGCAGTCTTAGGGTTGCATTCTTAAGAGTCTAGTATTGAGAATGCGAATTTTCTATTGGTCTCAGATCCCTCCTTGTCATCAGGTGGCTTGTGTACTCGTTTGCCTATTCTATGCCATTAAACATATGTTAAAGTAGGTTATATTCAGTGTCAATGCAGCATTTAATTTACTTGCTTGATTTTATAATACGGAAGCAAATGGTATTATCAAATTCCTTGACGATGGATTCGTTGACATGTTTTTCAATCCAAGCAACAATGTTCGCATTGTTGTGTTCCGGTGTGGGGATAAGACAACCGGTGAAATTACTAGCATAGAGGCATTCCATCTTAGTCCTCAGGGTTGGCAACGCATTTGAGGTCTTGGTATTATAGTCTTGAGAATTCAAATGTCTATGGACCTCAGATTCCACTTACCATCAGGTGGCCTGAGTGCTCGTGTGCCTTCTCCTTATCAAAAAAAAAAAAAAAAATATTAAAAGTGATCGGGTCAGGGGGAGATCTTTGTCTCCAATAAGTAATTATCCTTGATTGGCAATCAAACATTATTAGCACTTACAAAGTAAGTGGTCTTAATGAAAATATCTTCATCAACTTAACAAGATAACTATTTGAGGCGTGAAATTGGGATTTAAATGGAGTATATAGGTCAACGAGATTTTGGGAATGTCTAAACTGTCTAAGCAAATAAAAATTAAAATATCAGGGGACAATCTCACACAAATTGACCTAGTCCCAAACTAAGCTCTAAGCTTGTACTATGGGTACTAGACAACGATAAACATACTTATATAGAGAAATATATACTTAAATACATAGAAAACATCCAAGACTCGGGAACAAATATTCGCGCTCATCACACAAATATTTGCCCTTACTGGGATTTGAACGCAGGACTGCTGGCTTCGCAGGCAGGGTCACTCCCAACTAGGCCAACGTGTCGTCGTGAATTTATTTAGATTCTTTCTAAATTTATAAGTAGTTTGGATTCTAATATCTCTTCACTGCTATAATTGTTCAAATATTCATTTTAATACAGATAAAAGTGGAATTTCCTTGTAAATTAATTTATCGTCTAGAAGTTTTAAATCATAGTTTTCCTAAATTGATCTACCCATGAGAATGCATACGAGCTGGAATCTGAGACGCAATAGACATTTGAATTCTCAGGATTATTATCTGAAGACTGCAATCCTAATACCTCAAATGCGTTGCCAACCCTGAGGACTAAGATGGAATGCTTCTATGGTAGTTTTACCAGTTGTCTTGTCCCCACAACAATGTGAACACTGTTGCTTAGCGGTAGGTTAATGGATAGGATGGTGGTAGCGATCCGGACGGACCCTGCACAGTGTCCTACTACCACAAAAAGTAGGTAGCGTAACATTTCAAGAAAAAGGCCATAAGTACTTATCCTGATATTAAATTTAATCATTAATTACAAGTAAGCAAGGTTTAATCAGCTGTAATTTTTATATTATAATGTTGATGCTATGTTAAACTTACTCCCAGCAGAGGAATTATGAAATTAAATACTTTTATTCCAGAAACAGGTTCCATAAAATAATACTAACACAAAAAACGGCACATCATAAACTAAACTAAGAGATAAGAAATGAAACTTAAAAAATATCACCTACTTCAAAGGCGGGGCGCCACGGGTCACGCCGGTCCCGCAATGACAGGCTTGCGGTAGCCCCTCCATTGCTTGTGAAGTGGGCTCGCGTCCCACTCCCTCACCGCCGAAAGCAAAGTGTTGGAGGAGGTGTTGATGGCCTTTCTAGCGTTAGCGCTCCTTGCGCGCAGCAGCGCCGGCCAGCCTGGCGCGCGCCGCTCCGCGAACATGGCGCTCGCGCTGCACCAGCGCGGCAGCCGGAACATGGCGCGCCACGCGTCGTTATACTGCACGCGCATATCCCTCGCCGCAGCATAGGTATAATGAGACCACAACTCCACCGTGTAGACGCTTGTGCAATAACTTATAAACAGTTGCCTTCTGACACCTTCGCTGCACTTGGCGAACCTTCTGGCTAGCATATTCGCCTGTACCGCAATAGCTCGTCTTTATTAATTTTATCTACTGGTTATTCGACATGTGCTGTGTAAAGAAAATTGAAGGGTATTTTTTAATATTTATCTACGAGAAGGGTGCCTTTTTTGCCACTCTTATAATACTCGGATTAGTTTTTGCTCTGTAAACTGAGATGGCCATTTAAAGAGTTTTACGTAAAATGAGAAGCCGTGTTTAAATAAGCTATCACTTTTATGTTTAACATGTTGTATGACGTCTGCTTATTAATTTTATAAGAGCTTTCATTTAACAACAAAAAAATACCAACCTATGTGTAAAGTTTACAAACAACTCGATTTTATAAAAAGAAAATACGTCACGTACGTCGTCGTCGTAGCCCGTGTGGTTGCCGGGTTAGAATAGTGCCACTCCATGTCTTCCCATGGATGTCGTAAGAGGCGACTCAGGAAATAAGGGCTTGTAGTATTGTTAGGCGATGGGCTTGCAACCTGTCACTAATACACTAGTAAACTTCTTGGCCCGATTGTGCAAAATGTGGTTACAGAATTATCAACAAATCTTTTTAGAGTTGTTGGTATTTCTGTAGCTCTGCCTACCCCACTCTGGGAATGAAGGCGTGATGTTATGTATGTAAAATACGTCACGGAGATAGCAACGAAGAATTGGCATTTGTTATTTTATAATTAATCTTTAGAGTTAAATCCTAAGATCGCAATCGCAAATCTGAGTACTAAGATGGAATGCTTCTACGCTTGTCATTTTACTGGTTGTCTTATCGCCACACCCGAACACAACACGAACACTCCTACTTGGCGGCTGCTTCTTGGCACTTATAACACCCACTTTTTTACGTTAAAAACTATCAAAATATTAATAACGCATACATTTAGTGGTGGTAGGACCCTGTGCAGGGTCCATCCGGATCGCTACCACCATCTTATCCATTAATCACCCGCCAAGCAACAGTGTTCGCATTGATGTGTTCCGGTGTGGGGATAAGACAACCGGTGAAATTACTAGCATAGAGGCATTCCATCTTAGTCCTCAGGGTTGGCAACGCATTTGAGGCCTTAGGATTATAGTCTTGAGAATTCAAATGTCGATAGGTCCCATTTTGAGCGAGATGCCTAAGAAGTATGATGCCTAAGTCATATCACTTCTTGGGTATTTTGCTTTTTAGGCAACCCGCTTTTTAGGTATCTTGCTTTTTAGGCAGCCCTCTTGTTAGGCATCTCGTTTTTTAGACGTCACGCTTAAACGGCATCTGGCCTTTTCGCTCATAACCCCATATCGTCGGTAACACTGCAATACCGCGTAACTAAGAAATTGAATAAGGTGCAAAATAAACCTTAACAAGTAAATCAGCAAGGTCTGTTTTGCAACTTATTGATTTTTTTAGATGATACTGGTAACCTATCGCAACCTCGAAAAGTTTTTGACCGAATTTCATTTGACCGAAAACATTTCGTTTTTTATCGTTTCTCTGATGGCACGATTCGTAATTTTTTTATTTCACCATTTGACTTTAAGTAAATGGTTCGTTAGTCCAAGCAACTTTTCTCCTTGTAGTCACGTACCCTATGTATTGTTACGTATTTTATTTCAAAGCCCATTTTTCATTACACCAATGCTACAACTAGCCTGTGGATCGTTTTGTATTTTGTTTCTTAACCCATTTACACTTCATCAATGTTACATATAGATTTTGCTACGTTACGTCAAATATTCATTTCGGCCAAAAAATCTTGCTTGTAATTAGTTTCAACTATCTACAAAATGCAACGAGCAAGACGAGTCAGGGCAGAACCGACTCAGATAAGTTAGGTTAGAAGGCCAAGGCGGGAGCTTTGCTCCCGCCTTGGCTTTCGAGGTTATTTTTTTTCTGCCCCGAAAAACTTGCTTAAGTATAATTTATCCAGACAATGCAAAGATCGAGCCGTAATATTGGGCAAAGGATACTAAGGTAAAATCAGAAATAGGAAAAAGACAAATAGACAAAGCATTACATTGGACAACTGTTGATACGCCGAAACCAGTAATGAGGTATAGATAATTTGTCAAATCGTTAAAAAACCAAAACAAGTAATGAATAAATAAAACTATTCGAAATGATCATTCGGCCAAACGTAAAAAACCCAAACCATAATTGACGAAAAGTATTTGTCGAACCAAAATTCGGTCAAACATTTTTCGAAGTTGTGATAGGTAACCGATGATACTGCTACGACATTATAGTCGATAACAAGGAGACGTATCCACTTTTGGACCTTATTATAATGCTATAAGAAAAACATTGGATACATCTCGTTGTAGTCGACTGCTTTTGTGTGAGTTTTTATGTCAATTGTGATCACTATTTGTGTGCAAACGAAACCCAAACGCAAATTATTAACTTTGACAGCAAACAGAACTAAGGCGCACTTTAACAGATCATGAACTATTTAAGGCGACCCAAAATTGGGCTGGCAATTAATTCTAAGATATTCAACGTATAAATTAGAACAACCAATTTGCTAGTTATAAATTCAAAATGCATCCACCCGGAAAATTGTATCGGGACGCGGACAAGGCATCGGGGAAGTGTGCGTGGAGGGCATAGCACACAGATTGTGGAACGTGGGACGTGGCGACGACCTGGCTAATGCCCGCCTTCCACTGTGAGTGGAGATGGCCCCGTACAGACTCGCTTTAGCTTACAACGGTGACTTCAAGTGTTTTTACCTTAGCAAGCCTCTTGCAAAGACAGCGGTGAAAGCCAAACGGAGTCCGTACGGGCATAAGGGTGCGGGAAACTAAGAAAGAGACGCAGGAGCGGTCCTTGCGGTAAACCTTGGGGGAGAACTATGTCTTCGAACTTATTATTGATGACACAGATTATGGTAAAATGTGCGTATTGTCAATGGGAAATATCAAATCTCAAACTTATTTTGAACATCAAAATTGCTAACCTATTTTTTTTATTTGTTTACATGTTTTTATTTATTTACATGTCTACGTAGGTTTCCTTTGGAAACCGTGTAATTGTGCTAATCACAGGATTTTTTCTGGACTAAGTTTTAAATTGAGCATGTGCAGCCTTGCGATTACACTCTGAAGAATAACCCTCAGTCTCAGGTCCTTTTTAATATCAGCTTCTGTATCACCATCTTGACAGGTGATAATTCGGTATAAATTGCAAAGTTAACACGCTGATACATCACTAGGTTTCATATAAGCTGCGCCATGTACACTAAAATGTCACCTGTCACCTGCCACTGTCAGTATGGTGAAATAGAGGGCAGGTGGCCTTTGTGCTCGTCTGTGTTTTCCTTGCCAGAAAAAGTGGCGTTTAATCATGTAAACTGAGCATACAAACACTTTGGCAGAAGAATTATAAATGTCTACGGCTGCTGATATTTTCTGTGCATTAGGGCAAAGGCTAACACTGCTTTTGTCCGGACGGCTGGCCAGGACTGGCTGAATTTCGGACAATCTCATTTCGTAGGGATGCTTGTGACATAGGAAAGTTTGGTAATAGACTAGGAATTAATTCGGCATGCCAATAAAAGACGTTTGCCGAAACTTGGGCTTGCCATTTCAGGAGGGTCACGGGGTATTAAGAAAGGAAATGCTTGAAATATAAGCATGGTGGAAGATTTCCTGTTTGATACGAGTATTTGGTACCTTAAGCAAATTGAGCGCCTGTTTTTTGGATTTTGGTACTTAAAAATATAGCGTAGGTACTTTTCATCGTCAGTCAACAGAGTAAGAGAAAAAATATCATAGAGTATTTATGACTTGAGAAGGCATTACTTGTTCACTGAAAATATGGTAAAAGACATATTTATTTATTACATAAATGGTTTATAAACAGTACAAAAACCTACAAACTGTTTTTTAAGAGATCTCATAAAAGGCAAGCTGACAACGGCGCACGTTGTTGTTTATTTAGGAGTGTTTATTGAATTTCGCGATATTGTTTACAGCATTTAGTGGCCTATTATTGGGAAAATTATAAAAATATGTGCTACATGTTTGAAATTATTCAAAATCAACTACCACCGTGACCAGATTCACGAGCTTAATAGATTACATTTTGAGGATGTCAATAAAACTTTCCTTCGATTAAAAAATAAGTGCAACGTTGCCAGCAAAGCTTTTGTAAGATGCCTCTTAATGCCGTTGACTTACACCGACTGCCATAAAATTAAACCCTCGAACACATATTAGCGTGGAAAACGTGAAATATTTAATCAAGCCTACCAAAGGTGCTATAAACGAAAACCTATATTGTTACAGTGGAATCATAAAAACTAAGAGGCACATAGAGGCTGAAATCTGAATTTCTAATAACACCACTGGAGCAAAATGAACATGCGAATATAACGTACGCATTAATTTTTGAAGATTTAGTGCTTACTAGATGTGATTATTTTTAGAAACTCAGTTTTCAAATTCGTTGTCGAAGTATAACCTGTCAAAATTAAGTTAAAGTGTGCTGATGTATGGCAGAGTTAGGTTAGGTTACTACTTTGACCGAGCTGCAAGATGTTAAGATTTACAGACTTAATAAAGGATTAAGTATTGGAAGCGTTACTTTTTTTGATAGGCAGATATGGAGTCCATCCTGACATATTGCACAACCATGAAAATTCTGAATATTGATAACTTTGACATCAGTAAAACAATGGTTTTATTGCTATCACTCGCAACAAACAAGTTTAGTCTTTTTTTACCACTGTCAACATCATCAATGTTCGGATCCTTCGTGGCTGTGCAACATTTTAGGATTAACTTCTTCTTAGTTTTCCCGAAGTGCTGATCAGTGATATTATTAAAAAATCTTTGACCTACTCAACGCCACTGACGGATATTTCCGTCATGGTTGACAGCGCAAAATAGTCCTTATATTTGACATAGCGTTGAAAAGGCTAACTTTGAATCTCATGGATGTGGTCAGTCAATCTTTTTATACTTTGTTTACAAATTCAATGAATATCAAATTGATAAATTTCTACCAAAAAAGTCCTAGCTTTTATTGCCAACTGTTTTTCTTCCATCAAGGGCAACCTAATGAGTCTAAACACTGTCGGTCTACGTTAAGTCTATCGGAGATCCTGTCGCCACCTTCCGACTCCATCATCAGGCCAGCTCGCTGGTGCCATATTGTAGTGTTATAGAAGTTACGTAGGTATACCAAATTTCAGTTCAATCGATCCTAGGAAGCGATCATAGATTGCAAGTTAATAAAAAAAACATTCCAACTATAAAAAAATACCTAGACACTTAATTATGTCCCCTTTTCCAGTAACTCTACTTCAATGTGCAGTTAAGAACGTCGCACACGTAACCCGTTAGGGCCCCAAATGTTTAATTCTCCCCCCCTACCCTTAACTACGGTCCTCCCTCCCCCACTTTCCGTGTAATGTATGGCATAGTGCACCTTAATCACATATTTAATTGTCACATTTATTTTGTTGATTAAAATGCTTGTTACACTATTTTATTTTGTAAGGTTGACAGAACAAGTCTGTTTGTATTTGTTTTTGAGAAGTAAAGATTAAAAAAATGTAACTTCACCGATTATGAACAAGTTTTATTACTTCAAAATTGGTTATTTTATATTTTGACAAAAATACTTGTGACTTTACTATAAGTATAAACTCGCATTATAAATGATTCAACAGTACTATTTGCCAGCATAAAATTAATCAAACACAAATCCACTAATAAAAAAAGATATATTTGTCAACTAGTTTCATTACATTACTTATATCTTTAGGTAGATTAATTTCTTTCTATAACAATGTGATGACAAATAAGTTAATTTTTAATTTACTGAATGAATATCTTTCCCGAAAAAATAATACTTGAGTACTTGGCAATTTGCCCAAAACAATTAAGGTAGCCCAAAGACAAACAGAACAATTCCAAGCAAGACATAAAAGATTCCACACGAACGTTCGGCTTATCTTATTTGCTACCACTACAGAACAATGTACGGTGAGCAGTGCCGACGGTTTAAACGCTACTCTTCATGAGTCCCCAAGTTTATCGGGCTCGTAACGGCTAGTCCTGTAACCCTCCAACATAACTAGACCCCTAGCCCCCCCCTCCGTGCATACCAAAGCAGGAACCTAAGAGGCTATTAGGCGGAATGTGGGGCTCAGGGAGAAATGGTCGTGCGGAGAGGAATTCAAGATATTAAGCAGTGGCTCTCTTGTTAGTTCAGATGTGCTGAAGAAAATTCAGCTCTCTGTTCTTATTGCAAATAACTATGTTGTTTTAATTAGTCTTAAGTTAAGGTATGTGGTATTAAAAATACGAGGTTTTCAGAAAAAATAGGATTAATGAAGCTACACGCGTTTTAGCGCTTCGTAACTTTAACGCGTCGTGTTTAAACTGCTGCACTAATCTATCACAGGCGTTAAAGGCGACAAGGCACTAAAGTGTGATACACATACTTATAACATAACGGCACCAGTACTCGACAAAAGACCAGTGTTCGACACTGACTCTTATTCGAAGAAGATAAGAGTTAGGTATTCATTTGTTTTGCAATAATTTATAGCCCTATGATTTTGAATTAAAACCTTCTGTCGATGCTTCTCAGCTAAAAGTGTCGAGCACTGATGCCGTCGCGTTATAGAGAAATACATTATTAAATTGATAGAAAACATCTAAGACTTACGAACTAAATACACTCCAGGAGGAATGAACACGGGTCAGTTTCTATGGAAATTAAGTCGCTTAGTACTTGTTTTTCCATAGAAACTGACCCGTTTTCTCTCCTGATTGCTCTTAACTCACTTTTCCCCTCCTTAGCCAAGTAGTATCTCAAATTCAATAGCCAAAGCAGAGTCAATCCTATCATCTTAGTGATAAAGTTGCATTTACTACAGGAGTTTTGTCTTAGATACTGCCATTTGTGTTGATTTGCGCCCCTCACACCTGTGACCGGTAGCTTTGTAGACAGGATCACTACCAACTAGACGACACCATCAACAACCTCAAATATCTTACTCTAGAAACCAACCTTTCTAAAACCTTATATTTCTTGCAATAGGTAACCCCTAAAAGGGTCAAACTTCAATACAAAATGGCGGGTATGTTTGTCTTCCCTGTTCTGTGTAAATGTTCATATTTGATTTTAGCCCGTTAGGTGGGCGGGTACTGTGGGACCACGGTGTTGCTATATTTAGCGTGTTATATTGACCTTTCATAGACTGACGTTTAGCATTTTCTTGGCTATAGGTATTAGACGCTCATAATTTTATAGATATACATACCGTGTAGGTATGCTATGAAGCGTAGGTGGGTACATACACAAAGTAGAGTTGTTTTTTTTTGCATGAACATGCAAAAGATCAGGCATCTACCATTTTATATGTACAGTCAACAGCAAAATAAACTAATTAAATAGGGTCCCAAAATAAAATATACAATAAATTAAGTCAAATTAATGTTACTGACTGTTGTAGTGTATTACAAGTAAATGAACACATAAGTAAGTGATCACATTTATTTCGATCATTGAAAACTAAGTAACATGCGATTCAAACAGTTAAAGTCATTGTTGAGTGTTTCAAATCAAAGTCAGTATCTTTATGTATAAAAAAACCAGGATTTATAGGACACCTCGGAGTACAAGTCAGATATTTTTGTCCAACTTTTTCGGACTATATCGTAATCCGAAGAGACTAGAACTTGGTTTTTTTTTCAGCTCCTGCATACGAGAAGTTAAACTACGAGAATGGTACAACTTTTTGGACCTTACCCAAACATACTTATATTGAGAATCAAGCTGACCCGACAGACGTTGTCCTTTCATAAAAAAAAAAACAGGGAATTGTAGATCTAAATCATTCTTAAATCCACTTTTCAAGAAATTCAAATTCACATACAAAAAAGTCATCGATTTTGATTGTGTTTTCATGTGGATTTGAGAATGATTCAGATTGAGCCGTTTAGTAGGAGTTAAATTAAAAACACACGCACAGAAGATTCATAATTTATAATATAAAGATATATACTTAAATAGGAAGCACAATCATCTTCACCGTTAAACTGCCGACGAGCCAACGCGTTCAAACTGGTCCTCTATTCTACTGGTTTAAAGCCTTTGACGTGTTTTGGTACTGTTTTGGCGGCCATTACTTTAGTGAATACATACATACTATCACACCTTTATTCCCAGAGTGGGGTAGGCAGAGCTACAGAAATACCACCAACTATGACAAGAGTTGTTGGTAATTCTGTAACCACATTTTGCACAAACAGGCTAAGTTGTTTGTCAGTGTATTAGTGACAGGTTGCAAGCCCATCGCCTAACAGTACTATAAGCCCTCAGTCCTTTAGCCATTACATAACATATAATCACGCCTTCATTCCCAGAGTGGGGTAGGCAGAGCTACAGAAATACCAACAACTCTAAAAAGACTTGTTGATAATTCTGTAACCATATTTTGCAAAATCAGGCCAAGAAGTTTACTAGTGTATTAGTGACAGGTTGCAAGCCCATCGCCTAACAATACTACAAGCCCCTGAGTCGCCTCTTACGACATCCACGGAAAGACATGGAGAGGCACTATTCTAACCCGGCAACCACACGGGCTCCTTTAGCCATTACTTAAGTAATATACTAGCATACAGTCATTCAGTCTTAGTCCTTCTTGAGATCGCAAGAGTTCCTAACGTTCATACATTCTCTTACTTAGTCTTTTATGTCATACAAATGGCAAACGACCACACAAGCCATGTGTAGCTACGCCAAAAAAGTGGTACAATCAAAGGTAAAAAAAAAAATTGTATTGTTTCTCGTCTACCCTATAGACTCTAGCCCCCCTGCCCCCCCCCCCCCCCCCCCCCCCTAAAGCCAAAACAACCAATACTAAAAAGCTGAAAAATCTTAAATGAAGGAACATATAACGAATTTTAAAGGAAAACTATCACGACTAAGTAGATATAATTGATTCTTAAGATACAGGCGATTAAAGTGTTTATACCTACTAAGATCATCTAAGACGGCACCAATTGACTTTAAATAGAAAATTACTTATTACTTGTTGATTTTTATATTTGTAGTACTTAACGGCTTCGGAACCCTACACTGAGCATGGCCCGACATGCTCTTTCCCGGTGTTTTTTTTATCATCGTAACATTGCAAATTGATCAATTGTAATAAACGCTCTTTGAATGTATTTTGGTTTAACGTTTGCCTCTGAATACGTGCCAATGTACATTGACTAAACTATATACAGTGCATATTATGTAGTTCAGTTGTCCTTTGTAATTGAATCACTCGACGACGACGTGTCTCGCGGGACAGTGCCGATTAATGTCATTTTCTAATGAATCTAGACTAGTTTAGTAATGGTGTTTTAATGGAAGACTATCGTTTACGCAATACAGTTTGGGTTTGAACAGTATCAATTTTTATTTATTATTTTTATTTTCTGTAAACCGCGACTCCGTCCTGGTAAAAAAATGAAACATAGCTTATGTTACTCAGTGATAATAAAATTAATAAAGCATTTTATCGGTAAATAAATTTTCAAATTGGTCCAATAGTTTTTGAGTTTATTTGTATTAATAAGTATTTATTTCAAGTGTAGAATAAAAGGGAAATAGCCACTTACCGCTTTTACTAAAAGTCAGTTTATGAAAAAAACAAAATTATGCCTTTTTTGCAGATAAGATAGAAACGAAACAACCATAAGTTAAGATTTTATAATTAGACGCGATTTTAAATTATGAGTGTTTTTCTATTACCAAATGCAATTACAAATTATATTTCCAATTTTCCTAAATATGAGACAATAAAACACCTTTAAATTGACCTACAGAACATTAGCAACAAAATTACAAACCGCTTAAACTTCTCACAGAACAAACTCTTTAAAGCCAAAATCAAAGTCTCAAATGCCTTATAAATGCATAAATTATGCCAATAAAAGGTATGAGTGAGGTAAAACGCCGGCCCAGTTGGCGAAGCACGCCCGTTCGCAAATCGTCAGATCACGACGCTCCTGAGGGCTAAAATATACTTTTTCTACGAGCCTTGGGCAGAAATTTACGACTTGGCGTACATGTACGAAGAAATGGTAAGATATATTTAAATTTTAGCGTTTTGATGACATTAGAATAGAATAGAGTGGAAAAAAATCTACGCTTACAGAAATACATTTAAAACAAATGACAACTAAAATAACACTTTAAACATGGCGTTGAAAAAGGCACCCACTCAGCATAATGCCAAAGCAAGCCGCGGCGCTAGTTTATTAAAAAGGACGTAGCTTTAGCTATTATTATACACCAGCGATCCGCCCTCGCTTTGCTCCACGTTCAAGTATTACACAACCGCATCAAAATCCGTTGTGTAGTTTAAAGATCTAAGCATACATAGGAAAGCAACTTTGTTTTATACTATGTAGTGATAGTGATTACGGCGTTACTGTTGGAAAAAGTATTCTGGATGTTATAAGGGAGCTTGTTGTTAAAGAAATTGGTTTAAAATGAAATTCACGTCAATTAATGTATGAAGTAACTAGATCTGGTTCTTAGTAAAGGTAAAACCGACGTATTTTGCCTAATTGGTGTTAATGACATGGCTTTTAGGTAAGGAACAATATTTTCCGTAATTATGGCACAAGCCTAAAGCTATGTTTAACCCAGAATTCTAACAGGGCCGAGATTCTTCACGGTAAAAACGATCGCCTTTGAAGTGTTTCCGTATTGTCAACGTTTTGATAAATCTTATGTCATATATAATAATGGTGACTGTGACATAAACGAATCTAAAACACGTCATACGCGATATCTTTATAACGCAGTAGAATAGAGGCCCACAAGTCCACTGCATTGATCATTTGACGATATTTTGAGCACGTGTTGTTGCAAGAGATTCTACGCACATTTTGATACGAGATTTATGCCGTGGCATGCGTTGCTGTGGAATTAAGCTAGATCAATTAATTAGTAACAAAAGTTACAAACAAAACTCGCAAATATTTTGTGTTGACTGTCTCATATTGATTTATCCATAGGAAGATAATTTTGTGACTAGCTACAAAATAAATTTAGTACTAAATAATGCCGTATCAATTCTATTATAGCTCCAGACTCCAGCCAAGCAGACAGTTTCCCCGTGAGAAATACACGGAAATAATGGCCTCGTGGTAATGGACTTCAGATAATTGCGAATTTACCCGGATTCGTGGCAAGTGGACAACTTACCTCTGATGGACATTTACGTTTACAAACGTATAATGTTTTATACAATGTAACACTTCTTACTTCTTATTCATTCATCATTGTCTCTTCTTTAACTGTTCTGTTTAGTTTTTTGATGTTTTCAATTATTTTGCAATTGCTCAAAGGTTTTTACGATATTTTATAAAGCGATTGGGAGGAAGGGAAAGGGAAAGTTAACTGTGGTACAGTTTTTTTTTTCTATTTGTTACTGGGAAACAAAAAGCGTACATACATTCACATATCTTAAAAATATTGGATAGTACAGTATGCCAAAACAGTTTCCACTTAAATACATTGACATTTGCTCAGGAGTGACAGAGTGACACATTAAGAAAACAAAAATAATGTAAAATTACAAAGTCAAACTAAAATGACCTACGAAAAAAAAAGTTATCAAGTTTATTATGGTTTTCATTTATTCTTGATTGCAGACATAAATTGATTTGTATTAATGTTAAATAGGTCTTTTGTGTTTCTATTTTTATAGATAGTTGTAGAATAAAGTATTTTACATACATACATTCAAAAATATATACAAATTCTCGTGACTGTGGCGTGACAACAGACAAAAATAGGATTAGAGACCGTTTAGCAACATGAAATTAATTTTGTTTAGTATTGTATTACCTATATATAGGTACCTATAAACAGCTAGTTTCCTGCGACTCCGTCGGCGTAGAAGTCGTTTCTCGCCATTCCTTTAGAAATCATCCAATATTTCGGTATAAATAGACCCTATGACCGTTCCCGAGAATCCAACTATCGCTATACCAAATTTCAACTAAATCGATTCAGCCATTTATCCGTGAAAGCGTAACAATCAGCGTACTTTCACATTTACAATGGATTTTATTAGCTATAAATAATATATAGGTAAATGCTTCTGCCGGTGATTTCGTCCGCGTAGATTTGAATTATCGTTGTTCCCTCGGCAACTTCTCGGGGATCAAAGTAGCCATTACAAATTCCACCAAAATCTGTCCAGCCTTTGCAGTGTGAAGCGATAACAAACTAACACACAAACTTTCACATTTATAACATCAGTAGTTTATGCAACTGATGCATAATGAGAGGCCTTAAAATACGACTGTGGTTTTTATGAAACGAGCGTGAGCAAGTGTTTCATAATAGGATCACACGAGTGTTTTAAGACCTAATGAAGTACAGTTGCATACATTTTACACATTTCATAACAGCAAAAAACAAACATACACATGACAACAATAATGGCCGCAATTAGATCCTCCGTCAAGACGACTTTAAAAAAAAACATAGACAAACGAATGAAGTCCATTCTCATGTCACTCGAGATCACAGCTGTTCCAAAATTAAACTCATAACCTTACTAAAATCGATACTGTAATAACAAGATTACCTACAGTACAGATTTTACTTACAACAAAAGACTAGTTCTCATAGTAAAATTGGTTGTAATAATCAGTGATCGGAATAGGTAAGGCAAATTCGCGAGACTTCGGTGCGTAAGTTTAGTATGGATGTAACTTGTAACCCCGGGATTACATTCGCAAAGTGTTAAAACTGTTAAAGTTTGTGTTTAATTCAGAAATGTTATTAAAATATGATTTTATCGATTATTTTGCTAGCATAGAATATCGCATTGACGAAATATGTAGACACTTGCAATGACAAAAAGTAAAAAAGTATTTACAATAACATTTTTTTTTTGATTTTTCGCATGTTCCCATTTAACTTCAATTAAGGTCATGTCAAGAAAATATTCTGTGAAATAATACGAGTCCCGGAATCTGGGGTCTTATCTATATTAAGTATAATGTTTAAGGTCATTCACCCGAAATTACACTACCTATTCCGATCACTGGTAATAATGCTATGGTCACTTCGTACGGTTTCTGAACGCATTTTAGAGCAGTAATGATGTGTGTGTATATAAAATACTAAACTACATTCATTCAAATCTCCTCAAGCAAGAATTTAAGTAAGTCTCATCGTCTTCATCACACACTGATTTCATCGCATGTGTTTATTTTATATGTATTATATATTTTAATAGTCAAGTATGCATTTAGATTTAATTTCGTTTTTAATACTGTTAATTTTTCTCATTACACCGGTTTATTTCTCTATTGAACATGTGGTTGACTGGAAGAGAATGCCTTTAGGCGTTAAGTCCGCCATTTGTAATTTTTACATTTGTATTGTGCAAAGAAGATTAAATAAATAAACTGCTAGTATTTATTAGGGGTTTGACGATATACCTACTAAAAATACCTAAGTACACTGCTAGGATACTGTAGTAAATTCAAACTAAAAGTAAAGCTCACAATCACTAATCTAAGTATAGCTCAGCTTTTAACGACAACCGGCCACGGTTATGCATTTTATTATAATTCCTAATACACTTTGCTCAAGGTCAATCCAAGCATTGCATGTCCAGATGACCTTTATCGGCCATAGCGGCTGAGCTGACCCAACAACTATTTTAGTTATTCTAAGTTTATTTCACATGCAACCCGAGCTGATTTAAATAGTGAATACGTGAATAAAACTCTTGTAATCTTTGGCGAGAATTTTCAGTGAAATTATAGGCTTTGTAGCTACACTCGCGGTCAAATAATACGGGTCAGTGTGCGTTTTTCATACTAAAGAGGCTATTTCGAAGCCTTGGTTCCTCGCCAGGGGATGCTTTTAGTGACATCTGATGATGGATACCCCGAGCATCGATACAGGACTTCCAGAGTGCCTAGGAAACCCAGCTGATTGAATCTTCGGCTAACGCCGGAATTGTGCATGTTCAGAAAAACATCTAAAATGGCAATAAAATGTAAGGAAATCCAAATGCTGATCCAAACTCCCTCGCTGTGGTGTTAACTGATTGTGCGATCAGTTAGGTATCTTAAACCTTGTGACCTCCTCTATTGAACCTCGGAGTATACACCATTAAACCTCACTCAAAACAACCCCTTGCCTACAGCAGTAGGTTTGTCAACACCGTTGTGTTTTTATGTATTATTTTTTACAGTTACATTGTTATTGTAGTGTATTTGAAAATCGTGGTTAAAACAAAGTAATTACAAATTTTACTGCGTGACTCCGCAAAGTACATTTCGCCTGTGGCTTGCCCTTACTATCATTAAGTTATTTTAGCTACATACATTATGGTAGAATATCAGTTTTGCTTTAAATACCTTTATTAACGAAGCCTGGAGTTTAATAGATATAAGAAAAAGAAGTTTTTTTTTTAATTTCACATTTGATTATAAGCTCTGCTGCATTTTAATAATTACTATGTTTTACATTTAGAATCCATCTTTTATTTAAAATCATACCTAATGTTAAAGCATATCATACACTAGTTGTTTCCCGCGTAGAAGTTGTTTATCGCAATTCCCTAAGGAATCGTCCCATTTCTCGGGATAAAAAGAAGCAATAATAGATAATAAGTAGCATACCCGAAATGGGTAACTGTTGAAACTGTTCATTGAATATTAATACCTATGTACATAGTTATGTAATAAATATATTCTATTCTATTATGATCCTATTCCAGACTATAATCTATCTCTGTGCTAAATTTCATCTAGATCCATTCAGCCGTTCTGGAGTGATTGAGTTACTAACATCGATCCATCCAAATTTGGAAGTTGTTTAAAGATGAGTCCTTTATTTGGGTTAAAGAGAAAAAAAACATTTTCAAACTGACGTCCTCATTCAAAAATTATAATAACTGTAGAAATCAACTGTATTTTTTTTTTATATTGAATACTTTAACGGAACAGCAACTTTGTAATAATAACATACTTTGCCTTTCAAACATAAGTATACGGTGCGCGGTAGCTAGGGGGGAGTTCCATTGAAATTGCCATTAATGAGTTGAACCGAGGCAATAATGCCAATTGCCTTTACTCCGTTGACTAATGCATTATTGTTTATTTTTAGAATTTGCTCGTAGATGTGGGACAGACGGAAAATTATGACATAGATGAATTTGTTGCTTTTAATCGTATTGTTTTTTTTTTTCATAGCCACATACATATACATAACTAATTTTAATGTTACTTGCCAAACTGCTTACCTACGCAGTTTCTTGGTAAGATAGCGCACATTCTTTAATGTTCTTATAATATGCTCCTAAATGAGAATGAGCATGCAATTTTCCTAAAGATGGTGTTTTATTGAAATAACTACTACTCCATTTGGTTAGGTACTTTACTAAATGTAATCCACGGTCTTGCTTCTGTAATAAATCAATTCGCCTTGTTAAAACTAGTGAAAGCCACTAGTAGTTACTAAAACAGAGATCTCAAGATTGCAATCTTAAGACTGTGTAGATAGACTAGTAATTACCAGTGATCGGAATTGGTAGTGCAATTTCGCGAGACTTCGGTGCGTAAGTTTAGTACGGATATAGCTTGTAACCCCGGGATTACATTTGCAAAGTGTTAAAGTTTGTGTTTAATTCAGAAATGTTATTAAAATATGATTTTAACGATTATTTTGCTAGCATAGAATATCGCATTGAAGAAATATGTAGACACTTGCAATGACAAAAATTAAAAAAAGTAACTTCAATTAAGGTCATGTCAAGAAAATATTCAGTGAAATAATACGAGTCCCGGAATCTGGGGTCTTATCCATATTAAGTATAATGTTTAAGGTCATTCACCCGAAATTGCACTACCTATTCCGATCACTGGTACCTAATTACACTGCTATTGGCGGTAGATTAAAGGATATCAATACTATAACAAGGAAGTGACCATCTGATGCGTCGACAGACGGTTTATCTCAGAATTCCCACAAATCGTTGTAGAGTGCATGCAAACGTCCAACATATAAAATTCAAATGTCCGACGCATGGTTACAACTCCAATACAAAATCACACAATTTCCTGATACCATGGTCCGGTAAAACCGGCCGCTAGGGTGACAACGCCGCCATCAATAAATCACGAGTCCCGCGCGCTGTTTATTTTCAATTACCGGGTGTACTCGCGTCGTGCATAATTCCGGACAGATGTTCGCAATGACAAGATTAGCGCGTGTTCATTAAAAATATAGTGCATCGTTAAAAATAGTGAGTGTTAAGTGCTGAAATCATCCAGCACTAATCTTCTACTACATAGTTACATACACACACATGTTTGCCCTTACCGCCAAAGGTGTGGGAGGGAGGGACACGACTCTATCAAAAATTAGCGCTTTAAAGCTTAATATTTCATAAACGGATCCCTTGATCGAAAAAATTATCGCCATATTTTTGAAAGACCTATCCAACGACAACCCACACTATGGGGTAGACGAGTAAAAAAATACATCCCCACGTTACTTGTAAGGGAGGTACCCCAAAAAAAATATTATACATTTTATTGTACCACTTTGTTGGCGTGACTAATATGTATATTCATGACAAATTACAGCTTTCTAGTACTAAGAGTCTCTGCGATAGGCTGCGGACGGACGGACGGACACGGCGAAACTATGAGGATTCCTAGTTTGACTACGGAACTCTAAATAACGCACCCTTGTTTTACCTACGCCATTGTTGCATTAAATATGCGAACTGACACAGGTGCGTTCTTTATACAACAAAATAAGGCAACCATTTAGAATCCAGGAGTGAATTCCCGTTTTAACCTGGAAAATGTCTTGTTCGCATTATGCAGCCGACTACTGAATTAACATTTACCATTCGAGGCTCAATTATAGAGGCCATAATCGGAAAGCCCTTCGATGGCGCAGTAAGTATACGTCTTAGCAGTAATACTTACAGCTGTAGGCAATGAACAATATTTTTTAAATGGCGACAAAAAAGCGATTTATTTATTTGATCCGTGTGGTTGCCGGGTTAGAATAGTGCCACTCCATGGCTTCCCGTTGATGTCGTAAAAGGCGACTAAGGGAATAAGGGCTTGTAGTGCTGTTAGGCGAATGTGGTTACAGAATTATCAACAAGTGTTTTTAGAGTTGTTGGTAATTCTGTAGCTCTGCCTACCCCACTCTGGGAATGAAGGCGTGGCATTATGCATTATGTATATATTTTAATTTTGTTTTGTTTTTTATCTGGTCACTTCTGCCGCATGCCGAGTGGCGCATGAGCTGTGAGCCAAAGTGGCCATAGAGTGGAAGCCCAACAACTCAAGACGGAAACGCGGTAGACCGCGTTGGCGATGGCGGGATGAGTTGGATTCCTTTGAAGGAAAACGTGGAAAAAGTGGGACACGCCAGGCTCTTAATAATAGTAATAAGAATAATATGTTCAAAGCTTATTTCTGACTGTATGTGATTTCGTAGCTTTAAAGCTTATAGACATATTTCTGTATATTTTTGTATTTGTTTTGTTTGATAGGAATCAGTTCAGCTGTTGAAAAGGCTTTTGAAATGGCTTCGAAATAATGACGGCTGTTTTTAAACTGTGACATAATTATTTACGTTGCCGTTGACACCGCTGTCATTTGATATTTCTTTTCACAGCAATACAATGTAGTATCAAAATGCCTTATTTATTCACCATTCGCCGCGCCAGTGTGTCTCCAACCAGATCCAACCGCTTCTGGGCTTAAAACCAAGTATAACTCGAACTTACAAATCAACACAACTATTATAGCGACTCCGGCGCATCTCATTACGACCACTTTCTAAGGATAATCGCGTTATTTATCGACACTAGAATCGATTTTATGTAACGATGCGATAAAGATTTAAAAAGTCTTCAAGGGGTCCGGCATTACTACGTTATTATTTTCATAAAAATATTAACGAGGTGATTTCGTTTAAATAGCTAAAAGGTTATTTTTAAGACGATTTTATGACTTAATTTTTGATAAGACTTTTATAGTTTAAATTTCGACGTAAATTTATTAATTTTAATTCTATTGCGCATAGTGGCGGATCTCATGTTAATGCTTTGCAGTCATCTCTAGCAGCCAAGCATGAAGCCAGCCAAGTTAAGGTTGGTGCTGCATTTGATGAAATGTTTATTCATGCTCAGCAAAAAAAAAAAACCAAAATGGTGTATGGCGGCATCTTCCTTTTTTTAAATTATTTTTTGACATTTTATAAACAAGGTTTTTTTTTCTTAAATATCTTGCCGCTGTATTTATCGATGACACTTATAAGTAAAGTTAGGGACTTGAAACTTATCAATATACTCGTAGTTGCTGACGGTGAAACCTGTTTCCAAAGTCTAAACACACGCGATATAAAACGCTCTGGTAGGAAAATTTAAGTTCGTCAATCAATGACTCGTAGATGTACTAAGAAGTAAGAAAGGTTATTAAGTAATTAAGCAGACAGGAAAATCAAATGTTAAAAATAATTGTATGAGAAGTCAAAGGTCCGAACCGGACCAATGATACAAAAGTACTCAAATGATGTAAAGCTGTATTTGGTTTATTAACATAAGTTTTAAGGTTATTTAAACCATTTTATGTACAAAACTGAACGAAATAAACTACAAGTACCAAATCAGACCAAGACGGATCACATCTTAAGCCCATATTTTTCGCATAAATACTTAATAAACCACCAACCATTTGCATAACAGTAATCACGGATTATAACCCCATGTAACTCGTATTAGAGTCCATATTAGATTGTCAGGCTTACACGGAATCTTTCATGATTTACGTCAAATTGGAGTTGCGTCAGTTCGTCCAATAAGTCGGTTTTATCCGAATTTATTGCTCGAAACCCCGTCCACTAAGAAGGGATTTAGTTAAAGAACTGGATGTAGGATATTAACTTGATCTAGTGCTGTTTTTGGACTAGTTAAGTACTTTTAATCGGACACACACGAGTGTAATTTATGATAAAATGTCGTTTGTGATCATGCGGAGTTTCAACCATTTCCTAAAAGTACCTAGTTTTGTTGAGTAGCGTTATAATGTGAATTGTTGTTAATCACGGTATTTGCTATAATTAATTATTCGCCATGTGCTATTTGGTTTTTATTTTATTTTGTAGTTGGAAAATTTCTGCGTGACTAAACGTTCCTTCAAA
The DNA here is from genome assembly GCA_949316455.1 of Acleris holmiana. Lineage (NCBI taxonomy): Eukaryota > Metazoa > Arthropoda > Insecta > Lepidoptera > Tortricidae > Acleris > Acleris holmiana. The sequence goes on along the minus strand of OX438768.1, from coordinate 20,846,004 downwards.
AGTAAGATGATATAAGTATATATCGATTTACAGATAATCAAATCAAAAACTCCTCGCGACTTCAGTATACATTCACCGCCAGAGTCCCAAATCACAATAGATAATGGACCTATAATTCGATTTAGAATTCTAAGCACCAAACGACTTAAATGTAGCGCTAAGATTGTCGTGATCGTATTCTCAAAATAAAATGAAAAATCGCCTTGTCACTTATTCTGTGTGACTAAATATGTCACCAATGATATGGTATTCCACAACATCCTGCATAAGAATAGGCGTGGACTGTTTATTACGGAAACTAATGTGAAAGGAGATGTATGTATAACTCACTCCGAAGTTGAGATTATGATTCTTAATATTGTGTTTAAAACTGACCTAGAAACAGGACTGCTCCAACCTTAAACCAATGTTATAGAAGCTGTATTAGGTTGGTATTTCGTTGAAGAAACCTGTGGATTTAAGCTGTTTGGATTCGGGAGTCAGTTCTCGCGACGCTGCGACACATTTTTCTCATTTTGAATGCATATTTTATGGAGCACGAACGCATAATGAAAGGAATCCTGCAGTGAACAAACAAATTACAAATATCTGTCATTCCCAATGACACGGTCTAGGAGGACAATGTGTGCTGACATGGATGACAGATTTGTCCTCGCATGAATAACCAATTGTTGTAACGACCTTCAGACTATGTCGAACTGGTGGTTAAAAATCTAAATGACAAAGTGATTCGTTTACAGCGTTGTTTAGAAGAGTTATATTGGTCATTCTGTGGTTGAATGCCTGGAGTACTTCTAACTGTTTTTTAGGGTTCCGTACCCAAAGGTTAAAAACGGAAGCCTATTATAAGACTCCACTGTCTGTCTGGCTGTCTGTCTGTCTGTCTGTCACCAGGCTGTATCTCATGAACCGTAATAGCCTGGCAGTTGAAATAAAATTTAAGGGGACTCCCATATAACAAACGTGATTTTTTGCTTTTTTTTTCTCGATCTTAATAAAGATACCGTGGTTACAGACAGACATCCCTTCGTCCGCGAGTCCAACTCGCACTTGGCCGGTTTTGTACTTTATTGACACTTGATATTTCTACAACCGTACCTGTATAGTGATTTTACCATGATACGGTGTTCTATTTTCTAGTGGTTTACAGTTATCACATATATAAGGTATGATTATTGATTACTTACATCATGTAAGTAATCAATAATGTACTTATTGCAATATCACAATTTTACAAAGGTCTTGTTTAGTTAATAGCTGTAGTATTTGATCATTTCATTATAAACCCTGATGGAAGTATTAGGACAGTATTAGGAAGATGTATATAGGTTTTAAAAAAATACGTGATTTTATTATACAACTTTCTCATAGTCTTTTGTTCTATGCAACAAGTCTAATTTAAGAGAACCTATGCTATAGCATGTTTCGGAAGCCCAAGCCGAGTATGCCAGCGTTCTGGGTCGATCCATCGTCATGCAAGAAAAGTGGAACAACAATACAGGTAAAGTGCTCCTAGTAACAACACGCAAGCTTTCTTATCGTACAATTATGGAAAAAATTCAAAATCCGACGATAAAGCTTTCAATAAATGATGCGACAATAGAGACGAAAGTTTGTCAACACTATAAAATGGATGAGCTGAAGATAACGTATATCGATGCGCCATCAATAAATAAACTTCGTGCAATATCTATCGGATCACAACCGACACGTTCTAGCCACACCATCGCCATGTCTCACAGCGTAAAGTGAATTATGTTTAAATTGTTTTCAAGCCATTATCACTTAGCTAGACAAAGCCGTTTCCCTGATACATGCAAGTGGCATTATACAAGCGTCCATGTATCGTGGGCGGCGCTCCGGGCCCTATCTCACCAACGATCACTTTGAACCGACTGCCAGTGATTATTATCTAAAATCCTCAGTAAATTTTCTATCCGAACCATTATAATAGAAACTCGGGACAAAAATATACAAGAATAATTTCATCATACTCCCCCTGTTGATTGCGAAATTTCAATCAAGCCCGTAAATGGTGTACGGTCTCGTATCGACACTCCAAATGACTTTTTTGGGGTTGCAATGCCAGTACATGAAGATTTAAATCCCGTTGCGATCCGAACGCTATTTGGTGATGCTATAGAGGATAGAATTGATTGGAAAGAGGATATTGAAGCTGAATACAGTAACAGTGGCGACAAATGTAGAGCGAATGACACAGATTTATTTGTACTATTCAAACGGCAATTCAAGCTCGCATGGATTTATTCACTACTTTAGTCGACTTTACTAATTATCTGGGGATAAAAGGGCTCAAGCAAAAAGATGAAGCCATCTGGACGGTTAGGAATGCAACTTGAGCTGTCAGTAGAAACTTCGTTTATAAAATATTCCAGATTCTGGTTAAGTTATCAAGTTTTATGAGTGGATTCACTTTACGAAACGGTTTCGTGTTTGTTGCATGGTTGAGTGATCTCAGCGTATGCTCGAATTACTGACAGGTATTGTGTTAAAACTATTCAGAAAACTTTCTCTTTTCGCCAAATTTTCCTACGAGTCTCGTGTTACGAGTTCTAAAATTTATTTAAGTTATAAGATGTGACTGAGCAAATTTTAATATTCACATGCGCCCTTTTTTTAAGTTATTAAAAAGTAAGTTCTCATGTTGTCCCGCTGAGAGCAAGGGCTACAAATAATAACGCAACTTTAATTAGACTCCGAATAGACCCCTTCACTTTTAATGAAAATTATCATCTCATCGAGGGGTCAAAGAACACATTACTATATTTTATAATCGGTCTTTCGGCACGTTACTCTAAAAGCTTACTTTATAGTGATCAAAACTTAGGCGAAAGTCGTTAGAAGTGGAAGTTCGTCGTAGAAATACCTACCTTCCACCTTCAACGTAACATTGATATTTGAAAATTCTTGTTTAGGAACATCTTCAAATTTCGCTCTGGGGCTGTCCTAGTTTCATTATGAGCTCTATTTAGCTAACAAAAAGGTTTAAAATAGAGAGTAATTGAAATGTCTTTTAAGTCGTTTCCAGAGTAGAATTATGGCAAGCACGCGTAAGCACGTGCCGACCCCCCGCCGCTACGCACTCCTTGTTACAGCGAGAACTGCACAGTCCCTGTAATTACATACAAATTAGACAAGATTTATTGAGGGGTGGAACACCTTGGCAACTATAGAAGGTACTAATAACGGTTGGCCAGGCCCGATATTGCGATTTATTCGAGAGACCGATTCCCGCACAAAGCCGAGGGGAACCAAACCACCTATTCAAACCAACCGGCTCATGAATCTTGTTTAGCCACGGCCGTGAATCGCCAGCAACAAAACAGGACATAAAAAAGCCGTAAGTCAAACAAACGACGCAATTAGCATGTCTTGCATTTATAAAGCGAGCGTATAAAATTTCGTGAATCTTGACTTCAATTTTAATGGGGATCGTAAAAGTATTACAGTTACGGCCTTTCAACCCTTTCGCTATTGCTGAGTCGGAGATATTTGACAGCTTCATTAAGACGGCGGATTCAACAAAAGGTGGACATTTAGCAAATAATAACGGCATTTTTAGTGCGGTCCTTCATATTTACGGGGTGTTTATTGGCCATTGTGGGAAGTTCGCGGGCGGCGCCGGCGTGCCGTGCGGGACACTAAAAATGATTCATCTTCGCAGGTACGACTTATCTGACATTCTCTACGTCCTTTCGGCTTAATGAGCGAGAATAATGGACTATTTCCGCTTTCCCCAGTATTTGCCGGAGCACTTTTTATACAAACACGTATTGTTGCAACAGCATTAAATTCTGTTGTAACATTACCATCACCAACAAGTCATTGACATCATTCAGGATCTAAATTAAAGAACGTATCTAAAAGATTCCATTAAAGTAACTAAACTAATATGGATTAATACGGACGCGTCGGCTTCTTTTACCTGGTATTAGCTTCCCCGAGGAAATAAAAAGTTATCAACGAACTTTGTTCCCAGTTATCTACGGGGTAAGTAAACACTTTTTATTTTATGGCCACCCGCGTTTTTACGGCCCCGGAGTTCTCCAGATAACTATACTGGTTGTAAGTGGAATTGTTAGAATTAACTTTTATCTCGGGAAGTATGAGAAATTACCGCATAATTATACGGATGTTTCTAACTTTGCGGCTGGTTTCGCGTGAAATGCACGACTTGGATGCATTTTGTTAAAATAAATATAAAAAGTTGCTTACTTAGTAAGTCTTTTTCATACTGTCAGAAATGCTAAAATAGTGTTCTATCTTTAAATTTCCATGAAGAAGCGGTTTATATACTTAATGATATTTAGGAAGTGTGCTGTTCCTTCCAAAATGTTTTTTTTTATATTTAGTGTCATGTTAAACTCATCTAAATTTATTAAAACGTTAATTAATCTCAAAAATTCATCCAAAATTCCTATGATTGTATACTAGTGTAAATAATATTGAAAGTAAAATACATAACTAAAAGAAGCAAACTACAATAAAAAGGAATAAACGTGTAAAAGATAAAGGGCTATTGTGTCATAGTTTTTTACGGTAGCGCCAGACTTGGGACTTTTTATGACGGGACATGGCACATTTGTTGTCATTGTGACAATAACCATTGTTATAATACCACTTAATTCATTTTGTTTACAACGTACTAAATTTATCAAAGGCAAAAAAACGTTTAAAATGTAACTCAGTTTCTCTTTTGTATTGATTCTTCGATAGTACTTGACTATACCTGAGGTAAAGAAATAAATGATTATTTTTCTGATTCAAATGCTCGTGAGTCTTCGTTACTGAAAACATTGCACGCGAGCAGACTTGAAAGGACGTTAACCTATATTGAGAACCCCTCGTATCATTGCTCGAACTAATAAAAATAATTAATAGGAAAAAACAATCACTTATTGATTCCAAGTCGTTATCAGGCCCCATCGCATGCTTAGCAACCATTCTTATACTTACCCCTCAGCACTAAAACTTACCCCCTTCCCTATCTCTAATAGCGTCTTATCATCTTTTATTCCTGAAAGCTGTCTTGGGTAAAAAACACGGCAAACGCATCGTCCTACCCTCCGCAAAAAAATAAATCGTCCAGGGCCCTTTCACCTTGCGATAAGACGAGATTTATCATAATGTCAACCTGCCCTCGTGTTGTGAAGATGGACATCTCACATGATAGTTTAGGGTCTCGGAATGCTGTTAAAAAATTTGCGAAAGAACGTCTTAAGTGAGGTCGTAAATTGTGATATTAGGAAAACATTTGAAAATGTAGTTCAATCAAGTGCAGAGGTTTATAAAAAATAATATAACTAATGTTCAGAATTCTTAACTTCAAGTATATTACCATTGAGTTATACAACTACATAAGGTCATATGAACAAAAGGCTAGCAAAAATACTAAGTTATCTCACAGATTTCAATCTAATCTTTATTCGTCATATTTTTATTTGAAATAATTGGTAATCTCGCGGATTTTTTTATATCCAGAGACGTCACGGAGTCACAGTTATAGTTTACACCATTAAGCTGAATTTATGGTCCTAGAGGCAAGTTCGTACCTGAAACACTAAAAACGTTTGCCCGCTGTTTCGTTTGTCCGAATCTTTATAATTTATAAAATCCTTTCACGCATTAGCTTTTCAAAATTTTAAACCTAGGAAAGTTTAACGGTTTTAGAAAAAAACTAATTTCTAACTAATGAAAATTCAGACAAACGAAACAGCGCCAGCGGGCTAACGTTTTTAGTACATATTTCAGAGAGGTAACCATCTTACCATAGCATTCAGTGACATTTTTAGAGACAGCTAACTTGTTTCTTTTTTAAACTTGCATATGAAAAGGAATGATTTAATCATCATTAACTGACTCTGAGGCTTGATTTTCCACTATTGTTTAAGTGAAATAATTGTAATATCTTCGAATTCTGGGTCTTTAATAGACCATTTTCTGGGTATTGCGAGTCATTTGGTTTAAATACGACGTTTAAATTCCAATAAAATATTCAAACCTCAAAATCTTTGCTTTAATTGGCAGAATAAGAACACTTTCATCGGCGCTGTCAATTTAGCATGCCAATTAATCCTTAGACCCTATCCAGATTGATGGGTACTCAACCTTTGTAGTAAACCTCTGCAGCTATTTGGTTAGGCCGTAGTTTATTAGCAGCGAGAAATGTTTTGTTTTTGTTCAACGCTTCCAACTACGCAAATTCAAAGTTAAACATAATTTTATTGCTTAATTGAAAAAGGCAAACAGAAACTTGAGAAATATTAAACATACGTTCATCCTTTATTACGTTTTTCATTTAATTTAGCGCTCATAATTATCAATGCAGTAATTGCTCGTATTTCAGTATTTATATTCCTTATTTACTTTATCATAAATTATTTGGTTCATCAACATGCATAATTATCTCTCAAATATGATTATAATTATCAACAATGTTGAAAATATAACAGTGATATTAAAATAAACAGTTATTGTCATTTAGTGATCAACGTACGTAGTCTTAGTATTAGGCAAATTAATACCGTACTAGCTAAAACCGTCTTCAAAACAAATTTATTTACCTTAATTCCCGTACCTCACATCCCAATTCCATTTGCAGGACCTTATCTCGTCACCGCAAGGCAGTCAGCAAATTAATTCATTAGCAAAACAGTGGCTTAACACTGTCTATCAATCGATACCTACCGCCTAGGTGTTCATTTAAATCAAGATTGAACTGCAGATTAAACAGTGGATGCTTTGGTCCCCCTTCCGACGGTGGTCTAAGTTCTTAAACTTTGTTTTTTTTTAAATTATGAATGTTTCTATTATTTAATACTATTTAAATTAGAATTAACAATATCTGAAATAGCATTTACTTTAAATCTTTCTTTCAGATTTGCAGTTTTGCTTGCCTGCCTTGGTTGAGTTTTATCATTGTCATTTCAAGCTACTAGTATTTACAAATTCATAATATCATTTCATACTCAATTATGACGTCTGTCAATGCTACTTCATCACTTGATTCTCTTTAAATTTATCATAGACAGGGTTTTCTTTAGTTGTAGCTAGTTCCAAAAGATGTTTTTAAATCGCTTTTGCTCACATCAGACACCAAACCCACTGTCGAGGGGCATTATTCCTCTTTATCGGCACTCGTTAGTCGCCCCTAAAACCTCTCCCTTCTAATCTCGAGGGCTGCAAGCTCTCAAATTTAATAAGGGCTAGTTTTAAAAAGACAAACAATGTACCGATGTCGTTGACGATACAGATCACGTTTGGTTTGACGTAATTAATTTTTGGAGTGCGTTTGTTATTGAGTTGAAGAGTTTTGATTTTGTGACGCACGCTTGTTATATGTGTATCCTTAAGGAAGACAAAAGGATGAAAGTTTGTCGTGTTTGTTTATATTAATGCATAGTCATTTGATTCATGATGATTTTCGTATGACAAGTTTTATTGCTTTCACCGACAATTAAGGTTATTCTGTAAATTTTCGAAAGTTAGGATATTTGAATACCCCAAAATGGCATTAGGGCTTTTTCCAAAAAAATACCTTTAGCCAAGGACTACAATTAACAACGGTAACTTTTCCAATACGTCACGAAAATTAACTGATTTAAGAGAAATACATAGTGGCATCTCAGACAAAACCCCTGTAGCAAGTTCAACCATAATTATTACTAAGTGCTGAGGTTTGAATCTGCTATGCTTATTTAATTTGAAAAACCGCCTATTGGCCTATTTTTCATTTAAGTAAGTATAGCAAGAACAGAATTCGCTCTTCTCAAACAGTTCCATTACTTTGATCCCCTAAACACTCGCTTTTCAGGGGTCGATGCGACAGATGCATCCGCCGCTGCACTGTCAATTAAACCAACTAATCTCTTTACTTATGTTGATGATTGCGGTTTTCCATCAGCACTCTAACTTCAAAGGGGTGAAAATAAATTGTTTCTAGTAAATATTTTTTTAACACGCTATTAAAATACTTTTACATCGAAGACATCCTTTGTAACGTCAATTTAAATTGTGGAAAGTGTTGTTAGTATGTTATTTTACTTTCATCCCTTTGTTTGTTTCTATCGACTGATCTTATCCTTTCTAGTTGTTTCTGTCATAATGTTGGGCAAAAGCCTCCACAACTCCCAATCTAGTGAAACCTGAGCTCAGTCTTTACAGAACTGATCTATTTCGTCTTACCTTCTCCTTCTTGCTCTCTCTTCTTCTCTTGTAACTTGGTTTCTACTATGTGGAAATTTTCACGACAGTTTAATTTTCAACTTTCTGAAATCAAAAAGTTCTAGTTCTAATTATATAATTTCTGACCATTATGTCGAATTGTAAGTAAAAGTATAATTGACAAAGATATATCTATAATTTCAAAAGAATTATTCTGTATTGTCTTGACTAGGTACGTGACTACTATACTTTTCTGGAGAAAGGTATAAGGAGGGGGTTTTATGGCTTAGGGAGGAGTCTATATATAAAGACTCCCCCTAGTACTATCTTAATGAAACATTTCTGAAACCGTAATACATCTAAGCTTGCGCAGCCTAATTTTAGGTTCACTGAATTTACTCAATTAATCCAAATTGTATCCTTGTTTCTTATTACAAGGTCGTTTTGTATTGAACCACTTATCGTCATCGTCATCATCGCTGATCTGACGATGGAGTCAGGATGTGACCACAGAATCGCTGTACTTGACTTAACCCCGTCGAATTTAGTTTTTTTTGTTTCGTCTCAATAAGCAGACTTTTCTGGGTGAAAAATAACAATCCTGGTCCTAAAATATCAATGACAAAAATTGTAAAAAAGTCAACAACACTAAAGTCTAATTAAGAACCAATTACACTTTGGAAGTAGAAATATAAACACATCGCGTTACACATGAATACATCACACAACTAACAACAGAACTAACTTAAGTAAACTTAATGAATAATCAATAATATAGAGCCCTGAAGGTACAGAGCAAGCTAAAAGAAGATGGTTCATTTTAATTACCAAAACGAGGAGAACTGATTTTAAAAATAAAAAACGCCACAAGAAATAAATGTTTTTACTAGCTTTGGCTCACGATTTCATTTATTTCTATTTCCTTGAGAACTGTCCAATTTTTGGGTTAAAAAGTATCCTATGTCTTTCTCCGGAACTTGTTAAGTCGTTCGATTGCGGTGTTAGCGTCATACATGACACTTTTGTTGTTATAATACTAATATCATAAAAGCGAAAGTGTGTTTTTTGTCTGTTAGTCAAATATAAGTAATGGATATGGATAACGAATAAAGAAAATTGACTGTTATATTATGACATTCAATATCTTATAAACTTCTAAACAATGTAGTTTAGTAATAACCGATGTATAATCTAAGTTAGTTTAAAATGTAATCAATAATAAATTGTAATTCAAGAGTAGGTATATGAAAGTGAAATATCTTTGCGACATTTTATCTCTGCCACTACGTATGTGAATGTAAAATTTTGCATCCCTCCCGACCCCAGCGGTATAATGTGCTGACTCAGATGTAGCACAGTGATCGCACAAACGGACAACAAATAAAAACTTAAAAGAGTTGTGCCGCTGGAATTGTTTGTAGTTTCAATATACTTACGTCTCAGTCTCAGTCACGGGTAAAACCCGAGCTTTATGAACTGCACATAACAAATCTCTGTTTCCTTATTTTTCTTTTTAGTTACTTTTCTGCGCTTCTTATAATTGGTTTTACTAAAACTCTGAAACCATTTAACTATCAAATGTAAATGCTAATTATAAACTATTAAAAGTTTGTGAGAAACATGTCATCAAAGGTTTTATTGCACTTGACGAAAGCGTGTGGAGCTAACCTTGTGTGCTTCTGTTTAGTCAACAAGATTAAAAACTCTTTACCGGAACAATTCGACGACACGTTGGCCTAGTTGGGAGTGACCCTGCCTCTGAAGCTAGTGGTCCTGAGTTCGAATCCCGGTAAGGGCAGATATTTGTGTGATGAACGCGAATATTTGTTCCTGTGTCTTGAATGTTTTCTATTTATTTAAGTATGTATTTCTCTATATAAGTATGTTTATTGTTGTCTAGTTACCATAGTACAAGCTTGGAGCTTAGTTTGGGACTAGATCAATTTGTGTGAGATTGTCCCGTGATATTAACTTATTTAAAAAAAAAAAATGCCTCGCGAGCGATATCCATGGACTCGTTTCTCTAAAAGTCTATGGTGATTGTTTGAAACTTGACATTGGCGAATTACATTTAATTAAACCAAGGAGATAAAGTCATCAATAAAGAAGAAAGGTTTGTTGGACTTAAATAACCAAGCCTACTGATTATTTGGTAAATACAATCAAGCCGTTTCCGATTTTAAACAATATTCCATCAACCATCTAATTTTATTGCGAGTGAAAAGTACGTATAGGTATTTCCTGGTACGTATGTATAGATTGATGTAAGGTAGAACGTCCGAGTGCTCAGCATGTTAAGAGAAAATACTTATTTACGTCGTGATATTACGTTCATTTATACATAAACCCAAAATATTTTCATGTGTTTTAGGAGATGTGACCTTTACTTTTGTTAAATGGAATTTGTGTTATACGGTGTATATATCGAAATTTTTCAAAATGACAATAAATGCTAGTCAATCGGATTGTATGAGTAAATGTCAGGTGCTTTAAATTGGAAATAAGTTCCGTATTTTAAAATTGGCGTGTGAAATATCAAACGTCAGCACATTTCTCTTCGCTAAAATGAAGTGGTGATAAAAGTAATGTAGATCTTATTTTATTAATCGCAATTCAAAGTATGGCGACAAGTACTAGTACAGCATCTTTTTTTTATGTTAAGGAGAAGGCACACGAGTACTCAGGCCACCTGATGGTAAGTGGAATCTGAGACCCATAGACATTTGAATTCTCAAGACTATAATCCTAAGACCTCAAATGCGTCGCCAACCCTGAGGACTAAGATGGAATGCTAGTAATTTCGGTAATTTCTACCTTACCACGTTTGATTTTACTTACCAACACTGGTATTCATGATGTTTTATGTGACCGTTTGTCATTTGTGCCGTCAATGTGTCGCCTAGAATGACTAGTTATTACGCCTCTGAAACATATCATAGCAATACTTCCTATCAAGTTTAATGAACTTCAATGTTCCATTAGAAAATTGATCTATTATTTTAGGTTGTTACACCTCTAAAATTTGATTGTGTGTTTTAACGACTTTGTTAAGTTTTTTCGTAAGAAAGGACGATATTATTAAACAGCGAATTTAAATTGACCCATCAGAGTCAAACAAACAACATTTAAGGGCGTGCAATTTCAATTAGGTAGCCTAACCGTCGCTTGCAAAAGCTCGTTTGCTCAATCGACCGATCGATAAGAAGCCGTTTTAAATAAAACACCATCTCAAATCACTTAAAAGTTATCCTTATTTATAAATTTCCAGCAAACACTTTTCTAAATACGTGACCCATTTCGTGCTTTAAAAAGTCCATTAGAAAATGTGTTAATAGCTTTTGTTTTCAGTCATAAATATGCATGAAAGTGTGTCAATAACGGATTAAAAACTCTTAAATCTCGTTGAATTATGATGAAAAATTGACCCATTTATAAATCCTAAAGCATTGGAAGCAGCAATGTTCGCATTTTTATGATCCAGTGTAGGGGTAAGACAACTGGTGAAATTTCTAGAATAGATCCAAGGCGTTCCATCTAATCGCCGTACGCGAAACGTTTTAGAGTCAATTAACTAATTTCTTTGTCAAACTTTTATATGAAAAATCTTTAGGTAATTGATCGTTATGAATTGATTCACGTTTGTCATTGGATTTACAGGCTTAAGGATACAAGTGTCTGTGAGTTTAAAATCCCACTAACCACTAGTTGACCTTTCCATGCTATAAAAAACTTTTTTTTTACGTTAAGGAGAAGGCACACGAGCACTCAGGCCACCTGATGGTAAGTGGAATCTGAGACCCATAGACATTTGGATTGTCAAGACTATAATCCTAAGACCTCAAATGCGTTGCTAACCCTGAGGACTAAAATGGAATGTCTCTATGCTAGTAATTTTACCGGTTGTCTTATCCTCACAACAATGCGAACACTGTTGCTTGGCGGGTGGTTAATGGATAAGATGGTGGTAGCGATCCGGACAGACCCTGCACAGGGTCTTAGCACCACTAAATTTTTTCCATATTAGCTAAACCTTCTTACTCATCACTCGTAATTCCTACAATGTCCCAAACAGCGTTATCCCTTTTATACGCAAGGAGACAGTCTTTTACTGTTATTTGTATTGTTATTTTATCATAAACATGGCCATTTGTAGACAATAGAAAACGTGTAGGAAATGGGCCATTGTTCTGCAATCGTGATTCAGTATTGGTCCTAAGTAACTATTGCAACATGTGTACGGCTGGTAATGATAGTTGAACCTGGTGATAGTCTTTGATGATATGACATCAAGATGATTGTTCTGTCAATTAGACATTAACATGGATTTCATTAGAGATATTTAAATGTTTATGTACAATATTTTGTAAGGAGTACAAGTTAAACTGTGTCTTACTTTTAACGCAGGGCTGAGATTCTACACGGTAAAATCGATATTGCCTTTGAGGAGTTTCCGTATTGTCATCGTTTTGATCTCTTATTTACTTGACTATATTAAATCACGTCATACGCAATATCGTTTTAATCTAGTAGAATAGAGGCACAGTTTGGATAAACTCCTTTCTCTTTATTGTAGCTAATGAATAAGTAAAGTTGACTTGATAAAATTATTTGATATAATTATTTCATATTTTACTTTTATATTTTTTATGTAAGTTGAGAGACAAACGAGCACACAGACCACCTGATGGTATGTGGGATCTGAAACTCAGACATTTCCATTCCTAGTCTCAAGACAGACAGAATGCATATGCACTGCCTACCTTAAGGACTGAGGTGGAATGACTCTATGCTATTAAGTTCGTCCAATGTAACTTATCAAGGGTTATACTGCCGTTGTAATTCAAGTAGAAACATCTTAGTTTCAAAGGTTTGCAAAACAAAAATTGAAAAAAAATTGAAGTTTGACGAAACATAAAAAAGTTAAAGATCACTGATAATTTATTCACCTTTACTACATATAAATAATTCCTATTTACTTTAATCCTGACGCATTCACATTTCAGATCTTACTTTATTCAAGATAACACCCACGTCTACATTTTCAACCACGTCTTTAAGCATTTTATGTGCTCTAGTATTAAATTTTTCCTCAGAATTTGTTTTAAATGACTCGTTGGGGCCTATTATGACCTTGTGAATCGATGTGGACAATCGCGGATAAAACATCCGTCACTTTCTGACCAGTATGTGAGTGCGAGAGTGACAGATGCTTTATTCGCCGCGTTGAAGACGACCATAATACGGGCCCCTGTTATTTAAATGGTGGAATAACGTTTATCAAGATCAAACAGTTTTGTTCGACTATCAACAACTGAACGTGCCATATCTGTCAATCCGGCGGAGATGAGAATTCCGGATGGATATCGAAATTCAAATAGTTATCGAGTTGCCGGGGTATTTTTTAGATAAACTAAAAAATGAGATAGCCGGCCCGATAGTGATGTGATGTGATAGAATCAACAGTGAATGTAAAATCTTATACATGATTAATAACAAACAACGAGCTTTGAAAATCCTTCTGCAATGTCAGTCGTATTGTAAGTTTCTTTTTTGTTTCTCCATGTCCATTCGTCCGTCCGTCTGCAGTCTGGCTCAGAGAAATAAATAAATAAATATCACAGAACAATGTCACACAAATTTACCTAGTCCCAAACTAATCTCTAGGTTTGTACTACGGGTATTAGACAACGATAAACTTAGTTAAATATATAATTAAATACAAAGAAATCATCACCAAGACTCCAATCGATCCATTAATGAAATATTAAGCTTTAAACGCTAATTTTAATTAGAGTCAAGTGTCCCGTCCCGTCCCCGTCCCGTCCCCCCGGCAGCCAAAAATACATATGCTAAAAATCCATCATTAATTCTTGAGATACAGGCGATTAAAGTGTTCATACCTAGTAAAATCATCTAAGACTGCACCAATTAACTTAAAATAGAAAATTAGTTATTACTTATTGATTTTTATGTTTGTAGTACTTAACGGCTTCGGAACCCTACACTGTGCATGGTCCGACATGACCTTGCCCGGTTTTTGTTTTTAACATATGGCTTTACTCCTGTTAAGGTGTATTTTGTCATGTTATTTGGACGCTGTTTCGCAATAATGTGTCAACCCACAAGTATTTAGCAAAAAAACGTCAACCTACAATGATCGCACCGAGGGTTGACACTTTATTGCTAAATACTTGTAGGTTGACACATTATTGCGAAACAGCGTCCATTTATAGACCGACACTTCCACGAACTTACTATAGAAATAAGTCCATGTATATCACACGTGAGGACGATTATTTGGTAAAAGAGTATTTTCTCTTGTGAACTAAACAGAAGCACATAGGGTTAGCCACACGCTACTGTCTTGTCCCGTATGTTAAATACCCGTGTTAGGTACTTTTAAAACCGCCATTTTGGTTGTTAAATGAAAGTAACCGAATGACACTAACGACGCTATGACTTATCTAATGAAACCTTCTTTGTCAAAACTTTGCCATCCTTTTAGCTTATCTTCTTTTTCTCTCTTCCTCTATTTTTATGGAATAGAAGGCAAACGAGCAGACGGATCGCCTAAACAAATACCATCACCCATAGACACCTGAATCATCAGAGGAGTTGCAGTTGCGTTGCCGGCTTTTCAAATTTGGATTATTCTTTTGAAATGTTTAAAGCATACCGAACTAAAAGCCCATTTTCTAATTTTCTTCGTTCTATAATAAGATCAGAATACACTTCGTCATTTACTTTATTACTTAGGTACTTAAGGTAATTTCCCGATTATGATAAAGATTCTAACCACTTTTTTCTGTTACAGGTATACACATCACAGACGTAAAAAATAGACTTGTTCATCACACCAGTTTGTTGCTACCGGTGTAAGATTATTAGGTAAGTTCGACGCCTATCGGAGAAACTAAAGAATTCCCTAACGAGACTCATAAGTTTGAACTCGAATGCCATTAAAATAGTTAATGCTCCGATCAATTCTTGTTCGACATTCGATCTTACGGAGCCAAGGGAGAGGAAGGAGCGACTTATTCGTTATTTCAATAATTCCCATTTTTTAACATCTTGTTACCATGATTTGACTAAAAAGTTTTAAAGAGAATATTTAAAAAACAATGCTTAAAGCATTAAATACGGTTGTAAAAATATAATTAATTTTAATTAATTTTAAGATACTTTTCTTTTTAATTAAAAAGAAGATTTAGGGGGCACGGTTTCTTTAGGAGAACGTATCGAAACTTTTTTTTTTTTTAATTTCATTTAGTTTTGCACCGACATTTATTAGAAGTTTCGACACGTTTTCCTGCTTAACTACAAATGATATATATTTTCAAATTTTATTAATCGTTTTATGTAATGCTAGGTTAAATTCTATCATTGTCATAAGCAATAGGTATTCAAAAAAATATGTCTGACTGTTGAGTTTCTTGTGTAGTTTTGACGTGCTGGTAAAATTTTGACATGTAAAAGTGCCCGTGCGGCCTACTTACTGAACATACAATATATATTTTTTATTCAAAAACACATAATTATTTATAACTAGGTATGTAAGTTATAAGACCCAGTAAAATACATAAAAAACAATTTCCTCGGTTTAATATTTAAAACTTGCTGTGCATTATGTTTAATAAACGCTCGTATCTTTCACTTAGGCGCCCTGCGGCCTACGTACAGACGGACAAACAAAAGGAATGTAAACGTTCGTCGACACTGGACACTTCTCTAATGCCTCACGCGATGCGTTTGATACTTCATGCTGCTTACAATATCAACTCTCGGTGATTTAGGAAATGTACTAGGTTTAGTACATTGTACGATAGTATTTTTGGACAAAATTTATTATTTGCCAAAATTGACAGACAATTTGTTAAAGAAAATAATGCACAGCCTTATTAAAAAGACTAATGGTTTTTGAGTATTTATTGCTCCTATTATTTATGACCTAGTGCAATAAAGATTTTGTCACATCAAAAATGCCCAACGAAAAAAACATTTTCTTCATTCGTTAAAATTATAACAAAGTATGATTTTTATTCTGATTCAGAACACCTTTTCAAAAGAATCCTATATTCAATTGATTAAAAAATAAAGCTCAATTATTTGGTATAAAAAGTAAACATTGAAATAAATTTCCTCATATCGTTGAGTAACAGAATCAGAATTAAATTCTTCTAAATTCGATTATTTATTAACAGCAACATATTCATTTCTATTATTCGATTCGATCGCTCGCCCCGACCCACGTAAATGCATGTTCGGCTTTATCTCAATACATTTTGTTACAGATCTCTCTCCGGTACCATTCTACTTGTACAACTTCATAGTTCATTCGTTTTCATTAAAAAAAACCTCCAATCACAACTCTATAACCCAAAATGGACCCTATACCATATCTTTTAGAGAGAGGATTTTATTTCCCAATCGCATAATAGAATTGGTTTTGGTAATAAAACAAAATTAAAAACGTCATTGATAAATAATATAACTGCTTCTAAGCGTTTTGTAATAAGGTTGATGGATTGTTTTTCTAAACGCAAATTCAAATCGGTTTACATGGTAGAGGTATTGTTTGTGGTAATATTGTCATCAGTCATAGTTGACAGCTTTTAATGGATAATGTAGTCGAGTATGGTGTGCGACGACACTACAGGTCTGTTGTCAAACAATACCGTTGTTTTTTGGACATAATTTAAGGTAAAGGATATAATATGGCATTTAAATGTTTATGCTAAACTTAAAAATGTTAGTCTAATTTCCTAGTTTGTTTCTGGGACTCTATGTAAAGGAAGTTTAATGTTTTAATTTTCTTTGTAACATTCTAACATCGTATCGTTTATGACGTCTGTTATTATCTTTTTTAAGATTTGGCGTACCGTTTAGGATAATATTGAACTCTAAAAGAGCCATTTTCGCTAGAGTTACGTGTCGCCACCACCTACAGCCAATACTACAAGTAGATATCTGAAAAATACGTTAAATGAAAGCCCAGATAACGAATTGAAAGTAAAAACTATCACGACCAAATATTCTTGATTAGTTCTTGAGATACAGGCGACTAAAGTATTTAGTCAATCTCGTGTGGTTGCGAGGTTAGAATACTCGTAGTGCCACTTCATGTCTTTCCATGGATGTTGTAAGAGGCGACTAAGGGAATAAGGGCTTGTAGTACTTTTAGGCGATGGGCTTGCAACCTGTCACTAATACATTACTAAATATTTTAGCTTGATTGTGCAAAATGTTTTTACAGAAATATCAACAAGATTTTATAGAGTTGTTTGTAATTCTGTAGCTCTTGCCTACCCCACTCTGGGAATGAAGGCGTGATGTTATGTGTATGTATGTAAGTATTTATACCTACTAAAAATAATCACCAAATAAATTCTTTACGAAGTTAGTTCATACTTGAAGTTGTTCAAGATTTATTTATTTGTAGTAACGGCGTCGAAACCCTACGCAGCATGATTCATGCCGGGGATTTTTTATCTAGTTCATTTATAGAAAATACTGGAATAATCATGTTTAAAATGGCTAAAACTTTCCATTCGTTGTTTACGATGTAATAATCTCATAAATATATTAAATACGAACGAAATGAATAACCAATAAACAGTTAAGGTTTAAGCCACTTCTTTCCTTGAACATGTTTTATTTTTTAATAAACGTCACAATTTTTATTGCCTTGTTACGACCAGGAAATAATCTTAATAATTCACAACACAATGACTTTTCTGCCCGTGTCATTGCGGCCAGACAAGTAATTAGG
Source organism: Acleris holmiana (assembly GCA_949316455.1). Lineage (NCBI taxonomy): Eukaryota > Metazoa > Arthropoda > Insecta > Lepidoptera > Tortricidae > Acleris > Acleris holmiana. The sequence continues at coordinate 20,828,051 of OX438768.1, read as the reverse complement.
ATGTGTCATACACGCCATACATTTGCATTGAATGGAAATAATTCCAATTTCATTCTCGGTACGTTTATTCTTAGTACGCACTCGTCTGTAATAATAAACAGACAAAATAAACAACCGATTTGTGTTGACTCTTTTGGACTCGTATATAAGGTTGAATTTGGATTTAAAATTAAAAATGAATTATAAGGTAAAACAAAATTGGAATTCGTTACAACTTAAAATAATAATGGTTTGTACTTTTGTTTATTATCGCCGCTGTAGTTACGTCACAGTAACGTGTTAATAATCCTTTGTTTAACAAGGGGGTAAATCAAACTATTTCAGGGTTGCTTTTGCACAAAAAATCTAAATAAAAAGTTCATTAAAATAATATTTAAAATTTACCAGGTTTCGAGACTTGAAACCTAATAATTACTTTTTTTAATTTTCTTGTACACAAGGGAAATGAAACTTAATAATGCGAAACAGATTTTGTTTTTTAATTGAGATTATTGTTTATACATCGATACAAAGAAGGAATGCTTACGATTTTTTTTAAAACAATTAAAGTCAGCAAAGTTAAAAAAGGCTAAAAATCAACGTCAACGTCAAATGACATTTTTGCCGTTTGCTATCAACATACTACTTCTACAATAATCCTTTAAACTAAGTAACACACTTGAATACATCAAAATATTTCAATGGTTTCCCAGAAGTGTAATAATATATTTTTCATTGTTTTTAAACACTTAAATTACCTCTTTAAATGCTTAAATATTAATACATACACAATTATTTCAAGACTTAGTTTAATGCTTCCCATTCAAATCCTAGTTACTCAAATTGTCATCAAGATTTACCCGCTACGGCGTCAAGGGCAGTTTTAATGAGTACAAATTTCGTTACGCTGTAATTCGATTCGTATATTTTAATTAGCGGTTTCCTTAGAAACCGGATTAGTTATCAATATTTATTATTTACCATGCGTAATATTATATTGCTAAAGTTCATGCTAATGAAGATGCTGGGTACGCGCAGTAAATTTGGTACAGTAGTTTCAGTTTGATAAGACCTTTAAATTGTTGGCAAAGTTATTTAATCAAGTCTTTAACTCGTAATACATGGAAATTAAGTGAAATTTTTGGCTGATATTAGAAACGTGACCTTCCTTTTACATTAAAAACACTTCCTTTATACCAACTGATATCCTTTACCAGGGGGGTGATTTTCTCAACACAGCGCTGCGTCGATCTGAAAGGTGAAGTTCTATCCGGCAATTTTAAGAAGTCCCGCCGGAGCGTACAAAACGGTTCTCTTATCTATCGCAGAAAATTGTATGGCCGATTATCACTTCCCAACTCACGTTTCGCGTAAATTTATTTCGCCGAACGTTCATTTCCCAACTTATCAAATGTATTTGTTTTATTTGCCAACTTAACAGTTACCAACTCAACATGTGGTCTGTTTTTTATAATGTTATTTTTCATTATGCCTACTTTCATGTTGTAATGTTTTAGTTGGCATAATATTCATTTGGTTGTTTATTGTTTACCAAATTTTTTATTGAGTAGGTACTCTCTGCCTTATTTTAAGCCCCAAAAACGGAGAATATTAGCATAGTTTTTTCAAGGGATGTCAAAAAAAATAACCTCGAAGGCAAAGGCGGGAGCTCACTGCGCTTCGCTCCCGCCATAGCCTTCTAACCTAACCTTGCTGAGTCGGTTTTGCCCAGGAAGGTCTTGCTCGCTCGCTTCGCTCGCTCGCTCGCTCATGCACACATATAATAATTTCCAACCAAAGAATTTATTATTTTTTTTCTTACTTATTTCTATCTTGCCAAATGTATGAAAAGGGAAATGTTGCATCAACTAAACGTTATTCGTCCAAGAGTTGTTAAGCCAAGTGAAAGATTTGACAAATGATGAGTCTGCTAAAAGTGTAAAGGCGTTATAATAATACGCTTTATAATAATTCTGCGAATTGAAAAGTTGTCATATAAAATTTTGGTAATCGTTAGTTGTCAAAATGAATTGTCGGCGAAACGTTGGTTGGCAAATGAAATTCGGCCAAAAAAAGTTCTGCGAAAAGGCAGTACACCGTACAAAACACATTTTAGCGCGTGTCTTCTCAATTAGACAGCAGGCAGGTGAGTCGAGTTCAGTGTCGTATAAAGCTGCCTAATTAAGAAGGCACGCGCTAAAATGTGATTTGTACGCTTCGACGGGACTTGTTAAACTTGCCGGATAAAACTTCACCTTTGACATCGACGCAGCGCTGTGTTGAGAGTCCCCCCCATGTGTTTGATTTCTTGAAACATTTAGAAAGTAACCTGCATGCTTCATCTCATTCAGTTCTTTAAATTCTGTAATACACAATTCATCCTGTCCCTCCACTATTATTTCAGGATCAAACTTAATATTATTTCTACCACTCAGAAGAAGGGACCATAGAGCATAATTACTGCCTTATTCTGTTCTACCTAGGTGCTTTGTATCTGCCTCACAGAATCAAAAGGTGGTAAAAGTGTACCCAATCTAACTACACAATCTCCTTTCAAGATTTAAAAAGGATATTTTTATCTGTGGTATTCGTACTTCCGTCAGCAACACTGTGGTTGGTCTTATCCGGGATTACACAGCCCAGACTTGCAGGTTTCATGCGACGCTAGTGATTTCAGACTAGGATGCAGATTTGTGCAAGTTATTGCCTAAGTCTTAGATGTGTTTATGAATGAATTGTATAATTTTTTATACAGTATTTGTAAGCCTTAGATTGAATACGTAGTAAATTTAACATTTATAAAAGAAACAATACAAAAAGTATGCATGCAATTCCATTAAAACAGCCCGCGGTCACCATGTAACAATAGGTTTAGTGGTGGTAGGACCCTGTGCAGGGTCCGTCCGGATTGCTACCACCATCTTATCCATTAACCACCCGCCAAGCAGCGGTGTTCGCATTGTTGTGTTCCGGCGTGGGGATAAGACAACCGGTGAAATTACTAGCATGGAGGCATTCCATCTTAGTCCTCAGGGTTGGCAACGCATTTGTGGTCTTAGGATTGTAGTCTTGAGAATTCAAATGTCTATGGGTCTCAGATTCCACTTACCATCAGGTGGGCTGAGTGCTCGCGTGCCTTCTCCTTAACATAAAAAAAAAAAAAAAAAAAAAAATACTAAATTAAGTATATTACCCGAAGCCTTACTGTGAAGGAAAAATCTCTTGAAACATGCACATTCAAATAGCTGAGTGTGTAAGATGAAAAAGAGATCCCAAAAGGTCAAAGTAGATCCGAAAGGGCCTATCTGTAAAATAAAATAAAATGCTGGTATATTTACTAAGTTGTAATTTAAAATACATAATAACCGCACCGTAAAAACCACAGCACCCTGTTTATTTTTATTTAATATTTAATTACTGTCTTTTTTTTATATAGCATTGAGTAGGCAAACGAGCACACAGGCCACCTGATGGTAAGTGGAAACTGTGACCCATAGACATTCGCATTCACAAGACTGCAATCCTAGGACTGCAAATGCGTTGCCAACCCTGAGGACTAAGATGGAATGCCTCTATGCTAGTTATTTCACCAGCTGTCTTATCCCCAAACCGGAACACATCAATGCGAACACTGCTATTTCGCGGTAGGTTATGGATAAGATGGTGGTAGCGATCCGGACGGACCCTGCACAGGGTCCTACCACCAAAACAATTTTAGGCGGGTCGTATCAATACGATGCAACGTATATGATGGTGCGTATATTAAACTTGGACTCGGGGTGCTTTCTTAAGCTTCCCCTTGTAACCCCTATTAATTGGTTCAGCAGGAGATTGTTAGGGGAAACTGTTCATCCATATTGGTTCTAAGGTATAGGAAAAAGCGATTTATTAGCATTGAAGGAACTACTTTCCATGCAGAGTATTAACTCGTGACACGTATTTTTTTAATCTCTGACTTTAAAGTAAGAGAAAGTTTGGTTACATTTTTTACTAATTTTGATATTGGAGTTGAAGAATTTTTTTTAGACAAGCATTGCTGGAATACACTGTAATAACGATATCGTCTTTGACGTGTTTCCGTATTGTCAACGTTTTGATAACCCTTATGTCAATGTAATGTTGAAAAATTGTTCTTGTAGTGCTTTAATTATTTCTATTACATAATTAAGTAGTTTGGTTTCGTCTCTTACTTTTCAAAATAAATATACATAATGTATTTATAGCAATATCAACAGCAGTTACTTCAATTACTTACACAATGTCAAATAATACCCTATGTTATACTAACTTCGGCTGCGTATCCAATCCACCAGAACTGTGCAAGGCAGCTAAGTACTAAAAGAAAATAAAATCTACCAAAATTATAGCTTTATTTCCCCGCGAAGCTCCCGTATTTGGTGGATTTGTCTTCGCTTAACACAGTTTCCTTTTATAGTTCGTGCGAATGCAGCGAAAAGCTTCTCACTCAACCCACAACTTTTCCATCTACTTACATATACGAGTATAACCTACTAAATGTCTCACTCCAATATCTTGACGCTCGAATGACCGGGTCGATTTATATTAAACTTTCTAAGAAACTGCCTTAAGTTTAATAAGGGTATGCCCATGTCGTTAATAATGTTAGCTAGATGCCAATAAAGATTTTGCATACAGAATTCAAGTGTGATATTGATCTTGAGGTAGAAAGGGATGGTAAAGAGCTTTGCTTAGTTTAAGATGGAATCGAAACGGTAAGAAATATCTTTTGTCTTCTATTTGACAATATTAAATTGGTAGAACATGATCTTATGAGGTCATGAAACAAACGACAATGTTCTCTCTTAATTCCAATGACGTGTGACCAGTTCAGACAGATAGAACGCATTTTGCAACGTGCTAGCTGGGTCATACACAGACTTAGGTTTCCGTCTTTCGTGTGGACACACCGAAAGTTAACGTTTTTAGGGCCTAATTTTCTGGCTAAGCCCATTCCCGCAAAAACGCCGTCAGGACTGCTTTAGACCTATCATATAAAAACATAACTTATAATAATATGCACACAAGCTATTCAACTATTGACCACAGGAGAGACAACTTTTGTTTTTAAGAGTGTGTATGACCCAGCTTTACTTATCTATACTAATAAAAATTAAGAGTGCTTATTTTGAGAGTTTCTATATCAGACAGGTAATCATTAGAACGCCAGAGTACTAAAACAACCGGGCAAGAGCATGTCGGACCATACTCAGTATAGGGTTCCAAAGCCGTTAAGTACCTATTACAAATATAAAAATCAACAAGTAACAACTAATTTTCTATATAAAGTCATTTGGTGCCGTCTAACACTTTAATCACCTGTATTTCAAGAAAAAATGATGTTTACTTAGTTGTGATAGTTTTTCTTTTAAATTCGTTACGTGATTAAAAAAATAATCCAAGATTTCATTTTACCACTGTTGGCGTGACTTATAGGTATGTATATTCATGCCAAATTACAGCTTTCTAGTAAAAAGAGTCTCTGAGCTAAGCTGCGGATGGACGGACGGACGAATGGACATGGCGAAACTATAAGGGTTCCTAGTTTGACTACGGAACCCTAAAAAATTTACCTAACTGTATTTGCAATCGTTAACTTTAACGGAATGCATCCGGTTCTGACGGATGGATTGTTCAAATCACTAAGTTGCAATGTAGCCGTCTTGCACATTCATTTGTATTCAGTATTTATTGTAATGCACAATACGGCATAATCATGTTTTGATGATACGAGTACAATGTGTTTTTTAAACAATTCTAAAAACTCAAAGCTATTTACAATAAACACAACTGACCAATCTTTCACGATAAAATAAATTATATTTTCTATACAGTAAGCTACATTATCGCGCTAAGAAATAAAGGACATACTTCTTTATAATCCTCCAACACATTCAGTACCATAAGCTATATTTGGAGTCAATTTTTAACAGAATTAAATTAAGCGGACACTTGAGTCAAATGTTAACAATTCCGTTAGCGTCCATCGATACAAAGATAATCGATAGGGTATCAAGCACGCGAGTTTTTACCGATTATTCGATTACGGCGCAGGAACAATGGGCTACGATTGTTGAACGATCTTTTGATATTCTTTAGTCGATTTGGAGTTAGGAATGCTAGAAGAGGTACGAACTTATGAGGTTATTTTTAACCAACTTCGAAAAAGGAGAGGTTCTCAATTTGACTGTATGTTATTCTTTGTATGTTTGTTTCATGATTATTCCGTTAATTGTAAATCGATTTTGAAAAAAAAATATTTTATATAGGATGTCCTGAGGTCTCATTCTCACTAAATCGGCTTCTGATCCGTGAAGAATTGAGAGAACTCCCCAAATATTATAGGCATACATATAGCGATTTTAGTATTTCTCAATAACAAGTTCAGCATTTGTATTCAGAAAGTATCGTTTGTTGAAGTAGAACTGATGATAAAGACCACAGATGGCCACAGGAACTCCATAATGGTACCTCTTTCAAGGGTGGCGATAAGATTTATCTCAATCAAGATAGTTAAGCGAATGACGAAGCATAAGTCAGCAGGATATACTTAAATAAGTTTTAAATCATTGAAGATCGTAATTTGGGAAGTTGGTTCAGCTTAGCACATAGGAATCATGAGTCGCGGAATGAGACACATGCCATTTGTATATCGAACATTGAATATTCCATCTTAGCCCTCAGGGTTGGCAATGTCAATGTCTATGGGCAACAGATCCCACATAGTAATTTCACCGGTTGTCTTATATTTAACACAACAATGTGAACACCGCTACTTGGTAGTAAGTTAGCTCGGGATTAGGAAAATTTAAGTAAGATAATATTGTCCGTTGATAATGATTTATCGAAGTGATGAACATACGAATAAGGACCAAATAGTTGGACCTTAGTTAAGCGTAGTTAACCATACAAACAACAAAAGGGAAAAAAGTTCCGTTGTGGCACGAAAATTATCCCTACAAATGTATGGCTAATATTATTTTTTATTTCATAGAAAATTTAATAGAGTGAGTTAGCGTGGCCAACTTTTTTGGTCCTTACCTATACAATATCGTTTCCAGATAGCTTTAGTTCTGTGTTCCGCATCAGTATGCGGATAAGCCCGTCCGCCGGCATTGAGCTTTCTTTATTTACACATTCATTTAATACCAACCATATTTTAATATTTTCATTCACTTTGTTTTACTGTGAGGCAAATTTGTTAAACGCAGAATTAAGTAAACGGGTATAATAGGGTTTATCTATACTAATGTTTATTGGAAATATTTGTATGCATATGTGTATGTATGTAACGAATAAACTCAAATACTACTAGGCCGATTGCAAAAATTCTTTCACCGTTTGAATGCTACCTTATTCCAGAATAAAAAGAAGCCAAAGCCAGCGGGCCTGGGTTCAAATCCCGGTAAGGGCAGATATTTGTGTGATGAGCGCGTATATTTATCCCTAAGTCTTGGATGTGTTCTTCATATATATTTAAGAATATATTTATCTATTTAAGTATATTTATCGTGGTCTAGTACCCATAGTACAAGCCTAGAGCTTAGTTTGGGACTAGGTTAATTTGTGTGACATTGTCCCGTGATATTATTATTATTATTTACGAGTACATACAAGGCTTTGTTGACGTGAATTTTAACTTATTGGGTCCAATTTTTTCTTAAAAAAATTCAACAAATGAATCCAAGTTCAACAAAGTCCAATACATTGCCATCCCTATTACAAAATCCAATCGGATACATTGGAAAGCAATTTGATTAGAGCCATGCAGTTTCGAATAAAATTGTTTAGATTAGTCTGTTGTTGCACAAACGTCCGTATTGCATTCTGCCCTGCTAAGCCAAATAGCAGTATGTCAAATAAGTCTCCTGTAGCAATCAAGACCTTATTACTAACAAGAGAAGATTGAATCTACTTTGGCAATTGAATCTGACATACTGTGTTTTAGCTTAGGAGGGCAGCATTGCTGTCAGTCCGAAGGTTGGGGCCAATGTTGGACTAACACTGAGACTTCTATATACCTAAGAAGGAAATTATTTACTACTATTTATTTATTTATTCTTAGCACTTAAACACTTGATAATATGCCAACATGTTGGTTTTAAAATCACCTTTCATTCATCTTTTTGTAATGTGTATCAGTATTTATGTATGCGTTTCAATATATTTCACTTATGTCTATATTATACCGGGTGTTGCCTGTAATAGAAGCAATAAATTTAGGGATCGTTTCGACAACACAAACGTAACAACATTTACTCTACAACTTTTGAAAATAACTTGTTGTTTACTAAATATGAATGAATTTAGATTTTCCAAGCCAGCAATGTATCGCGATATATTTTGTAAAAGTTGTAGAACAAATGTTGCTACGTTTATACAGTAGAAACGATCCCTCAATTTATTCCTCCTATTACAGGCCACACCCAGTATAAGTAGTTTACACGTATGTTAGTATGTTCAGACGTACATAGCATTATAAAGATAGTATGTTTGTACAGCGCTCCGTGAGTCACCGAGACTGTACTTTCTGAAAATGCTGACGACACTTTGGCTTAGTTCTGTTAGTAGTGACCCTGCCTTCGAAGATAGGGGTCCTGGGCTCAAAGCCCGGTAAGGGCAGATATTTGTGTGATGAGCACGAGTATTTGTTTCTAACTCATGGACGTTTTCTATGAATTTAAGTATATATTTCTCTATATAAGGAAGTTTATCGTTGTCTAGTACCCATAGTACAAGCCTAGAACTTAGTTTGGGACTAGGTCAATTTGTCTGACATTGTCCTGGGGGGTTATTATTAAAACACAAAAGACGAACTTAATGCATAATGGCATTATCTATCACTCGATCAAATAATCATACAGAAAGTAACAAAGTGATGAACAGAAAAAGAAAAACCGAAAACGAAACAAAGATTATATTTATAAAATGATAATAATTTATTAATTACTATCAAAGAGGCGTTCCATCTTAAAGCCGAGCTACACCGATGCGTGCACGTGACACGCGTGCGCGTTCCGTGTTTAACTGTGTTTTATAGCATGAATCCTCATACATTATGACAACTACACAACGCAGTGGAACGCATCCGGTGTGCTAAAGCCTCAAGTCCTCAAGGTTGGTCACGCATTGGCTTGTACTAACAATGTAGTTTAAAATGCAAAAATATATGGGTCTCGGATCCCATTTTCTAACCTGATTCAGGTGTTTTATGTGATCGTCGGCCATTAAATATTTTTTTTTTTTTTTTTTTTTTTATTTTTTTTTTTTTATTGTCATTAAATAAAATAATTTTATTAATTACACCTGTAAGTTTTCTGTACGGTTCGACACCGCACAGGTATTACTGCTAACATGGCGCTCTACATTGATTAGTCATGTAGGTTTATTATTACGAATATCAATATTCTTAACGCACTTCACAAAACAATGTCAGAGACGCTTGACCTAGTTCAAAAACTGTAACTTTTATTCAATAAACGTATTACGTTATTATAGTTAACTTTCAAACTATACTTTATGTAACAGGAGCCGTACTCAAACTCTGTATAACTCCTACATAAATTTGGTCCTTCGAACCTATAGTGTTTCGTATTAGTTTCAGAAAAAAGTAACGCTTAAGGTGATATCTTTTTTTTTGACAGTTCTGAGGTCGTAACCAAGATGAACATGTATTATATCTATCTTTATGTGTGTTGTATAAATATTGAATATCAAATAATGTATTCGAACACATTTATATTTTAAAAGCTTCCTTAACTTCACACAACACTAGAGAAGTTTGTGTATTTTTTTTATTTCTTCCTTTTTCTTTTGACAGTTAGTCTTGTTTATATTTCAAGCCAAACAAGCCTTTGAAAAAAATAGCACGTGTTTCAAACACAACACCGCAATTGAAATATTGGCCCGAACATTTGTGCATCCATATCGCACCATCAGCGTTTAAATATGCAGTGTACAGTTGCACACATAAATACGTTAACTAGTTTGAATTATTTAACGAAACATCGTTAAATTCGTTTAATCAATACCCGCGCAAAACCAGGGCAGTCGCGCTTGTCACTGACACGTGCCGACGACTGTACTAGAGATACCTTGACTGAAAACCGGGCAAGCGCATGGTGCGACTAGTTGTGTGGAGATATGACGATGTATACTGTGTGGTTTTGGGGTCATGATCCGGAATGGCCAAAAGTGAATAAGATGGTCATACTGAACAACCTTTCCGATGGAACCAACCACGAAATCGCCAAAAATAAACCAGCTGTTCCAAACATTATCACAATATTTCGTGGTTGGTCAAAGTTATTCAGTATGACCATCGTATTCACTTTTGGCCATTCCGGATCATGACCCCAAAATCACCCAGTATAACTATGAATACAAAAGCCATCTTTACAAAACCTTGCAGGAGCATGTCGGACCATGCTCAGTGTAGGGTTCCGAAGCAGTTACTATAAACACAAAAAACTTTCTCGAAAGAGAACATGAACTAATATTTTAAACAACTTAAAAAAAAGGAGGAGGTTTACAATTCAACCGGTTTTTTAGCCTTATTTATTTATTAAATCTTTATTGCACAAAATAATACACAGTATACAAAAGGCGAACTTAATGCCATAAAGCATTCTCTACCAGTTGAACTTTGGGCAAAGCAGAGATTGTAGTGGTGGTTTTTTTTTTTTTTTTTTTTTTTATGTTAAGGAGAAGGCACACGAGCACTTAGGCCACCTGATGGTAAGTGGAATCTGAGATCCATAGACATTTGAATTCTCAAGACTATAATCCCAAGACCTCAAATGCGTTGCCAACCCTGAGGACTAAGATGGAAAGCCTCTATGCTAGTAATTTCACCGGTTGTCTTATCCCCACACCGGAACACAACAATGCGAACACTGTTGCTTGGCGCAACATAAGCTGTAACTAATACACATACACTTACATATCAATAAGCTATAATAATATAAATACATATATTGCGCTAGAAAAATAATAATACATACATATATAATATAAATGTATAATGTATATGAGGATAAGCAAAAAATAACACAGATAAAGCAATCATAATATGATATTATGATTGTGCAAAATGTGGTAACAGAATTATCAATAAGTTTACAGTTGTTGGTATTCTGTATCTCTGCCTATCCCACATTGGGAATGAAGGCTTGACGTTATGTTTATATTTTACCTGATTACTCCATGACCGCTGGAACGATTTGAAAAAAATAATCTTTGTTTGATAGGTTATTGATATGGTACCAATCGTCAACATGTTAGGATCTGATGATGGGATCATGGACCAACAAGGTAGACCGATTCAAAGACTAGTCGTCCTCCAAATTTTAAACGGTTGTAAGAGACGCGCTCGAAAGTAACCGGTGGAGGCAGATCATCTGCTCCAGATGCTGACCAGGATCCTCATGAGAGAGAACTTTGCGCAAGCTTTGATTTGATTGCAAGTTATTCATTATCACCGTTGGTTGCCGGGTTAGAATAGTGCCACTCCATGTCTTCCCGTGGATGTCGTAAGAGGCGACCAAGGGAATTAGGGCTTGTAGTACTGTTAGGCGATGGGCTTGCAACCTGTCACTAATACACTAGTAAACTTCGTGGCCTTATCGTGCAAAATGTGGTTACAGAATTATAAATAAGTCTTTTTAGAGTTGTTGGTATTTCTGTAGCTCTGCCTAACCCACTTTGGGAATGAAGGCGTGATGTTATGTATGTATGTATGTTATTAATTATTATCTCTGTCATCTGAATCTATTTTCAGGACTAATTGTATCGTTTCAATTCCTAAAAGGCTTCAGAAAGGGAGGATTTTCTTATATAGTTTGATATTTTTTGTGAGTGTACTAATTGTTAATATTTTAATGTGATTTATGCACAGTATCTCTAGGATGGTTAAGATCGCTTCCTGGGAACCATGGAACATCACCGGAAATTGTTAATAATTGAAAGTTGATTCAATGTTATTAACTCAGTTATTAATTTCTTTATACCAAGAAACGGAACCGTAAATATGGCTTCAATTTTCCAATGAATTTGTTGTTCTGTATATGAACGCAGTAATTACATTAATACGAGATTTCGCTGTAATTGTTACGTATTATGCTAACCAATTTGAGTTTCAATAAAACGTTCAATTTACTGTTTTAATATTGAAACGGGAATTCGTATACGTCATAGTACTAATTATTTACTGTTAAATTCTGAATGGCAGCAGCAGTGAATTATGATAATAAAATACGAAATCTACATCCATTTTGTCTTGCACGTGTTTTTGTCTATAACGATATATTATTTAATGTGTGTATGTGTGTGTGTGTATGTGTATAATCAAATACAGAAACTTCACGGTCGTGCAATGTGTCAGGATTGACTTCGTATCTACTTATAACTATAAAAGTGCTTTCGTAATCAAAGTAACTTTAATATACATAGCTCTATCAAGAATTTAATGGTCCTTTAGGTAATCTTAACTCAGAGCATCTCCGCAAATAAACAGTCCCCCGCAATACCATCCGCGTACAATACATCAACGCCCTCTTATTATGAAAATTCGATTACAGAGATAAAAGCAGACTACATGGAAAAACAATTAAGCCGTAGTGGAACAATGACAGTGTGGCGTTAGCCTTTTGTTGGCTGTATCTTGACGGTGGTTAGTGAGTTAAGGGTAGGTTGGGGTGGCGGTGTGAAGAAACCTTGGCTTGGTCTGACGCAGCAGAAATGCAACAAATGAATTCACAAACCTTGCGAAGTAAAATATTTTTTCACTTTAGCACCTAAAAAAGGGTTTGCCGTGTAAACACAGGGAGCAAAATTCGATTTTGCTGCGAGCGTGAAAAAAAGTTACTTTTGCACTTTTGTGCGCAAAAAGGTCGTGGTGCGGTGCGCGGGCGCCTGGGGATGTCGTTTTATTTTAACCATGTTGTATTTTTACCTTAATTGTATGTGCAACACGAGACCAAAGTTATTTGCATCTCGTGTCTTTGAATCCCTCGCTGAGAATCCTTCGCTAGCTCGGGATTCAAAATCCACACTCGCAGCAAAAACCAACTCTTGTTGCACAAATATCTAGTGTACTTGTTGTCTATATTTTAACAAAATATTCAAGGATTATGATTCTCACCTTTTTTTTTTGGCATTACTCAGCGACTTTTAACTTTAGTTGACTGACACAAGGTACATTTTGCATCTAACAAATAAGAGGTGCCTTACGATGTTAAAACAGTTCAGTTATTTTGTGTAGTGGCAAGATTCCATTCGAAACATAGTATTGTTTGAAAATATAAAGCAAATCGTCCACATAACTAACAGTTTTTTTTACCAATTAAAAAAAACAAGAAACCTTTCAATAAAACATTACTTACTACTGCTAGGGAGGTCTGTTCTCTTTTTTGATACTTTACTTTCATATTATAAAAAAAAAGGAAAAAAAACTATTTTTTTATACAATTGGCTACGTTTAAAACAACGACGGCCAAAAAACCACAATATAAAAAAAAAGTTAATTCCGAGTCCAACAAAATTACATTGAAGCTAAAATTCAAGAGCGCACCAAAACGAATTATATTATTTAAATCACTTAACCATGTCCTTAACAGTTAACCGGCGCACTGTCGCCGCGCAAACAATATAAGTTTATTTATTGCCCTGATAACTGCATGGTGCACTAAGTGTATTGTTTCTAAACGTATTGCTTTAATTAAACTTAAGGGCTTATCACCCTCGCTGCGTCTTGCGGTTTCAGCTTAAAATATTGACGTCGACAGTTTAGGTAGGGCCTTGCTGTCTAGGGCAATATAATTTTAGTCGTGGTACTAATTACTAATATGTAGTTGTTATTCTATGTATGTAAAATACTTTCTTGTACAAACACGAAAGTAACCAACAACAAAATATACAAACGTTGACAGAGACACAGATAGCTATCGTTGTGTTCTCTTATCGTTGTATCACGTGTGTTGTATGAGAGCCCCCTTAAATATTAATTTAATTATTTATTCTTAAAGTGAATATACAACTTAATATTCTGTGAATATTTCAAGTGCCTACCTGTTGCCGTTATTTATATCGAGCAAAAAATCGACGAAGAAAACACGTTTGTTGTATAGGAGCCCCCTTAAATATTTATTTTATTTTGTTTTGAGTATTTGTTCTTATAGCGGCAACATAAATACATAATTTGTGTAAATTTAAACTGTCTAGCGGTCACGGTTCTCGAGATACAGCATGGTGTCAAACTGATGGACGGACAGACAGTGAAGTGTTAGTAATAGGGTCTCGTTTTTACCGTTTGGGAACCGTAAAAAACAGTCAACGTATAATAGCGATTTCTTCTGGATTTAATTCGTATCTTCAATGCCCACCTTGGTTAAATTTGGTTAGTTACTTAATTTAGCCTCTCATTGGTTATGTAGGCTTATAATCGCTTACTTTCCTTCTCATTGTCTTTGTCATAATCACAAGGTGAAGAAAAGTAAATTTTTATCTTAAAGTTTTATCTCTTCTGAGGCCGTAGACAAGATGCGTTCGCTAACTAGCGATTCGATTCGTTTGGTTTTTAAACCAATCGCGTCACTGCTAGATCACGTGACTTGTTGTATGACGTCTAGGGCCTCAGCTCATTTAAACAAGGTTCTAGACACAACTTCAAACGTTGGAAGTGCTACACAATAACACAGACATTAGCTAGCATCATTACGCAACTGCTATCTTGCCGCTACGGTGCATCGCCCGCCATTTTTCCAAGTCTTAAGGTCCTTATCACTTGATTTATTCTCACTGGCTCGTCTAATGCAATTATTGCAATTTATTATGAAATTAAATAACGTCTGGGCGACACTCCCTTCTCGAATTTATACCCCGTTGTAGAAAATGTAGACTCCAAAGCGAAACAGTCTATTGGTCATTTAACACAACTTGATTCGAACTTTGGAGACGTTAGTTTTAGGTACAGTTTTCCTCTTTTGTTTGGTTTGAGGACTGTTACGTCTTTTAAGTGGGTAGTTTGCTTATTTTTCTCGAGGCTTATGTTGTCTGTGTGGAAGGAAATAAATTATATGCCCCCAACACCTTGTCGGGACGGCGGCTGATAGCGTCATTTTTATAAAAGAGTAATGCTGTTTTCTGCTGTGATTGCTCGCGTGATGTTTGCCAGACGGTTGTTAGGTCTGATTTTGTTTTACTTTTACTCGTGCTTTCAATGTTATCTTGTCTGAATTGTTTAATTTAGTATTTAGTGCGTTTATTTAAAAGTTATACCGGGATGTAATAAGAGCAATAAATTGTGGGATTTTTTTCACACCACGAACGTAACAACACAATATCTAATAAATATTAATGAATTTTGATTTTCTAAGCAAGCAATATTTCGAAAAACTACGAAGTTTGTAGGCTGACAGACCAACTAGACTATTGGATGGAGTTCATTGAAAATGCTATTTAGTTTGTTCGAGAAGATACCAAATACTATGTTACATATTTTTTAAAGTTGTTGAAAAAATGATGCTACGTTTATAGAGTAGAAACGATCCCTCAGTTTATTGCTGCAATTACAGGCAACACCCGGTATACAACATTTGAAAAAGTTTAAAATATGGTGGTCACAGGAATGCAATGGATGCAAGCGTGATGGGACCCATTATTGTTTATTCTTCGACTGATTATGTCCATGATGATACTGTTGTAAGGGCAGTTTAAGTACAAAGTACGTTTTCCAAAGTAACAGAGTTATGATGTTTTGCTTGACATGCAATTTTATTTTTTTTATGTTAAGGAGAAGGCACCCGAGCACTCAGGCCACCTGATGGTAAGTGGAATCTGAGACCCATAGACATTTGAATTCTCAAGACTATAAACCTAAGACGTCAAATGCGTTGCCAACCCTGAGGACTAAGATGGAATGTAATTTCACCGGTTGTCTTATCCCCACACGGATTACAACAATGCGAACACTGTTGCTTGGCGGGTGGTTAATGAATAAGATGGTGGTAGCGATCCGAACGGACCCTGCACAGGGCCTACCACCACTGCAAATGTTTTATCTTTCACATCCGCTATCTGTACATATTATGAATAGGCGAATCATTGAGAAAAATGGAACAATAGGTGAAGACTATAGAGTAAAAACATGAGAAAATTACGTCATAGTTCAAAAATGAAAATCCCCAAAACTTACAGAGACTTGACGTATTAATTACACATGCATTCATAAAAAAACTATCTCTTTACTAAAATTATGACGAACATCCCATATGCAGTAGATAAGCTATTTCCAAACTTAAACCCTGTGTTGACATTAATATGATTCAATACCCAATGCAGGATGAATGACTTTTGAGCGATTATTATTTAAAATTTAAACAAATATCAAGATCAGTATAACATAAAACGTAATATGGAATTTGAAATACGTGGCGAACTACTCGTTTAACTTCTTCCTGCAAAAAAACTCCGCAACTCATCAAGTAAAGATTTAAAACGCGTTATAAATATTAGAGTACACATAATAATGAGAGTTATTCTCGGTGCGCTGCCACGGTTCTTTGAGCCCCTAACTAAAATGGCCTCACTTAGCGAAGCCTTTGCCCTTTTATATTCAAGGTCACCTTTTACACTTTACGTCAAGAATTTCACCCGTAGAAGGTTTCGAATTTGGGATTCCTGCGTGCGGCCATTTTTAAAAAGTACTTGTCGTCAATATAAAGTAAATTATGGACAGTGGATCTTTGAATAATTTTGAACGCCTTTTTATCGCTTTTGTTACAAATTATTAAAAAAATATTTGCTTTTAATTCTACTCAGGGAGATTGATAAGTATCAAATTTGTAGGATATCCAAAGATGTGTGCAAATGTGTTAGAAACAAAAATATATAATCATAAATAACATGTATCTACGAGTAGGTATATAACATGACAGAGGATTAGCAAAATCCTATTTCTTTGATTTTCTTCTTCACATACTGCGTAGTCTAAATCTATTATCTGGCAATAGTGCAGCGAGCTCAATCCGCGCCGTAATTAACTCAGTTAAGCTGATAGCAGCTCGACCAATAACGTAACAGCACTGAATCCTGGACACGGTACCAAACTAAAATTCTGCAAATTTGAATTATCGGATTTGATAGCTGTCGTCTTATAACTAACATAAAGGTACTAAAGGTAGAAACAGCAAATGGCTCCAAGACAGCTAAATCTATTTGGGCCTAGTGAATTAAAAGTTCTGTAGATTGGTGTCGTGACCAGGATTTTAAAACATTCCATTTTATAAACTTGTTTTGTTCAGTTTGGCTATTGGCATTTGATCCGCACGAAATTACAGAGCACTTGTTCTGTATCTTGTACTGAACAAATAATTCAAATTTATCATCCGTTAATGACTGACAGCCAATGCACAATTGGTTAAATTGTATTTTAGTAGTGCATTATGAAATTGTTTTTCGAAATCCAACCCCCAACGTAAATAATTATAAGGAGAAGCGAGATAAAAAATCAACACGTATGAAGACACAACCGTCTACCAGTTTGTTTATAAAGGATAAACTTTAAAATCCAAGTTTAAATAAAGTAACGACACGTGACTTTGCACAGAGATTTCTCTATAGAAAAAAACAAATGATCGCTAAGCCAAGTTTATTTCACATTTGAAAGACTAAACTTTACTTTTAAATTAAGTAATGGCACAAAAAACTTGTACCGCTACGCCATCCATCGATGACCCGTCATTATCTACGGCCCTTCATCATCGTTTAGCCAACGCATCCGTCAATGTGAAACATTACGACTGTCGCCACTATCTCTCTAGATCATCGGCATTCGTAACGGAGCAAATGTAAGTAATCTTGTTTCTTTATCTCTTGTTCATTATTACCCGCGTATTCAATTATTGCTATTTCATCGGTTTTTTTTTTAAATGTATATTTGATCTTCCTGTGGAAAAACTTCAATGCGGTTACTTGCTAATTGAAGAGAACCAATATAGTTTTCAATCGCTTTCTACGTCGCTTTGTTTTGACAATTTACAACATTGAAAGTGCTAATAGATATTTTTAAATACTCTGAAGTGGTGTTAGACAACTTTAGACTTTTGGCGACTGCGGTGGCGGACGGCGGACAAGAATACATTGAAATCGATGCACTGCCTTCTCGGCGACTTGTAGCATGCTTCTCTATGCATTCATATGTTTTAATCATCACTTATTTATATCACCAACCGTTGACACTTATGCCACCGTACACAGTTTAATAAAATACAACCTCATATTAATCTCAAACAAACCATTTACACCAAATACGCAAGCTCAATTCCCGCCAATAATTTTATTCATGACCAGAGCAAATGCCACGTCCAATAATTCCTCGATCCAGGTGATCAATGTATTACCGCACCGTAAAACGGGTCCAGTAATTAGGACTAAATTAAATGATGTGGCGGTTTGCCCAAAATGGCCGCTGTCCCATTTTAGGCCGCTTCTGAAAGCCTGGGTATATGAAGTGATTGGCGCTTGTGTGGAATGTAACGTCAATGTTTGCAGTGTATTAAGGCACTAATTTTGCACAATAGGTTAATATGATTTAGTTGCTTTTAACCGTATACGTGTTTAATTACTTTGTTCTTAAGTTGCCTTTATTATTTAAGAATAGTGCAGCAGTCTTCTATCGATAATATAAAATGCAAACGCCTTTAGCGTTTTTGTGTTCTACCTACTCAAAATGTACGGAGTTGATAAAGCAGTTGACGAGATCTGTAATCAGCTGATATCAATCCTACATTTTGCTTTGCATCTTGACTATACCCCGAAGAAAAAAAAACTGCATACAAACATTTCTCATTTCTTCAAAGGTTGAATTAATTATAAAATACCAAGTTCTTGAAAGGACGTAATGGAACGAAAAGTTGCTGGCAAGAGCAATTTTTTTACTCTAGTAACATTTAATCAAAATTATGATCAAACTGATTACTACCTGAAAAAATATTGAGTGTCAACTTCCAGGTCAATAATATCCCGAAAAATGCTACTAAACTATGGTTGTAACCAAGCCGAAAACGGCCAGTATCACCCTCATTTAAAAATCGAACGAACATCTTTGTTTGAATTCGAAATTCTTTACAACCCCTTCGCCCTGTCCGTTAACGGTCGAAGGTTGCCATCTAAATGGAAATTCGAATGGATGCGGATGGAACGTAACGGATCTCTATCTAAATCGTCATAGGCTCGTGGTGACGAGTCATGGCGCGTGAAATCGCTCCCCGTTTAGGTGTAAACGAGGGCTATAGCTCTGTGATAATTAGGACCAATCAGCCATTGTGATATGGGAGATATTCAGAAATTCGAAGCCAACTTTATCGTTAAAGTTTGATAACTTGAATTAAACTGTACAAGATTTTTATTCTGGACTTGAGTAATTAACATGCAAAGATGTAAAAAATGATAAGATCAAACAGTCCATTAATGTTCAATGGCAAAAACTGACACAAAACATCGTTTGCAGTAGCTCCACATGATTATCAACTGCAAAGTAAATATTTACACACCGGGCTTTAATTCCATTATTGACAGAACAAAACCACCACCCTTGTGAAATAGCATTTTGTTACTTTAAATATAGGGTTGAAAATGAAACAAAGTCCAAAGTCGAGCTCGAAATTGTTTGTACTGATTCAAAACAGCGGTTCGATTTGTTAAGAGCCGTTTAATACGTTCGGCTCCAGTGACACGGTGAGGTGTCACAATTACATATATTTGCAGGTTAGGTGGTAGTGAATGTAAGCATTTGACACACAAACGGACAAAATTGATGTTTGATGATTAGTTTTTATCGGTGTTTGTCGATATGTCGATGCCTACAGTGAGTTCAGTAATTGGTGATTAATGTTAGAAACGCTGCCGTTTTTGGTCAGTTTGACTGTCGTGATAAACGGTGGGGCTTTCAAGTATAAACTAAACTATTACGTACAAAGGTAGTTTAGTTTGTTAATTTAAATGACTTAGTGTTAACCTCTTACATAATATTGGCGTTGTTTACTGTGTTTTATTCGGCCAGTGGGATGCTTGAAGATCATTTTCCTCCCCCTATTCAAGTTAATCATTTCCAATAAATTTTTTTTAGGGTTCCGTAGCCAAATGGCAAAAAACGGAACTCTTATAGATCCGTTATGTCTGTCTGTCTGTCCGTATGTCACAGTCACTTTTTTCCAAAACTATAAGAACTGCACTGTTGAAACTTGGTAAGTAGGTGTATTCTGTGAACCGCATTAAGATTTTCACACAAAAATAGAAAAAAAAATAATATAAATTTTGGGGGTTCCCCATACTTAGAACTGAAACTCAAAAAATTTTTTTCGTCAAACCCATACGTGTGGGGTATCTATGGATAGGTCTTCAAAAATGATATTGAGGTTACTAAAATCATTTTTTTCTAAACTGAACAGTTTGCGCGAGAGACACTTCCAAAGTGTTAAAATGTGTGTCCCCCCCTGTAACTTCTAAAATAAGAGAATGAAACCATACAAACTTCCACCGAAAATTGGTTTGAACGAGAATTGGTATCGAGCGATGGTAAGTAGTTTTTTCTTAATACGTCATAAAAACATTGATCAAAGCTACAACGAACTGTTATATTATGTTACTTGCTGCTACGGAACCCTTCATGGGCGAGTCCGACTCACACTTGGCCGCTTTTCTTGATTATTTCTTAAATATGCCAGCAACACACCACGGCTATTTCCTCTGATGTTGTCTGATGTAAAAATAGTAACTTACAGATCATGTAACTTAAATATCGTTAGGCTCTGAGTTAGCTCTTATTTTGCATATTTGACAAAAATACGCTTTAAAAAGCGTATAGCGTAGCGTTAAGTTTTTAAACATACCTTATTACAAAATCATATTAACCTGCCAGTTTAAGAAAGCCTCCGTTCTATTAGAAGCAACTCAATCGTGTGATTCCAACGTAATAGTGTCAAAGTTCAAAACGAATTCCATTTTTGAACCGTTCCTTTTTTAAACAGATGGACGGACGCGATAATTATAGGGCTGGCCGGCTGACTGACAACCCGCTCTTTGATAACACAAGAGTAATAAATTATGTAGAGTGGCCACTTCAAGTTGAAATAAAATGTGAATTCTGGAACCAGTGGCCCTAGCCAAGATGCAAACGCTCTTAACGTTTTTTTTTTCCATCGCTCTAAATGTATGGGATGACAGTCGACCACGTGGTTTATCGAAACGCACGAGAACGTCATCCCATACGTTTTGAGTGATAGAAACGAAAAACATTAGGAGCGTTTGCATCTTGGCTAGAGCCCCTGGTATTTTATAGAGTAGTGGGTCGTTCGATAGATGGAGCTATGAAAAATTCAATTGAGCGCGGATTACGTGCCTTGCATATATTTTTGATTAATCTTGACAATTTGGCACAAATTTACCTAGTCCTAAACTAAGCTCTAGGCTTGTACTATAAGGATTAGATAACGATTAACATACATAGTCAAATACATATTAATCATCCAATACTCGGGCAAAACTTGCACTCATCACACAAATATTAACCCATACATGGAATCAAACTCGTGACCGTTAGCTAGAAGGCAGGGTCACTAGCAACTAGTCTAAACATGTCGTCAAATTAAATTGCTTAGCTTTTACCATTGTTTTACGTTGTATAGTTTACGCTTTGCGTTAACAGTATTCGGAAATGGAAGTGATTTTTATGTTTTACTGAAATATGTCATATCTGTATTATTTTTTATTCTCTACCTCTGACTGACACGGTGTTGGGTAATAGCGCAATTACAGCACAATTTACACGTCCGAGCAACGGCTAATTTGATTTGTTTGTCACAATTTGATGATCATTTTAAATGGCCGAATTGGCATTGTCGTTGCGTTTTTTAAGGGTCAAGGCGGACGGTGAAAAGGGGTGAAATGCGTTATGTGACTGACGAAGCGTTAAATTGAGAGTTTAGTTTTATAACATAGAGAAGGCTACTGAGCACTTTTAGTAAAAGACAAAAACAGCTATCGCAGTACAATTTCTGACCCATTAACAACACCAATGTTCGACACTTTTAGCTGACATGCACCAATAATCGACAGAAGCTTTTAATTCTAAGATCATAGGGTTATAAATTGATTGTTGCAAAACAAATGAATAACTTATCTTCTTTGAATAAGAGTCAGTGTCGAACATTGGTCCTTTGTCGAGTACTGGTGCCGTTACCTTATTTTGAGGTTATAATTCTAACTGGAATGACAGGTGTCAATATTGACTTCTTGTCTGTATTACTTTAATGATAAACATAATGTTTTTAAAATTGAAACTTAAAAACGGTTCTTTTTTTAAGACATGAAGAATTACTCAAGCTCATCACACAATTATTTACCCACCCCACACCGAGAATCGACCCCAGGTCTGCTAGCCCCGAAAGTAGGGTCACTACAAACTGGGCAAGAATGCGTTGCCAACCCTAAATCCCTTTAAATAAAGTCGTGAAGCAATACATTATTAATTCTATAACAAAATAAAACGGACGGGAAATTGTTTGTCTATACTTAGACTAAATCGTACCACTGATTATTTTATTCCAGCAACTTGCATGTCCACCGCAATCCCGGAACATTATAACCCGTCCGTATTGATTCCGTCCGGATTGAATAATAAATTACCATGAGCGCATGCAAATTTTTATTTGCCGTATTTTTTGCAAGCAGTTTATCGTTGGCCAGTCGTTGTAAATTTAAAAAGTAAAATGTGTATTTGTTCCGGGCCCACACCAATCGACTGATCATGGGGCAATGGGAAAATGAATGCTTACTAGAGAAACGGGAATTTGGGCTTCCGGAACTTATTACGCCAACAATAAATGTACCGGCGGATATTTTTACACAAATAACATACAACACAATACAAATACTCTGTATTTAACTTGAAAAAAAGCACGGAACAGTTCATTTTAATTATAGATATACAATGGGCGGTCTTGCGGTGTTAACAAATTGCTTTATAACTCAAACAAACTACAAAACTAAAAGTATTTCTATTTTGAAATAAAATCTACTTAAATAATTATAAACTAAATATAAATACACGAACAGATCATATCAGCCGAAAGACGTCCACTGCTGGACATAGGCCTCCCCCAAGGCTCTCCACTTAGACCGGTCTTGTGCCTTCCGCATCCATCGCGATCCCGCGATCCTTACGAGGTCGTCGCTCCATCTTGTTGGAGGCCTACCAACAGCTCGTCTCCCGGTCCGTGGACGCCATTCGAGAACTTTCTGGCCCCATCGGCCATCAGTTCTGCGAGCAATGTGACCCGCCCACTGCCACTTAAGTTTCGCTATTCTTCGGGCTATGTCGGTAACCTTAGTTCTACTGCGGATATCATCATTTCTGATTCTATCCCGCAGAGAAACCCCGAGCATAGCTCTCTCCATAGCCCTCTGAGTGACTCTGAGCTTTCTTATGAGGCCCATCGTTAGCGCCCACGTCTCAGATCCGTAAGTCATCACCGGCAACACACACTGGTCAAAGACTTTTGACTTCAAACACTGCGGTAATTTGGACGAAAAGACACTGCGAAGCTTCCCGAACGCGAACAGATAATTTATAAAATACATTTAAAAAAATACGCCCAAGATTTACCGCCGGTTTCACAATCGTCAAGTAAATATATCTGTCAAATATATTTATCCCTTTCCCTTTCTTACACCACAAATTGGTCAGGGTGTGGGCTATTTTTATTTGACAGATAGATTTACTTGTCGATTGTGAAACAGGCCCTATGGCACAAAAAATCGCCCTCGTCACAAAAAAAAGGCCCTTACAGTCGCCCAAACCCGGAACCAGTGGTTTTAGTGGTGGTAGGACCCTGTGCAGGGTCCGTCCGGATCGCTACCACCATCTTATCCATTAACCATCCGCCAAGCAACAGTGTTCGCATTGTTGTGTTCCGGTGTGGGGATAAGACAACCGGTGAAATTACTAGCATAGAGGCATTCCATCTTAGTCCTCAGGGTTGGCAGCGCATTTGAGTTCTTAGGATTATAATCTTGAGAATTCAAATGTCTATGGGTCTCAGATTTCACTTACCATCAGGTGGCCTGAGTGCTCGTGTGCCTTCTGCTTAACATAAAAAAAAAACCATAGCCGGCAACCACGTCTAGAAAATTTTATGAGCTTCTTTATTAATAACATTGTTACAATAACGGTCCCTATTCCACAAAATAAAACCATGTTGCCTTTGCTATGTTATAACTCGGTTATACTGTCAAGTTTTACCAACTATCGTAACGTTGACAATACAATCTATATGGCATTATCTAGTAAAATAAGAGCCTCAGGTGGGCTAGCACAAGTAGTACGCGACTTGTTTGTCGCTCGGATCTCCTTTTCTATTTAGTCTGTAACGATAGAGATCTACTGAGTACTAAGAAATGCCTCTGTGCTAGTTATTATACTCGTTGTATTAACAACACAACAATGCGAACACTGTTTGGAGGTTAGTTTTTAGGGTCCCGTTTTTACCCTTTGTAAAAGCGGGACTCTATTACTAAGACTCCGCAGCGCTGTATGCCTGTCTGTCTGTTACCAGGCTGGTATCTCATGAACCGTAAGCTAGACAGTTGAAAATTTTACAGATGATGTATTTCTTTTGCCCCTATAACAACAAATACTAAAAACAGAATAAAATCCATATTTAAGGGGGCCCCCATACAAAAAACGTGATTTTCAAATAAATGCCAATAGTTCGATATAGTGTCTAATGATGCATACCTAGATAACAGTACGGAACCCTTCGTGCCCAAGACCTACTCGCACTTGGCAGATTTTTATTGGAAATTCATTTGTCATTTATTGAAGCCTTATTGGCACCAAAAGACCGACTCCTGATTATTTAGTTTACACTTAAAGAAAAGGACAGAGCTTTATATTTGCTATATCTTTGTCGTTTACGTTTGTTGTAAAATGAACTGCCTAGCGATGTCATAATAACCCATTGATATACATTCTATCACGTACCCATGTTTTAGCATAATATTTACCAGTATATATTGCAAGACAGTCAACATCAACTGTACACGTAATATTCTAGTTCGTGTTGCGAGCACGAGTGTACTGAGGTCCAGAGATAGTATCTCTTGAACTATCTAACCTCACTTTAACGGAGAAGGGCTGCCATCACACCGAAGTGTAACATGTATAGATACAGAAAATTCTGAGGAAGCTTACGTTCGACAGTTCCTACGTCTACTTTAGTTACGTTAGCTAATTTATTAATCTCTAACGTCACTTTAACGGAGGTTGGCTGCAATCACACTGAAGTTTAAATTGTGTAGATACAGTCAAACCTGAAGAAGATTTATAAATTAATTACGAATTAATTGAAAAATACCTATTATAGCGACCATTGAAAGGAGTACTAGCGAAACTATCTTTCTTTTAAGAAGAACTGCGTTTAGGAGAACCGAGGCCACTTAAAAACACAAAAAGACATACATACAGGGTCACCCAAAAATCAACGTCAAGCCGGAAATAGGTGATAGGGCAGCTCATAAGCTATCGATTTAACCCCCGTGTATGTTCAGCGATTTTTCGTAGTTTCGGAGTTATTGATAATTTTAATCGGAATTATTGTAATTTTTCCTTATGTCCATGTTTCGAAAAACCCTTAAGTTCATGTATTACGAGTATGTCATAATTTTTTCAGTGGATTCTTAAATCGATAAATTAATTTATGAACAAAGGATGTTTTTAAAGCTACTTGCCAATATTTTTTTATGTCAACTTTTTTTGTAATCACACAATTTTACTTTCTCCATACTAAGTGAGCCCTAGTTCCCATTTCATCTAGTATGAAATTAATAATTTGACAAATCTCATCACGAAACATATGGAAGAAAAAAAGAAGACCCTTTGTATCTTTTTAGACCTGAAAAAGGCATTCGACACTGTCTCTGTTCCCATCCTTATTCGCAAACTAGAAATCCTGGGTATACGTGGCCAATTTCTGTCTCTTATTAGTAGCTATCTATCTAATAGAACACAACGCGTTAAGCTAAACAACGATGTTTTCAGCACAGACGAATCCTCCACCCATTTTGGAATCCCCCAGGGTAGTGTATTAGGCCCAACCCTTTTCCTGACGTACATCAATGATCTTACGGATATCCATCTTCCAAATGGTCACGTGATCACGTACGCTGATGACACTGCACTTGTATTTCATGGAGGTAGTTGGGAAGAGGTACACGCCAGTGCTGAATCGGGCTTGGCTAAAGTAATAAAATGGCTCCAAACTAACCTACTCACACTAAATATAAATAAAACTAATTATATAACATTCTCGATTTCAAAAAAACTTCAACCAAACAAAAATTTTAACTTAACTGCACACACATGCTCAAATCAACTTTCTAGCCACTGTACCTGTACCAAACTTAATCATGTACCCTCTACTAAATACTTAGGCATCCATATTGATCAATTACTCACGTGGAATAATCAAATTGATATTACTGCAAATCGAATTAGGAAACTAATGTGGCTTTTTAATTACCTAAGACACATAACAAATAAGGAACTTCTGATATACATTTACAAAACCCTTGTACAGTCCATAGTCCTCTATTGTTTACCGGTATGGGGTGGCACTTACAAAAGTAAAATTATAGTTCTTGAACGGGCTCAACGTTCTATTCTTAAAGTACTTTTAGGCAAAAGTATAAGATACAGCACCGTAGACGTTTATAGAGATGCTGATGTCCTCACTGTGAGAAAGTTATATATCCTAAATTGTATTTTAAAAATTCATAAGGGTTTAAAACTGGATCCTCGTATATTAAGTAAACGTAAACAACATTCAGTAATTAAGCAACCTAACATCGTTAGAACATCCTTTGCAAAAAGACAATTTAATGCATTATCTATTAATCTTTACAACAAAATAAACAGAACAACTAATATCTATACAAAAACTTTCGGCGAGTGTAAAAGGCAGATTACAACCTGGTTAAAAAGTATAGATTATCAAGAAACAGAGTCTCTCATGCATTAACACACTCAGCACATTCATATTCGCGTCACTGTTATACAATACATAGCTACATATTTACTATATTCTTACAACAAACACCATATATGTACTTTCTATTCACCTCCTTTAAGTTTAAACAACTAAATATATTACCTATTGTTATGTACTACAGCAAAAGTTGTACTTTCTAGAAATTATGTTAAAATTAAGTATTAATACTAAATTTTCACTACTTTTGTTTATAAGTTTATAAGTTTATGTTTAATTTGGTTAAAAGAAACGAATAATATTATATAATATTATTTATTTCAACTAAGACAATACCTTGTACGAAAGAGCGAATACCTCCTAACACAAGTGTCAAACTTAAAAGGAGGATTCGACAAATTGTTGTAATAACTATAGTTGCAAATAAATAATTTTAATTTTAATTTAATTTAGTATGGAGAAACAAACTTCGTGAAATTACACACAAAAATTACTTGAAAAAGAAATTGGCAAGTAGCTTTAAAAACATCCTAAGTTTATAATTATTCTACCGATGTAGGTACCCAATGAAAAAATATTGAAATAATACATGAAATTAAGGGTTTTTCGAAACATGGATAACGAAAAATTACAAAAATTCAGATTAAGATGACCGTTATCTCCGATAGTACTAGAATTCGCTGAACATACATGGGGGTTAAATCGATAGCTTACTAGCCGCCCTATCATCTATTTCCAGCTTAATGTCGATTTTTGGGACCTGTATATTATACACAGTTACACATTTAACTTCTAAAATCCCCTCTTTTCTGTCGGGGTTTCAAAATAGGCCGTACATCTACACCCATGTTTAGTTTAGTTTTGTTTACTCATTAATCAATGTTATGTTACAATAAAATACTGTGTTTTCTATCTATACAAAAAGATAAACGATAATAATACAGTGAAAATAAAAGATAGAATGTACAAAGGCAAACTTATCCCTTTAAGGGATCTCTTCCAGCTAACCCTTTAGAGATTGAGAAAAGTGAAAGGTGCTTCGGGTAGGTAAGTGTACATTTATTAAGAAAAAGAGCATATAAATTAAACTAACTAATAAAACCTCTACAATAAACACGATTTGAATATCTATTTGAATATATAGAAGTACATATTTTTACACATCTCTATATTATACATACTAAAACTTACATAAACTACATAATAATAACTATATTAATGTGGTGCACAGATCCAGTAATATATATTTATAATAAATGTATATTTCAAAACACAATCAAAATTAAAGTATTTACAAAAACTGTTGATAAAATACACTTTAATTTTAACATAATATTTATCAATCTTTCAAAACACGGCAGCTATGTTTTACAACAAGGTGACTGATAACAAATACTTATTGTGAGTGAGTATCAATGATTTGTTGTTGTTTACGCTTTTGTTATAGTTGAAAACATTGTTGTTTGCGATTCTAATACTAGCATGAATTTGACAGCTGTCAACTCAGTACAAAAAAATCGAGGCAGGTTTATGGTTATATTTTGACTTGACGGAAGCGCGTGGGGCAAACACCATGTGCTTCTGTTTAGTCCACTGGAGAAAATACTCTTTTACCGATCAATTGTCCTTGCGTGTGATATCCATGGACTTATTTCACTAATAAGTCCATGGGAGTATCTATAAATAACTTGACTTAAGCGAAATACACCTTAACAGGAGTGAAAGCCAATAAAATTGGATTAAGAGGTCCATTTGACAGCTGTCAACGCAGTATAAAATATAATACTGCGTTGACTGCGTTGACAGTTGAAATCGGGACTTTTAAAACGGCGCGAGTATAGCCAAAATCTTTTCCTTGGTCTTAAAAAATATAGTTAATCTTAAAATTACACGCCAGTGTAATCTCCATCCACTTCATACCAATAAAACGGTACCGATTCTCTAATGCCTTCTAATTGTTTAGGCCGATCGATCTCAGATGCCGCGATAACGTAGACAGCCGGCCGTAATGATTTTTTATCTAATGCACCATTACTATAATTATTGAGGCTTCGAGATAAGAGGTGCAGTGAACTTGGACATTGAAAGATTTGGCTATTTCTGGTTTTTAATGGCGTCTTCCATGTTGCAGTGAGTGTGATATTAAGTTGGATTGATGCGAGGAGTCAATCATCGGCTGTTTTATTAGAACTAGCAAGTGTTGATACTTTCTCTCAGTAATTCCTAAAAATGTTTTTTTTTTATTATTGAAAGAGGACATGTTTTATGCTTTCAAACGTTTTAACTTTTAAATATTACATGCATAACGTCACGCCTTTATCCCCAGAGTGGGGTAGGCAGAGCAACAAAATACCAACAACTCTAAACTTGTTGACAATTCTGTAACCACATTTTGCATAGTCAGGCTAAGATGTTTACCAGTGTATTAGTGACAGGTTGCAAGCCCATCGCCCAACAGTACTACAAGCCTTTATTCCCTTAGTCGCCTCTCACGACATCCACGGGAAGACATGGAGTGGCACTATTCTAACCCAGCAACCACACGGTTTTAAATAATGTTCTCAGTAATTATTTGAGAAGTTTCTATTTTTGGGAGTGCTTCAACATTCACAATAGTAATAACAATAAGAACTTCTCAATGCAGATACAACTCTTGCACCATGATAAAAGAGTCATACGCAGATTTAGGTTACCGTCTTTCTTGTGAACACACCTAAAGTTAACGTTTATAAGGCCTAATTTTCTGGCTAAGTCCATTCCCGCAATAACACCGTCAGGACTGCTTTAGACCTATCATATAAAAACATAACTTATATGCACACAAACTCTTAACAATTGACCACAGTACCAGAGACAAGTATTGTTTTTAAGAGTGTATATGACCCAAAAACCATGTTAAATACTTCGTTTATAATTCACTAATTTCCCAAACTCTCCTTAATCATTATGAGATTAAAACTATGCCGGCCAATATTTCAAAGACTGTTTATTTATTTAGTCGTTGATACTAAAAAATAAAATACTGAAGTGAGTTTTGCATTTAAAATAAATACATTTGAATTTGGTAGCTCTTAACATTTTGTGAACCGACGGCGTTTAACATTCCTAATTCAAAGATACTATTTTGATAACTAGCATTTTCAACCCTCCCCAAATACCAATAGGCATCTTTATTATAATCTTTGAAAAGCAAAATAGTTATCCAGTAAAACAGCTTTAGTATTTAAGGTCAATTAAATATTCTAATTACTGGCAATCAATTTAGACACGGAAGGCTAAAAGTCGATAAAATTTTACGCGCTTCATTAGTTATATTCCGACTACTAGAAGCCGTACATTAACAACGGTTACAAGAATTTAACCTAATTTTAAACTGAAATAAAATTTTATAGTGTCTAATTAATAGAAAATTCATTGGAATTTCAATTGGCGTGATTTATTTTTAATTTACCAAAAGGAATTATACTTTTGCATTTTTTTTAATGTGCCGAGGAACTGTGGTCTGTGGGTGGGACGGAACATTCAAAATGGACGCAACACAACCCTATGCCGATAGGTTAAAGCTAACTAAAAAGTACCAGGTCAATTTGCGTAAGAATGTCCCAGGATAAATTTATTTATTTATTTCAAAGGGGCCCAATCAGCCTGGCTGCAGGGCTGCGTACGCGCTTGTAATTTATCTCCCAACGAGCATCCCCGGCTGCGCCCACGCACCGAAAGTGTCTAATTAACGCCTTTCTCACAACTACCGATATTTACGGCTATGCGTTTGTTAATTAAGAAAATTAAATACAAAGATCGAAGACTTGAATAGGATGTTTTGAGAAAGATTTTGAAAGAGTTGCAACGTTCGTTATATTATTTTGTCCAAAATGTCCGTGCAAATGAAATTTATTAAACATAATTTTTGGAGTAAAATTTATAACGTTATGCATTTTTTGACCAAAAAGTGCTACTTTCTATGGTAACCACCACTCGAGACAATTGTAGCTCCAACTACCTCAGTTTCTATCTCTTATTCTCATTTTATATACTTTTTGGTTTGACAGGAAGATGCTTGACACGGTGGTGCAACAAAACATGAAGGAAATCAAATACTTTCAAAATGCTTTAAGACAAGCAATGAATAAAGGTATTTTTTTTGTTGGTAAGCTTGATTCCCGTTTATAAAGTGCTGGAGTTCAAGCTTCCATTGGAAGATTCGCAACTCGCTTAACATGTGATGTTTATTAGTTTTAAACAAAACAGAAACTACATAATTATAATTTTCATCATCATATTAGCCAAAATTCCAAAAGCAAATTAGAAACGTCTAACTACTGTTAGAACTAATTATTAGTTTCTTCCTAAAGGCCCTTAATATATATCACATAAATGTCATTTAGACCAATAGTCTGATGAAGATCGCAGGGAACTGATGGACGCGAGTACCAAACCCGACCGTCGTGGAAATCATTAGTTCGCCTTTTCCACGCTGCTTAAAATGTATTTTTTGTAGTTATTTAATAACTTTTTTACTTGACGACGCGAATACCCTATTTGAAACAGACCCCAGCCTTTGAATTTTGCAGTTCCGCGTTCGACATTTCTGTAATGAGTGTGTGAGTAATTGTTTTAGAATCTTAGATGTATTTATTTTGGTCCGCTTTTTGCGGCCAGAGGGATATATAATTGCAAGTTACTTAATATATTTTTCACTTCTCATGCTATTTAAATGCTACTTAAATCTCTGCGAATCGGGACTAAAGCTCCTTAATAATCTCTAGGGATTAAAGTTTTTTTTTTTAATTTACTTTGGAAACCCCTAAACAACCAATCACGGTGTTTGTGAATGGAGGATTATCACCATTTTCAGTGATTGTGTATGGACCATATTTTTGGGTGTCGAAATAACCTCAAAATGACAACTGTGCAACTAATTGCACTTTTGATATATCGTAGATTTGGTAAGCTCCTTTTAATTTATTAATGTTAGATTAACGATAGTAATAATAAGATACCTAATTGTTAGTTTTAATTGTTAGAAACTTTTTTATAATAAATGTTGTAATTTTGTTTAGAACATCCACGCATTCAAATTGAAAAGTAGAGTGTTTAACGCGAGACTAAACAACCATAATGACACTCGAACTACAGCCACCCTCGCTCGCAAGATCGCTCGCGTGGCTAAACATCTCGTGTCATTATGGCTTGTTTTAGTTCCTTGTTGAACAATCTACTATATCATAGCATATCACTAACTTCTCAATCCGACATATCCCAAGAGTACTTTTCTCTGTCTCCAGAATATACTAGGCTTACATAACTTACAAGCATTAATTCACGTGTTAAATGTGTGTTGTAAGTCCATTGTTTCAAGACGCGAAATGGCCATTGAATGGTAAACGGGCCGCTTCTGGGTCGCTTAAGTAATACTTAAAGATTTAATTAACACATTAAGTACTTAGTTTGATAGCACTACTTTTTTTGTTGAGATTCGCAATTTATGTTTTGCGTCGAATAAAGGTACGCAAGGTCATGTGGAGTAATTAGGTAAAACAAACTGATGAATTTAACAACATGAGATAAACACGCAACGAGTTGTACCTTTATTTGTGTTGCATTCTTAGAATTTAGTTTCTAGGCCTTTACCAAGCTAAGCAACGACAAATATCAGGAAACAAGAGACAATTGCACACAAATTGACCTAGTCATCAATTGAGCCCTAGGCTTGCACTAGATGACGAGAAACACACACATTTAGAAGTACATAAAAGCATTCAAGATTCAGAAGCAAAATATACTGGGAATCGAACCCCGGACCTTAAGCCTCGGTAGGATCACTACTAATTAGGCTTAGTGCGACGTTGGAATACCATCGCAAGCACAAGTTCTTAACTATCAAAGTAATCCCATAGATCGCCACATTAAGCAGTTTTACCCTTAAAGGACGTGAAATAAACTACTTACTCCGTTTATGGATCTTGGACCAAGTTTTAAGATAAAAACCACTCGACATTTTAATTCCAACAAATACCAAATGAAACAATTTTAACAACCACTTTCACTGGAAAGATAACAACAAATGACTAAACATAACAAGTTAAACCATTGTACTCGCATCAGATAAGCCTCCTACAGTAATGGGCGTTTGAACTGCGATTAGTTTAACTGTGACCATATATGTTACACGATGATGATATTATGCTATTAGAACATAGGTAATTGGTGCCGTGGGTGCAAACGTGTTTAAAAAAAGCATGTTTTGTGACTTTATTTGTCCGTCCACGGCTTAGCTGAAAGACTCTTAATATTTGAAGATGTTTTTTGGCATGAACAAGTATTCACATTTCACACCGACACAGCGGTAAAATAAAATCCACCAGGTCGTATTTTTCTATCATAAATAACAAGACAAGTGGAGTAATTCCTTTTACACGATCTGCTAATTTTACTTATTAGCAAAAAACCGTTCTTAAAATTATCGTTCGTCTACTCATAATTGTACCATGTACAGTAAGTAACTTCTAAACCAAAAGTACTGCGATATCACCTTTAACATCAAAACCATAAGAGCTATGTATACTATTAAGGTATACGATAATTAAATAGTGGCACACTGTAGAGTACAGATGTCTACGGAAATGCTCTAATTGTCGTAACCGTTAGAGAATTGGTGATTCAAAATATTTAGTTTGTTAACATTTTAAACTGGGTCGTGTTAACTGATGCGTGGGTATGGAAACTTTGAATTGGTCTAAAATACTATTGCTAGTTGATGACAAAATTTTCATTTACCTCATTTAAGTCATATACTTCTTCCTATCTGCACACAATGAATGCAAGAAGATTAAAGATATACTCAATATTTTAATTATCTAGACCGTTTTCTAAGTAACTTATTTGTATGTAAGTTTTGGATTTGTTTTAAGGTCACAAGTTAATTGAAGACCAAGCAACATTTCAACATTTTTAGTGGTGGTAGGACCCTGCGCAGGGTCAGTCCGGATCGCTACCACCATCTTATCCACTTACCGCCAAGCTTCAGTATTCGAATTATTGTGTTCCGGGTTTGGCGATAAGACCACTGTGGCCCGTTTCACGAAGCTTCAAGTGACAAATTACTAGTGGAACTCTCTTTCTAGCAAAAGGAGTAAGAAAGAGACTTCCGCTTGTAATTTGTAACTTAAGCTTCGTGAAACGGGTCTCTGGTATAATTACTAGCATAGAAGCATAACATCTTAGTCTTAAGGGTTGGTAACGCATTTGAGGTCTTAGGATTGCAGTCTTGAGAATATAAATGTCTATGGGTGTCAGATTCCACTTACCAACAGATGGCCTGAGTGCTCGTGTGCCTTCCCATTGCCATAAAAAAAAATCTTAGTCTTTGGATCTGATGATCGATAGATCATTATCAGAGAACATTCCGAAATCATTAAACTCGTAACCAATAAAGACGTTACTTAAAAAAAACGTAATTGATCATCGTAACAAAAGATTTCCCTGCCAAGGATAACGGTATCAACAGACAACATAGAAATATTAATAACTCATTCTACAAATTTAACGATGCAGCTGAAGAAACCGATAAAGAAAACGTAGGAGCCCTAATGCTTTGTGTTAAAGATGATTATAGATAGTTTTGTGAAGAAATTTAAGGTGTAGATAGCGATGATGGTAATGAAAGGAATGGAATCTTTGGTACCATTACTCCTGTTTAGACACCACACACGCTCGATGAGGAATAAATGGATGCACCTATTCCTGTGCGATCCCTCATAGTGATTAATTGTCCGTATTGTACTATCTGAAGTAATGCAAGTAGTGTTTTGAAGGGAATCCTTTGTTATTTTAGGTTGAGTGGGTAAGATGAGATTTGGTGAATTAATGTTTCGGCCTGCGTTTGCATACAAGTATGTTGAAATGTTTTGACGGAAAGAACGTTGTTTCCCATAATTTTTTGGTCGTAATGTCATTGTTGACATAATTATTGATAGACATGATTATATATGTGTTTCTTTTTGACTTCTCTTCTTTGTAAGGTTGTCTGGAAGAGGTCGCTACTTAGAGATAAGACCGCCTATTGACTCACTTAGTAACTTTTTATTTGTATTTTACTCTTCATGCTGAATTTGTATGTGGTGTTAAATAAAGAATATTTGTATTGTATTGTATCTCTGGAACCGTTGACTTTTCAGAAATTCTTAAATATCTTACGTCTAAAATCTTTTAAACATACCTTACAAGCCTATGTTACGTTTGTAGAAATCCTGAAAAGGTATTTTCTAAGAAAATACGTTATTAAGTAGTAAGTACTTCGGATAAAAATGAACTAAAATTCTTATCATCATCAATAATCATAATTCACTTAATAGATATGCTCTTGTCGGTGGAGTTTCCATTCTTCCCTATTCCGAGCCTTCTCTTTAACCCACTGATTCGGCACGACGCCTATGTTTTCTTTTAATTGGTGTAGGTAAGTTCTTCTTGGTCTTTCTCCTTCTATTTTTTCTTCAATTATCATCTTTATGTACTCGTCATGCCGTAAGTGCTGACCAAACATCTTCCCGCGTCTATTTTCTATTGTCTGCAATAGACTTCTCTCTTGCTTCTCTATACTAAGTACTTCCTCATTCGTCTTCTTTTCAATCCCTCTAACTTTTTCCATCTCCAGCACCACATTTCGAAGGCTTCCACTCTTACTCGATCCCGCTGAGTCACTGTCCACGTATCGCTGCCATATAAAGCTATGCTCCAGATGTACAACTTAATAAGTCTTTTGCTTAAAACTCTACATAAGTACATAATAACATAACATAATGCCTTTATTCCAAGAGTGGGATAGGCAGAGCTACAGAAATACAAACAAGTCTAAAAAAGACTTCTAACCACATTTTGCATATTGACATATTCAGGCTAAGGTCTTGACCAGTGTATTAGTGACAGGTTGCAAGCCCATCGCCTAACAGTACTACAAGCCCTTATTCCCTT
Source organism: Acleris holmiana (assembly GCA_949316455.1). Lineage (NCBI taxonomy): Eukaryota > Metazoa > Arthropoda > Insecta > Lepidoptera > Tortricidae > Acleris > Acleris holmiana. Next base: position 20,792,043 of record OX438768.1, on the reverse strand, counting down.
AGTCGCCTCTTACGACATCCACGGGAAGACGTGGAGTGGCACTATTCTAACCCGGTAACCACACGGAGCTTAAAACGCTATATCGCACCTTCGTTAGAACAAGGGCAAAATATACAATGTGACTAAAGGGGCAATTATGCCCTTGTCCACTAGAACAAAGGGCACAATGTACCATGTGACTAAAGGGGCAATTGTGACCTTGTTCTACCGAAGGTGCGAATGATTAAAAATAATTATGGCGGACAATATAGACCCGACGTGGATAGTCAAGTTGCAAGCTGGATTCCGTCTCAACTCCCAGTATTCATCATCATGCCTTTATCCCAATCATTTGGGGTCAGCGCATGTCTTTTTCTGCCAACATCCCTATCAGCTATCATCTCAAATCTTATAATATAACAAGGGCTAAGAAACTTAATAAAGCAGTTTCTTACAATAACACATTATAAGTTAAAGTTAAAGCATTTATAACATCAATATAGAACCACGAACATAATCTGATTAAGTACTTAGCCATTTTAATCTGCCGCTTAGACGGTATTACAAATAAGTACCCCAGTTAATGATTAAATGCTTATACAGGTTCACTCAATTAAGATTATTAGCGATGAAAAGCATAGGTATGTAATTAAAAAAAGGTTTCTTTCTTCTTCAACGGTGACTATACTTAATGTTTTAAGATACTTAAGTAAATGATAACTAACGTGACTAAGTGCATTTGTTTTACTGTTAGGTATTTTAAATTTTGACGTAGGTACAGTCACCCAATATAATGTTAAACATACTTACAACCTTGTTATTGTTAGTGCCATTGTCTTTGTCATGCTTGTTAGTTGATGTTCAGTTTGAAGATTATTATGACAAAGCACTAAAGTGCTTAACATTTTCGCTGTATACCTGTATTCATTACATTAGCTGATGAAATACATCACGTGGCATGGTTTGTTTACATTTAGTTAAATGCCTAAACAGAAAGTTTTCCTAACTTAATTACATTATCTGATGTTTTTACTATGAAAACATCACGACGAAACCTGCCACATATTCTAACATTAGGAACTCATGTAAATTCATTTATAACGCGTAAGCCATGACAATCTACAGCTGTTAATATAATCAAAATTGTAAACCGTTTGACTTGAATGCTCAGCCTTTAAATAGATAACGAATACTAAAAATAAGATGTACTTTAACGATAAAACTGCTATAATTATCATAATTAATTGCTTTCCACTTGTTATGGGCATTAATTATAATTAATTATAAAACGAAAATATCCGAGCGGCCTAACCGATGGGCGGGGTTGGTTAGTAAGACGGCTAACCGACTGCAAGCATTTTAATGAAACTAATTTTAAAATGTTAAAATTTAGATGTAAGCTGACAAGTTCCATTTCGTCAGTGATGTTTACAAAACATTGTGAAACGTGTATTCATTTTGTTTCGGATTTAATTAGTTATCGAGTAATATACAATTAAACATTTTTCAAAAGACCTCGCGGTGTTTGTTTTCATTCATCAATTTCATCAATTTAAAGCTATTGACAAACCTGTTGATAATTCGGCAGATCTTACATTAGTCACAATTCTATTTTACGCTAGTTTTAATTACTATCCCCCGTGTAGTTGCCGGGTTAGAATAGTGCCACTCCATGTCTTCCATGGATGTCGTAAAAGACGACTAAGGAAATAAGAGCTTGTATTTTGAATCTAAAAAAAACATGACTCCACAAAAACAAAAGAAGATTAAGAAATCTTCCATTGTATGTATCTATGTAATAAGAAATTTGTTACTTAACTAGCTTCTGAATTATTGCACCATTTGAATAAATCGGTTAGGTACCTATCGTAATACTGTGATTTTTCAAATAAAGTGTGTCATACAAATTATAACATCTACTAGTCGCCATTAAGTTTCTTTAGCCAATGCAGAATAAAGCTCTGGGCCTCTATTCAACTGCGATATAACGATATCGTTTTTGACCTGTTTCCGTATTATCAACGTTTTGATAACTCTTATGTCATTTACAATAATGGCGACTGTGACATAAACGATTCTAAAACGTGTCAAACACGATATCGTTTTAACGCATCTGAATAGAGGCCCTGGTCTCTTTTAAACCATATCATACAATTTCATATTGTCCTAGCTGTTTTCTGCGACTCCGCCCGCGTAGAAGCCGTTTATTGCTATTCCCTCAGGAACCGTAAAAATTTTCGGGATAAAAAGTACCCTATGTCCTTCCCTAGGACTCAAACTATCTTCATACCAAATTTCATCTAAATTGGTTCAGCGGTTTACCTGTGAAAGCGTAACAAATAGACAGACAGAGTTACTTTCACATTTATAATATTAGTTTAGATTTATGGGGATTGTATCATAATATATAAAGTTCAAAACACATAACGGATCATCCAATATATATAATTCTCGTGTCACAGTGTTAGTTACCATACTCCTCCGTAACGGCTTGACCGATTTTTATAAAATTGTATATGCATATTCAGTAGGTCTGAGAATCGGCTACTATCTATTTTTCATACCCCTAAGTGACATGAAAAAAAAACAAAAAAAAAATTGCAGTGGGTGAAGCCGCTGGCGGGTCGCTAGTAATATATAATATTCATAATATATAATGGTATTATTTCTGAAACCGTAAACTTATCAGGATTTTTAAAAGGTCATTACATAGAACCCATTAAGGTTAGGTTAGGTTTGTTTTATAACAATCCTGAAAACTTTACGGTTTCAGAAATAAAACCATTATTATATTATGACCATTATGTGTTTTGAAACATATATATAGATACGTACTCAGATTTATGTCTTAAATAAACTCCTAAAACCGTAATAATACTAAACAATATATCATTGTACCCATAACCTAGTTAACAAGTGACTTAACATTACCCACTACTGTCTTTTTGATTGATCACTGATTCTAAGCAATCAAATTGGCAGAATTACAATAGCCTGCCAATCGCACATAATACATATAACAATAATAAGTAGTTGAATCGCTTTTGGCTTGCTTTTATCAAAAACAATATTTTATGTTTTATAAGCAGTTACTACAAGACGTGCAAGACTTTGGGACCTAACAGACCAAAAATGCATGGATAAGTTTGTTTTGATATTTGTTTTGTACAATAAAGTATTTACATACATACATACTACTGTGTACTACTTAGCGATAAGACATTGACACACTTAGTAACTTTTTATTTGTATTTTACTTTTCATGCTGTATTTGTATGTGGAGTTCAATGAAGAATATTTGTATTGTTTTGTATTGTATATATAAAGAGATCATATTAAGAAAATGGCGCTGGATTGGACATCTGTTGCGGAGAGCAGACAACCATATCTCCAAGCAGGGGTTGGTGGCAAACATTTGGAAAAAGAAGACCTGTTCGCCCTCGTACCACCTGGAGGCGATCAGTTGAAAGAGAGGCTTCATCGACTGGTCTTGGCTGGGAAGATCTCGAAAGTGCCGCGCAAGATTGTGAGCAATGGAAAACCCTTATGCGAGCACTATGTCCTTGATGAGGGATAACAGGAAGACATAACGCTTTAATCTGGTCAATCCACCTCATAGTGCGATCTTCCTCGTGGCCTGGCACCCTCAACCTTTCCCTGGACCACAAGTCGCTCAATAGCCACCTCTCCTCGGCGGCATACATGGCCAAAAAAGGTGAGGATGCGAGACTGTACCAAAGACGATAAACGCTGCTAGATGCAGAGTTCTCGAAGTATAGACTCGTTGGTACGGAATTCAGTCCATGATACTCCGAGCATTCTCCTCCAGCACCACATCTCTAGGGCGTCTATCCTGTTCTTTTCTATTTCCCGCAGGGTCCACGTTTCTGCGGCGCACAAGAATATGGGGAATACAAGTGCCCGAACTAGACAGATTTTTTTGTCTCTATATATATTGCGATTCCTCCATATTTTCCTCAACTTATCCATTGTAGACCTAGAAATTACCATACGCCTCTTCACTTCGTCGATACATCCACCGTTGTTCGTAATTAAGGCTCCCAGATAAATGTATGATTGCACCACATCACAATTATCAATTTGTGTAGTTTCTGGAGAATTCGACTTACTTATTTACCTCATTGTTAAGTCTATAAAATATTACGTGTTTATAAAAACAATTTTTCGATTAAGCGATCCGTTTATGAAATATTAAGCTTTAAATCGCTAATTTTTGTTAGAGTCAAGTGTCAAAATAGTATTTAATGAAACCGCATATTACGAATTTAAAATGAAAACTATCACGTCTAAGTAGACATCATTGGTTCTTGAGATACAGACGATTTTTACCTATCAAAATCATCTAAGACGGGATCAAAAGACTTTAAATAGAAAATTAGTTATTATTTGTTGTTTTTTATATTTGTAGTACTTAACGGCTTCGGAAGCCTACTCTGAGCATGGCCCAGCTCTTGCCCGGTTTTTTAAATGAGGTTTCTTAAGTCAATCATGTTGTTCCACTACCACAGAAAAAACAAAAAACGACGACTATCTTAATTTATTATTAACACTCGTGCTCCTCTCCTTAAATAATCCAAAACCGGTCCGACAAACACTAACCTTTTTGGAGTGGGTGCAAAAAATAGCCCCGGCTTCGAACCTCGGACTTAATTAGAAAAGTGCGCTTGTCAGACGCGACCTATGTACCTCGAGACCCATTCAGACCGCTGAGTAAAAATAGACGCGGTCGACAAGGCCCTGCGTTACACCGAAGCGAAGAACAAGAAATTCGGCTTTAAGTCATAAATATTCAGGTAGGTGTTAATTGCACTGAAGGTAAAATGTATGCTTTGTCTTTGCTCGGGTTTTAAGCTATCTCCTTACCATACCTCAGCGGTTTATACGTTAAAATTTAACAAGTAGATTAAATTACTTTTCGCATTTACAATTTTGTAGTGTTTTTTTATCTTATTCCTGGCCTTGTTTTTCATAATATCTACAACGGGTTACCTTCGTTTCGTCAAAAAAATTTTGCTCCAATGTTTATTTTCCCAAATTTTCATTTGCCAACCTGCTTTGTTTTCTGTAACCGTAAATATTTCAGGATTCTACATGATGGTAATAAATTCTGAAAAATTTGGGAAATGATACATTTAACAAAAAAAATTTTGACCAAACGGCAGGCTCCCATCTACAACATATCCAAAAACCGTAAAAATCGGACAACGTTTAAGGGGAGAAAAACATTATCGCATTTTGTACGGTTTTTTTTTGCTTCAGCCCTCTTGAGGTTAGTGTGAAGATATGTTTAGGTTGTTGTTGCACTCCGGTGTGATGCCGCAGAGATTGAAGTGGCCCCCTGACCGTCTCAGCCTCAAAGCGCCGCCGGCTGCGATCACATCGCGTGTGACTTACGACTAATGCCGTATAATTGCCGATAATATCGGTAACGGGAAGGTGGAGAGAATTCGGCAAGCTTAGATAGTTTTATTTGAAGATCGTTATCTGGTTAATGTGGACATGGGTCATACACTTAAAAAAAAGTGGTATTTCCTGTGGTCAATAGTTTTAAACTTGTGCGTATAAGTTTTGTTTTTATATAATTGGTCTAAAGCAGTCCTGACGCCGTTTATGTGAAAATAGGCATAGCCAGAAAATTAGGCCTTATAAACGTTAACTTCCAGCGTGTTTACATGAAAGCCGCTCACCTAAATCTGTGTATGATCCACATAGTTGTTGCAAATGAAACATACAAATTGTAAACAATAGTGTAACTGATTTTAAATGTTTTTAATAGAATAGAATGACATAGAATATTTTTCAAATCAAATCGGAGAAATTCTGCAGAAGGACCGCATCCTAAGTACCCGAAACCGATGCATGACTCGATGAATGAATGTAAAGAAGAAGCGAAAGAGTGGTCTCTGCCTAGCCCTCTGGGAAACAGGCGTGATTTTATGTATGTGTATGTATGTAGAATAGAATAAAAAACGTTTATTTAACAAACATATTATTTATTACCAACGCAAGAGCACATAGTAAAAATTATACAGTGACATTAACTTGTTCTTACCTCCTCACAAGCAACGCTATTAGAATTAAAATGTCTAATGATGTCGACATTGTATGTTGAAAACATTAGAGAGGATACAAATATTTAAAACAATATTGGAAAAGATGTTGTAGGTTTTATATTATAACTAACTTCAGCCTGCGACTTCTGTAACTTCACTATCATTACTCCCTCGGAAACCTTTTAATTTCTCGGGATGAAATGTAGCCTATTTGTTAATCCAGGTTAAAAGCTATCTCCACTCCCATCCATAGCCGTCCAGCCTTTGCAGCGTGAAGGAATAACAAACTAACACACAAACTTTTGCATTTATAATATTACTAGCAACCCGCCAGCGGCTTCGCCGCTGCAATTATTTTTTTCTTTCTGATTTTTTTATTTTTAATAAAAAAAAAAGTTTTTAAATAACAAGTATCCTATGTTACTACTAGTACCTCCCAGAATATGTGTACAAAGTTTCAGGATGATTCGTCAAGTAGTTTTTGCGTGACAGCGCAAGTAAGGATTAGGATTGCAAAAAGTTCGTCAAGGAGTACATAAAACATTGCTTCATTTTTTCATTAAAGCATGATTCCTTCCCATGCTAACGAAAAATACTTTTTCATCAAAAATGCAACAGTGACATAATTCTTCTCACTACTGCTACAAACTTCTGATGCGTTATTAATTTGTTCTAAACTTTACAATTGGAAAATGGATTCCCATTTTACCATCGGAAGACGAGACAATGGGTGCCGGGACGCGCTTAAAAAGTGCAACTTTAGTGTTGTCAAAAACTAGTCTAAGCAGGGGTGCAGTTAGAACGCAGGGAACAGCCCGGTCTACTTCTGTAAAGAAAAGAGAGAACGCTGGTAGGCAGCTAGTGGTGTGTGCTGAGAGGGAGCGAGTTGGTAACGCTTCTACTAATTTATACTAGGTGATTTTGGGGTCATGATCCGGAATGGCCAAAAGTGAATAAGATGGTCATACTGAATTACTTTTCCGATGGGACCAACCACAAATTCCATACAATAACGGTGAATTAATTGAGAGTTAATGTATGGAAAGGTTGTTCAGTACGACCATCTTATTCACTTTTGGCCATTTCGGATCATAACCCCAAAATCATCCAGTATAAAACTCATACATACATATATTATAGTAAACTCGGCTAATTACATGACTCTGGTAACTCCATGATACAATGGTTCATGCTTCTTCTAGAGTAAATTCATCCTTATAGTGCGGCAATAAGCCTACTACACTAATGACTAAAATATTTTTGTAAAGCCTGACAAGATTATATTTGGCCCTATAAAATAAGCATGAAGCATGTTATCACGGAGTTACGCGAGTCATCTAATTAGCCGAGTTTACCCTATAACACCACGCCTTCATTCCCAGAGTGGGTAGGCAGAGCTACAGAAATACCAAGAACTCTAAAGAAATTTGTTGATAATTCTGTAACCACATTTTGCACAAGCAGGCATGATATTTGAAATGAAAAAAAAAGAAATGAAATGTAATAATATTTATTGCTGCAGGACGCAATTGATTATTATATAATTATGATTATATAATATACAGAAAACTTTACTGCAGCAAAAGGAGCAAACTCAGCTGGTGCTGGCCGCAGGACTTGCAGGACTGCTGCTCAGAGCTGGTTTTCAGTTTTCTCCTTATAGTACCTAATACTTAATCAATAATTTACCAGTGTATTACATAAAACTCAAGTAATAATAATTATAATAATTATTATGAAGTCATTCTAAAATTAATAATGCGACTGCTTACACTGCTTGACTAAATTTAAGGAAATGTAGAAGGGCATAATCTATTTTAGAAAATTCGTTACTTCTCGAGGAATCTTCAGCAGCACAAAGAACACTTGATGAAGGAACAAATGGTTACAGGCATTTATCAGCTGTCCCAACTGCCGCCTGCTAAATAAATAATAATAATAATAATAAATAACAACAAACCATGTCTACGCGGATGAGTCGTGGGCAAAAGATGGAAGAAATTTAATATTTGAACCTAATTTATAATACCTATTCTGTGTCCTAGTGCTGGCTTCTACTTACCTTTTTTATTAATAAAAGCGTTAACAATATACAAATAAAACAATATACAATCACTAAACACAACAAGACACACAAAAAGTTAAAATAGTAAAGTAAAAGACAAAGTGGTAGTTAGGTGTGCCTTCGTGGCAATGAACCGGATACTGGCTCAGCAAGATGCTGAGGTGCTAGGCACCTGCTTTTCAGCCAGCACCGAGTGTGACAGACGGACGGAACGTTGCACAAACTAATAAATAAATGAAATTGTAATTACTTACTATTAAACAAATACTTATAATGATACTTTTTTTCTGACTTTTACATACGTTCGTTACACTTTTTCCTTAGTCGTTTAAGTTTAAGCTGTTCTACAATAAATACAAGATTATGGTAATTTCAATCAGAATTATGACAACTGAAACACACGCAAACCTGATAAAGTTGCCTTTTAAAGGTTGCGTGAAGTCATCAAATCATAAGAACATATTATTAAAATCGCTCCACGCGCCTCGTCCGCTCGTGACACTACAACCCCACCCGGCGTTGCTCGCTCTTTGCAACTCGCAACTTGGACAAACTTGTTTCCGTACAAGAAATATACATTTTGCTGCGTCGAATATAAGTTTAAGTTTGCTGCGGCGTACGCTGATTTCTGTTTACTTTTCTACATAAATAGGGTAGTGGTATGTTGACGTAACATTACGTTTGGGTGTTTGTATCGTGGAATAGGTCTCTTGGTGGTATTGTTAAGTTATTTATGATACTGAAGCTTTGGCCTTTTGGGTTTTTGTGAAACAAATTGAAGATCGTTTCATATGTACAATCAACTTTTGCCATTTTAATTATTTTTAGGGTTCCGCACCTCGAAATGAAAAAGCGGAATCATTGTTGTCCTTACGTCCGTCCGTCCGTCTGTCAAGACCTTTTTCTCAGGAACGCGTAGAGGTATCAATCTGAAACTTATATCAAATACTAAAGTCTACTGTTCCTTGGAACTGTAAAAAAATCAAACTTCTAAGCCAACGCAATCAAAAGATACAGCCGTTTATGCCGCACTGCAAATTTTTGAAACTCAAAGGAATCAAAACCTAAAGGGTACTTCCAGTGGATCTAGAATCTTGAAATTTGGTGCGAAGCAACGTCTTATAGCACAGATAAAGGAAAAATTGCGGAAACCATACATTTTCAGCTACATCACAAAAAAAAAGCGTTTTACGATTGCATACTTTTATGCAGTTGGTAAACTAATCGCGACCTATGTCGATGTATGGAGACAACAGTTTTTCAACGGCAAAGTCAAGTTCGTCCCTCAATACAATTTTAGATTCTTATAAGCTTGTACGGAACCCTCGGTGCGCGAGTCCGACTCGCACTAGACGGGATTTTTATTTTATTTAATTAAACCTTTTGAACGCCTACGACACATAAAGTCGTCATACGCTGTTGCCTTTAACGGCGCATATAGTTGTCAGAGGTTGAAACCAAAACATTTTTGTATGGATTTGATAAATTTTTGTTCCAGTTCTATTTCAGCCTTCAGGGTTGGCAACGTATTTGCAGTCTTGAGGTTGGAGTCTTGAGAATGCAAATGTCTTTGAACCTGTTTGCTTTCTATTAGATTTAAAAAAATCGTTTGTGTTTTTCATTTTAAATGAAGGTCTAACCTAACTTAACCTACGAATATGCAAGTTGCAGAATATTTCCACAGTTTAGATAAGTTACAGGAAATAACCGAGAACAGTTTTGGTAACATTGGAGAATATTGAGAAAGCTCTTTCTTACCATACAAAAATTCAGTATATTTTTTAATTTTCCAAGAATTTTTCATTAAATCTTTCACAATTTGGTAATTTGCTCGGTACAATACTAGCCTAGGCTAATCAACGTAATTAGCGTTTTTAATATACTAGAAAGAAAACAAACTTACACATTTGATCAAATATAATGTTGACCAAACAACAGGCCCCGATACAATACCCTATATTGTTCCTTACTTGAATTAAACACAAAATAGGTAACAAACAGTAGATTTATCTTACAAAAGAAACCTTTCAGCGATGCAGAGTAATGATACGGCGAAGTAGGTCAAACTTCGAACACAAGTTTGGTCGAAAGCAAGTTATGCGATAATTTTAATGACTTTTAGTTGGTAGTTGGTAAACGGAGGTTTACAAGGAGTTAAGATTTGATATGGAAAGATAAATTAATGACTAGTGAATGCCCGAAAAGTATTATCAGCAGTAGTGACACAGTTTTTTTTATGGAATAGGAGGGAAACGAGCAGACAGATCGCCTGATGTAAGCGAATATTGTCACCTGCAGCACCAGAGAAGTTACAATAGTACAATGACGAGTTACAATATTTGGGTCATACACACTAAAACAAAAGTTGTGTCATCTGTGGCCAATGGTTAAAAACTTGTGTGTATATAAGTTATGTTTTTATATGATAGGTCTAAATGGGATCTATACTTGTACTGTTGGATTACTCACGTGCATTTGACTGCCTCAACCCAACCCTACTGATTTCTAAAATGGCATACTATGGCGTATCTTCCCCGTCGTGTAAATGGTTCCACTCATTTCTCACTGGACGAAAGCAGTATGTTGAAATCCAAGCGGATCAGGGGGGGCTGGTGAAGTCAAGAATACAAGAAATCAGCCGCGGTACGCCACAGGGTTCGATTTTAAGCCCTTTACTTTTTATTTTGTACACAGCAGACCTAGTTAAGAATCTCAAGCACTGTAGTACGCATTTATACGCAGACGATACCCAAATATATTACTCTTTCGCACCGAATAATCTGGATTTGTCGCTTAGTAAGATTAACGAAGATTTAGAAATAGTAGCGGACTGGTCGCTCAATAACAACCTTATCTTAAATCCGACTAAATCTCAGTTTATAGTAATGGGAAATAAATGGCAACGAAACAAGATTAAGGAACAAAACCCAAAAGTATCAGTTGGAGCCGAGGCTATTTCCCAGGTAGAAAATGCAAAAAACCTAGGTGTGGTTATGGACGGACAATTGCGGTACGTAGAACATCTGAATATAAAGATAAGAAATGCCTTCTACAGACTTAAGGTACTGTATAAGATTCGCAAATACTTATCAGTACAGGTCAGGGAAGTTCTTGTTGAATCTCTAGTGCTCTCGCAATTGAACTACGCTGACATAGTTTATGGACCGAGAATCTTGGTTAAAACAAAAAAAGCCGTGCAACGGATACAAAATGCGTGTGTACGTTTTTGGTATGAGGTTCCCAAACGAGCGCACATTACCCCCTTCCTTAATGATAGGAAATTATTAAATATGGAGAATCGAAGACGACTGCATCTTGCTTACACGGTTCGTAAAATTCTTGACTTTGAGAAACCTCGCTATTTATTTGAGAAGCTTAAATGGGTAAAAGACACACGCGGCAGATCACTAAGAAGGTGCACTAAGCTTGCAGTGCCTCAGCACAAGTCAGCATTTTTTAGAGGGTGTTTTAAATTTGCTGCTGCCAAAATTTGGAACGACCTGCCACCACCACTGCGAGAACCTATGTCTCTGCAAAAATACAAGCGGTTGGTCCAAACGCACCTAATAACTACTCAGAGCAAATTTTATTCTCCCTCATAACGTCATATCATAATCATAACGTTGTGTTTTTTAAACGTATGACACATCGCGCCCACACAGTCACATACCTACTCACACATGCATACATGCATTCACAAACTACACACACTACACACACTATCACATCGCATGGAACTTTTCTCTTTTTCTTTTTCTTTTAACTTTTCAACCAAATGTTTACATCTGTAATGTATTCCTTCAAACATGAAATGTTTTATTATACTTTTTTTTTTAATAACTTTTGAAGCATGAAATGTTTTATTGTACTTCTTTTTTTTAAAATATATTTACCTAGTTTACTGTATCATCAACACTTTGTATCAGTTTGCGACCGTCCCGCCTCTAGGGACCAGTCTGAAAACCAGCGCCGGGCGTATCTGCCTAGCACATGCTGAGATTGGGACCCTTTGCTCAACCTGGCTTAGATACTATACATTTTTATTATATATTTTTTTTTTCTCTTGTACTAACTTGTTTTTATTTATTATCGATTCATTTATACTTGCTAATTTTAAGGTTGTGGCAATAAAGATTATTCTTATTCTTATTCTTATTCTTATTCTTATTCTAAAGCAGTCCTGATGGCGTATTTGCGGGTATGGGCTTAGCCAGAAAATTAGGCCTTAAAAACGTTCTTTTGGTGTGTCCACAGGAAAGACGGTAACCTAAATCTGTGTATGACTCATTTACATGTACGTTTCTTGCGGCATTTCTTGTACGCAATGATAGTTTTATCAGGAGCTCTAGTAGAGTACCCTTCTAAGGTTGACTGTAAAAATCTCTAATTAGCGATAAGACCGCCTGTTGTTAACCTGTGTCTTTTTAAATTGTGCTATTTCGCTGTAATGTTTTTGTTTGGTGTACAATAAAGTGTTTTTTATTGTTATGTATTCATTTCATATTACCGACGTATAAAAGAGTCCACTTCCAAGACTTGAAACAAACAGCTTACACATTTTTGCTCTTACCGGGAATCGAACTCAGGATAGAAAAAAAAGCTAATATATCTTTTTCTGTTTCAGTTAAGTACTTTTGAGTAACAAAGAAAGCGGATGAGTGACAGACGTAAGAATAAAAGTATACTGACAGACATACTGACCGACGGACTGTCTAGAGTCGTTTTACTCTTGGATTAACAGTGGAGTTGTAATTGACGGAAGCGTGCGGCTAACCCCATGAGCTTATGTTTAGTCCACAAGAGTATATACTCTTTTACCGATCAATTGTCCTCGCGTGAGATATCCATGAACTTATTTCTTTAATAAATCCGCGGGAGTATCTAAAATACCTAGAAATTGGCGATGCATCTTAACAGGGCCTCCATTCTACTGCGTTATAACGATATCACGTTTGACGTGTTTTAGAATCGTTTATGTCACAGTCGCCATTATTGTAAATGACATAAAAGTTATCACAACGGTGACAATACGGAAACAGGTCAAAAACGATATCGTTATTACCGTGTAGAATCCCAGCCCTGGACTGAAACCATTGATTAAGATTAGAATTAGAACTGGGTCTCTATTCTATTGAACGATATTGTGTTTGACGTGTTTTAGAATCGTTTATATCACAGCGCCATTATTATAAATTACGAGTACATAAGAGTTAGCAAAACATTGACAATACGGAAACAAATCAAAGGCGATATCGTTATTACCGTGTAGAATCCCAGGGTCTCTATTCAACTGCGTTATAACGATATCGTGTTTGACGTGTTTTAGAATCGTTTATGTCACAGTCGCCATTATTGTAAATGACATAAGAGTTAAGAAAACGTTGACAATACGGAAACACGTCAAATACGATATCTTTATTACCCTGTAGAATCCCAGCCAAGGGCCTCTATTCAACTGCGTTATAACGATATCGCGTTTGACATTATTGTTAAAATGACATAAGAGTTATCAAAATGTTGACAATACGGAAACACGACAATGACGATATCGTTATTACCGTGTAGAATCCCAGCCCTGCCCAGATTAGTTGCCAGTTACCGTATGAAAAATAAACTATAACATCATTGTTAACTATGCAAGTAAATTGAACTTTTAGCAAATACAGACAGCCATATGCACTATATAATTCTGAAAAGTCATAATGTCGAAATAATGCCGTCGAAAGTTTTTTTTTTATAACTGAACGCTATCATTCAATTCAATAATTTATCTTTTTATTATGCTCAACGTTCTTTCTTTGTACGATCAAGGACTTTAATTATTATGCCAGTATGGAACCCTGTTATAATGACAGCGTTAATCATTCATTTTAGCTTTCTTAAATATGGTTTTGACGCTGTCATTATGACAGGATTTTATAATGGCATAACAATTCAAGTATTTGACTGTGCAGAAATATTATTATTAATTTCATATAAACTCCAGCATAAGTATCATATCTTATAAAAAACAGGTATTCATTCTTATGAGTATTCGAAAAAAGAGTTGTAAAATGTTTTAGGCCCGTATTAATGACCGGATCTCAGTTTAAATGCCCGTCTCAAGAAACGTCCAAAATTACAGTTTTCTATGGTTTGACGTTTACTTTGACGTATCATGAGATGGGCATTTAAACCGAGATGAGTTTATTAATACGGGTCTTAGGTCCGTATTAATACTGATCTCGGTTTAAATGCCCGTCTCAAATACGTCAAAAATGACAGTTTTCTATGGTTTGACGTTTACTTGGACGTATCATGAGATGGGCATTTAAACCGAGATGAGTTTATTAATACGGGTCTTAGGTCCGTATTAATACTGATCTCGGTTTAAATGCCCATCTCAAATACGTCAAAAATTACAGTTTTCTATGGTTTGACGTTTACTTTGACGTATCTTGAGATGGGCATTGAAACCGAGACGAGTTTATTAATACGGCCATTAGAGGCATTTCGCAGTTGCTTACGATTGCAGAAATAGAACATGGTATGCGTATACCTGCATTTAGAAGCTGAGCTATCACACATTCAATCTAGCGAATGACAATTCGAGATAACTCTATCCAACTTATAAGCAGAGAAAAGCTCTTTTATTTTTGAGCGAAATCAATGAAATTCAATAAATTTCAGTGATGCAGTCACAACATTGACGTATCCTAAAATACATTCGCGCCAACCGTTCGAATTTTACAACCGGCAATACAATCAACTGCGCGTCAGGCACACGTCGAAAACGTATAATAAAATCTGGCGACGAAATAAAATCTGTTGCATTCTTATTTTAAATTTTCTCGCGACGTTTGCATGTGACGTCTGCACTGCGCGCCGCACCGCGCGGCTATGACGTAAACGAGTCTGTGTTGCCACGCGAAAAAAATAATTTAATTTCGCCTGTTCTAATTCGCCGGCGTCTTTGTGTTCTTTAATTAAATTATGCGCGTTGCAATGTTGCACCATTTTAATTTGCTAAATTATCCTTTGAATGTTGCCAGTTATTGAATTTTTTTGTATTATTTTCGTCAAACAAAGCCTATTGACAAAGCTTGAATACTCGAGGGAATTAATTTCTCTAAGAGGTGAAAGATAATATCGTACACATGCGAAGTAATTTGCAGGAATACGCGAAGTGTTTATAAGAAAATATTTGTCGGCTAGAACAGAGAAATTCTTTGTAATTATCGTCCAATGTTTCCAGGCGCTTTTAAAACCTCTCAATTCTAGGAACAATTACTTTAAATAATCAAATTATTATTTGTAAATATAATACCAGCATCGATTTCTTTACCAATGTTTTCAATTGTGTGTACTAAGTACCTAATTTAAAATATGTTTATGTGAGATTTTATTTAATCCTCTCACTATATCACACACACACATATATCTGTTCACATTGTTGTGTTCCGGTGTGGGGATAAGACAACCGGTGAAATTACTAGTATAGAGGCATTCCATCTTAGTCCTCAGGGTTGGCAACGCATTTTAGGTCTTGGGATTATAGTCTTGAGAATTCAAATGTCTATGGGTCTCAGATTCCACTTACCATCAGGTGGCCTGAGTTCTCGTGTGCCAATTCTTTATCATCCGCGCAGAAGACATTTATCCCTATTCCCTTCACATTTATAATGTTAGTATGAATTTGCAGTTTAATAAGAAAACGAGGAAACACTTTTAACATAGCCACCGACGCATATATGCGTCATACAAGTTTCTCCCTTGGCCACGCCCCCTGGCAGTGAATGCGTTTAAAAGTTTTTCCTGGTACTCGACTTGCATTAATTAAGCAATTAATTGTTAAGATACGACTGTTTCAGTGGTGACCCTTGAACGTTTTTAAGGTCCTACCTCGTGTATGGTCCGTTCTTACCGTTAACCTACCGAGCAGCAGTGTTCGAATAAGTGTCGTTTCCTCAGAAATAATTCTTACAATCGTTCATTAAATAAGTTTCTTATGGCATCATCAAACATCACTAATTTAGCACGTTGGCTTACACAGTTTAACGAAGTCACAAATTCCTCTCCTCTATCCAGCAGATCGATGCGCCTAAATATATTAAACTTGAGCCGGAATTGTCATCCCCAGGGCAGGGGCAGCCCCCACCAATTAAGTTATTGTCGAGTTTATGGCGCTAATGTGTGGGGTTGCCATGTGTCGCTTAACACCGGTTAGGATTCTGATGGACTTATACCGCCCAAAGCAAAACGGTAGTATACACTATTAACTTTATCTTTTTGACGGCAGTGTTGCTCTATTAAAATCCTGAAAATAATAAATGAGACGGATCGTGTAAACGATTTTCTTATCAACGCTTGTCTAAATATGAGTAGCTGGGATTGTACTAGTGAGAAAACTCAATTTTTGAAAGTATTGGGTCATCATTATTGCGTAATATTTTTTTATCTACACGTTTCATACATACATACATACATAGATTAAATCACGCCTGTTTCCCACAGGGGAAGGCAGAGACCACTTCTTTCCAACTGATATGTTCCTGACAAATCTCTTTCGCTTCAATTGGAAAATTATACGATTCCAGCGATATAAACACTATTACTATCAACAAATATCTTTCCAATATCCATGTTATCCATTAACCGACCGCCAAGCAGCAATGTTCGCATTGTTGTCTTCCGGTTAGAGGCAATCCATTATAGTCCTCAGAGTTGGCAACGCATTTGAGATCTTAAGATTATAGTCTTGAGAATACAAATGTCTATAGGTCTCAAATTTCACTTACCATCAGGTGGCCTGAGTGCTCGTGTGCCTTCCTCTTGCCATAATTGTTAAGACATTATGGCTTCCAAAAGTTCGATGTGAGAATTTTTTGGCTAATTATACCATTTTTTTTTGTGTGGTGTTGAATAAAGTGTATTTGTAATGTTACATTTTATAAAAAGAAAAAAACTAAATGCAATAGTTACGTTATAATATTTCAATGAAGTCAAAGCAGATTTAATCTGAGTAATGAGGATGCTATTACTAGAGGAGCTTTATCTGAGATGTTGTCAATCGGCTTAAATAGTAGGGCAGTACACTGAAAAAAAAAACTGTTGCGTGTACAAGGTTGTGATAGTTGTGTATAAGCGTCTTGATTCCACACGAGCCTGACAAGACGCTAGACACATCAGCTAAGATGTAAGTTGAATCACTGAAGAACTTGCTGTTGATACTATCGGCTTTGGTTGATATGACTAATATTATGACTATTGTATTCGTTTTATGTCAACAAAGAGAAAGTCTCTCTTGGTTGGCACTCAATTAGGCCGTAAATTTCATAGGTGTCCATTTATAATGCGACTAAACTGGCTTCTGGAATCAGCCTCAAGCTGTATGTGTTTGTAAGAAGATGGTGAGACGTGTCTGAAGTGCTGCGAGAAGATGGATGTGCGGCCTTCTTCTGTGATATCTTAATTACCTCTTTTGTCCTTATGTGTATAAAATTGTATCTCAGTTTCGTGGTGTTTTGGTTTTACTGTTGTGATGTGAAATCCCGTGTGGTTGCCGGGTTAGAATCCACTCCATGTCTTCCCGTAGATGTCGTAAGAGGCGACTAAGGGAATAAAGGCTTGTAGTAATGTTAGACGATGGACTTGCAACCTATCATTGTCACAATCTTAGCCTGACTGTGCAAAATGTTACAAAATTATCAACAAGTTTAGATCTGTTGATATTCTGTAGCTCTGCCTACCCCACTCTGGGAATGAAGGCGTGACGTTATGTATGTTATGTATATAATGTCTAAGGATCACAAATATCTTCATTATATTTTGTCTACTGCGATGCAATAGATTGCGTAACTACAGAAGGGTTCCAAAAAACCTAAGTCAATATCAACTTCCATAGACCACAGGACAACAAAATAACACGTATATTACCAATTACCAAACTTCACTTTGATTTTTGTATTTATATTTAAAAAACCGAGTAACCCAACAAAGAATAATTTGATTTTCGATTCCGCTTCGTCACATAATTGGCGTGACGATCCTTTGTGACGGGGCGTCACGGTAGATTTCGTCGCAAATTGTGACGAATGTGTATACGTCTATCTGTCCGTAATGTGATTTGTGTCTATATGAGAGGTTATGTTGGTTGCCATTGGTATTTGTACGATTATTACTAAGTAGTGAAACTTTAATGGTCATTGTTATTCAAACCCAAAATCTTTCTTAACCGCTGAACTTCCAGTATAGTTGTTGGGGTTATGCCTCGAATTTAAGCTTGTATTTTTAACTTGACCTAATTATAAACTAAGCCCTAGACTTGTACTATGGGTACTGTATCATCGATAAACATACTTACTTTAGTGGTGGTAGGACCCTGTGCAGGGTCCGATTGGATCGCCACCACCTTATCCATTAACCACCCGCCAAGTAACAGTGTTAGCAGTGTTGTGTTCCGGTGTGGGGACGAGACAACCGGTGAAATTACTAGCATAAAGGCATTCCATCTTGGTCCTCAAGGTTGGCAACGCATTTGAGGTCTTAGGATTATAGTCTTGAGAATTCAAATGTCTACGGGTCTCAGATTCCACTTACCATCAGGTGGCCTAAGAGCTCGTGTGCCTTCTCCATGTCAGAAAAAAAAAACAAAAAAACCATCAGGTAATAAAAGTTTATACACATAGAGAGCACCCAAGACTCCAAAACCAATCGCACTCACCACGCAAACATTTATCGTTACCGGGAGTCAAACCCGGTAAAGCTAGCTTCGTAGGCATAGTCATTACTAACTTGATTAACCGCGTCGTGTAACAAAGTCGTGTATGGGACAAAACTTCCAAACAAAGCATGAACAGTCGAAGGCACTAATATACTCGTATTTACACCTATTGCATCAAATATAATATGTACATACAAACCTTATTGTCAGTGGCATAGAGGCGTGTAGATATTGTCCATGTCCTGGGAACGTATACTAATACATACATACCTACATACATAACGTCATGCCTTCATTCCCAGAGTGGGGTAGGCAGAGCTACAGAAACACCAGCAACTTTAAAGTGACTTGTTGATAATTCTGTAACCACATTTTACAAGAGTAGGCTAAGATGTTTACCAGTGTATTAGTGACAGGTTGCAAGCCCATCGCCTAACAGTACTACAAGCCTTTATTCCCTTAGTGGCCTCTTACGAAGTCCACGGGAAGACATGGAGTGGCGCTATTCTAACCCGGCAACCACACGGGTAACTATTGACGGTAACGGTTTACTAATAACGTACTTATATTATAAATGAGAAAGTAACTTAGTCTGCCTGGCTGAACCGACTTCGATGAAATTTCGTATCGAGATAACTAAATGACAAACAAATGAAATTTCGCATCTATAACATTACTATGCAAGTATGCATTTATAATGATAGTATGGATTTATATCTTTGAATGTGTTCAGTTTAATTCAAGTAATAGAAAACATTTTAAATCGTAAATTTAATACTACTTTTCACAAGTGTTTTTTATATATTTGTTTAGTCGGCGTTGGAACGGTAAATGTATATGTAATACAACCATTTTACCATACTACCATAATTTATTCCAGAATAAAAACTGCATAACATACTCAATAAATACATGAAATAAAACGCACTGACGCTAAAGCCGTAACCGTAACTTCATTTTACAACTCCAAAATGTTCTGTAAAAAGCTTTAAAATTCACTGTGTGTAAACCATCGCAGGCGCATTTAGTTTCGCAAGCCGTGTAAAGTACACCCCTGCGGACGAGTTGCGGCGGTAGTTTAAGCGAAGTGCATCGTGTTACTGGCGAGAGTTACGTCGCCTTCTATACTAGCTAGTTTCTTGATTGACGCGATATAGTTGGAGAAAGGTTTAGTCTTTTGAATAAACCCAGAATAATAAAAAATAATTTATTCTTATCTTACGTTTTACCGGCGCCTTTTTGGGGTTTCTTCGGGAACTGATAAATTTTTTGAGATATAAAGTAACCTATGTATGACTCCGGTGTAGCTATGAACAATTTTTGTATATCGATCGGTTTAGCCGTTGGCTGTGAAGGCGGAACAAATAAACAAACGCTTTTTTACATTTGTAATACACTCAGGAGCAATGCAAACAAAACGGATTACTTTCTGTGGAAATTCTGTACTAAGTGACCCGTGTTCATTACTCATGACTATAATAGTAAGGTAAAGACACCAGTACTCGACAAAGGACCAATATTTGACACTGACTCTTAGTCAAAGAAGATGAGAGTTATTCATTTGTTTTGCAACAATCAATTTATAACCCTATGATCTTAGAATCAAAAGCTTCTGTCGATTATTGGTGCATGTCAACTAAAAGTGTCGAACATTGGTGTTGTTAGCTTAGGGGTTGCTAAGGATAAAGCCACTTGCAACAAAACGATAAACTTAGAAATATGTATGTATGTCAGATTGAACGGATTAGATGAAAAACTAATGATTGAGCTGATTGAATGAAAGGGTTGGAAAGGCTGGGAACGAAGAGTGAGTGAGCGATAGTGAAACGAGGTTGTTACAACCTCCTTTTTGCGTTCCTGTCCACTGTTACTGTTAAAGTAATGGGAACACGTCAATGAAACTACGAGGTCGGATCAAGACTGAATTGACATTTATTTCATACCCACATATAATTATATATAAACTACCGACAACCCCCTTTTTTTAAATATAATATATTTACTTTTACACTTTTTTATTTACACTCATTTATCCCTTATTTTCAATTAATCCACTTTTATTTTTATTTTATTACATTACCCAACAAATTTAGATATATGGAATTTACATGTTAATACAAACAAAACAAATATATGTATGTTAAGCAAATTTAAGAGGACTGAGGAATAAGTACCCACCTGAAGTACAAAGTCGATCTAAGATTCTACAACAATAACTACAATAAGATTGAGTTTCCTAAAAGTTACAAATGAATTGACATCTCTAATGACATTGACGACCTCAAGCATTATTCTTGAAATGTTAGAAAGTATTGATCATTATCTACATTACACGTAATGTATTATTTATGTTTTATGAACATGTAGAAAATGATTCATAAAAGTATCATAATAATAATAATTTAATTTAACATTGTTTCTGAAGTGAATATTTTATAAAAAGGACTTTATATAATTATCACATTCAAAATATTACCTACCAACTAAACACATTACATTAATTATATTTGTTAATTTAATTTTTTAAATACAAAAACATTAATGATAAATAATATCACTTCGTGTGGAAAGAAGCGTTAACCTGATACATGCATCTAATTATACTAAAACTAATTACATAATTATCGTTATATTTAATGTAATAGGTAGTAAGTTTAAATGCAACACAATAATGAATAATCAATAATACATTTTAATGTGTTTGTTACACCTAGCTATTCAATTAATTGTAGGTAAAGTACCCTATACTAAACAACTAGTTTAGATGCTGATTTAATTTTAATTTTGTACATGCATAATTAATAATATGTACCTATTAGCTTAATTTATAAATATAATAATAATCTAGGAATGCTGAAGCAGTGCAAATAATGGTGTCAGCTAGTCGAAACCCCAGCGATCAGGAGGAATCACCGCCCTGCCAAAACGTGTCACGTAGTGATTAAATTATTGGTGCTAGCATTATCCGACACTGGGCCCGCGCGGGAATCGAAGTTACTACCCGCGCGCGGTGACGACTGCGCAGGCATTGATGACGTCACGGCGTTATCGCTCGGCATAATAATATCATCATAAGGCAGCGCTCGCACTGTGTATCTAGTCAAATCTTGTTCGGGCCGTCGATCGGAGTCACGAATGAGGTGACGTCTGTTACGAGTTAAAATTCCACCGTACTCCATTTTGACTACATACGACCTTATACCTCTGAGAGAGGAGACTGTTCCGCTAACCCAGCGCTTGTCTACCCTAACTTTTACCTTTTCACCGCACTGCAGCGGTGTCAAGTCCCTAGCATTTTTGTTGTAATAAGTTTTTTGTTTTTCCTGACGTATCAGAAGTTCTTTTTTGACATGTTGTTGTATCTTCGGTTGTAAAAGTATAGGTTTGCATGGCACAATGCCCCTTAACTTCCGATTGTTCAGTAACTCAGACGGCGATGCCAATTTATTACTGATCGGAGTGTTTAAATACTCAAGAAGGGCTAACTTAAAATCTACTTTTTCCACGCCGGTTTTTTTAAGTATATTTTTAATAATCTGGACAATACGTTCCACTTGGCCGTTAGATTGCGCATAGTGCGGCGAGGAAGTGACGTGCTGGAAACACCATTCATGAGAAAATCTCTTAAACTCATATGAACTAAACTCTGGGCCATTGTCGGACATAACAATGTCCGGGATTCCTTGCCGACTAAAAATAGATTTAAGATGACTAATTACATGCCCAGATGTTGATGATTTTAATTGTATTACTTCTACAAATTTGCTGTAGTAATCAACTACAACTAAATATTTATTTTCGTTAAAGTGAAATATATCAGCTCCTACTTTCGACCAAGCCCTATAAGGTACGTCGTGAGGAATAAGTGACTCCTTTCTGTTCTGATTCTTAAAAGTTAGGCATGCTTGACAGTTATTTATATAATCTTCCAGTTGCGTATTAATGTTTGGCCAGAACATTGTTTCTCTGATTCTTAATTTACATTTTTCTAAACCTAAATGGCCTATATGAACGCGCCTTAACATTTCTTTGCGCATCAACACCGGTATGATAATTCTGGTTCCTTTCCATAACATATTATAAGCACTCGTTAGTTCATCTCGGTAGCTCCAATATGGTCGGATTCTTTCCGAGACTTGGTGCTTATGTTCTGGCCAACCATTTTTTATTTGTTCCATTAACAGCTGTAACTCTGTATCTTCCTGGGTACATTTTTGAATTGCTACAAAATGCGTGTCAACCAGTGGGTTACTAAGAGCGACGGCACACACTTGCGCGCGCTCGTCCAGCTGATCGCGCGGCTCAGCCGGCGGCCCACAAACCGGTTCTACAGCCCGCGACAGAGTGTCAGCTACAAACAAATACTTACCCGGCTTGTAAGTTAATTTAAAACAATAAGGCTGCAATCTCAATAACATTCTCTGCAACCTAGCTGGTGCTGAAGCTATAGGTTTGCGAATTATACTTACCAACGGCTTGTGGTCAGTCTCCACAGTTACGTCATTCCTGCCATATATGTATGTATAGAATTTTTCACACGCAAACACGCAAGCCAGCAACTCTTTTTCTATTTGCGCATAGGCTTGCTCCGCCTGTGTTAGAGAGCGAGACGCGTAACACACAGGCATGTTGTCCTGAAGGATGCATGCCCCCAGGCCATTTTTGCTAGCATCAACACTAATAACTACAGGTTTATTTAAACTGTAATATTGCAATATTGGCACACTTGTCAAACTTTTTTTAAGACTGTTAAATGAATCTTCGTGTTGTTGAGACCAGTGCCATGCAATATCTTTTTTTAGAAGTTCCCTAAGAACAAAGTTTTTATCGGAAAGGTTTGGTATAAAACTACCAACATAGTTAATCATGCCAAGAAATCGTTCCAAATCTTTTACATTCTGCGGACGTGGCATGTTTCGTATTGCCGACGTATACGAACCATCAGGATAGATCCCATTGGGCGTAATTAAATGACCCAGATATTTTATTTTATTTAGACCAAATTTACACTTACTTTTATTTAATTTTAAATTTATCTCTCTACATCTATCTAGAACTTTTCTTAGTCTATTATCATGTTCCTCCTTTGTCTTGCCGTACACAAGAATATCATCTACGAAGAGGCACACACCCACTATGTCGTCTAAATGTTCATACATTTTCTTGTGAAAGACTTCTGACGCTGATGTTATTCCGAAAGGAAGACGTAGGAATTTGTACCGTCCGAAACTGGTGTTAAATGTACAAAGATCCGTACTGTCTGCATGTAACCTCAATTGCCAAAACCCTTGCTTAGCGTCAAGAGTACTAAAATACTTAGCACCGCTCAGGTTTACGGTCATTTCGTCAAGCGTTGGCAGCTTGAAATGCTCCCGTTTAATAGCCTGATTTAGATCTCGCGGGTCCAAACAGATTCTAACGTCGCCGTTCGCTTTCCTAGCAACGGTCATACTGCTAACCCAGTCAGTCGGGCCGTTAACCTTAGAAATAATGCCATCCCTAACCATTTCATCTAACTTTCTTTTTATGCAATCCTTTAAAGCTAAAGGTAGCTTTCTTGGTGCATGTACAACAGGTCTAATGCTGTCGTCTAATTCGATTTTGTACACACCTGGCATACACCCTACGCCCTCAAACACATCCGAATACTCTCTATTAATGTCATCAGCAAAATTACATCCCGGTTGCTGGTCAACGGCTAACACCAGCTGTATAACATTCAATTCACAACACGCATCACGGCTCAAAATCGGAGGAGACGATACATCTGCTATTATAAAATCTAAAATGTACTCCCTGCCCTTATAATTTGCTTTCAAGTTACAACTGCCAATAACCTTGATATCGTTACCCGAATATCCTTTTAATTTGACTGAAATCGAACTCAACTCGTGTTCATCAATGCCCAGGTCGTTTAAGTAACGGTGCGGTAAAATATTTACGTCGGCCCCAGTGTCTAACTTAAACTTAATGCTACAATCATTAATTATTAAATCTACCGACCAATCAGCATGAGAATCAGATAAACAATAAATTACCTGATTGTAGGTCTCGTCCGCTTGCACCTCGTACACTTTGCACATTCGAGAAAAATGATCTAAGTTATTACAGTTTAGACATCGCTTTCCTACCGCAGGACACATCGCATTACTGTTGTGTTTTAACCCACACATAGCACACCACTCACTTGGCCCACTTTGCGCCATATAACCCCGCTGTACTTGTTGATGTGGAGGAAACTGGCGAACCGGTGGTGGCTGCGACACAGAAGGCCCGCGCGTCGCCCGCGGCGCCATGGCGGTAGGCGGCCGACGGCCCCGGCCACGGCCACGCCACGCACCGCGCTGGCCCGGGTACCCTCTTCGCGACACCCAAAACACTTCACTGCTTTCATCAGTTTTGTCTACATTTCCATTGTATTTATTTATTTCGTAAGCATGGTGATCCGCGGTATCCTTTTTTAATGTCCCTGCTTGAAGTCGCGAAATCTGTGCCAAATTGCATATCTCTATTGATTTACTTAATGTCAAGTCCGGTTCTCGTAAAAGACGTTCTCGAATCCCATCTTCTCTTATTCCACAAATAAGTCTGTCTCTTGTCAAACCATCCAACAGTTTCTCAAATTCGCACGTACCCGCCAATTTCTTTAATTCGAAAGCATACTGCTCAATTGATTCGCCTTCACGTTGGCATCGTGTGAAAAATCTATGCCTTTCGATTGTTAAATTTTTCTTGGGAAGAAAAAAACTGTCAAAATTTTCAAGCAAACTTGTTACACTTGTAAACTTTGCGTCGAATTGCTGATAAACTTCTCGACATTGCTCGCCTATTATATGCAGCAATATACTTATCTGCACGTTTGCGCTTTTCTTGGTTAACTCACATGCATCGAAATAAATGTTAAAGGCACTTTTCCATTTTGTCCATTCAACGGATAAATTTCCAGATGTTACATTTTCTAAATTATTCGCAAAGTTAAATGGCGGCGGCGGTGGCAGAATGGATTCCATTGCACTAACTTATGAGCGTTGCTTCTCTGATTTTACAAATAACACTAAAATATATTCACTCGTACATATGTCTATTCGCGTTTAGCAATACAATAATGAAATAGTTCGGTTAATTCGGCTGCGCCATGTTAAAGTAATGGGAACACGTCAATGAAACTACGAGGTCGGATCAAGACTGAATTGACATTTATTTCATACCCACATATAATTATATATAAACTACCGACAGTTACATTTCATTTAAATTCTATCCAAATATAAAATCGTTCATGATCTGTATTATGCGATAGATACATTAATTCTCTTGAAAATTTCGATAAGCATCAGACACGGTTCCCGTGTCTTGGTGTCTCATTTAATTTAATTTAATTATTTATATAGTATTCTTCTGTAAATCTTTTTAGTAACGTAAGTATTAAACACATAATATTTAAAGAAAGCGATTTATTTAATACCAACTACAATATCCTTTGACGACACGCTTGCCTAGTTGGGAGTGACCCTGCCTTCGAAGCTAGGGGTCCTGGGTTCAAATCCCGGTAAGGGCAGATATTTGTGTGATGAGCACGAGTATTTGTACCTGAATCTTGGATGTTTTCTATGTATTTAAGTATATATTTCTCTATATAAGTAAGTTTATCGTTGTCTAGTACCCATAGTACAAGCCGAGAGCTTAGTTTGGGACTAGGTCAATTTGTGTAAATGTTTCTAAATAAATAAATATAAAAGTCCTGAGTAATAGCGTCTCCGAAATATTTACCATCATACCGTCAGAAGAGGAGTGAGTGAGCGAGATAGAGGACGACTACAAGAATGATAGGAAGTGTGCGCTGGGCTAGTTTTTATTTTGTTAATTTTGTTTACCATAATCCAGTGGTGGTAGGACCCTGTGCAGGGTCCGTCCGGATCGCTACCACCATCTTATCTATTAACCACCCGCCAAGCAACAGTGTTCGCATTGTTGTGTTCCGGTGTGGGGATAAGACAACCGGTGAAATTACTAGCATAGAGGCATTCCATCTTAGTCCTCAGGGTTGGCAACGCATTCGAGGTCTTAGGATTGCAGTCTTAAGATTATAGCCTTGGGAATTCAAATGTCTATGAGTCTCAGATTCCACTTCCCATCAGGTGGCCTGAGTGCTCGTGTGCTTTCTCATTACCATAAAAAAAAAAAAAAATAGACATAGTAATCGATTCTTCGGTGTTTATCTTAAAGCCCAGAAACAATGTGTATGTAAAACTGTATTGTACAAAACACAGAAATTCAAAAAACTTATCCCTATAATCCTTTCCAACTAACTTTTGTGTGAATGGGGAAAATGCCTAAGTTGAGTTTAACTCCATGGACTGTCTTCGCGTGACCAAGGCTGTTGTAACAGTCGGAATGTCGAGGCAAATGTTTCTCGATTTATAGTTTTAGTATAGTTCTATGTCATCCTCCTGGATCCTGATTTTTTTTTGTCATAAAAAACGAGAGTTCTTTATAAATTACTTTGCACATGACTCCAGACCCTTCCGCCGCTTGATTTAAGTATTGTATTGTTTTTAGCTAGAACAAAGTTGATTTTAGCTGTTATTATGTACTTTATAAAGTACACTCGGTTTTTTCGGATAAGTTAATTTGCGTAGCGCCAAAACTTAAAGTGAGCGTCCATTTCGTTCTATATAAATGATGCGGGTGTCCAGGAGGTTAAATCTAGATTTAAATTACCAGTATCACTTGTTTCTCATTAATTACCTGTTAACACTGTTTTGAAATTGCTTGCACGAAAAGTTAAAGGCTTAATGAAAACAAAATCATGATCGCGTTCGTCGTGTAACGAAAGTTAGCCGTACAAACTATATGGGTACTTTTCGTTACACAAAGGAATCAATTAAGTTTTGTTTTAATCATAGCCCTTATTAATGTACATTTTTTTGATAACGTCCCAGATTTTTCACGAGAATACCTGAACAAGCGTTTTAACGTTCCAATCTAAGTGAAACCCTACCGCTAAAAACCAACAAACCGCTCCACCGTTCCATTAGGTATGTAAATTTATTTCAAAATCGACAAGGACAAACTTTCGAGTTGAAAAATTAATAATCTTACACTCTCAAAGGCTAAATTC
The DNA here is from genome assembly GCA_949316455.1 of Acleris holmiana. Classification (NCBI taxonomy): domain Eukaryota; kingdom Metazoa; phylum Arthropoda; class Insecta; order Lepidoptera; family Tortricidae; genus Acleris; species Acleris holmiana. Next base: position 20,764,102 of record OX438768.1, on the reverse strand, counting down.
GCTGAGCCACTATAGCGCTAAAAGCGACCGTGGCACTGGAGTTATAAGGGTTGTTATATCGTGGTAAAGAGGTAACTCGATTAAAAATAGGGTTGCGTCGTGTGAACGTGTCTGTTTGTTTATAAGATTATTTCGACGGTCTAATGTGTTTTACACTCGGCCTGGCGCGCTCCACTTAGGTCTTGCCCTTCGCTAATAGGGATTTGGGTTGCTTTGAGAATTTGACATTTTAAATATTAATTTTGTGATGCTAACACACGTAGGGTTGCTAAGGGTTGGATCAGTCTTTATAAAGTTTTTATACTTAGGCTTTTTTATACTGATTTGACACAAGAGTAAGACGGTTAGGAATAAAAATAGTGAAAATTTGAAAAACAACTGCCACGAGGTAAAAATGGTCTTGCTTACCCAGCCTCACGTACGGTCAAATAAATAGGCTTTAATTATGTTTATTTTTACTAACACTAGAATAAGAATTTATTGTATTACTTTAAATTATGATCCTAGGTTGTTCGACATAAAATGTTTTTTAATGAATTTAATTTTCTGCACAAAATTAAAATAGTGCACAAAAGGCGTTGAACCGAAATCAAAAATCGATAGGTGCAATTAAAGGACTAAATTGGTTACTTATCTAAAAATACTCCCAACTCGCTCTACAACTCGACGGACGAGTTGTTAACCGGCGAGTTTAAATTGTCCGAGCGTACAAAAAACGCGGATATCCTGAATAAGGATGCTTAAAACTCGCTCTTATGACTTCCCTCGCTTGATTTTTAAGAGAATAACAGCTGTTCTGTTTCAGCGTGTGTGTTCAATCGGTAGCAGTAGGTAGTTTGCTGTCCACTGTTCTGCCTTACTGCCCCGCCCTTTATTAGGATCTATACAAGTCTGCATTTCATTTACAATTTACCAGCGAAATGACACCTTGAAGGTGGCTTAAGTAGTTGAAATAACTGCTGGATGATTGCACGCTGTTTGCATGTTAGTTGCACTGTTATGTTATGATGCAAAACTAATGTATACAGAATTAATATTCTGTATACAGTAGTAATCTAATGTATAGAACGCACTGAACCAATATTATATTATGTAGAAGTTCTGACGGTCCCTAATTTAACAAGTGATATAATATATCAAAGAACGGTTGGACATTTAGCTATCACACAATTTTAATACAACATAAATTTTCAAACCACAATCATAATCATTGATATTGACTTCACATCGCTTTTCATTCGAGTATTGTTGGACATGAATACATTGGCACCAAGTGGAACTCGCTAGAATTTTAACAGCGCGTTAGTGGTGCAGGAAGGAGTGCTTTAAATAAATGTCTTCAAATAACATAATTATAAGAAAGTTTGTTTTTGTCATTAGGCCCGCACAGTGGGCAGGCGGGCTGGAATGTAATCAAAATAAATTTAAATGACATGTAAATTGCGTAATAAAGAGTATACTTCGGGTTTTACGCGGAGGCTTGGCGTGATAGTGAGGTATACATACATATTGTACTTAATAGTTGTATAATTATTTTAACATGCCAAAACAAGTTGTTTAATTTGATGTGAAATCCCGTGTGGTTGCTGGGTTAGAATAGTGCCACTCCATGTCTTCCCTGCCTGCCTTCTGGATAAGAGATAATTTATTTGTAAAACATGAGTTACATAATGGTTACAAGTTTATTATAATGTCCGTCATGTTTTGCCTTTCGGCGTACAAATTGATGTCGTAAGAGGCGACTAAGGGAATAAGGGCATGTAGTTCTGTTAGGCGATGGGCTTGCAACCTGTCACTAATACTCTGGTGAACATCTTGACCTGATTGTGCAAAATGTAGTTACAGAATTATCAACAAGTTTTTTAGGGTTGTTGGTAATTCTGTAGCTCTGCCTACCCCACTCTGCGAATGAAGGCGTGACTTTATAGGTGTGTAATTTATTTTTCGTTATTATTTTACGCATATGAGTTTATTTCCTGAGATTTTTTAATCATTAAAAGTTTTAAGTCCATAATAATATAATGTCGTATCAAGTCACGTTTGACCTTTAGCCCTTAAATTGGCAAAAATTAAAAAAGTCGTGAATTCAAACCCTATTTGATTTCGAACCAGCATAAAAAATATCAATCCAAAAAAAACAAAAAGTGAGCATTATGGTATGTATACTGTGGTGCACACTGCCAAGTTAAGGGTTAAAGTGCTGCACATCCATTGAAAATTAATAAATAAGCTTTTTATCCTAGCACGTAACAGGAATATTGACAGTACTAATTACAAACTACTTCAAATACGTAGATATATTAAGAGCGAACTATTTTGTTATGTGTAAATACGTATAATAATATATCTGACAACAGCAAATTGTGACGTCGTTAAGTTTTTTTAAATGAATCTCCATACAAGCTATAGTATGACACTCAAATGTAGTAGTTAATTAAATCAGATAGATAACATCCCCATTGCAATATAGTTTCTAATGGTTTATATAAACGTTTTATTGCTCGAAAAACCGTGTGAACACTATTTATTGCATCCAAATGCAATAAAAAATGATAACAAAAGTAACAAAACACTTTAAGGCATTCAACAGTTGTAAACACCTTAAAAGTACGAATTTCACAAAATGGATCACCTCAAAGCTATTTAGCTTAATCTTTATTAAGCCTTTTTCGTGAATTATTAGCAATTGCAAAAGCAATCTTAACACCATGAATTAAAGTTGCTGTCAGTAATCGTTTTACTTAAAACGATCGCAACAGACAAACTGACAGGTGTTAGATTTGTGTTATAACTCATGTTATTTTTTGCTCGTAATTAAGAACAATGGCCTTAATTTGATCCGGTGCTAAGATTTGGTTTTTGTTAATTTGTATTCTTAATTGCCAAAAAACAGTGAATCGGTACATTAATAAAATTTATGTTTTCGTGTGACCTGAAATAGAACCACTTTGCAGTTTTTTTTTGGTAAATAGAAAGCAAACGAACACACAGGTCATCTGATGGCAAGTAGAATATATGACCTATAGACACATGCAATCTCAAGACTACAATCTTAAGACTGCATACAGAAACACAACATTGCGAATGTTGCTTGGCGGTATGTTAAAGGGTAAGGTGGTGGTAATGATCCGGATGGACCTTGCGGAACGATTGCAGTCTTGGGATTGTAGTCTTAAGAGTAAAAACGAATATGGGTCACAGACCCCAATTACCATCAGGTTTCCTGCGGATGGCACCAATAAAAAGATATTGCACTTCAAATACACAACAACTCGATATAGTCCAACTTATCCTAAGCACGTTATTGTGTGCTAAGTCTGTTGCCATTTTAAAAGCAAACCAAAGGATCATTTTCTATCGGTAGTTTTTCTATGATTTCCTTTACTTATTCTAAATTTTTTTCTTCTATTTGTCATATTTCGTGTGTTATCAGTTTGGCTGTTTTATAGGATGTAGGGTGATCGCACCTGTGTTGGACACTTTAAGCTGACAGGCACCAATAATGGACACTTTACTCTTAATTCAAAGATCATAAGGTTATAAATTGATTGTTGCAAAACAAATGAATAACCTTTATTGTCTGTAAAATAAGAGGCAAGTGTCCATCATTGGACCTTGTCCGTTACTGGTTCGATCACCCTATATTACTCGTACATAGAAGTATAATTTTGTTTTTAGTATGTATTTATCAAATTATTAAATTTATGTTTTTATATCTAATTTATATATATATAGTTTCTATTTCAAAATTGAAATACTTTACGTGTTTCTTGTAGTTGTTTAGTTTGAGTTCTAAAGAAATTAGTTTACACCGCGAATTAGTTTATTTCAAGGTTTTTCCAAGGTTGTTTGGAAGAGATTGCTATTTAGCGGTTTCGTGTTCTGTTTTTTTTTTGGTGTTCAATAAAGAGTATTTGTATTGTATTGTATATGATAGAATACTCGTATACTTGAAAAGGACCAGGCTTATTTAATGAAACAGTCAATCAAAAATATTCCGCCGCACTTATGCATTCACACATATTCCTGGAATAAAATTCGTAGTTAAACTTTAAAAAGCAATTAGCGCGATATGGTTCCATCATCAATCATTTTGTTTTTATTCACAACGCACGCGTGAGTCAGTGAGCAGCTAACTTTAGCGGGTAAAAAGTAAAAGCCGGTGAGCGACAACCCGATAAGCGCGACCACCCGAAATAGAATTACGATGAACGCATTAAAGTTTAGTTATTTCATCTAAGAATTTTAAGCTTTTTGTTAATATTACCGCACTAATGATGCTAGATAGCCATGTGACAAATCTCAAGTTGAAGCACATTAACTACCAAGCGAAAATCCGTGCGTTCATTTTCGGCACCTACGAATGGGCCTAGATAAAATTCATAGTGACTTTTTTTACTAATTTCGTCTATTATTTATTATCCTTTCCTATGTAGGGTAAACTCTGCTAATTACATGACTCGCGTAACACTGTGTGATACCATTTTTCATGTTTGTTTTAGACTTACACGGACTCATTTTAATCATTTAAATGCAGGCTTATTACCGCGCTATAAGGATGTATTTACACGATTTAAATTATTTCGTATAGCTCTTAAAGAAGCTAGTAGCTTTAGTGGTGGTAGGACCCCGTGCAGGGTCCGTCCGGATCGCTACCACCATCTTATCCATTAACCACCCGCCAAGCAACAGTGTTCGCATTTTTGTGTTCCGGTGTGGGGATAAGACAACCGGTGAAATTACTAGCATAGAGGCATTCCATCTTAGTCCTCAGGGTTGGCAACGCATTTGAGGTCTTGGGATTATAGTCTTGAGAATTCAAATGTCTATGGGTCTCAGATTCCACTTACCATCAGGTGGCCTGAGTGCTAGTGTGCCTTCTCCTTAACATAAAAAAATAAAAACATGAAACATGGTATCACGGAGTTACCAGAGTTATGTAATTAGCTTAGTTTACCATACTGATTTTTTTATTACGCTATTCCCGTTGATGTCTCCTGGTTTAAAAGCTATAGTCAAACTAATTTCAATGTAAAAGACAAACTCACAAATAACTTTTTGAAAAAACTATATTGTATTAAAAAACCGCTGGTAGGTACAGTCAAGGTTATAAATATGTATACACTTTAGTACCTTGTCTATTTAACGTGATGTTTCAACTGCCATATGAAATTGTCACAGCGATTAAAGTGACAAGGTACTAAAGTGTATACATATTTATAACCTTGACTGTACTTGAAAATAATATAAAGTAAAATGAGAAAAAAGTTTCTAATCATTGGCAACTAAGCGTGGTTATAACGCACCTAATTCAAACATTTTCAGCTTTCGATTTCGAGTCATAAATTTAGTACTATAGAGACCTAAGTCGAAATTCAAAATATTTGGATTAGGTCACTATAATTCTAAAGATGCGAAAGTCCAGGGCCTCTATTCTACTGCGTTATAACGATCGCGTTTGAAGTGTTTTAGAATCGTTTTTGTCACTGTCGCCATTATTGTAAATGACATAAGAGTTATCAAAACATTGACAATACGGAAACACGTCAAAAAAGATATCGACGCTTGAAAGGCGAAATGGGATAAGCGACATTTTTGTGATATTGAGTTACATATATCGTTCAAATCAGAAAAATCTGCTGATTTGAACGATATATGTGACTCGATATCACAAAAAATGTCGCTTATCCCATTTCGCCTTTCAAGCGTCGATATCGTTATTACAGTGTACCTATAATCCCAGCCCAGCTGTTCTGAATTAACTGATAGAAATAACCAACATATAAAACGCTACTTGTTAACGTAGAAAGAATAACATCCAACTTCGCAGGTCGATTTATTAGATTTGTTGTCGACGCAAGTGGCAAAACTTTCGAAGGAAACGGACAAGCGGAACGATCGTACCGGAAACGCGAAAACAAGCAAACTTACACTTGACAAAAAAAGACGTGTGCGCTTTTCGCCCGTGTTATTATTAGCGATGCATAAACAAGGTTAGCGTATCGCCCCTGGCCATATCGATGCGTTTAAAAAGCTAACCCGTCCGGGAAGAAAAGGACGGGTGTTGAGCACGTGGGAAGTGGATTCCGAACGCACGCACCCCCCCGGCTCACCTCCCCTCTCCTGTAAGCGCCGTGCGCACTCAGTCGCGCGCCGACCGCCGAATCGGCAACACGCCTTGGAGAACCCGCGCCGTGCGCCCAGCACCCGCCCTATCGTTGTGCAGTGACCGAGTGAAAACTAGTGTGATTTGTTGTGTGTGACTTGTGTTACCCAGTGTTAGTGCACTATGCGGTTGTCCGCCACGTTATGAATGGTCTGGATCGCTGCTTCTTCGATCAACGTAAGTGTTTGTGTTTTGGATTGTGCGGAAATGGTAAATTGCCTCGCTGCGGTACGAGGCTTCTTTCACATGTAATAGGCTATGGATCGTGGTTGCGGCGTTTCAGAATTTTTGATAGTCGTAGAGTAATTATGCGGGAGTATTTACGCTCGGTTTTGTTGGAGATTAACTCGGTTTATCGCGTAAAGCTTTCAAAATAACTTCGTTGCGGAATTTTCTAAAGCGCTGCTGTGAATTGTAAACATTGCGGCGGCGGTTAGCTGATGAAAAATGTTTGTGATGTATGCGAGTATAATATGTTAACACTGTGAGTTAACGCTTTAGGGTAACAGAAAACGTCGAAAATCCTTATCAAGCTTGTCATTAAGATAGTTTCATAATCTAGAACATGATAGTTCAAAATACAATCTGAAAACATTTCGAAATTTGGACACCATGGTTTATGTAAAAAAATAGACTTAATATGAATGTTCTTATTTGAAATAGTGATAAAACATTTTAAAAATGATAAAGAGCAATCAAAAGATGCAGTTCACGAAATCTAAAACGAACATCCACCCTAGTAAACCTAATACAAAATCACTGAAGAAACCCGAATAAGAAATAAAAATATCTCAACAAATCAACTCATCACGGTAGATCGAAGAAATTTAATCCGTCAAGAACTCACAATAACTCAAGTCACTGAACCTGACACGGCGAGTCCACACAATGCTCCCTTCAACATCTTATTGGATGATACAGAACTGGGTGATGTTATTTAACATGTTTATATTACATAAAAAAACCAAAACAAAATCAAACATTTGCTCATTTTGGAAGCTAATCTTAACTACGTTTTTCATTCCTTTCCAAGGACCAAATCCTGACTTTCGTTAGCTTTGTTCACATTTTGATGATGTCAAAACTTATGATACAGTTTTTCTCATTTGCGAGTGATCATTTTTGCCAAGAAACTTAATAAGAAAACTTTTACTTAGTAACCACTTTGAAGTGTAATTTAAATAAGGTTCGTTTATTTACTGGAAACTTGTTAGAAACAGTTATTAAGGCCGCTAATCTATCAAGATTCTGAAGAATCTTTCCTTAGAACTTTAACAAATTTCTTCTAATTTCAATTATACCCTAAATCTGTTTAGTTTTCACATTAACAAATAGAGTTTTTTCCATTAATATTGTTAACAAGTGGAATATCACTGTTGAGAAGTTTAAAATTCTGTCTTTTTGTCTTTATTTATTGGATTTATTTACCATCCAAACCACCCGGGAATATTTCGTATCACTCCAGATAAGAAGCACCACTAATGAGCTGCGTAAACAGCTTTATTTCGTTCCGAGATAACTCCAACATACGGTTAAATTGACGATGATTTGTTCAATTAAAACTTGAAGGGAATGAACAAGGGACCGTGAATGAAACAATTGAAGATAAACATGTAGGAATGTATCCACATTAGCTAATGATCAATTCCGTTCAAAGGTTTGTGTAGGTACGAATTGGAATAATGGGATCCCATTTTCCTGTAGATGATTAGGTTCAACCTAAGTTTGATCAATCGCAATGTTTTCAAAGAGGTTAGAAATACAAAAAAAAAAAAAAAAACTGTTACTAAATAAAGTTACAAAATTAAAAATTTAAGAATACTTACCTACAATTTATTTGTTCGACACAGTGACAGTAATGGCTCCATTAATATCGAATAAACATGATTCTGTACGATATAAAATTAAAATATGGTCCATATTATCCGAGATGTTTTAGTAAAAAAAGGATAGGAAACTGAAATCGATAGGCTTTAAAGAGCCAACAAATCACACCTTGTTGTACGACACCTTCGTGTTAAACAAACATTAATCACCAAATAGTGCTGGCAAATAATAAAAAGAAATATTTAAATAGTGCGACCGCGGTCCGGACCACCCGCGCGATCCGGCCAGCCTCGTCCGCATCACGCACGCCCCCATTATACTATCAAAAGATACTCGAAGCCCGTTTATATTCAGTTTTTACGTAATTTACATCCTAACAATCCAATACGTGCGCTCCTTTTTTCCAAACCTCCAATCCTGTCTGTCTTGCCGTATCATCGTTTTGTTATTGAATTGTGTTATAATGAGATTCAGCATCGATTATGTCTGCTACCGGATCGGAAATATGTTTTTTTATTGTTATGTTGAGTGTCTCTTCAATATTATCCACGAGATGCTATCTTACGTTACCCTTTTCACATTTAAAATGATAATTTGAATGAGAATCTCCATTTGTGCTTTAATCGACGGCTGCATATTCGTTGAGACAGGTTATTTTAACCGTTCCGTAAACAGGGGTGGCACGCTTAACTTTCTGAGTGACTGCAACAGACCTACACGGAATCTTAACTATTTCCCCTTAAGTTTCCGGTTAATTTAACCCGGGGTCGACACATGCATCCAAACGGCTCCGAAAAGACAACACGGCGGAACTCCCACGTGTGTAAAATAAACAAAGTTTCCCAGAAACACAATGTCACCAGCGGCAAAAACAGTACCCTTAATTACCAGCCTATTACGACATATGCTCCGAGTTTTCTTTCGTATCGTTGTCTAATAAACCTGACATTACGTTTACGAACCTTTGTAATTAAGGGATTCGTTGCGGTTGAGGGTTTTTGAAAATGGGATACAAATTTTATGGTAGCCAATAAAAGAGTTATGGTTAGGTGAACGTTCAAACTTAAACGGCATAAAACACAATGCTTTCACTCATTGTTTGATGCGTTAACCGGGGTCGTAAACTCTGGACAAATTGGTTTTAAAGAACCTCGGGTCTGGCTCACGGCTTTTTTCTGCTTTATTGCGAAACTCTTACGCGCATTGTAGGTTATAAATCCTCCCAACTGCCACTTTTAGTGAAGTTACGTAGCACCGTGTTTCGGATTGATGTCCATATATTCCGCCGTATTGCCAACACGGTTTCGCAATTTTGCAAGTGAAATGCTGAGGATGCGACGTCTATCTTAATTTTGGTTTTCAGTTGCAAAATGCAACTCTATTGTATTGCGTTCTTGCTTCTTGATTCCTGAACTCTGACATCAACAAAATGTATACTCTAGAATTTCAGTAAACCCTTTGATAAACGTAATATTCTCATTAGTACGTAAAATCTCTCGCTTGTTGATTTGTGTTTGGCTTTCATGTTTTTAATCGTCTACAGTTGTCAACCGATTACAAACACCGCCGGAGCTCCCGTCGATAAATTTAATGAAGCTTAATTAAGTATTATGTCGTGTATGTTAGGCTAATAACTAGTAATTATAAAGCGACCTGTGTTATTAAGTTTCAAAAGTTAGCAGCCAGTGGGAGTAGGATTACCGGCAACGCACAACACATCAATCATTTAGATAATTAGAAATAATTTAAAATTATGATAATAGAAGTTCCGGCACCTACAACATCGGAGTTCATCGACTCTTGCAGCTTGATTTCGTCGTCGATTCTAAATCGGTTGCATTCTTCTCTAACGACGGTTCTTTATAGGTCGTTTATAAACGTTGGTAGAATTCTTTTTCACGCGCGTTTCAGAAAATGACATTTACCGAAAAAATACCTAGTAATTTACGCCTCGAAATCCTGTGGGAGTTGACAGGTGTAACAATTTGGGTTACCAATTAATTTTTCAAGTCGTATCCCCCTGTAATAGATATTTGTACAGGTATTTTATACCTTCTATGAATACATGAATGATTTTATGCCGCACTACTTTTCAATTTTCCAAAACAATGGAGAGGTGAATATATAAAGCAACTTATTATCATATTCGGAACGGCTTAAGCTTTAAAATATATTGATTGATGAGGCTATAAAGAGAGGTATTTAACTTAGCTCTTACAGACCGTATTGTAAGTAGGATTAAGTTTTTATCTGGTAGTGATAACAATTTAAAGTTTTTAGAGCGATAATTTTATCGTACTTGCCTTTGTAAGTAAAAAAATAACCAAACAAGTTTTCGTCATTTATCTTACTAAAAAGCAATCAAAATAGATCTCGTACGTACAACTTTATGTACAGATTTATTCTTCTTATAGTAACTATCTTATAAGTTTTTCAACACGTGCATCACAAAACAGGTTCGATTTCACGGACAATCCAAATGCACCAATATCTTCATCCTCAACACAAAAACTTAATAGCACCGTCTAACTGTACCTTTTGGAAACATCTTCAGTTCGGAACCAACGGCTCCTTTATCGATTATACTCGGATATAAAAACGGAATTGGGCTGATGGAACAAAAAAGAAATGAATGGGCCGCCATTGGTCACGCACGCGTGCGCCGGCGCCGCGTTTAAGAGACGATACACGTTGCGCCATCTGTTGTCGGGTAGCGGAAACTCACGATGCGTTTTGTGCGTATAACTGCTGCTCTTTGATATGGGAATCCTGACTCTTGAAATATTGCTCTGTCGTTTTAATTAATTCTCTGTTTCTTTGATTATATTTGTTAGTGTTTAATGTACTTACTTAGTCTTTGATTCTGGGACTACAGTTTATAGCATCTGGCCTCGTCGGTCGGACGATTGCGAGACTCAATCATTTTCGACAATATTTTCTTAGATAGTCGCTAACTAAATGAATTAATTTAATATTGCTTTGATTGACTTACTAAAATTTGGTCGAATTTTCGACCAATTTCATAATATCGTAAGGATTCAAAAGTTACATTCGTTAGTTTATTAACCTACCGCTAAGCAGCAGTGTTGTTTTCCAGTGTGGGGATAAGACAACTGGTGAAATTACTAGCATAGAGATATTCAATCTTAGTCCACAGGGTTAGTCACACATTTGAAGTCTTAAGTCTTGCAGACTTGAAAATTTAAACGTCCTTGGACCTCAGATTTCACTTACCATCAGTGGGCCTAACTCGGGACTTTAATCCGTCTATTCCATATTCCACCAAAAAGTAAAGAGATAAGGTTTAAAATAAAAGTGTGTTTTGTGTGACTTGAGTCCTTTTATTACTAAGCAACTTAAACCCCGGGTGGCTGTCATTTTAATAATTTCATAATAATATCTGACACTAGTTCCCGTTTGACATCATTTGACACTAGTTCCCGTGGCAGCATGTGATGCCCACAGGTGACCTGAGTGCCCGTGTGCCTTCTCGAAAATATAAAAAACTACGTACTTACGTACTGGCTCTATTTTCTTTAACAACTATTTCTTTTATCGTTGTCCCTCGTTTGATCATCTAATTATACTATTACTTCTATTACCAATTTTAATCCTATCAATCTCGAATCAACTTTATTAAACTTACAACATGCAAATTCTTCAAAATTCTCCCTAATATGTCGGTTTTTGGAATTAGACACCCGTTCATCTGAAAGCACTTTAAGACCTGCGTCAATTGGTTTCCTCGGTGATTGATCAATGAACAGACGGATTGCGAGACTGATGGCTCCCCTTTAGCGATAGATCCAACCCCATAAATACATCTTAAGTTTTCGGGGATCTGATTAAAGGCGGCCATTGATGGAAGGGTAGGGCTTGAACCTGTAGGGTCTTGGTACGTTGGGTAATTTTAAAGAATTTATTGGATTTGTTCAGAAATCCACTCCTCGGGCAGAGTTTAATGATATGATTACACCACCTTCAAATAATGTCGATTTCAGATGTTAACAATGATGGATTTCATTTATTTTGTCTTCACTCTATATTGACATAATGTTTATCGTCACTCATCAGTATAGCTTTTTAAATAGTTAGTGGTAAGATTGGAAATTTATTAACATTGAGTTTGAGATCGAATACACTAGTAAATATATTTATATACACTTTGTGATGTTTGCATTGAAAACTGAAGAAAATTTAAAGCTGTTTAAAAATTAGTACAATTATTTTCAGGTACAAGTGATGTTTATAATTATTTCTGTGGGACAAGGATAGGAAGGTGACAAGAGATGCTTTAACCATTAGTCCATTAGGTATGCAAAGCGGTGCGGAATTGGTATATGGCTTTAAATCTAGACCAAAATGGTACAGAATCTTTACCGAACACCTGTTATCCATGATACACTTTTTTACTTGTGCAGTGTTGTTTTCATGTACGGTCACGTGCGTAAATTTAAGACACATTTCCAAAAAACTCTGCTTGAAGTTGTCAATGTTGTTAGCGATGCCAAGTCATTTGTAATTTAGAGGAAATTCAACCTTATTGCTGTAGAATGTCAGATTGACTTTGGACCTAATGTCACAAATTTAAGTCTTTGACTGTACTTTATTGGTATGATCAATTGTTTGCTTCTGAATAACTTATTCTATCTCCATTACGATATAATTGGCCAATAAAAGACGGTACAACATTTTTCCTTGTTTGTTTATGAGAAGGCAACCAACTATTAAACTTGGTAATACTTGTTTGTTATCTTTCTAACTTATTTTGTTTAATAATTGAGCTGTGACACACATTTAAAATAGCCTCAAAGGCCTAGTAAATCGTCAAAGGCAGGTTGGTGATAAATCAGACCTGCCCACAAATAGGTGGCCGAAGTAGATGTCAGTCACCTGTCCTTACGGAGATTTCAATTTCCTCAAGTCGCGTCGTTGAAATTAAACAGTTCTTTTGGCATATTTCGTTTCGTTGTAACGGTTTTTGGATTTGAGTTTTTAAATTATGATGATGGTATTTAGATTAATAATGTTACAATGTCTGTTTAATTTTTTCATGTTGCTTAAGAGAACTGTGAAGCAAAAAAAAAAACCATTCAAAATGCGATAACGTTTTTCTCTCCTTAAACGTTGTCCGATTTTTACGATAAACTGACATGCTCAGTGTAGGGTTCCGAAGCCGTTAAGTACTCACACATAAAATTCAACAAATAATTACTAACTATCTATTTAAAGTCATTTGGTGCCGCCTTAGATGATTTTAGTAGGTAAAAACACTTTAATCGTCTGTATCTCAAGAACCAATACCTAATGTTTACTTAGTTGTGATAGTTTTCCTTTTAAATTTGTTATATGCGCTTTCATTTAAGACCCGCAATAATTTTGATACACCTATCCTAACCCCACACTGGAGTAGACAAGAAAAAAAATGAAATAATGATTTTTTTTTAAGAATTTATTTAACCACTTTGTTGACGTGATTAATATGTATATTCATGAGTTCATGACAAGTTACAGCTTTCTAGTACTAAGAGTCTCTGAGCTAGGCTGCGGACGGACGGACGGACATGGCGAAACTATAAGGGTTCCTAGTTTGACTACGGAACCCTAAAAACCAGTTCTATAGGTTTTCTTACCTAAAAAAATATTTATTCGAAAGAAACAATTAAAAAAAGAACGGAAACGTACAAACCTACTTTTTAACGAGAACTACAAAATATTCAAAAATCGTGCTAATCGTTTTAGATTTAGGGGTGAGAAACGTTATCGCCCGGAGCTAAATTTGTATGAATTATTTTGACAGCTACGCGATTTAAGCATCTCTTTACTGGAGATAGTAGTAATAAACGTGTGACGGACGTTAATGGAGAAAACAATATGATAATTCAAATGATACAATAGTTTATAAAAGCGAACTCTCTTAATAACAGATATAAAGGCCAATAATGAGTTTCATAGTAAATATTGCATTGTTAGGATAGATAGAGATATCACGAATAATTCTAGGAACTCAATAATTGACTGATAAAGTATTATACCTACTATTTATGTTTAGCTCACTATCGGGAACATTATGGATGACTAATGGTGCATTGATTGCATTTCGAACTAGTATAACTATGAATTAAAGATGTTAAAATTTACATACGTACGCATCACGACTTCATTCGGTTAGGCAGAGCTCAGAATTATCAACAACTCTAATAAACTTGTAGATAATTCTGTTACCACGTTTTGCATAATCAGGCTAAGATGTTTACTAGTATATTAGTGACAGGTTGTAAGCCCATCGCAAACAATACTACAAGACTTTATTCCCTTAGTCGCCTCTTACGACATCCACGGGAAGACATGAAATGGCACTATTCTTACCACGCAACCACACGGATAAAAAATTATAAAACATAATGATGTTTAAAACAGACTTCAGTACTACTTAGTCGGGCGTTTTCCAAAAAAAGTGTACATCGTTAAGGACACAGTTAAAAAATATTTTTTTTCCATTTCGTCACGAAAGTTAGCCATACATTTAGATAAGTTAATTTTCGTGACGAAATGGAAAAAGTTTAAATTTCTTAAATTTGTCTTTAACGATGTACACTTTTTTTGGATAACGTCCAGTCACTGTTGAATATACTGATTTTTGTAATTGATTTTATAAATTCTACCACAAAAAACATGATTTTCATGTCAATGTTTGTCGCTGCTTTCTCCGTATGATAGCTTCGCTATTTACTTTCCAAACCGGATAAGCTTATTTTTCTTCCCCTGTTTACGAGAAGCAATTTGGGACGCGAATTCGAGATATACATAACCGTATGCTTTTGTCGTATGTAAATAAATCGCGGTAATGGAATGGATTTTTTCTGCTTTACTTTTTTAGGGTTCCGTAGCCAAATGGCAAAAAATGGAACCCTTATAGATTCGTCATGTCTGTCTGTCTGTCCGTCCGTATGTCACAGTCACTTTTTTCCGAAACTATGAGAACTACACTGTTGAAACTTGGTAAGTAGATGTATTCTGTGAACCGCATTAAGATTTTCACACAAAATAGAAAAAAAAACATAAATTTTGGGGGTTCCCCATACTGAGAACTGAAACTCAAAATTTTTTTTTCATCAAACTCATCAAAACCAATCTATGGATAGGTCTTCAAAAATGATATTGAGGTTACTAACATCATTTTTTTCTAAACTGAACAGTTTGCGCGAGAGACACTTCCAAAGTGTTGAAATGTGTGTCCCCCCCTGTAACTTCTAAAATAAGAGAATGATAGAACTAAAAAAAATATATGAGGTACATTACCATGCAAACTTCCACCGAAAATTGGTTTGAACGAGATCTGTTTTTTTTTAATACGTCATAAAAACATTGATCAAAGCTACAACGAACTTTTATATTATGTTACTTGCTGCTACGGAAACCTTCATGGGCGAGTCCGACTCGCACTTGGCCGCTTTTTATTTGTAGTAGCAGCCGGTGGGTTCTGTGGTTGATCATGAAGCGTGGTTATGGTTGGATAGTGGGTTCAAATTGCGTGTTATCATGTCAATAATGCCACGAGTTTTTTTATTCATTTTATACAGCGAAGCAAAAGCCAGTGAAAATATAATATTTTTTCTTTGTATTAGACATTTACTGATAGGTACTAGATTTTCATAAAAACGTTAAAACATTTAAAATCCGTTGCGAATTTCTTAGTATACCCTAATTCTTTAGATGAGAACGTCTATCAAATGTCATCTTAAATAAGACAAAGCCTATAAAACTTCCAATTTCGGAGGGCTTTCATAAATACATGTTGACTAAACATAATTTGAATTTGACATTATGTCTTTGCCAGCTATTGGAATTTGATAATTTCCGCTCTGAAATTCCGCAAAGTGTTCAGTCGCTTCCACATCCGGTGTACCGTATACTTAATTATGGTAGGTATAACTTGTACTTACTTTGTCAACTTCCTCATTTAACTTACTCTTATTAAAGACTTGATAAGGTTTAAATTCTTCGTAATTGACGGTAGACGGATCGTTGTATTCGTAAGCGGTGATGATTGGCCTTACGGTAAAAGAAATAAGGTTGAAAATGATTATTCGCGAATGTAGTAGGTAGATTGGCAAGATACTTCATTTAAACATTTAGGACATTCTTGTTTGCTATATTATTATAACGAGCGTATTCCATGGTTAAATCAAAACAATAATTAAAATCGTCATTTTGTTTAAAGAGGTCGTATTGCTATTAGCTGTCAGAATCGTTTCTTGCAGGGAAACGAAAAGATATACTTACCTATTTTCCATAGCTCTACCTATCCCGTTAACTTTCTTGTACTAAGCAAGATCTTTTTTAAATTTATTTCGTCACTCAAGTACACTTTTTTAACAAAACACTTTGCCAAAATGCGGTAATAGTTTGAAGGCGAACACTCTTTAATTAATTTACTTGCATAAACGGCGTCAGGACTGCTTTAGACATATCATATAAAAACAAAACTTATATGCACACAAGCTTTTAACTATTGACCACAGGAAAGAAAACTTTTGTTTTGAAGAGTGTGTATGACCCAAAAACTACTCTGACAAGCGAAAATAACGGGTCTATTTGTTACGGCTTCCAGCACAACTTAACCCCGTCTGTCTGTTTGGTACAAAATTTAAAAACTCCCCGATAAAATAGAGAATCGGATTACAATGCCATAAGGTACAAAAATTACAAAAGTTGATGTTTTCACGATAACTGTGCAATTTTCCTTGAGGACACTTACACTTATGCCATTTTAAATATTTATTCGCCAACTAAAGTTGTCCTCATAATGTCACACTCAACCAATCAACATTGAAACCCTAATCAATATGCCACTACCTCTATCTAAATTCACACCAAACCAATTACCGCTGACCCCTCTAATTACCAACTAC
Organism: Acleris holmiana; assembly: GCA_949316455.1. NCBI lineage: Eukaryota > Metazoa > Arthropoda > Insecta > Lepidoptera > Tortricidae > Acleris > Acleris holmiana. The sequence continues at coordinate 20,747,194 of OX438768.1, read as the reverse complement.
CCTTACAGACGACTGAACACCCAGAGGTCACGTGAATGGCTTAGGGTATATGCGCCTAACCTCGACCGCTGGTAATCCCGCAGTTCACTGCAGATTAGCGTGTAGGACGCTACACGCCAATCAATGTCACTGGTACCCTAAAGACGTTCTCAGGTTAATTTGAATTTGGAATTTAACAAAATGCAAAATTTATGCGTTACAAAATAGACGAGTTTGTTAAAATACTGTTGTTTCTAGAAAGCGTTAATTACAAGTGCGGAAGACCGTGTTAAGCAAACTTTACACTCTTTAATATGGTTTTTTGGGGTTTTTATTTTAGGATTCCGAACTACTGTACCATGTGACATATAAAATGAAAGTGCTTCTTATACGAATCTCAACTACATTTTTAGGAATACAGAAAATAGTACTTTACCTATATTTTACAGCAAAAACTAGAAGAAAATTAAGCTACAGAGATATAGGAAATTTCTTAAAACTTATGGAACCCTCTTCGCATGAGTTTAACTCGCATTTGCCCGGTTTTTTAACCATAAAACTCTTTTAAGTTTGAAGAGCAGCGTTCTTACGTTGAAATATATGTGCAAGTTGAGTTAAAAGATATGGAAGAGCTGTTAACAATCCACAATTTTAGGGTTAATTTTAGGTCTCAATGTTTCCTTTAGATCCTGTGGAATGACTTTTCTAAGAGTTTTTCTCCCAGTATTGGTGTCCCACTCCTAGGGTCTTCCCTCTTTTTAACCACTCTTTCCTATTAAATGCATGCCCCCGCCACACTCTTAAACAAATAACAAACAAAATTAAAAAACGGCTTTGTTTTCTTATTTTTTTGTCGAACAGGATTTAACTTTCAACATTACGAAAGCTTTTCAATCAAAATCTGTAAGTCCTTTTTACCTTATAACAGCCATATAAGTGAAGTTATATAACGCAAGTGACCAGCGATCCAAACGAAGTGATAACCAAATGCGGCGACAGTAACAGATGTTTTAACTCGTTATTGGAATTGTGAAAGGACTTAGTTAAGAGTTCAATAAGAGTTTGTATGTGACGTTTTTTCGCTACGATGAAGGATAGATGGCACTTAAAGTTACTTTTTCCTAACTCTTTAGTCTTAGCTACTTGAATCATAACACTAATAAAATACTGCATGGTTTGTTTAATGCGTTTGTTGAAACAAGCTACTATATAATATGTACATTACGTTTAATCAGACTATGCAGTAATCATACTAATATAATATCATAAATGCGATAGTTTGTGAGTGTGTGACTTAGTATCTTTTCTACTTCTGCACTGAAACGGCTTGACGGATTTCGATGAAACTTGGAAAGCAAAAAGCTTGCAATCTGAATAAAACGAACGCATAGTCTATCTTTTAAAAGCTAGTGTATGTTTTTTTGCAATATTGGTCTAGTGCTTTTGTCCGTTTATCATTCAAATGACTAGTCTCATGACTAACGATAACAAGTTATATTTCTAGTAAAGTACGCTTACCTAAGGTTCCAATACGTCATCGGCTTCATTTATTTAGCATCATTTCCTTCAAAAAATTGTCTCTTTTAGGTTTATTTTCAATCAATGGCCAAGGACTTAGATTGAACCATTACCCGACTTCAGCTCCGATAAGGAGGTAATGTTTGATTTAGAAGTTTACATAAATCTCAGGACCATTATAAACAAGATGGTCGTTTAAAGACTCGTCAAAGTAATCGCCAAGTCATAGAAAACTGTCATTTCTGATGAACTTGAGACGTGAATCTTAGCCAAGATCAGTTATTAATACGGCCCTTAGTCTTAAGGTATGTTAAGATAGGCTTAAATAAATTACTTTGTCCATTTATGTTCCATTCACTTTAGTAATAACCAGTTTTCGGCCCATCTGGACGTTTAAAAGATTGTGTGAACATTTTTCTCAATCCTTAATCCGTGTCAAACTAATTTAAGCCGATTATACATCAACTGACCAATCGTTTGTGTACAAATGGTCTAACGAAACAATTACCTTTGTGTGAAGCTTAGGCTTAAACGCGTTGGCAACCAAAGACCCAATAAAGGGTCGAATTTGAAAGACATGAAGAAACGTGGCGTTGTACGAATCAAGTAATGAGCATGTAGCGGTAAACCTGAGCTGAGAAAAGAATGGAGTGAGCATCGACGGTTTGCGTAATTGATGTGGGTATTTGCCTTCTCTAATTTTGTTTTGTGTTTGTAGCTTTATGTTAGTTGGGTTAGCTTGTAAATTGACAAACATGTAAATGGTAGATTATCTTTCTTGATTGTACCTACGTAGGTAAATTGATTTTTATGCAGGTTGCAATCAATTGATGATTACGTTGCAATATTCGACCAACTACCAGCCCCCTATTTCACCATCTTGACAATGACACGTGACAGGTGACAATTCAGTATACATTGCAAAGTTAACACGCTGATATATCACTGGGTTTCATATAAGCTGCGCCATGTACATTGAAATATCACCGGTTACCTGTCATTATCAGGATGGTGAAATAGAGGGCAGTTGGCTTAGCGCAGTATCGCTTTGAGCTAAATTCTTTAACACCTTAACAATCCAACTTCTCCACCCCTTGATTTATCCAGGCACCGTTAATACGGCCAATTCCCAAAGCCTTTAGCATTGAACAGTGCCAGTGAAATAAATGACCTCCTCATTTCGTCAGGATCGTACCAAATCCGACCTATTGTCGTTCTGACTTGATCAAGAGTAATGACTTAACGTCGTATGCAAAGTTACCTCAATTGCTTTGGACCTTATTGGGTTGGTTTAGAACTCGTTTTTGTGTAATAAAAGATAATATTCAATTTAGACTATGGATATTTCTCAGAGTCAATATGGGATTCTTTTTAGGCTGGAACTAATCGTGGTTTTATATGTAGATTGTTAACGGGTCGTTACTTGAATGGAATTACGAACGGTTTTAAAATAGAAACGGTTTCCAGAATGCTAAGTAGGGTTTCTGATCGGGGTTTTTTATGTTAAGGAGAAAGCACACTAGCGATCAGGCCACCTGATGATAAGTGGAATCTGATACCCATAGACATTTGAATTCTCAAGACTATGATCTTAAGAACTCAGATGCGTTGCCAACCCTGAGGACTAAGATGGAATGCCTCTATGCTAGTAATTTCACCGGTTGTCTTATCCCCACACCGGACCACAACAATGCGAACACTGTTGCTTGGCGGGTGATTAATGGATAATATGGTGGTAGCGATCCGGACGGACCCTGCACAGGGTCCTACCACCACTACAGTACAGTCAAGGACTTTAATTATTAGGCCACCACGGGACCCTGTCATGATGACAAGAGTCAAACCACATTAAAGAAAGCTAAAATTAATTATGCCGTGGATGTCGTAAGAGGCGGCTGAGGGTATAAAGGCTTGTAGTACTGTTAGGCGATGGGCTTGCAACCTGTCACTAATACTCTAGTAAACTTCTTAGCCTGTTTGTGCAAAATGTGGTTACAGAATTATAAACAAGTCTTTTTAAAGTTGTTGGTATTCTGTGGCTCTGCCCACCTCACTCTGGGAATGAAGGCTCGATGTAATGTATGTATGTATGTAAAATTAATGATTAACGCTGTCGTTATGACAGGGTTCCATAGTAGCATAACAATTAAAGTCCTTCACCGTACACCTTAAATTACTTTCTGTCAAAAAAAAAACATATTTGGGTAAAGCTTTTGATGCTGACTGTACTATTTTACAAAGTCTTAATCTGCTTCTCAAGATCAAACTAATGAGTACCAACACGGTGGGTCTACGTTAAGTATAGTGGAGATCCTGTCGCCACCTTACGACTCCATCATCAGATGAGGGTGGGGATTCTACACGGTAATAACGATATCGTCTTTGACGTGTTTCCGTGGCCTCGATTCTACTACGTTAAAGCGATATCGTGTTTGACGTGTTTTAGCATCGTTTAACTTGGCCACTATTATTATCAACTAGCGACCCGCCAGCGGCTTCGCCCGCTGCAATTTTTTATCTTGGCATTTTTTTTATTATTGTAAAAAAATATTTTTGTAATATAAAGTATCCTATGTTATTTCTAGTACCTCCCAGAATATGTGTACAAAGTTTCATGATGATTCGTCTAGTAGTTTTTGCGTGAAAGCGTAACAAACATCCACGCTTTCACATGTATACACATTAGAAGGATGACATAAGAGTTATCAAAACGTTGACAATACGGAAACACGTCAAAGACGATATCCTTATCAGTCCAGTGATCGGAATAGGTAGTGCAATTTTGCGAGACTTCGGTGCGTAAGGTTAGTATGGATATAGCTTGTAACCCCGGGATTACATTTGCAAAGTGTTAAAGTTTGTGTGATTCAGAAATGTTATTAAAATATGATTTAAACGATTATTTTGCTTGCATAGAATATCGCATTGACGAAATATGTAGACACTTGCAATGACAAAAAGTAAAAAAGTATTTACAATAACATTATTTTTTTAGACTTTTCGCATGTTCCCATTTAACTTCAATTAAGGTCATGTCAAGAAAATATTCTTTGAAATAATACGAGTCCCGGAATCTGGGGTCTTATCCATATTAAGTATAATGTTTAAGGTCATTCACCCGAAATTGCACTACCTATTCCGATCACTGCTTATCACCGTGTAGAATCCCAGCCCAGCTCTTTGATACATAAATATTGCATTCTCATATCAGGTTTACATATGTGTTACAATTCTCAGCCGACTCCTTTAACGGGAACTGGTTCTAAATTGACTTGTAAATTTCCAAGTGGACAACTTACAAACATTACATTCGAACAGCGTTTAAATAAAATCTTGTAAAAACCAGCTAAGTGCATGTTGTACTCGCACCTGAGAGTTTCGAGCAAACATTATGGGTATGTAAATAATTCATTCATCACGGGAATCGAACCTCTAACTTTTTTTTGTTCTGTAACTACAAGGTAATGTAAGTTTTGATTCACTCAAGTGTCAAAATATGCGGCATAAACAGTTGTATCCTTTGATTACCTTAATGTAGAATTTTGTTTAATTCCCACCTTAAAGGGACTGTAGACTTGCGTATTTAATATTAATTTTAAGTTGATACCTTTACGAGTTCCTGAAAAAAGGGTATTGACTGACAGACAGACAGACAAAATAATAAAATAACCCAATTAAGCAGAAAAGTCAGACCAGATAACCTACGCAACCTTCCAAATCACCCAAGTTTTACTATACCAAAAAGTAATAATGAATACGGGCATAGAATGTGGCTACGTATTTTGCCCAGTATCTTGAACAGATTTCCATACGAACTAACAAGTAAAATTGAAAACAAAACATGTAAACAAACAAAGAACATCGTAAAGAGATATTTATTATGTAAAAAATACCAGAATATGTAACTAAATTTAGTGGTAATATTTGTGATAATTATAGAATAATACAAAATGCAATATTATTAGTATGTTACAAATTGCAATAATAATTATGTAACCTAAACATATATAATATTTGTTAATTAAGATTGGATGTTAAGCTAACCAAAACTTGTCTTTAAAGAAAATAAACAGCTGAAATTTAATTTTAATTTTATTACGTAATCTAAAAGCGCGCAGTTTTATATTTTTAGACAAAATATTGTTTGCTTCTTTTTTATAGCTTTACAACTAACGCAGTTAGCTAAGTAAGGTGACATTGCCTACGAAGCTAATAATTTAAAGAAAACATTTCATTTTTTAACAACTTACAACCAAACTAAATAGTTAAAATTATTTTCCATTTGTAAGCAAAATAAAATAATTGAATAATAATATGCATAAAATGTGATTATGATAATGCCGTGCTAACGGTGGCACAAAACACATGTACAGCATGATTTAATTAATATATTTGTTGGATGGACGAAACGTTTGGACACGCGAGTGTCAATTTATACACTTCCGCGGAGTTTGAATAACATTTCTATTAAAATTTGTCTAAAGTTTAATAATTATACCTTTACTAAGTACTTAATCTATTTTTAAGAGTTTAAATGTGTTTATAATTTGCTCTATCTATATGTAAATTTCTATCTTCATCTTTCTTTTTTTTGCTGTTATCACTTCTTGGTTATCCATGCCTAACCCCGTGCTTAAATTCAATTTTAATTAGATAAAATAAATATTAGATACGAGAACAAAAGTAGGTACTATAACACTACTAGTGTTTTGTTTTATTTTTATTATGTGTCGTATTAATACGAAACAAAATAAAATCAGTACTATTAAGTAGTATCAAGTGATACGAGAGCACCTTTTTAAATAAAATATTATCTCTAAATTTTTGTAAAAGGATATTTTTTAAAGAAAACGTGCGTATTTAAAGTTTGTTAATTTTTACATCAATTAACTCTAAGTAATTAAGCTCCTGTAATGAGCTGATGTCGGAAATATTCACACAAGTTATATATAATCGTAATACTTAACGAAATACCGACTTTTCTCAACAAATTTAAAATACCACTTATTTAAGCGCGAAGTCATTCACAGCATTAGAAATTATACACGATGTGACTAAATCACCAGTCAATAATTTGGAGTGTAGTGGCAACAACAATTTATTCATAATAAAACCTAACATCAAAGCTAGCAAAAAAAAAGAAAAGAATGTATTGACTTTTGAAATCTGAGTATTGAAATCGAATACACCACTCCAACGTATCATCAACTTGATTCGTTCAAAAAATGTAACAACCCGTCAATGGCGGCCGATTAATTTAAACATCAAAATATCAATGTTTTTTTTTTATCAATCACGGGCTGTTCTCCAATGCCGAAAACAATTGACAATCAAATCGCTAGCCGAACCGATAGAAATCGCTTCGCACGCTCTCATCCGATTTTAGTTCGATTTGGCCTTTCAAAATGTGCAAACAAGATATTTTCATCGAGACTTTTTAGCATACAAATGGATGGTACAATTTTTAATTGGTGCGAAAAAAGTTTATCGAATTAGCGTACTGACTGATTGGGTAATTGGCAGAGAAATCCTGTTGCTATAAGCGCTTGTAACGTCCGGAAACGTTTAAAAACGTTGTTCGACTCGTAAAAGATCGGTGTCACGGAAACACCCGAAAGGGACATTGTTTATCAAAACGTATGACATATCGCCGTGTGCCGCCCGTTCCTCGCGAAATTCGGACAGAATTTACTCCGGAAATTTTTAGTTGAAACAGTGGTCGCGATAACAGTGGACAGTTGTCCGAATTAAAACCGCGCCCGGAGCGATCCGGGTGAAAAATGCCGGCCCGCATTACGGTAAATATCGCGGTTTTAAGCAAACGTCCGGCAAACAATTAGTGTTGTTTTTCGCAATCATATTGCTCCCCTGTTGGCCTAGTTAAAATGTTGTTTTAAATTTTGTTATCTGTAACGAATCTGCTGTCTCACGGGGGCTGTTACCGTTACATGTTACATGTTCCACAGCGTTAATAGTGTGACAATATTTGTGTTCACAAAAATGTCGAAAGATTTTTAACACCCTGTGGTTAACATAAAGGGTGTGTTTTTTTTTGTTTATTATATACCTAACTGGGTCATCGGGGAATATTTTCATCAGCATATATATTATTCAGTGTGCTAACAAAATTCATCGACACAACAGTTCGTAAAAAGGGAATTTCCCTGCGCGCCAACTTGTCTCCCGAGGGAAGTGCGTACGCGTTCACGCCTGCGTATGTTTTATTGAATTGCCTGGAATTTGGTCGAGTTCGTAATAAGCTCGTTTTGATAAATGTCATATTTTATAAAGGGTGTTCTGTTAGGCATTTCTCGGCTGAGAAGAGAAACATGAGTGGCTCGGGCAAAAACTTTTTTAAATTCAAACATTAAGATATATAAGTATAGATATAGTGACGACACGCTAGCCTAATTGGTAGTGACCCTGCCTTCTAAGCTAGAGGTCCTGGGTTCAAATCCTGGTAAGGGCAAATATTTGTGTGATGAGCACGAGTATTTGTTCCTGAGTCTTAGATGTTTTCTATGTAAGTAAGTTTATCGTTGTCTAGTACCCATAGTACAAGCCTAGAGCTTAGTTTGGGACTAGTTCAATTTGTGTGACATTGTCCTGTGATTTATTTATTTAGTTCGCATTGTTGTGTTCCGATGTGGGGATAATACAGCCGGTGAAATTACTAGCTTAGAGACATTCCATCGTCTTAGGATTATAGTCTTGAGAATTCAAATGTCTATTGGTCTCAGATTCCACTTACCAATCAGATAGCATGAGTGTTCGTGTGCCTTCTCCTTAACATAAAAATGTCGCAAGATACTTACGTGTCAGTGAACAAGTCTCGACGTGTTTTATTCTTTTCTTCGGTTCCCTCTATTGAGGAATAACATGAGCCTACCCACATTCTTAGCTTCACCCATTTATCACTAATCCAAGACTAGTGCAGGGCTGTCACAAATTCAGGCGCGTCGATTAAAATCCCATAATCCTCGCCCTTGACGAGCCGCGCCAGATGCGCCCCTAATCCCTTCTAAATAATGACAATCCTTTCATCGTACTAACTCGTCGACTATTGAGATAGATAAGGAGAAGCTTCAAATAGAAAATGTTAAAATGTGGCAGTTTTTCTAAGAGTTAAGAGAGGTGGCGAAGGACCTTGTAGGGTCCAGTCGGATCGCTACCAGCTTTTGTTATGTTCCGGTGTGGGGATAAGACAACTGGTGTAATTTCTAGCATAGAGGCATTCCATCATAGTCCTCAGGGTTGGCCACGCGTTTGTGGTCTTAGGATTGTAGTCTTAAGATCATAGGAATACGTCTATGGGTCTCAGATTCTACTTACCATCAGGTGGCTTGAGTGCTCGTGTGCCTTCTCCTTATCACAAAAAAAATGTTTTAATGGAAAATTCAGGATTCATTCATAGGTCGGTATCGCAGAACGAAAAGAGCGTAAAGTACATAGAGATTACACTCTATTTTCTGCTTTTTAGTTTAAGACGCCAAAGTAGGTTATCGTTTGGTATAAAAATACAGTAAAGTTGATATAGCCTTTTTAGCCTTTCAAAAGGGTTTTTTAAGTTGGAAGGCTTTGCGTCTGTCGTTCGGTCTGTATCAATCTTAGAAATCGCATAGGATGTTTTTCATGATTATTTTTCAAAAGCTTGTCTTTCAACAGAATCTCTTGATATTAAGGGCTGTGATTCACGCAAAAAGTTAGGCAGGCACTACTTAATTTAAATTGAACTATTTTATAGGGCTCAAGGGTATGAAGGCTTTTTATATCTCTAATACTCTCGTAAGGAATGCCTCTGAGGAGTTCTATGTTTAACCATTTAAGTAATTCTTAATCCTAATTTTACACTTTATTTCTTTGTCTCTTGTTAAGTAGTTTTGCATGTTAGTTTAAGTTGCATGAATCTTTACGGCTGCTTCAGGAAAATGTCGTGCGTAGTTGTAATTGAGTTGTAAACTAAAATTTTCATTTTTAAAATATTTGTGCTAATGTTAAGTTTATAACTTGTAACTATGCCTATTAAATAAATAAATAAATAAATAAATATGGCATGCAGAGTATTGCATAGTGCAAACGAGCATACAGACTAAGCACTGAAGCCCAAAGCCGAAGGAATTTTCAGATCTTTTCCTTGACTTGTGCTGTAAGGCCCCTTCTTCTTACCAAATTTCAGGATTCTAGGTCTAAAAGAAGTACCTTATAAATTGTGATTCCCTTGAGAGTGTCGAAATATAGATACGTTATTCGCGGATTAAACGACCGTATCTTTTTTTGAGTTTGATTTTTTTTACAGCTTCGGTGGATTGTAGACTTATGGTTTTAATTTTAAATCGATACCTCCTCCACCCGTGCTTGAGAAAATGATTTTGACGGACGGACGGACGGAAAGGCAGATTCCGTTTTTTCCGTTGAGATACGGATCCCTAAAAACCGCTTTCAAAAACGCAATTTATTTTATCATACAATAACGACATTTGCAGGGAATAAGTTAAGAGGCGATAACGACATTATGAAACCAACAACCGTTTCATAATAACGATTTAAATAACCTAATTAATAATGATACGGTTAAACTGCTTTAACGGAGCACTGAAATTAGATGTCGTACTTAGGCCGAATCGATTTGTACGCGCGTCTACTGCGGGACAAATTAAACGTGACATTTGGCGTGACATATAATTTGTATTGAGTTTCTGATTTGTAGTACAGGGTGTTACCGTAGCGGTTAAGGGCACGGCTTTAGAGACATGGAATTTTACTAGGTATAATATGACGACGAGTATAATTATGTTCCTGAGTTTAGGATGTCTTTAGACATATATTTCAGTATGTATATCTGTATATGTAAGTTTATCGTTGTCTAGTAAGCCTAGAGCTTAGTTTGCGACTAGGGCATTTTTATTATGTACCTACCAAATACATCGCACGTTTAATCAAAAAAAGAAATATCGTGAAATAGAAATACATTCGAATTTTAAACCTGACTTCTGTTAGTAGTGTTTTATTTAAAACTTAATTTGGTTTTGAGTTAATTAACATGCGACATGTTTTGATGTAATGTTTCGTGTAATCTAACAGCTATCTCGTGTTGTACCGAAAAAACATCTATTGCTTCTATAAAATCAATATCTTGAAAAACCCTACATTAGATTACAACTCAAATTGTAAATGAAGTATGTTATTTTACTTGTCTTGGAATGTAATGGCCACCAAAGAGGGTAGATAAAAATTGAATGCTTTCAAATGTTGAAGATGCATTAGAGGCAAAACACTAGAGATAATGGCTCTATTTTATTATTTAAGTACTGTTTGATGTTATAAAACGAGATTACTTAGGTGAGGTAAAAATAAACATCATTACATGTCCACCAGACATTTTTAGATGCAAAGAAAAATATATCTAAACATTATTAAGAACACGAAAAACTACTAAACACTAGCACTTGCTACTTGTCTATTTACTAAACACTTAAGATATTCCTGGTTTAAACCATTAATTAAAGTCTAATATCATATTCGAGATCCAAAACAGGGAAATGTGAGCCGCAGGAATATTTCTGTGGTGTAAGCGGAAGAATTGTGGTAAAATTCAATATTCCATTCCCCTAATACAATTAATGCCTAGTCTTCTGGTTCTCATATAAATCAGACCCGATAAGGAGTCATTGGAACTGAACGTGATAGCGAATAGTGTTGCGCTCTTGTCGAATTTATAATTACAAGTAACCCAATGTTGTTATAACTATAAAAAACGATTTTAAACTTTGAATTTAAATAAAGATGCATAAAGATAGTTCAGTGTCTTCACTTGGCAAGTATTATTAAACTTCTTACAAATAAATAAATATCTCGGGACAATGTCACACAAACTGGCCTAGTCCAAAACTAAGCTCTAGGCTTGTACTATGGGTACTAGACAACGATAAACATACTTAGATAGAGAAATAAGTACTTAAATACATAGAAAACATCCAAGACTCAGGAACAAACTCGTGCTCATCGCACAAAATATCTGCCCTTACCGGGATTTGAACCCAGGACCCCCCTTAGCTTCGAAGGCAGGATCACTCCCAACTAGGCCAACGTGTTGTCCAAAGTGAATAATAACAATTCCAATATCCCATTTTCTTCGTAATAAAGGCATAAAGCCACTGGTTAAATACTTGAACTAGCACCGCCTGTCTACCAAACACTCTCCGACCCATCTTAGCACGCAAAGTGCATAGCTAAAGTTACAAGCGGCTAAGTTATGCTTTCACGCTTGGGACGTTAAAAATAGCATGAGCGTCAACGTTATTTTAACGGTTAATTAATTGTAACTTTAAATGTTTATGATGGATTTCTGTAAATGACATCACTAGTCATAATTGTTCGTCAAATAAGTAGTTTTTTTTTTATCGATCTCTGTTAAAGGAAAATATTCAGGGCCTCTATTCAACTGCGTTATAACGATATCGTTTTTGACCTGTTTCCGTATTGTCAACGTTTTGATAACTCTTATGACATTTACAATAATGGCGACTGTGACATAAACGATTCTTAAACGTGTCAAACACGATATCGTTTTAACGCACCTGAATAGACGCCCAGGTATTTATTTCTTTCCCAATTTACATTTATTGGTTTCTATTAAACATAACTAGGTCAATTTAACTAAGTCCTATGATAATTTATTTATTTATCTTACTTTGACAAAATACTAGTAGAATATATCTACAGAGTGTCCTTAATTTACATTGCTTCTTTCAGTATTATAATTTAAAAACCATCTCTTTTCCTTGATGTATATAATTTTTCGTAAAGATTTTTTGTATTATATGTATGAAAACCATGTGTTTCATATTTCCTAAAGTGCCACGTGCTACAATGGACGTAGGTATCAAAATCGCAATCGTGTTCGGAGTGGGTACTGCGAGCTACCCAGGTACCAGCGGCTGTGTACATTAAGTGTGTGGTACAAAGGCGCGCTTGAGTGGCGCCATACTGAAGCGGTTTTTGTTGATTTGTACCTAGTAAAGCTGCACGTGTGTACCTATTTATAACCATTAACCGACTGTAGTTGTCATTGAAAAACCTTACAAATATGAAGTACTTATACAAATAAATAAAAAAGTGCCGTGACTGCCTGACTGACGTACAACGCACAGCCGAAACCGCTGGACCTAGGGACTTGACATTTGGAGAGAATATTCCTTGGATATCCTAGGGGTGCACTAAGAAGGGACTTTTGGAAATCCCTTGAGGGGTGAAAAATAAGGGGAGGAGTGGGAAACTAAATATGCGTATAGTAGGAATTTTATGAAATGTCAGTATCCCTAGTACATTCTCTCAAGCGAATTCCGACCTAATTGCCATCCCATGCCGGTCGGAATTCACTTGAGAGAATGAACTAGGGATTTTGACATTTTATAAAATTCGTAATAAATAGTGCCACTCCATGTCTTCCCGTGGATGTCGTAAAAGGCGACTAAGGGAATAAGGGCTTGTAGTACTGTTAGGCGATGGGCTTGCAACCTGTCACTAATACACTAGTAAACTTCTTGGCCTGATTGTGCAAAATGTGGTTACAGAATTATCAACAGGTCTTTTTAGAGTTGTTGGTATTTCTGTAGCTCTGCCTACCCCACTCTGGGAATAAAGGCGTGATGTTATGTATGTATGTATAAAATTCGTACTGTAAGAAGTCGCGGGCGTCTTCTTGTATTAAATAATGAACCCAAATAATTGGGCTTTAACGAATTGTACTTGATAAATTGATTACTAATAATTATCATGACGATGTTCAAAGCGGCGCTAGCTAGAAAGAAAACGAAAAGAAAAGCAATATAAGGTTAATGTGTAAGATTGTCTCATTTATTTATTTAAACACACCGCATTAACAAATTTACCTCACTTTTATATCACAGCCCCATCCTATTACGCGTTTCTTACACTTTACATCATGAACTGTTTATGTCAACAATATTAAACCATACTAACAAAGTTAATTTGGTGTGATATTACACAACTAAGATTGTTGACTCGCGAATTTTCCACTTAATTTAATTTTGGTCATACGCACTTTCAACGGAAATTTTATTGTTTCATTTAATCAAATCAAATCATTTATTGCAATCATGCTGTATGAAAGGTCTTAATTCAAAATCGTGAGGACCAAACAGGAACCCTGCAAGGGCAAAGCAATCTTAAAAATATTTTATGCATATATAACATAAAAAAGATAATTTTCGTAAATTGTAGGAACTATGTCTAGCAAAATTGCAAAACGTCTACACTAAACATTGATGGAAAAAAAAGGCTTCTCATCAATGAATTCTTGGAGTGAATAGAAAGCTTGTCCTAATAGTTTTATTTAACTGAAATTTAAAGTAATTAAAATCGTCTATATCTTTAATTACGATAGGAATACGGTACGTTTAAGATTGTTAATTACTTTTTTATCTTCTCGTTTCGCTACTTTTTAGACATGAGTGAGTTCCTTGATATTAAAACTGGATTTTGAACCTTTGGTAAAATTAATACATACACATACATAACATCACGCCTTCATTCCCATAGTGGGGTAGGCAGAGCTACAGATATACCAACTACTCTAAAGACTTACTGATATTTCTGTAACCACATTTTGCACAGGCTAAGAGGTTTACTAGTGTATTAGTGACAGGTTGCAAGCCCATCGCCTAACAGTACTACAAGCCCTTATTCCTTTAGTCGCCTCTTACGACATCCACGGGAAGACATGGAGTGGCACTATTCTAACCCGGCAACCACACGGGAAAAATTAATAATAATTAATTATCAAAACGCTTCAGCTTCTAAGTTGGGCCTCCGAAAACAAGCTTACCGCACTAAAGTACACAACTTACCGTGCGGCGCAAATTTACAGCGCATGTGCGGCAATCGCGTTACGGATTTCACGCAATTTTAGTTGCCTTTTTGGTTAATTTTGGAATTGTCTGATTTTAACCGTAGATTAACATTGGATAATGTTTAACTTTGTGTAAGTAATATTGGGATATAAATTATGAAATGTATCAAATTGTGCACCGTTTATTTTCAATTAAAATCTCGTTTGTATTTGACGAAAGTAACGAAGTGTCGAAGTAACTATGCAAAGGCGAGATGGTAACTTATAAAACCGATTTATGTGTCGACATGTAAGTTTAGTGCGTCGCAGGTCGCCGCTGATCTTAACTTATTTTTTAATGAATGGCTAGTTTTTTTTTTTTTATATTAAGTAGAAGGCACACGAGCACTCAGGCCACCTGATGGTAAGTGGAATCTGACACCCATAGACATTTTGAATTCTCAAGACCATAATCCTAACACCTCAAATCGTTGCCAACCCTGAGGACTAAGATGGAATGCCTCTATGCTAGTAATTTCACCGGTTGTCTTATCCCCACACCGGAACACAACAATGCGAACACTGTTGCTTGGCGGGTGGTTAATGGATAAGATGGTGGTAGCGATCCGGACGGACCCAAAAAATAAAACAGAAAAATAAAATAGAACATAAGTAAAAGTTTGTAAATAAGTTCACCCTGTTGCTTCCCACTGTAAAGTCGTTGTAACATGATCGCAAATTTAATAAGAATACAGCATGATTTAAAACAAGTAAGTACGTTTTGTCATGCTATTTTATTTTATTTTATTTGAAAACCCACAAAATTATTTATAAGTCGAATAAGATTCGTGTTAGCTTGGCTTATTTCGGTGACAGGTTGTAAACCGTTGTACGTTAACTGTGATATTGAAAGTTCTTATATCAAATTAGCTGCTTGTTTCGTGATAGGGATGGGGATATATTGGGAGTTTTGGCCCAGTTGAAATCGTACTAATTTTTTTAAGTAAGAAAATTGTTTATCATTATGGATGCAAAAATATGATAATGATATAAATGGTATCTGAAGTAAAATTCAAAATAATTAACACGACTGGCCACCTTTAACTGCGAAGTAGTTAATGAAAAAAAAACCCTTAGCGTCCTAAATTAGAATTTGGCGCTAAAATTCAATTTGCGACAAGGAGAGTTGACAGTTAAACGGAGAACAGTTCTCCGTTTAACTGTCAACTCCGTCCAGTTACTGGACGTAATCCCTAAACCGGTTATTACGTGGCTTTACAATCCTTCCTTGCTTTAAAAAAGGCTGTATCTATTGTAGAACTGCTCTTGTAAAAGCTACCTTATTTTAGCAAAGGAAGGTACATTTTGCTTCTGTTGTTAAATTACAGATAAGCCTTTTTTCACTATTTTTTGTACGCTGGCTACCTCGTAAAGATTTTAACGCTCAAAATGCCCAAAACTCAATCTCTTGGCCCACTTTATATGGATTTTGTCGAGCCTGGCACCAAATGTGATAACTTTCCCGCGGTTTTGGTAAGCCAATGCCCGTTGAATGTATTCTTCCGATCCTTTATTGTTAGGAGCTTACGTAAATATTTTGCGAAAAAAGGGGACAATTTGAGGGGGAGTTTTGTTGGAAAATGGTATTTATGGAGTGAAGGTGTGTTTTAATATGGTAAGTCGTAAATTTCAACATTGAATTTAATTTCATATTTTTCTCAAAGCAACTGAACATGTCCAGGGTTAAAGATATGTATGCCTTGTGAAGTTCAACTTGAAACTAATAAAAATGTGGCAACATTTTCGAGTTAGCAATTAAGTAAATAAAAAACATAATCCCCGTAGTCGTAATTAAAGATTAGTCGTATTATAATTATATTATTCAATGATATAACGTCAATTTGTTGCGGATTTCATAATTAATTCGTTTTTAATCTTACATAAAATACTTCAAGCCTTTGACATAATTAAAATCCTTGTTTCCAACATGCAAATAGGTACATTGAACATGATGAGTGAAACGCTTGAGCGAATAACTGCCACGTCAATCTAACTAAGTCAGTCATTTCCCACAGGACTATGTGCCAGTCTATTTGAAATGCATACGCCCATAATGCTCGTTTACCTCGATCCATGTTCATAAATGCATCTATTTGTCGTAAATATTTTCGTTAATAACATACTTACATATTAAGTTAGTTAAATAACTACGCCTTTATAAAAATCACCCTTCATAAAGTTAATACAAAGTTACAAAAACAGTTGCAAAATCTCTCCCGCCGTTTTTTTTTAACGGGTTCCAAATTCAAAATTCACTGCGAATCCAAGCGGCCAGTCGAAAAAACTTTCAAATTTCGAACCATTTTATTCCGAATGACGTCCGTATTCCAAGAAAAATGTTTTGTAAAACTTTAGCCGAGCCAGCATTATTTTAATTCCGCTATCCTCTCCCCGGATTGTATTTTTCTCTCATTCGGAATGATTCGGCCGTGACCCAAATGCGCGGACCCGGAATAACGTTCATTCTTGAAAAATAATAAGTCACTCCGCTAAGTGAAATGTTGATGACAATGTTTTGCTATGTTTTATGTTGTTGTTTTTAATGTTTTTTTAATGTTTACCGCTGTATGGTAGAAAAATAAATGAATGGAATGGAAAAATATTATGATGTCCAATCACTCTACTAACTAAATGGGTTTTTTTACGTAAGTCACTCTACATTACAAAAAATAATAAACTGAACTCCACTAAACCATGAAATGAACTTTTAATCGGAACGTAACTCTAAAAGATTTACACCCTTTTACGCGATAGATTTTATAACGGAAAAGCGAAAATATTTCGCGCCTAGTTCGATTCTGAGTAATCGGATTTAATTTAAAATTCGAATCCCGTTCTGGATGGGAAGATCCAAAAAGTAAGTGACGAGCGTACGTAGCGATTTTAAAATAAGAGCAGTGTTGAGCGAAAAACTGCCAGTGTTACATTGTTTTCTCTGTGGGTTGTGTTGGTTGAGTTATCGGATGACTCGTCCATAAACTGTCATAATATCTATGTTAACGACGTACGTATGTAAGCACGTAATGTTAACCTAACTAAAGTTTCAGGTACTTAGCGACAAAGTATGCAATTTTATATTACAAGCTTTAACCCTTAGTTTATTTATATTTGTCTATGTTTCCGTTTTTAAAACAAAATGAATGGTTGTTACACATGATTTCTCCTCAACTGGATCCCTTCCGGCGCGGTGGTTTGCGTAAGCGCCTGTCAATCAGCCGGCCACGGTTCGTTTCCGATCAAAGCAAGATAAACTTGTAGGCGATTCGTAATTAATTATGTTTGGCCATTTAAGAAGGAAACGATTCGTTGTTAATTAAGTACAGCATTGAGCATTGTTGAAAAAATGCTAATGTATGTATTAGAATGTAATAAGGACCGCACCAGAATCCGGGCAAATTAATAGACGTGAAAAAGCGGCTTTGTTATATAATACAGTTTAAAGACTTATATAACGACGGCGACACTTTTTTTTTTATTTGTAAAGTAAACAAGTACTGTATTCGAAATCGGTATCAAAGTAATTCGTCTAATAAAATTAGTTTTTCGTTTTAATTCGTTCCCCTTGAGGGCCCACTTTTCCACCATGTTTCATAAATAGGCAGATTCAAAAATAATCAAAAGCCGTAAATCCAAAATTTCAAATTCTTTACTAACCCGATTCGGTCAAAAGACTTGAATAGCGAAAAGACGTAAATCAAACAGGACGAGTAGCGAAAGTGCCCAAAAAAGAACGAGACCAGTTGCTAATAACGCCAAAATGGAAAGAGACCAATAACGAATGTGACTTATTAAGAATGAGACAAGGTCACAGAATTTGACTTGGGAAAATAGGGTCAGATAGTGAACAAGACGAATAAAGAATGAGTGACGAAAACAGAATGAGGCGAAATAAGAATTGAAAAAAAAAGAGACGAATTACTCTGATGTGAAAAAATCTAGTCTTCTCCCGAGGGCAGGGGTCGGATAAGCCTAAAACGCATTTAAGCTTTATTAAGATTGAAATCTAAGAAACATATTTAGTCTTTAAATTTTGTTCAAAGCAAAAAAGCTGAAAACTCCCGTATAAATGCAATATTTGTCCAAGTTTCATATCAAGCCAGATTTTAATACGGCGTTCAGAAAAAGCAATAAAATTGTATTTGTTTTGTCGAATAAACGAGGATGTTCTGCGACGTTATTTAAGGAATGTAATGATGAGAAAGATGTTTAGGACTTTTTTAGGATACGATTAATTAAATTGTGTTCACTGTTTAATTGTAAACATTAAACTTCTATTGGACTGCTGTTTTCTATTTTTAAGACACTATTTGAAATATTTATAAATCGCAAATTGCAACCGAATTCGGATCCAACTTCTAAAATTCACACTGGCCAATTCGAGAGAATCGCCGTTGGAATCCCGAATTTGGCTGCATTCGGTTCGAAATTCAAAATTCCGCATTAGCGGCGCGACTCGTTACCCCGATCTTCGGCACACGTACTCAATCGGGGCCTGACCGTTGAAAATCGACGGCTATCCCGAAAGCGTGACTTTTGCCCCCGGAATTGACGCGGCGCGGGTGGCAGGGTGGGGTATTGATCGCGCAACCTCGGCCCGCGTCGGGAACGCTCGGCGGACTTCGGGACACTTCGGGCTTACTTGAGCCGAATGTGCGGCCACAGGCTAGTCTCGGTCAGTTGGCGTGTCAACTTTACTAGAAGGACTTGATTGGAAGTTTAATTAGGACAAGGTTACCGCGTGTGATTTGTTTTTAATAACTGTTGTATGTTACATTAAAACTATAACCACATAAAATAAGTAAACTCTTACTGAACTTTTTACTTCAAAATAATCCTCCGTGGGGGTTGATAGATTGCGAATTTTTCTCGAAACATAAAATGCTGAGCCCCACGCGCTTATCTATAAAGGGACTTTCAGACACAATTCGGGACCTCATGTCGGAGAAAAGCGTTGATAAGCCCAAATATAAGAAGATTGCCAGCCTTCCATGCAAATACGTTCTATAGGTAGAAGGTACAATTCGATCTAAGGACGCCAGCAAATTCGTTTGCTTTACCCTTTTTTATAGCCGATGAGGAACTTCCGTTTCTATACTTGAAGATATACCTTTTTTGTTGACACACTTTTCTTCACCCCTTTTTGGAACAAAAACTATATTGCTAATAAAACTTACCAACTTCACATTCGATCTTCAAAATGCCTGTTTCAAATGTATTCATTTAAAAAACGCGTCGCTTTCTTTAAATCTGGGTCAGAATACACCCTCGGCCCGCATACGCTTAATTGAAAAAGTTAAATCGACCATTTTCACGAAATGGTTTCGATTTTTTATCGCCGAGTCTCAGAATATGCCCCTTTAGTGTATGAGCGTTTTAACGTTCGATATTTGAAACTTGTTACGACTTTTTCACACATTCGACCGTAAATTACGTTCTACGGCATTGCAGGAGTTGTAAAAATAACTTCTAACCTACTTTTATGTCATTGTCTCGCTTTAGGCTTTTGTTCTGTTATTGCCATAAGACATCAAAGAAAGGCCTTAGTATTTTGTAGTAACGAGTGGCCCACTCTGGTATTGCATGGACAGGATATCAATGTATTATTAATTTACTAACTATTCTCGACCAATGGTAATTCTTACAAACAACACATTACATCTGATGGTAAGCGGGATCTGTAACCCATATATTTGCAATCTCAAGTCTGCAATCCTAAGACTGCAAAT
This sequence comes from Acleris holmiana, assembly GCA_949316455.1. Lineage (NCBI taxonomy): Eukaryota > Metazoa > Arthropoda > Insecta > Lepidoptera > Tortricidae > Acleris > Acleris holmiana. The sequence goes on along the minus strand of OX438768.1, from coordinate 20,727,061 downwards.
ACGTCATCGACCCTAAGGACTAAGTTAGAAAGCCTCTTTGCTACTCATTTCCCCGGCTGTCTTATTATCACTATGGAACACAACGATGCAAATACTTTTGCTTGGCTGAAAGCTAAATTCGCAATCAACTAGCTTCTTAAAGTTCCGTAGTCAAACTAGATACCCTTATAGTTTCACCATGTCTGTCCATCCGTCCAGACTCTTAGTACCAGAAAGCTGTGATTTTTGGTAAAATAAAATATTGAAGAAAACATATTTTTTTGTGAACCTCCGCTACATATAACGTGGTCATGTTTTTATTTTCGTCTATCCCATAGTGTGGGGTGTCGTTGGATAGGTCATTCAAAAATATTGCGGGTTTTTTACCTCAGTATTTCGATTCCGGGATCCGTTTATGAAATATTTAGCGATAATTTTTGTTAAGAGTCAAGTGTCTCAGGTAAAACTCCTGTAGTAAATGCAACCTTATTACTAACGATATAGGATAGAATATGCTTTGGCTATTGAATTTGAGATACGGCCTTTTGGTTTACGAAGGCATACTTGCTACGGCGACGAAACCTGCCATATTAATCTTTAAACGAATTCGTTCATCAACTCGTCGGTTAATAAGTACTTTGAGGTCGGATTAAAAAGTGAGTTTTTCATAAAAAATATACCCCAAGATAATTGGTATCTTAAAAACTCTGCTGGCTTTTGAATTATTATCGAATTTCATTAATTTTTATGATTTAAGAAATAAAAGTTATCTCGCCTACTTACAACTGCAAAATGGCCGAGCTTGGAAAGATGTTTATTTTATTATCTGTGATTTGTTTTCAAAGTCATAGACAAACATCATTTATACACAACGTAAACAAGCGATCGCAATACATTGCATTTATTATGTTACAGTGATGACATGACATTAACTGTTTTAGAACGTAGGTCTCAACTATTTAACTGTCTTAATTATATAATAATAAAGTAAAACATTGGAGAGGTTTTATATACAACCACAAATAGGTTGATATAGAGCATTTCGGACCGCATTTAACGATTTAACGAACGTTTATTGATTCATTGCAACATTAAAATATTACTGCAGTTTGATTGGAGCAGCCTATTCCTTGAAATTGTTTTTAAGTTTTCATCCATTGTCAAAAACAGGTCAGTACTCACGTGCGAGAGTGACGGATGCTTTATCCACTGCGATAAAAGCGACCATAATACGGGTCTTGCTCAATAAAAAAGTAGGTACAGTCAAGGTCATAAATATGTATACACTTTAGTACCTTGTCACTTTAATCGCTCTGACAATTTCATACACTACACTCGTTTTTGACGTTAAACAGACAAGGTACTAAAGTGTATACATATTTAATACCTTGACTGTACAAATGGCGGACTTAACGCCTTAAGGCATTCTCCTAGAGTCAATCAACGGGCCAAACAGAAACAATATATAGGTAAGGTTGGAACTGAGAAGGTTACAATCAAAATTAAACTTAGCAAACCTATATATTTTATCGAGCCTCTATAGGTTAGTTATGATTCTGTTTAAGGTTACGGACTAAATTAGTATTCCAAAGTTCCATGTTGGGGATCCTACTTCGAGAGAACTTAATGTTTGTTAGCGTTAGCAATATTACCAAGTGATGTCTATATCGTTACTGCTATTATAACACACTAGCATTTGCCTGCGACCTCGTCTGCGTAGATGTCGTTTATCGCTGGACCCTCGGGAACTGTCTATTTTTCCTGGAAAAAACTAGCCCATATGATATTCTACACTATCAATCTCTGTGACAAATGTCACCCAGACCCATTTTGCCGTTCTGGCGTGAGTAAGTTACAAACATCCATTCATCTATAAAGAAAGTTCGCGAATTTCTTAGCAGGTAGAATTGTCATCATCTTGATATTATGATTGCTTTATTTGAATGAATTTTTGTTTATCCTTATATTATTATATATTATACATTTATATTATATATGTTTGTGTTATTATTTTTACTAGCGCAATATATGTATTTATGTTATTATAGCTTATTGATAATGTAAGTGTATGTGTATTAGTTACACCTTATGTTGCACCGTCACTACAATCTCTGCTTTGCCCAAAGGTCAACTGGTAGAGAATGCCTTACGGCATTAAGTTCGCCTATTGTATACTAAGTGCATTCTTTTGTGCAATAAAGATTAAATAAATAAAATAAATCGATCCAAAGTTGTTTATTTTTTTAGGTGAAATCAAATTCTACTTATCCTTAGTAGGATTTGATTTTGATATAATATTGAGTATTTACAACGAAAATATCTTGGAAGTAAATTGCTAAGCTCTAAGCTACCTTCTAAAACGATAAACTTAACTTAAATTAAATTCCATTTTTTTTTTATGATAGTTTTAAGTTTGTTTATATTTAAAAGAAATGGGATATAATAATTTACATTATAAGCTTGATCAGCTTTGCTCGAATAGCCTCCGTTAGTCCTAGACTCAAGAATTATATCAAATAATTAAAATTAAAATTTATAATCAATCAAAGAGAACAAAGGTCTCGATCGGATCCACCTCAAGTATGAAAAAACTTTGCTCAGAACCTAATTGGCATCACTAAAACTTATTCCAACAAAGATCCTTTTAGGAATAAATAGCTTCAAATCAAACGAAGCAAATTCAAACATTAAGTAATGAACAAATAAATGAACCGCTTGAGAATTCCTTTAAGAACTCTTTTAACTTTTTCTAACGAGGCTCGTTCGAGTGCTTCCCGAACTCTAATAAAAAGATTATGAAAAAGAATTAACAAAGTTCTGGACCATTTTGGCCCTACTTTAATTGTATGTAAAGCCCCTACTTATTATTCTATGAATGGAGGATCCATTTGTTCCATATCGGTCTCGCGCAAAAATCGCCCGGAGAGACTTACATCGTCTAAACAAACGATATTTGAATACGATTTGCGTGTTTTTTGGGATTTTGGGGACACTTAGGGCGCCGTAATCCGTTTTGAGCAGAACAGATTAAATCGAGCGCGATCAGAGCAAATGACACATTTTTGGATTAAATTCACAAGTGTTAATATAATACTGGGTGATTTTGGGGTCATGATCCGGAATGGCCAAAAGTGAATAAGATGGTCATACTGAACAACTTTTCCAATAGGACCAACCACGAAATCGCCAAAAAAACCCAGCTGTTCCATACATTAACTCTCAATTAATTCACCGTTAATGTATGGAACAGCTGTTTTCTTTTTGGCGATTTCGTGGTTGGTCCTATCGGAAAAGTTGTATTCAGGATCATGACCCCCTAAATCACCCAGTATATCGTGGTATAACAAATATCAAGTAACCAACAAGTATTTTTGGAGTTTTTAGTATTTCTGTAGCTCTGCCTACCCCACTCTGGGAATGAACGCGTAATGTTATGTATATAACAAGTAACAAAATATTGGAAATTTTGGCTCTAAAGTCATAAATTGAATATCGATGATAATGTTTCTTGCAGCGTAACATTTAGCGCTTTTTAGTATCCACGTTTACAGGTAAGTTTCTAAAGGTATCCAGTCTTTACTTGTTGAAAAATCCAAGACATCATTGATTTAGAAGCAACTTACGTACGTCAAAACAAGTAAAAAATTCACGGCTAAAACTAAAAAAAAAGTGAAATGAAAAAAAAAAAGACACCAATGCCAAAAATATACAATTCATAAGCAGCTCGCGTTCTTTGTAAAAAACAATTACTTGATGCGAGCAAAGCAGTGAGCCGAAATCAAGTGATCTAAACAATAAAAACGAATTGAAAAGGAACGGCACGCATTTAAAAGAGACCGGAAAAACCACGAGTTCGCATTTCGCGCATAGTCTGGAAAATTCCTATTGAATTAGGTACGGCGAAATTCGACAATTTTGGTGATATTTTTATTTGTACACATGCGTACATTTAATGTTATTATTCGTGCCTAAAATGTAACCGGTGTACCACCAACCTTTGTGTGCCAGTTTCCCAGAGTTACGTAAAATGGATTCTGGAGTTTTATGTACGAGGTGTTAACTGTTAAGCTGGTTACTGCTTTCCATGAAACCCTGCAATAAGCAATGAGCAAACATTCCAAAAAAAAAAAATCCTTCTCTAGAGAACCGGTACTGAAAACATTTTCGAAAATCTTTATAAGTATTGAGAATGGTCTCGACCCAAAAATCAAGAATATTCTTGGAATTTGCCGAGAATCTCTCATAGAAACGTTACACAATTTAAGTGCTTGTGCTCAATGCAAATAAAACCAAAAAATATATAGCTATGTTGCCGGCCAAAGAAAAACACGTGATAATTATCAAAGGAACAAAAAGCCCGACAAAAATATTAACTGAAAAGCGAAAAACTACATCCATTTTAGTCCATGCAGTTGACAAAAAGATCCTCAAATAAAAAAAACACCTTCTTAAAACACCCCTCTGTCTACGATGGGTACAAACAAACAAACAGTTCCAAAAACAATACTGACTACCACTTCATACACCCTCGTTGATGATTCGTGAAATATTCGACTTATTTCTAGAGATTCACCAACGTGACTTGTCTTGTACTCAAATGAAACTGTACTTGTTTGGTTTCCCACAGATACCAGAGTTCGAGACATGGTATACGGAGGCCAATTTTTTTTTTTTCTTATGTAATTATTTATATTTCAATAATATAACAATGGGAATTGAATGTCAAGACCGAGAAGAGAGATGTAATTGTTAAAAATGGAGTATATATTAATATTACTTTTCTTATTTTATGACACGTACGGTTGATAGATAAATATTTAACAAGTATAAGTTTACTCTTAAGTATTTTTGACTTTACTTGATAACATCCAACTATTTCAGGTTATATTATTTAGTTGGGGGAAAGGTCAGCAGGAAACTTTTTTTTCATGCTGTGGAGAAGTCAAACGAGCGCGCAGGCTAAATGATATCTGAAACCTATAGACATTCGCAATCTCAAGACTGCTGACTGAAAATTCATTTCCAATTTCAAACCCACTGCTTTGGAACAAGATCAGACCCTACAAATAAATAGATATCAGGGAACATTCTCGCACAAATAATCTATTCCCAACCTAAGCTAATAATTGTAGTGAACAAAGCGAGGCCTGTCCTGTGAAATCTAGGGCACATGTTGACAAGTCGAAATTTAATTTAGATATAGGTTTAAGAATTTATTTCAAAAACATATAATAATAAATAAATAATAAATAATAATCACAGGACAATCTCACACAAATTGACCTAGTCCCAAACTAAGCTCTAGGCTTGTACTATGGGTACTAGACAACGATAAACATACGTATATAGAGAAATAAATACTTAAATAAATAGGAAACATCCAAGACTCAGGAACAAATACTCGTGCTCATCACACAAATATCTGCCCTTACCGGGATTTGAACCCAGGACACCTAGCTTCGAAGGCAGGGTCACTCCCAACTAGGCTAGCGTGTCGTCAAAAGAAATAAAAACCTACACATAGAAAACATCTTTGTCTCTCAAACAAATACTACTAGTGCACATCACACGAATATTTGCCCATACCGGAATTGAACCCGAGACCGCTAGCTTTTTAGGCAACACTACCTACTACGTTAACTCGTCGTCACTATGACACAAAGCAGAAGACTTGGGAATTTAAGGATTTCTTTCTATATTTTACTGTGGGCCGGCCTAAAATGTCACACTGTATGCCTTGGGATGGGGACGAAGGCTTAACGCTTCTTTTTTGTAAGAGTTAACGTTTAAAGTACTCACTAAATTATTATCGCGCAGTCAAAGAACTTGGCTAAGAATCATTTATTCACTACCTCTTAACTACGAAGCGCTAAAAACAGCAGCTCTTAAACAAACCGTTCTCACTGCATCCGACTTGCACCCAGTGAAATATCAATTTCCTACCCACTGACCCCGACTTCATTTATCAGAGAGCAGCTTTAAATAAAACATCTTGCTATCCCACGTTTATTTCATCCTGGTACACGGATTTTATCTATTTGGGCTTTCTTTGGAACTATTTGTTATTTCCCCCCACCCCCACTTAAGTTCTTCCCTTTTAGTTAGGAATTAGCGGGGCGTCCCCTCTGTTGTGCTATTAGACGTTTATTTACCTTGCTATGTTCATTCTTGCTATTGTTATCTTTAGCGAAATGTGGAAAATGACTGTGATAATGACGGTTAAACGTTTGCTGTTGCAAACGCTAAGGTTTTGCGTTTGCATGTGTTAATACACATAGATGGCAATTGGAACTGATATTGAATCATCATTGGTATTGGTTTTAGTAGTGAATCATGGGTATGGCAGCAGAAAAATGAAAGAAGAATGTATGCTGTTGAAATGAGAGCTCTAAGAAGTATGTGTGGAGTTAGGATGATTGATACAGAAATAGCGAGATCCGAAAACTATGTGGAATGATAGATGTAGTGACAAAGCTCGAAATGTGTCTGCTTGGGTGGTTTGTTGCATAGAGGCATTACGTCTTAGTCCTCAGGGTTGGCATCGCATTTGAGGTCTTAGGATTATAGTCTTGAGAATTCAAATGTATTTGGGTCTTAGATTCCACTTTCCATCAGGTGGCCTGAGTGCTCGTGTGCCTTACCCTTAACATAAAAAAAAAAAAAAAAAAAAAAAAAAAAGGATGGATGAAGGAAATACGAAAGAGGTTTGGTAAGCATGAGTAAGTGTATAAGTGTAAATGTTGGTAGGGGACGTCCTGAATGCACATACAGTGATCAGATTCACGATGTATTAAATAAAAGCATAATCAAAAATATCCAAAAACCGATTAAAGTGCATGGAGAAGTTGATGAATGTAGAGGAAGCGAACACCTGGCGTTCTATAGTCTCTGCCTACCCCATTAAAACAGGCGTGAAGGTATGTATGTACTAAATCTCAAGCACAGTGGCGTATGTGCGTAATTTTTTGACCCCCAACGTAAAGAAAGGGTAGTTATAAGTTTAACATGTATATCTACGTATTTGTCTGTGGCATTGACACTAATGATTAGGACGCGGTTTTTTTTTAAATAGGTTTTTACTACGGAGATTCTTAGCTAAGTAAATTGGTAGAACTGTTTGATAGCCAGCTGTGAAGGTCTGTTTTATAGTTATATTCTGAATCATTGTTGATGGAATTATAACACAAAGACCTCAGCCCCCGAGTGTAACTGTATACGTGGATGCATGCGCTGTAGGTTTCGGTGGCATTGTATAGCAAGAAAATGCTATCATCGTTTTAACAATAGTTAGAATTAGACCTCGGAAGTAGTTTAAAACTTTCTTTATTGACCTTTCAACGAGTTTATTTTTCACTGTGTGTATTTGTGATACAAAACAACTTGACGTGTTTGATATTAATCAAAACGTGTAGATTTTGTTTTATTTAGCCTAATTACATTTTAATGAGTTTACATTTGATACGGAATAAGCCATTTAAATGTTGCTTGTATTTCAACTAGGAGTAATTGTGTACGAGTACATTACCTTACCTTAATATTAAACAGATGTTTTAAAGTGTATATAAAATGGTTTCCATAAAGTTCTAGTCTATTTAAAAGCTTATTTCTATAATTAATTACCTGCGACAACATTAAATCTTAACTTGCATAAAATCACGTGATCCTTATCAATAGATTAGCTTTTAGGATAAAGCTTAATGCAATGAAGCGAGCTTTCAAAGTGGAGTAGGTGAGACGACAGCTGGCTTTGAGCTCGGTAACGGGTAAAAGTTAAGTTTAATAATTTTAGCTTAAAAGCTTGCACTATCGCTTTCGTGAAAGCATGGGCTTGATTTAGGAGGTAGTTGAAAAAGTTATTAGACTTTGACATATCTCTCTCATGTATGTACGGGGTGATGTGTCTTTAAAATTGTAAAAGTAGCGTGATATTTATCCCTTACTTACTTGAAGATTAAGCAAGCAGGCTGTTAACGAACAGGAAATATACAAATGATTAACACTGTTTTGTACTTATATTTTGTGCAACGAATTTCTACAAACTAATTTCTATTTAGTGGTGATAGGACTCTGTGCAGGGTCCGTCCGGAACGCTATCACCATCTTATCCATTAACCACCCGCCAAGCAACAGCGTTCGCATTGTTGTGTTCCGGCGTGGGGATAAGACAACCGGTGAAATTACTAGCATAGAGGCATTCCAACTTAGTCCTCAAGGTTGGCAACGCATTTGAGGTCTTAGGATTATAGTCTTGAGAATTCAAATGTCTATGGGTCTCAGATTCCACTTACCATCAGGTGGCCTGAGTGTTCATGTGCCTTCTCCTTTAACAAAAAAAAAAAAATGTATATATATTTATTTTTACACCGTATTTATATGGTTATTTTTGATGCAAAGCACGTGTGCTATTACCAACAAGGGCATTAAATACGCCTTTGTTATTTGACGTCATATTGTGAACTATCCATAAATTTTGACGCCTTTTATAGCAAATCCCACAAAATACACAAACATTACCATTACATTTTTTCCTCTCAAATTTGATCACAGATGCCTTTTGTGCCATCACGTAATATTAGAGATAAATCTTGGCTTTTTGCATCCTATAAGAGTATTATAGATACAGGATGTAAAAAAAAGGATTACGCGGGTCGGTTTTTGGATCCGCTTTTACCTGAGGGATCAAATAATAGATAATGTTGACATAGAAAGCATGCTTCCTTATCTTTAAGGGAATTTGGGTTTTTTTAACTAATGGTTTTGCTATCACATCGTTAAGCATTCTTTGTGATGATACGGCACTGAGTCATTTAAGATATCTACCAAAATAGTTTTACGCACTGCAACAAAATACGTCATTGTTTTTTTGTAATAAAAAACATCATCGTATTACTGTATATTTTTTGAAATAACATTAATATTATAACATTATTCAAAAAATCCTCTACAAAAAAAGTCCCCGAATATAGCATTTTCCCCTAAAATTATACATACCTAAAGGGCCCTTGACAGTATTCTTTATGGCCCCGAGTCCCGCAATAAATATAGTTCCATAGACAATCGACGTACATTTCGTCGCCCCGTTTCAATAGCTTACGTTTGATTAATGTTAGGGGCTTCCCTCATTCGATTCTTATTAAACTGTGCATACTTCAAAAATATATTGTGAGACCATTATTAATCTTCTTGTAACGGGTGTTCTCACTTTGACAATTACGTTGAATTTTTCGAGCAATTTCAGAGAGTTTTACATTGCAATATAGATCATCTTGACAACATTACATTTGAATTTGCCTCATCGGTCGTTGCAAGGACTCGTTGGATGCATTTATTTGCTGTCGCTTGCTTTTGGTCGCCGCTGTAGCTGCCGTTGTGCTTAGTATCAACCAAACAGTTAGCGTCTTATACTATTGAGATGAAAAATATTTAGTTTCGAACTCAAAACGTTTCAAAATTGATGAAAGCGTTTTCTTGCTACAAAATGGCAGCGCAACTTACAGCGCTAGCATTCACGTTTATAAGACAATCGGGGATGAAGTCTAAGGGTAGGTAGGCTACTTAGATTAAGTAGTAGTTTCAACAACATGATTAAAAACAAAACTAACGCACACACGTCACGGTGCGTATGTAACATTACATTGTTAGTTGCGATTGTTTGTTTTTATAAACACTCGTTAACAAAATGAAATGCCGAAGCGATTCAACTTTTTGCTCCCGCTGTATATACAACAATTAGTTACAAATACAGGTTGATTTTAGTATTGTCTTGCATGCTTAATTCTAGTTTCATTTAGCGTACATGTTTTTTAAGAGTTTTTATTAAACATTCTACTACACAAACAATAAAGCCTGACTTCAGATTCAGCTCGGCTGTTGTTATTTACCTTGCAAATAACACCATAAACATTCAACGACAATTTAAAAACAGCCTCGCCCTAGCATCGAGCACTTTAAACCGTCAGGGAATCGTATATGAGACCGTCGATAGAATTTCACTTGTACGGTCGAGTTCGGACGAATAAAATTTCACCGAAATTGAATCGGCCGGTCGGCAGTAGACCGTAAAATTGGTCGGCACGGTCAACGGGGCTATTCTGTATCGGTCGATATGTGTTATGCTTGTCGCGGGTCTTGCATTATACAACGACTGCTGATTTACGGTTCAGACTGTATTTTATACAGAGTGTTCACAACGTGTGTGCGAAATCTGTAAGATTTATTTTCTTGTTGGACTATTGGGTTTTGGTTGTAGAAAGTTGTAGCTATGTATAGTTTACTTGTAGAGGATGTTTTAGATAAACTTAGCACCACAAAGTAAAAATATCACAGCAATTTGTATTTACAAAAGTTAGGTATAAAATGTTCATAGTTATCCTCAAAGAAGTATTTTTTTGGATGTTGGTAAACACGTTTGTTCATGTTGAATTATATTGGAAAGTTGTGAAAACAAACGCTTACTCTGCAACTGTCAGCAAAATAAACGAAAAATCCATTAAAATCATTAAATCACCAACCCTAAGTTTCTCTGAATACGCTTTCACTGCATTTTCTTCCCCTCGTCGGCCACCAGTTCCTTAGAAAGTACACATAATAGGGCTGTGTTATGTTAAATGTATTCAATCGGAAACGCTGGGAGGGAAGCAATTACGCATCTCGATGCAGACATCATTAGATGACTATTGATCACTATTGCAGATCATTTTGGACGTGTTTTTGGCAAGGTTATTTATGATTTCGGAATAAATTTATTTTATTGGCCAGTAGAAATAGAAAATAAATCTAAAATAATTCTTTGAAAAAAGCACCCTTTATTCGGCATTGAACATTACGATGTACATATACAATAAAATATTTATTATGTTATGTTACCAACAAAAAGTTGCACTCTAAGAAATCAGTCGAATAATTTAACCCTGTCAGTAAACGTGGATTAAGAGGCTGTGAAGCAAAAATAAACCATACAAAATGCGATAACGTTTTTCTCCCCTTAGACGTTATTCTTTCGTTTTCAAAAAAATATTTATTAAATAAAAAGTAGAAACGTACATACCTAGTTTTCCATAATATACATATACAACATATTCAAAAATCGTGGAAATCGGATTAGGTTTAGGGGGTGAGAAACGTTATCGCCCGGAGCTAAATTTGTATGGATTATTTTTGACAGCTACGCGATTTAAGTATCGCTTCACAATCCTCTTAATTACGGATTAAGTAATGGTATGCTTTTCCACAGCTTTGGTTTATGTTAAGATACGTAATCTTTAAACTAAAAAAAATCTTTCTCTATGTCACTCTTTAATAGAAAAAAGAACATTAAAAAAAGGTCATAAACAGTGTTTGAAACAGTATAGCTATAATACTTTTATAAATAGAACTGCTAGCGTATAAATATATAATTATAAGCCACTCCACAGCAACTGGTGTCAACTACCCCACTCCAACCTATAACATTGTCCTTTTCCCACGTCAAAGCTTAAATAAAATATAACAACGGGAACTGTCACAATCCTGCCCATTGTAAACTGAACCTTATTGTATCATCAATAGTGCCAATAATGTGTTTTTCCGCGTGAAATCTCAACCGCCGTTAATGCTTGAGTAACCTACACACAATCTACGGCCATTACAGTAGTGGCCCTAAATAGAGGTGATGCAATGACACAGAACATTTGAGCAGAGGGTGCATTGTAACGATATAACTTACTAATGTTACAAATGCGAATGTATGTTTGTTTGTTCCCTTTTGAGGGTAAAACGCCTCAACCGATGGGAGTGATCGGTACATAGATAGGTTTTAAACCGAAGGCGGACATAGAGTACTGTTTTTTTGCACAGTTAATAGCAATAAACGACTTTACGCAGATAAAGTCGCGGGAAAAAGCTAGTGTCACATAATTGTGTAAGGAAGATGATGATGATGATCTTTCCTACCGTTTTCGGCCATGGCCACCACTTTGACTCTTAGTATTATATTATTTGGAAAACATAGTGAACTATGCCAGAATGCCTACCGATTGGTATACACTACACGGACATTGGCTCAATGGAAGACCCAAGCTATCCTCCTAAGCCGTATCATAAACAATATCTTAGATTCCATTGCCAAAGTAGAGTCAATCCTCACCTCTTAGGAATGAAGTTGTGATTGCTGCAGGAGTTTTATTTGAGATGCTGATTTTCGGCTAACCAGGTACAGTAACAGGAGGCAGCAAGATCTAGTTTTGTTAGAAATAAGTAGAAAATGTGACAAGATGCCTTTACTCAGCAGTGGGATACAAAATCTGTAATTGAAAGGGACTTAATCGAGTAAAACAAGCATACCTTGATGTTTTCATTAAATATTATATATAGAACTAGCTGTTGCTCGCGACTACGTCTGCTTTTATAGAAACTATTCCCTCTGGAACTGTCAATTTTTCCGGCATTAAAAGCATTATACCTCCTTCCTTGCCCATAACAAATTTCATCGAAATCGGTTCAGCAGCTTAGCCGTGAAAAAATGACAAAAAAACACACTTTCGCATCTATAATATTAGTAGGGATAGCCTCTTAATTTTTTTCCGTGACCACAGCTTTATATTTTTTGTTAGTCTCACTAACAAATATTTTAATTTAAAATTGCTACATAACGAACAAAAACACAAGGACAAAATTTAATCCTCACTGTTCCTGCATGTACGAGTATTGCCCATTTTTCAAAAGTGTACCTAGCAACTGTCACCTTAAACCGCCTAGCGATTACACAATGACCCCGCTGTTTTGCTCTGCGGCGCGATACAAATGTTCGGCAGTTAGTGGCATCCGTCACAGGATTAGAGAGACGAATGGGGAGGGGGGGGACTGGGACGTATTTATTAACGATGTTCTAAGGAGCTAGCTGTTTTGTGCTGTGACCTATTTCCTAATCACTTGACCAAAGGCTCGTAATGGGGTCTGATTTGTATGGAAATGACAGAGTGTGGCTTTCAATGAGTTAACTTAATCTATGAAGTGTGGTTGATTTTGATAGTTGGCGTTCCGTCTTCGGTGTCAGGGTTGGCAATGTATTGCTAATAATTGCTCTTGAGATTCCTTAGAGAACACTTAAGCTCTTAATTTTCCTTTTTTGTACAGTCAAGGGCAAAAATATGTATACACTTTAGTACCTTGCCGCTTTAATCGCTGTCACAATTTCATATGACAGCTTAAACATGACGTTAAATAGATAAGGTACTAAAGTGTATACATATTTTTGCCCTTGACTGTACCATGAAACACTTTTCACCAGGTAAGATAGAGTTCTATTTGTCCGTCTTAATCCTCAAATCTCTCACATTAGTCCAAGAAACTAGTTTTTTATGAGACAGTAAAAGCGATCGTACACAGGCCACCTGATGATAAGTGGTGTAACCCACAGACATTTGCAGTGCGAAGTCTACAATCCTAAGACAGGTAATGTGTTGCCAACCCTGAGGAGTAAGATGAAATGCTAGAATCATAGTAATTTGACTAGGTCGTCTCATTCACACATCGGAACACAACAACCCAAACACTGCTACTTGGCGATAGGTTAAAGGATAAGATGGTTGTACCGACCTTGCACAAGGTTCAAGGTCCTTCCACCAATAAACTGTATTGCAGCATATTTGTACGAAAAGGGATGAAAATCCTGCAAACGAAGCACATCGCTCACTTCTGATTACGTGGACAAATACGCCAGTAAAAGGTTTGGTTAGGTAAAGAGGTTTTGTGGCTTTTTTAAATCTATTACCTCGTGAGGCCCACCATCATACTACAAACGGAGATTTTCGTTAGTGGGAATTCGAATCCAACAGCAAGGAGATAAAGTTCAGTTTATTTTGCTCTTTCATGCCATTTTCAAATATGAAACAAATAAAAATGAACTTTATGCTTATTAGAATAAAGTTAAAAATAAAATCTAAATTATGTACCTCCGGACACACCAGGGCTTAGGTCAAATAATTATCATATTTTTTGGTAGTATTTTTTGGGTGTCGATCCGGACGGACCCTACACAAGGACCTACCACAATCAATAAATCGCAAAAAATGTAAGACAGTAATCTATAAATTTATAGTAATATTATAAATGTGAAAGTAAATACGTCTGTCTGTCTGTCTATTACGCTTACATGAATAAACCACTGAAGTGATTAAGATGAAATTTGGTATGGAGGTAGGGTAGGAACGTTTTATCACAAAAATATGACGATTTCTGAGGGAATAGCGATAAACGACTCCTACGCGGACGAAGTCGCGGAAAACAGCTAGTTTACAACAATGTGCAGGTTGAAATTGAATTCGAAAAAGCCCTACCATCTTTATTAATAAAACAAACAAGTTTTCATTATTTAATTAACTTCGTTAGCCATTTAAATGCAGAAAATAAATATGAGGTCCGTTTAATTTCAAGAATTAAAAAGTCGCAAATGAAATGTCCGTCAACATAAAATATAATTCCGCACGTTAATTTCCTTCTACAAATATTACCCCAACAAAACAATATGGGAATACAAAATTTTAATTACATCCGCTTATTGTATTCGGAATAGGTTAACCAGAAAATGGCGTATTGTTTTCAAGATTTTCCCCGTTTAATATACTGTTGTGGAGTACATCCGGGGCCGCCCTAAGGTCATAACTCAGGGTAGGGAAGGGTTAGAAGGTTATTTATAAACCAATTAAAACGTCCCCTGTGACTAGCTGATAACGCTTGGACTTTGGGGAAGGCGGGAGTTTGATTTCAGGATTAAGAATTGTTGACCGATAAAGTATCGTTGATCTGTAATATCAATTGATCAATCGATTTACCGTTTTTAGGGTCCCGTTGCCAAATGGTAAAAAATGGAACACTTATGGATCCGTCGTACCTGTCTGTTTGTCTGTCCGTCCGTATGTCACAGTCACTTTTTTCCTAACTATAAGAACTATACTGTTGAAACTCGGTAAGTAGATGTATTCTGTGAAACGTATTAAAATTTTCACAAAAAAAAAAGCATTTTGGGGTTCCCCGTACTTAAAATAGACACTCAATTTGTTTTTTCATCAAAGAGATTGTATTGATGTTTCTTATATATTTTTTTTCCTAAAGTGAATGGTTTGGCCGCTTTTTTATGGAAAATCAGTCGTTTAGAAATGTACGATAATAAGGTCATGTCAGAACTTTTATTTTTTCATACATAGTTAGTAGACATAAATCAATATTACAGGAAAATGTCACACAAATTGAACTAGTCCCAAACTAAGATCTAGGCTTGTACTGTGTAATGGACAACGGTAAACACACTTATACACCGTGTTTTTTTTGATTTACGATAACTTTAAGGGCACGTTCTTCAAGTCAAATTAAGCTAATTTCCCGAAGACAGACATATGATAACTCGTACGGTTATAAAGATATTCAATTTTTAAAATTAATCAGTTAATCACGTTAAACTAATGTAAAAGGCTCTTAATTGATACCTAACAATTTTCTTTTAATTACCTATTATGAGTAAAGAGTTTTCAATTGTTAGGTCGTGCACCTGTCAAGTGTTATCTTTACTTGTGTGTGTGTATGTCACGCTGACTTGACGTATTTGACACTAACTATGAGTTAACTCTAAAGACCCTTTTAGAATGATTGAAGACACAAAATTTAATTACTTTGTTCTAAACAATTTTTTTTTTTTTTTTTGCAATATTTTAAAATCTAATGTACCACGTAGTTTCTATACGTGTACCTAACAATATGCCGAAGTTATCGTAAATCAAAAAAAAACACGGTGTATAGACAATTACATATATAAATACATAGAAAACATCCAAGACTCAGGAACAAATACTCGTGCTCACCACACTAATATCTGCCCTTACCGGGATTTGAATCCAGGACCGCTGGCTTCGGAGGCAGGGTCACTCCCAACTAGGCCAACGTGTCGCCAATTCTTTGAAAACATATATTAAGCTCGAAAAAGTCCTATTGCCCATTGATTTTTCACATTTCAGTACGCTTGGTTAGAAGTGAAATAACAAATATTTGGAGATTAAACAGCGTGTTTTAAAATATCAGAGTCAGATGAAACGAAAATGAACAAGTACGTGTATCAATAAAATGTTTGTATTCTAAGAGCTAGCCATTTTGTTTTAGTTTTCAAAATGTTTCTGATGTTATTTACTATCGCTGTTAATCTAAAGTGTATTGAAATGATCACAAAAAAACTTTTTTCTTCGAATTCATCTCTCTGTTTGTTATCTTCTCCACCTCGACCACATTTATTTTCTTCAAATTTAAAAACTTGAGTACCAGTGAAGGACTCTGGGTTTATTTTTCTTTGTCAATGTTTGCACCGCGGGCAAAACATCATTTTCAATAGACATTTTAAAAAATCGGGAGTGCAAAAAGGTTATTATTTAAAGTTTAAGACACAAAACAATTAGATTTTAAAAAAATAGCAAACCTAATGCCTTATTGCCTTATGTGCCTCTATTCAGGTGCGTTAAAAAGATATCGTGTTTGACACGTTTAAGAATCGTTTATATCACAGTCGCCATTATTGTAAATGACGTGAAGAGTTATCAAAACGTTGACAATACGGAAACAGGTCAAAAACGATATCGTTATTACCTTGTAGAATCCCAGCCCAGGGCCTCTATTCAGGTGCTTTAAAAAGATATCGTGTTTGACACGTTTAAGAATCGTTTATGTCACAGTCGCCATTATTGTAAATGACATAAGAGTTATCAAAACGTTGACAGTACGGAAACAGGTCAAAAACGATATCGTTATTACCTTGTAGAATCCCAGCCCTGTACTAGTTAACAAATAATAACCGGTGCAATCGGAGATCTAAACAGTGTTAAACCTTAGTTAAAACCTACTTAACCTTCTATGCTACGTTAGTTTTGCTATCGTGTTTTAATCCCGCTCCAGGGGGGTTGTTATGACATAACTATGCAATTCTGTTTACGCTCAGAGAAAAATACAGAGCTATATAACTGCCATAGGTCTGTCCTTTACGCTTACCGTAAAATAAACTGCATAGCTAGGTCATAATAACCCCCCAGGGTGGCTTAAACCGCCTCAGGTGATGCCGTGGCAACTCTCACGTGGCTTATGCGCCAGTACCTAAAGATACAGAAAATATTCGAAATATAGCCTCTTTTTTTTTAAGTGCTGTCGAAATTTAAATAAATAATTATCACGGGTCAATGTCACACAAATTGACATAGTCCCAAACTAAGATCTAGGCTAGACTATGGCTACTAGACAACGATAAACATACTTATATGAAGAAATACATGTCATACTTAAACCCAAATCACACATCATCATCATTACGACCATTACTGTGTAAGAGACCATTTACTAGATATTTAATTATTGTTGTTTTGATTATTAGTATATATGTCGACAATCTCAATGTAATTTCATATTTTTGACATTCAATGCAATTTATATTGTAAAATTACATTGATGAATAAATAAACTAAACTAAACTAAACTAAATACATAGAAAACGTCCAAGACTCAGGAACTAATACTCGTGCTCATCACACAAATATCTGCCCTTACCGGGATTTGAACACAGGACCGCTAGCTTAAAATAAAAATTACAAAGTAACTTTAAGGGTTATAACATGAAATATTCTACATTTTAAGTAAACGGTCACATGTGAAAGGCATCAGAGTTTTACCCAGAATAATAAAGGCTCTGATAGTGTTTAAAATATATATATTACCATTGTATCCCTCCGTCCCCTATTAAATATAATAGTCTTGTAATAGTATAGAAGCAATATAAAATGGTGTAAACACATTATTACAACCGACAACCGACGGATAATAGCTACGCCGTAACCGCCTACGGCGTAGCGACGTAGCACGCATCGCGTAGCCGCTAGCTATCGAGGGGCTTGTCTTAACAAATTGAAGTCTGGTTAGGCTGGAGTCGTTTTCACGCGAGCGTTTTTTTTTAATTAGTAAAAGTTTCTTTTTTCAAAGATTAAAAAGGACATTTCTGTTCTATGCTATTCCTCCTGTCCGCGCTAGCTTTGTGCTTTTAATTGCTTTAATTATAATTAAATTAAATTTTTAAATGGTTTTTTATTAAAATAAATAAACACATTTCTTTACAATTTCAACGAAACTGAAAATTCTGATGTTTATAAATAAATCAATAAAATATAATAAATGTCATAATTAATGTCACAAATTACCGTACTAATAATTATTTCGATTGAATTTGTTCTGCGACATAAAATTACCTAACTATTTGAAAAAAAAAAGTATATTTTTTAAAGTACTGGACTATCCGCCGATCCTAAGTCGTAACCTTACCCAAAAGTTGTGTATCGGTATCTTAGAAGTTTTATAGATAGACATAAATATAGCGGCACCCCGCGGCTCCCTCCACCGGGGGACATGATTCGAAGTACGCACTTAGTGCCGGATAACATGGTTTAGCTTCAAGTGTCATACAGTTTTCTTATATTTTTTATCATGTTGCATGCAAATAAATACTAAATCATGACATCTATTACATGAGTGCCGAATATGCCTAAAAGCTCTCAACGTATGCAATGTAGCATTATATATCATATATTGTTTTTAATCCAATGCATATAAATACTAAATCATGAAATCTATTACATGAGTGCCGAATATCCCCAAAAGCTCCTAATGTATGCTATGTAGCTTTATATGACATATAGTGTTTTTAATCCACTCAATACTTATTATTTTTGTAGGGCCGTTTCGGCGAAATATATTTCGCCTAATATTATTTTCCGCATAGCTTCATGCAGTACTTTTATTTATTTTGGCAAACCAATATGTAGCATACCTATATTTATAAATGTTTTGCTCTTTTTCATTTTACTCAATTATTATTCGGCAAAATATTACATACTAAGTTTATTTTTGGCAAATGTTGTTCAGTATTTTAAAGCTTAAGTTTTTATTAACACTTTGCTAATTAATTTATTCCATCCTTTACCACCATAGAAACAAGTTGCTAAGGTTAGGTTAGAGTTGTGAACAGACGCGTAGCCCCTCATCTACCATATCACATAATAGGGAGCTCCTCCACCTTATCTTAAATATATGTAATTATATGCTATAAACCTGTAAACCTCTTAGCCTGTTAGTGCAAAATGTGGTTACAGAAATATCAGTAAGTCTTAGTTGTTGGTATTTCTGTTGCTCTGTCTAACCCACTCTGGGAATGAAGGCGTGATGTTATGTATGTATGTATATGCTATAGCCTCGTGCCACCCAATGCACATCACATTGTGCACAAGGTCATAAATATGTATACACTTTAGTACCTTGTCACTTTAATTGCTGTGACAATTTCATAATGGCAGTTTAAACATGACGTTAAATAGACAAGGTACTAAAGTGTATACATATTTATAACCTTGACTGTACAAAGTGACACTTAGCATAACTGCCCATAGACTTAAATATATTTTTTTCAACGAAACGCCCAGTGTCCATTATACTGTACTCATTCGCAGTTTGGAGACTTCTTTTTGTGGCTTACACATTGCACATTAGGTGTGTAGCCGTTCTTGTGTTTTTTTCTTGGAAGGCACGAGGATACTGTACATTGAGAAAAGTCTGTTACACCAAACGATACATTTAAGGAAAGCATAATTGAAAAATATTAAAAAAAAAGTTAAGAAATAACTTATTTTAAAATGAAAACTTAGGTTACTCCAACAGAATTCGGCTTTTGGTTAAAAATACAGTGGGACGCTGACTTTAGTTAGACTTACCTATTACAGTTACTTCTTGCTTTTTAAAGACGGTTTTTGGTTTTAAAAAACATTTTTTTTATTTCATACCTTTATGTGATAATAATAATACTATTATGTCGTCCACGTATATTTTTTTCCTACAGTATTTGAGGAGTTCCCTCGATTTCTACAAGATCCCATCATGAGATCTTGACGTCCTGGAATCGGGACCAACTAGAAAGTATACCCAAACGAACAAAAAAATAATCAAGTCGGTCCAGCGGTCTTTGTGTCACGGGGAACATAGACAAAAAAATCCTGACGAGTTGTGGACCTCCTTTTTGAAGTCATTTAAAAATTACCAAGTATTTATTACTTAGATAAAATTTTGCCAAAACTTTCAGTAGCGAAAACATAAAGTGCAAGTCGTTTTGCCAAATCATCACTAGCCGAAATAAAAAAAATAAAAAATAAAATGTTTCTTTATTTAGGGATAAACCCATCAATTAATTAAATAGTTAACAATATTAACATTAAACATTCGAAATTAATAGTTTATATTTTAATTTAATCAATCTAATTTATAATTTACAATTCAATTTAATTTATAATTTATAATAACATACTTCGCTCCGAAAATAATTATAGAAATTCGTGCACGCCTTAACAATACTGTTGCCCGACCCGCTCAGCCTCGCATTAAACAAGGTATAAAAACTTTTGGAAGTGATAATTTGCGATACAATTTTCGCTGATTCATTAATAAATAAATAAATAACATACATACATACATAACGTAACGCCTTCATTCCCAGAGTGGGGTAGGCAGAGCTACAGAAATACCAACAACTCTAAAAAGACTTGTTTATAATAAATAAATAAATCACAGGACAATGTTACACAAATTGACCTTGTCATAAACTAAGCTCTAGGCTTGTACTATGGGTACTAGACAACGATAAACCCACCTATATATAGAAATATATACTTAAATACATAGAAAACATCCAAGACTCAGGAACAAATACTCGAGCTCATCACACAAATACCTGTCCTTACCGGGATTTGAACCCAGGACCCCTAGCTTCGAAACTAGGCTAGCGTGTCGTCAAATTAACCCTTAACTTTATGTACATTGACCAATTCATGCAAAGTCAATGTGAGCGACATGCCGCGTCTTCGTGATAACGCCGACGTCAATCTGCTGCCAAGGACAACGTTGACATTGCGGCAAATTATGTATTTGCTGCCCGGATATTAATATTTTCAATTCAATTCATTCTTTAGTGTGGACTCCAGTATTTGTTGAATGTTTTCCATGTATACTAATGTTATAGCCCAGTATGTTTATCCATGTAAAGGAACCATAGTACAAGCCTACCATTTAATTTGGGACTAAATCAATTTGTGTGAGATGGTCCTCTTTGAAATGTTTTTGAAACCATCTTATAACTTAAAAGAAGGCAAGAGCTATCAAGACTGTAAAAAATCTTTATCAATTTGGTTTCTGCATTAATTACCACGCAGCCAGACCATTTTTTTCTTTCTAGGTAGCATCTATTTTATGAACGCAATCTCATCCAAGATGCTCCGACCGCAAAGTCCTAACAACTGCGTAATTAACCGGCCAGAATCTCTCCGAGCTCCTTTGAAACGCTCTAGAACCTTCCATAATGGCGTCCATAGGGCTCATTCACAGGCACGATTACTGCAGTTCGTTATTTTAGCCTAGGCAACCGTACATAACTTCACGCGAAGAACCATAATAACCCCAACCTTACCTCAATTAACTTTGAACTTTATCACAACGCAGTAGAAGCTAATGGAACTACGCTGTAAGTTTGCAGACGGCCCTTTGCGTCTAGAAATGCGTGGCGTAGCAAATTGGCATGTATGGTTAGTTGTTAAGGGCGCTTTTGCTTTGTTGTGGCTACGGGAGCGTGGTAGCGTGTAATGTACTCTTTGATTTAAATCATATGGTTTTAAAATTACTATGGAGTGTTTGAGAGGTTGTTTTAGATGAGTGTAGTAACTCGATACCCGTAGGGTAAAAATAATGGTTTATTAAAGTGTCGCAGTGTTTATCAACGTCGTTACTAGCAGTTGCCCGCGACTCCCTCTGCTTAGAAACCTATTCAAATATCATATGACCTTTCAATGAACTCAAGCTATCTCGATATCTTTCATAGTAATCAGTTAAGCGGCTTAGCCGTGAAAGTGTAACAAACAGACAGACTGAGCTGGAGACGGCCATATGGCTCCTTTGATCCCGAAAAATTTGCTTAGTTTCTTAGGGAATAACGAGGGAGCCGCTTAATATTGAAACTCTTTCCGATTTCCAAGACCTTGAAAAACAAGAATGTATTTTAGAGTCTAAATATACTTAACCAATCCTTGCCAAGGCCAAGCGTATCACCAAAGTCACAGCCCAAAAACGATTAATTCCCTGAATGCACAATAGCAATGCATCTAACGGGTGCATTTCGCATCGGTCAGGATATTGGAGTGTTCGGTGCAACGCATAAATCGACGTTCTGCAGTAGGTGAAACGTAATAAGATGCAGTAGCGTTGATATAGCTTATTTTATCCTTCTAAGGGCTATATTGGAAAATATAAAAAACATATATATATACATACATACATGTACATACATACATGTATACATGTATGTTTTTTTTTTTTTTTTTTTTTTTTTTTATTATTAAGTTTTTTAGAATTGTTGGTATTTCTGTAGCTCTGCCTACCCCATTCTGGGAATTAAGGCGTGATGTTATGTATGTATGTAAAAAACATGTTTTATAGTATTAGGTAAGTGATAATAATGAGAGGTCTTAAAACACAAGTGTCATAATAAGATCACACGAGTGTTTCAAGCCCTAATTATGTTCAGTTGCATTTGCTTGGGGGGCTCTGAAACAAGTAGCTTTTCAATTTGTTAAGGTATTATTAGTCGGCTAAATAAAGTGGTCCCACGTGGTTGCAAGCACGTAAGCAAAACTTTAAAGCAATAGACACCTAACTAGATATCTACTGTTTTCATTCACACAACACGGCTTCATTCCCAGAGAGAGGTAGGCAGAGCTACAGAAATACCAACAACTCTAAAAAAAAATCTTGTTGCAAGCCTATCGCCTAACAGTACTACAAGCCTATTACCTTAGTTGCCTCTTACGACATCCACGGGAAGACATGGCACTATTCTAATCCGGCAACCACACGGGAAAGAAGTTCTAACAACTGGATTGTAGTTTTTAAAATATACAATCAAAAATATGTCATTCTAATTAAAATTCTAACTGTAATGAATGGATTCACTCCTTTTAAAGTTTATTTCGCCAATGTCAAGTCATTTATAGACATTCCCGTGGACTTATTAGAGAAAAAAGTCCATGGATGTCACACGCGAGGCCATTTTTTTCGGTAAAAGAGTGTTCAGTTTCTCTTGTCGACTACACAGACGCACTCCACTTGCTTCTGCCAAATCCAAAAGTATTTAAAGATACACATACATACATAATATCACGCCTTTAGGTATTCCCAGAGTGGGGACCGGCAGAGCTACAGAAATACCAACCACTCTAAAAATACTTTTTTTATAATTCTATTAATATATTTTGCACAATCAGGTTAAGATGTTGACCAGTGTCTAAAGATATAAACATAATGATAACCATTGCATGATTCTCATGTCTGAAAAACGTCAGGTGTAATACCAAATTCAAGCGATGCAGGGTTCAGTAGCTATTTCAGTGCCTTGGCATGACGTCAATGGGTTTACTACACCTAGTGCAGAATACTGCCATGCGCGGCTAGCACATGACGGCGCGCGAGTTATGTCGCCCGCGAGATAGACTACCTGTCTTTTTCTGACAGTTCTAATTAGATAAAGACGGGTAGTCTATCTCGCGCGCGACAGAACTCGCGCGCCGTCATGTGCTAGCCGTGCTGTTAATACAAAAGGTAGTATCTCAGACAAAACTCCTGTAGCAAATGCAACCTTATTACCAACGGGATAGGATTGAATCTGCTATGGTTATTGAATTTGAGATACTGCTTATTGGCTTAGGAAGGCAGGTGTATTTGTAGGTGTGCACAGATTTATTGATATGTACATATATGGACGATGGGATTTTTCATTTTGTTATGCTATTTTGTGTCAAAATTTTAAAAACTGTTGATATAAATTGTAAACGAAATGTTAAAAATAAATTAGCACCAAATTACACTAAAATAAAATATGAACTTATTTACCTAATATTGGAACTACACTAATTAATTTAACTAAAAAGACTAAAGTAACTACAGGTAAAAAATACTAAACTAACAGTGGTTCTATTGATTAATGTCGTTCGGCAAGGAAGTTCGGCTATGAAACACGAGTGACAAATATACTGTCAGATTTGAGTGCGAGTGAGATAGCGACAGCAAGCCGAAGTACATTAAGAAAATAGAGGCACTGTAATTTATCAACACTCGGATCAAAAAAATCGCAGCTTTCGAAATTTTTAAAAGAAGACTTACAGCGACCTTACCTTATTTTGGATGAAATATGGTTTATCTAACTTCATGTCAAAATTTCAAAACGTGCGATTTTTTTACGCTGAGTATTTGTGTCCCAAAACGTTATTACTGTACCACCATTCAGATTATTAATTTTTTTTTGGATAAATTGCCGTAACTTCAGAAAATCTGTATTTTTATTGCATAGTAAAATTACCTCGTATTTATATAATAACTTTAAACAAATAAATTGATATTAAAGACAAACAAAATATATGAGCGAGACTCGCACTCAAACGTGCACGTAATCGCTATTTCTTATAAATTAGAACATTA
Organism: Acleris holmiana; assembly: GCA_949316455.1. Lineage (NCBI taxonomy): Eukaryota > Metazoa > Arthropoda > Insecta > Lepidoptera > Tortricidae > Acleris > Acleris holmiana. The sequence goes on along the minus strand of OX438768.1, from coordinate 20,702,524 downwards.
AAACTTTATACACCATAAATAAACATGGCGTGTCCTTAATAACACTTGAAGAGCTCGCTAACGAGGCATTTTATACTTTATAACCGTACAGTAAAATTCAATTTCATATCAATACTTCTTTATTATTTGTTCAGACGTATAAAAGTGCATGATTTTTAATGTCGAGTTTTTGATAAGAAATAAATTAAGTACACTTTATTGTTCCAAACACAAAAAATCGAATACAATATTTACAAAATACGAATGTACAAAGGCGAACTTATCCTTTTTGGGATGGGGTCTCTTCCAGGCAACCTTTGGGTACCTAGTTAAAAAAAAACTGGCAACGAGCAGAGAAATCTAGAAACGAAAGTTTACAGAAACTACAGTCTTTGGATGGTTTGAAATGAAATTTATTAAAACCAGTAGACACACGCAACATCTAGATGTATTCTACGGTCCCACACCGGGCTATGCCTGTCTCGTGGAAACCAAATAATCAAAAATATAAGTAATTATTAATTGTTTGGTTGAAATTAAATTTATTAATACCATCTTATCCATTAACCTACCGCCAAACAGCAGTGTTCGCATTATTGTGTTCCGGTTTGGGGATAAGACAGCCGGTGAAATAACTAGCATAGAGGCATTCCAGCTTAGTCCTCAGGGTTGGCAACGCATTTGCAGTCGTGTTAGGTATGCAGTCTTGTAAATGCGAGTGTCTATGGGTCACAGTTTCCACTTAACATCAGGTGGCCTGTGTGCTCATTTGCCTTCTCAATGCTATAAAAAAACCAGTTGACACATGCAACATCTAGATATATTATATGGTCCCCACACTAGGCTAGGCCTGTCTCATGGGAACCAAACAATTAAAAATATACTTTATTTTTCATTTCGTCTGTCTACTGGCAGTTCATGATTGGTGGTTCTTTTTCAAGTGTTTGTTTGTTTCTGAATGTAACGTCGCAGCACATAAACACTTTAAAACAACTTTTGATTGCTTCGGGGCATCGAACGTCATGCACGACTGCAACCACTGAGCACCCAAACTATTACTGCACCGCTCAAAATTGAAACGCTGTAAGTGTTCAGAACAAGTTGTGTTTTTGTGACGTTTTGTAATATTGTGGTTTGAAATTGCTTTAGCCCATAGGTTTTTGATTAACCACAATCACAGGAAGTTATCGATGTTCTATTAGATCGATAATGTTTTATTAAAATACTTTCTATATTGGTTATTTGGTCAGTGGGTACTAAAGGTTGTACAAAATTCGGTGATCTTCATAACAGAGCATTTTACAAGTACCCTCTGGTATTTTATTTTCCAATTCCATAGAAATATTAGTAATAATTTAAAAACCACGTGGCCCGACTGTACATACATAATACACACATATACAGCACGCTAGCCTCGTACCCGGCCTTCGAAGTTAGAGGTCCTGGGTTCAAATCCCGGTAAGGGCAAATATTTGTGTGATGAGCATGAGTATTTGTTCCTGAGTCTTGGATGTTTTCTATGTATTTAAGTATGTATTTCTCTATATAAGTATATTTATCGTTGTCTAGTACCCAAAGTACAAGCCTAGAGCTTACTTTGGGACTAGGTCAATTTGTGTGACAATGTCCTGTGATATTATTATTATTATACAAACACAAAACGATTTAGTTACGAATATACCATTTAAGTTTTCCATCTTTATAAAGACTGCGTAAATTGTAAAATTAAAAATGTATTTATAAAACTTTAGAGGTTAAATTACGAAGCTAAATATTCAGTAGTTATTTGATCAAAAATAATTAAATTAAGATTAAGACCTCAAGACTGTGTTGAAATATCAACTTTAACAAAGAAAACGATTTATTTCATGGCGGGCTTTCGCTCAAATATTCGTTCCCAGCAAAAACTAACCAAAGAAAGAAATGGAAAACAAATATTGCCCACAATTCAAACTAATAACGAGTTGTCACACTTTATAGCGTTTTGTTTCAGCAACTCAATTTATTTTAGTTCTTGTTAAATTCGAAACGACGCCAATTTATCATTTAAATAAATTTGTTTCGCAAATAAACGCCTCGAGACGCCAAACTGCGTTTGAATTTCTTTTTAAATTGAGTTAGGTACAATATAATATTTACGACTGGCTGGTAAGAAACTCAATAATCGTGTTTTAAATTCGGAACCTAGAATTCTAATTAAAATGGTCAAAAATATTGGTCAACCTTTCTGGTATTCCAAATTTGAATTCAAATCGGTTTTTATTTCGCATTTTGTTTGTTGGACTACAGATCTCGATATAATTTGAATTTTACAAAGACCGAGATTGAATTAAGATTTGGATGGATAATGAATATTTAATAACTTCAAGGTGACTTTGATGCGTGTTTTTAGAAGTAAATTTCGATCACGATGCCTTTCGCATAAGAAAATTACTTGAATAAGAGTAACTATTAACTATTAACTTGAATTATTCTTAGCTTTAGAAAAAATCTCATCATTTCATTAGAACTTTTTTAAGAAGGATAATGCATAAAACCGGCCAAGTGCGAGTCGGACTCGCGCACGAGAGTTCGTACTATTATCTATACAACAGTGTGTATTAAGATCGAGGAAAAAATGGCAAAAAAACACGTTTGTTTTATGGGAGCCTAACCCTAACCCTAAAAATATCAGAAAAAATATGTAATTTTCTTAATGAAGATCGTCACATTACGCATTAAGCTCACCTTTCTTCTCAAACTATGTAATGGTACAATATAGATTAAAAAAAAATTAAAAAAATATTAAAATGGCCTTTATTTAGTAACGCAAAAATACATTTGTATACCTTAAAGCATAATCGGAGTTCAAAAAGGCCATCGTAATAAAAAAGTGAAAAGATAAAATTAAATTAAACCAACAAAAATAAAAAAAAAATGCTAACCTAACTATCCTCTCAAAAATGACGATGACATAATAAAGATTTAATTAAAAGACCAACGAAGGGCACACCCATTGACGAGCCTCGCTTGAATGCTCCCGTATCCCATTCACCTTGGTGGTTTAACCTATTCATGGTTCATACTTCCCTAATACTTGAGGAATTTTAAGAGACGTAAATTAAACAGATGCTTTAATATTACCGACTTTAGACGCAAAAGGGTTATGTGTACACTGAACTAACTTATACTTAAAAGATCAAAAACAAACCTCGTGACTACATAAATTTGTGAGTACATACGCTAAACCCCCAATTTCGAGAGGGGTGGTCAAAAATGAAAAGGCCAAAATTAAATTCCTCGCATCTCATAAAGTATAAAATTACGTCATTATACGTAAAGGGAGATGCCGCGGACATTGTCGACCTTTTAATGCTTTATACATATTTTGATGGTGTTTTTAGCGCGTAATTTTTTTATATAATTTTGGTCAGCGGTTTTATCATTGTTTTTAAGACACATAATTTAAACATTATAATGAACTTAAAATATTTTTGAGCTTACGTCATACTTCAATATCATGTAATTTCGATTAATATTAAAAGACAACAATAAGCTCAGCTTAATCAAGTGTACGCAAAATCATATTAATTACAGTCTGAACCTAGCAAATATGACTTAAGTTTTAACCACATAAGAGCGTTACGCATGCATTAACTCATGGTAAGATACTCCTTCACACATTCATTGCCATCAAAAATAAGTTTTATATACTTTTAGATACGTAGACGCGTCGACGGTACTGAATATCTCCCATAGACAATGAAGCACGGAAGACGCCATTACTACTCTAAAGAGTTCCAGATTCAAATCTAATGCCGCGTGACGATCGCGCGCGATACACCGGAACGTTTGCGCGGGAATTTTGACATTTAACATAACAAAACCCGTTATAAATCCTACATACTCGTAATACAGTCTATTATTCTATAAGTAAATGTAACACATGTTCTCACGGAGCGTTCGTGAGACAGTAATAGGGAAATTCTAACGGGAGACGTCTGTCAAAATATTTTTACCAGAATTTAGACGGTATTTTTAAAGCCGTAAGGAAGTATGTTAGAAATGAGATGGTACATATAAGTTTGTCGCGGCGAAATGGACTGTCGCATATGTTTAAGGATGTAATGGTTTATTCTAAATTTAAAGCGGTGTTATAATAGTTGTGATGTCACGACTTTTTCCTTAGGGTTCCTTGTTTAGACAATCGTGACAGTGCCGTGAATGGGCAGGTTACGTGTGTTTATGGAATGTTCTATTTTTTAAAACATCCGGTTGGAAGGACCAGTGTCCATTAAATTATATAGCTAAGGGTGACTTTTTTCTGTAACTAAATAATAGTAAAATTTTAAAAATATAATCGTAAATAATTATTTACCTTTTAAGAAACCAACGTTGACGTTGTAGTACCTAAAGGGTCTACTTCATTTGGATAGATATACTGAAATATCGACAGTTAACTATTATATTATATTAGACCTCCGGTTCTCACAGCTGTTTACTTAGCATAAAGTTCACTTAAATTACAAGAAACTAATACATAACCAACTTTCATTTTAGATTTAGGTTACAACCAGTTTCCGCTCACTTGGTGCCCGTGACGTAACAGGAATGAAATTTAATTTAAGTTACCAAATTGTTAACCTATTATGCACAAAAAATACAAATGATTGAAAATTCCTTTTCTTGTTGCATTTGACTATTTATTTCAATATAACTTAATTTGCTGTGTCGGTGAATGACAATCATTCGAAGTCACGCAACACCTATTGTGTCTTATTTTCGGGTTTTTTTTTAATGTCAATAACTGTTAACTAAAAAGAGTACATGTACGTAATAAAAGATTACAAACAATCTAATTCGAATCAGCCTATATGCAGCATGACGTAAATTTTGTGTCAATGCCGCCAAGTGTATGGGGTCCATTTACGGCCACTAGCAGTTAAAGCTTATTATATCAGTCTTAAACGACGACACGTTGGCCTAGTTGATAAGTGACGCTGTCTTCGAAACTAGGGGTTCCGGGTTCAAATCCCGGTAAGGGCAGATATTTGTGTGATGTGCACGAGTAGGTATTTGTTCCTGACTCTTGGATGTTTTCTATTTATTTAAAAAGTATATATTTCTCTATATCTATTACTCTACTATCTTTTCTCCATGTCTTCCCGTGGATGTCGTAAGAGGCGACTAAAGGAATAAGGGCTTATAGTACTGTTAGGCGATGGGCTTGCAACCTGTCACTAAAACACTAGTAAACTTTTTCGCCTGATTGTGCAAAATGTGGTTATAGAATCATGAACAGTTATTTTTACATTTGTTGATAATTCTATTAAAGTTCTGCCCACTCTGGGAATGAACGCGTGATGGTATTATATTATGTATTTCTCTATACAAGTAAGTTTAACGTTGTCTAGTACCCATAAAAACCTTAGTTTGGGACTAGGTCAATTTGTGTAAAATTGTCCCCCGATGTTAATTATTATTTTATTTATTTAAATCTTAATTTAAATTCTGACTAAACTGTTGATTAAATTTTCGAGGTGCATGTGAATAATTGAACTAACCTATTGTTTTCTTTCTAGGTGAGTCACAGCAACATGGGGATGACTGCAGTTATAGTTATATAAGTAAGTACTATACGCCCGTTTATGTCTATGTCGATATGTCTGTAATGGGCACACAGCGAGATACTAGGCCCGACCTATTTCTCACTCTGTCTCATTTGTGACGTCATGCAGATGTGTTGAAACAGCACGCGGAATTGTTCAAATGAATATTCTTGTAGGTTGTGGTTAAGTGAACGAATGAGTGGTTTTATTTTTAAGTACTCTAAACAAGTTGAACAAAAACAAAGCTCGATAAAAAAAGTAAGTAAGTCCACCATATTGGTAGTTTTTTATTATAATGCTGTGGCGAATCTACCAACACCTCCTTTATTGATCTTTGTACAAAACCGTTCATAATACTTACATACATACAGGGCCTCTATTCAGGTGCGTTAAAACGATATCGTGTTTGACACGTTTAAGAATCGTTTATGTCACAGTCGCCATTATTGTAAATGACATAAGAGTTATCAAAACGTTGACAATACGGAAACAGGTCAAAAACGATATTGTTATAACGCACTTGAATAGAGGCCCTGGTGAAAAACAAAACCGTTCTTCTTTAGCAGGCGCTTGAAAATAAAAAGCAATGTGGTTTGTCAATTAGGTACAATTTGTTGTAATTGATTCAGTAATTCTAATGCTTTTAATGCTTTCAAGATGAACAAGTAAGCATCGAAAAAATAACTTTAAAAGAATAATGATGATGTATGTTTTGTAAGAATGTAGAATGAATAACTAGCATAGAGGCATTCCATCTTGGTCCTCAGGGTTGGCAACGCATTTGCAGTCTTAACATTGCAGTCTTGAGAATACGAATGTCTATGGGTCACAGTTTCCACTTACCATCAGGTGGCCTGTGTGCTCGTATGCCTTCTCGATGCCATAAAAAAAAAGTAACATTCTGCTATTCAACAATTAATTTGTTCAACTTCAAATATGTATGTTAGCGTCTTTCCTGTGGACACGCCGGAAGTTAACGTTTTTAAGATCTAATTTTCTGGCTAAGCCCATTCCCGCATAAACGGCAGGACGGCTTTAGACCTATCATATAAAAACAAAACTTATATGCACACAAGCTTTTAACTATTGACCCCAGGAGAGACAACTTTTGTTTATAAGAGTGTGTATGACCCAAATATTATACAACATTAGACTCAAAAATATCAGACATGTCTCTACAAAAGTGGAAAATCCACTGGGTTCCTACTGTGGGTAGTAGATAACGATAAACTGACTTAATTATACATAAACACAAACTTCAGTTCATATAACTAAAATCCATCCTAAACTCAGGAACAAATACTCGTGCTCATAGGCAGGGTTACTACTAGAGGGAATGCAAATTGCAAATAACTGGTCATAACCTAATTTGTCTAGTTACTCTTTCCCTAGTTACTACCAACTTAGCTAACGTGTCGTCTACACGACTCGCTGGCCTAGTTGGTAGTGACTCTGCCTTCGAAGCTAGCGGTCCCGGGTTCTAATCCCAGCAAGGGAAGATATTTGTGTGATGAATACGAGTATTTATTCCCGAGTCTTGGATATTTTCTATGTGTTCAAGTATAATTCTCTATTTAAGTAAGTTTGTCGTTGTCTAGTACCCATAGTACAATCCTAGAGCTTAGTTTGGGACTAGGTCAATTTGTGTGTTATTGTCCTGTGCATTTTTTAACTGAGGACACAAATTCATGGCAGGTGGTGTAAACTAATTCGTTCTTCTATAATGCGTTCAGAACCCATACAATATTCAATTTTGCTATTTTCGGTGGTGTTATCATGGTGGTGGGTGTGCTGGCGGCTGTATCGTTATGTTCTTATAACGATATCAAATATGATAAAGTTGTGAGTTTCAAATTTGGAAATCTTCATAAACCAACTCAAATTAAATAGACCCGAATTCAAGTATCAATTGAAATAAGAATGTAGTCAATACGAAACTTAGCTACTCTCGTGGTCAAACTCTCTCGCTGTGGTGTTAATTAAGTGTGCGATCAGATAGGAATCTTAAGAACTTTTGACCTCTTCTGTTGAAACCTCGGAATATTCACCATTAAACCTCTTTCAAAACAACCCTTGGCCAGGAACCAAGGCTTCGAAATAGCCTAGTTTGTATGAAATACGCACTTAGACCCGTATTATTTGACCGCGATGGTACAGTCAAGTTCAAAAGTATGTATACACTTTAGTACCTTGTCACTTTAATCGCTTGGATAATTTCATATGGCAGTTTAAACATGACGTTAAATAGACAAGGTACTAAAGTGTATACATACTTTTGAAATTGACTGTACCTACAATAGATATGTTGTTTATGTAATGAAATAATTACTCTATGAATGTAACATATCTAAGGCGCTAAGCTAAGTTTCGTATTGACTAAATTTAAAATTCCATTAATACTAGAAAACATGAGTAGGTATTCCTTTAAGACCACTACTATGTATCAGTAACATAAACTATTCTTTTACCTGTGTCGATGTGTCTTCTGTGTAGTAAATAAATGTTATTATGTGATATTACACCACTAAACTTCTTGAGTTGATTGTGCAAAGTGAGGTTACAGAATTTACAAACAAGTATTTTTAGAATTGTTGGTATTTTTGTAGCTCTGCCTACCCCACTCTGGGAATGAAGGCGTGTTGTTATATGTATGTATTTATTATTACTTCTTGTATATATGTCTCTGTTAGTATTTATTCATTAAGTAACGCCTAAAATCTAGTTCACGCTGTTCCTGTAAACTTTGCTTTGCACTTTGTCTTCTCGTTGCCACCTTTTGCTTTTCTTATTTCCCTCAATCACCCAAAGGTTAGCTGGAAGAGATCCCGTAAAGGGATAAGTTCGCTTTTGTTCATTAATATCCTGTAAATATTGTATTTTAAATTCTGCATTTTTTACAATAAAGTGTTTACACACACGCATCATATTTCGTTTCTCATCTTGAAACTTTGCGACCATAGTATTAGCTTCAACATACTCAACTGCAATATCTGTTACTTTATTAGCTACAAAACTGTTTAAAACTTCCTTTAAATAGACAACGAACTTCAGTAACTTAATAATAATAACTGATACAGCTCCGTTCACCTTTGAAAATATCCCGCTAAAGGAATCCCCTAGTTTGATTATGTTCGGAGTGAAAACAATCTTGAATTCTACAAAGTTTGTCCGACTCGGCAACTCAGTTAATAAACTCTGTCCAACTCAATCTTAAAACTATCGATGGAAACTTTAAAAAAGAACTGTTTTAGTAATTAATAGTTGCCTTAAAGTAATTAATTAAGATCTAGTTGGTGCATCTGGAATATTAAGATTGTTCCTTTCAAGCTACCTTTAGTGGTGGATCGCTACCACCATCTTACCGTCAGCTTCAATCTTCAAGCTTCACAGGTTAATTTGGGTGAGATTGTCCCCTAATAACTATTTCTGTCTTTTTAGGGTTCCGTAGTCAAACTAGGAACCCTTATAGTTTCTCCATGACCGTCCGTCCGCAGTTTACCGCAAAGACTCTTAGCACTAGAAAGCTGTAATTTGGCATGAATATTGAGGCATATTAGTCACGCGGGTCACGCCAACAAAGTGGTACAATAAAATATTTAAAAAAAATACGGTATCTCCCCTACACGTAACGAGGGGTTTTTTTTTCTCGTCTACCCCATAGTGTACCCCACACTATGAGGTAGTTCGTTGGATAGGTCTTTCAAAATTATTGTGGGTTTGAAAAAAATTTAGAGCGCATATAATGAATTTAAAAGGAAAACTATCTCGACTAAAAAGACGTTATTGGTTCTTGGGATACAGGTGATTAAATTGTTTATACCTACTAAAATCATCTAAAACGGCACCAAATGACTTTAACCCCCTTACTTATGAACGTGAAATAAGCTTGGAATAGTTTATGCCATGCTTTGTCACTTTCTGTCAGATGCAAATGTCACAATTACAGAAAAGGACAAAGCATGGCATAAACTTTACCAAGCTTATTCCACGTTCACAAGTAAGGGGGTAAATAGGCAATTTGTTATTACTTGTTGATTTTTATGTTTGAAGTACTTAACGGCTTCGGAACCCTACACTGAGCATGTTCCGACATGCTCTTTGCCCGATTTTTGTTTTTAACATATGACTTTACTCCTGTTAAGGTGACGTTAACTACGTGAAATTGTTACCTCAAAATACGTGACCATTTTCTCCCCACACCAGGCTATCATCGAAAGAGTTTACGCCCTGAATTCTTGAGTCTCCTGTTTATGAATGAGGCATATCTTAGGCGTGAAATGTAGGAGCTCTCTGAAACATGCCCTAAATATCCAACAAGCTCGTCACGTTCCTTGAAATCGGTCTCATGCACGTCCCGGTTTCATCACGAATGTGTATTTTGTACAAGTTTTTCACAACAGGACTTGAGTTCACTGCTGCGTGGTAGAAGAATATTTAAATGGCACGGTTCATTGTTGGAAAAGGTTTACAAGTTATATTACACTCAGTTACACTGCTGTTTCATTGCTGCTTTAGTATAAAACAGTGTGATTTTTGTAGTTTTTAGAGTTCCGTACCCAAAGGGACTGTCTGTATGTCTGTCACCAGGCTGCATCTCATGAACCGTGATAGCTAGACAATTGAAATCTTCACAGACGATGGTATTTATGTTGCCGATGTATGAACAAATACTACAAACAGAATTAAATAAAATTTTAAAGTGGGCTCCCATACAATAAAAGTGTATTTTGAATACAGACACCGTGGTTATATTTGGTTGAATTATATTCGGCAATAATTTACTGAAGTGGCAAAGATTTCTTTGCTTTTACTGTCCTTAAAATATTATAGTCAAATGTTTGCATTAAGAAAGTGGAAAAACATGCTCGAAATCATCCAAAAATATATTTAAATTAATTTGGAGCATGCCTTTTGGCCGATTTTTTTTTGTCCCGATGTATCAATTCCCTACATAAATGTATTTGAGGTGAAAACATAATTGAGTAACACATACCACGGTACCCTGCACGGTAACATAGCTTTTTTAAAATTTTACATTTGATACGTCTAGAGCAGAAAGGACCAATGTCTGTTAAATACGTATGAAAAAAAATGATAAAGAATGAGATTTTTAAGAATAACGGTCAGAAATGTGGCTCGCTCTTTGTTGCCAAACCAAACTATAGGGATCCAATCAATTTTCAAGAACAAAAAACCCTCAATTTTCATTTATTGACTGCGTCACGTTAGATCCATTTTCGCAACACATCTTTGTACAGTGAGAGCACAAAATTTCCGTTCATTCCCGCATTTGCAATTCCATTCGCGTCTCAGACTGTCCGCATAGCCTGCGTCTTGCTCCAACTCTGAAATCCTTCAATATCCTTCTCACTCACTGCATTCGATGGTAGAAAGCCGATTTTGGGCCAGTATTTTGTTTTGTTTCATTTTCCAATTTCGAATTTGGAATTCTACGTACGGTTGGAATTTCACTAGAATTTTGTATGGAAGTCAATATTCTGGATTGGTAAATTAGTTATTGGAATGGCTTTAATTCGTTCGAAATCAAAATATTGGATTATGTTGTTCGCAAAATGATATTTGATATTGCTAATTAGCTTTTGTAACAAAGCCTGTCAAAACAATCAGCTTACTCTCTGATTAAACATAGATTTTGATTTTTTCTTTTATCGAATGATAGGAAAGAATCAAAACGTTTTTTGTTTTGCAGTCGACGTCAAAGATTTGTTTTCACGTTTGCATCTTATTTCAATGGCATAAGGTTAAAAAAATATAAACATATCTTGGCGTCGATCGTAGATCTAACAAAAGAACAGAATTAACATACAAAAATTAGACTAGTTCCAGATGAAAAATGGACCCAGCTCAGTTACTGATATTAAGGGTAACTCATCACTTTACCGAATTTTACTTCATCGAATGTATCGTTTCATCGAATTTCATTTCATCGAACTCTATTTTCTGCTGATACCATAATGTTTTCAGGGTATCTTAAACATTCATTACGTAGGTTAGGTTAAGATATCCTGAAAACATTATGATTTCAGCAGAAAATAGCGTTCGATGAAATGAAATTCGATGAAATGATACATTCGATGAAAGGTGTTTCGATGAAATGATAGACACCCGATATTAAGGCCAAAGATCCTCTTCCGCTGAGACCAAATTGCTCATTACATCGAATGGCTTTTTTCGTTTTATACCTAATTTGATTTTTTCATTTACAGTTGGAACTCCTCAACAGAGATGATCTGACGGTGAAGGTACATTAACACTTTAACCACTGATTCCACCGCTTCTGTCCTTTCACAGGCACGGTAACTAGGGCACGTATCCACATTGCCTCAACAATATTGCTTAGATTGATTTCTACATTGGTTTGCATCACATCTTTCTCATTAGCCCTTTTTTGGCAGAAAAAGTGTAGAACTGAATATAGCAATGTAGTAAAAGATCGCAAAAAATATAGTTTCGGCAATAACGAATCAGAACCCTGATGCTTTTGCTTTAGAATCCCTGTGACAACTCCCTAAAATCAAACTTATTAAATATAGTTTTTGCTTGATGAAAACATTCCATTCAAAATTATTGGTCTTAGATCCGAGTATGCAACGACCTTCATCAAACTATTCAATTAAATATGTTTAAAAATATATAGCAAGTGGGATGTCATTTTTTTTTAATTTATTTTATGTTTATAACAAGGCACACGAGTACTCAGGCCACCTGATGGTAAGTGGAAACTGAGGTCCATAGACATTTGAATTCTTAAGACTAATCCTGAGGCCTCAAATGCGTTGCCGACCCTGAGGACCAAGATGGAATGCTTGTATGCTTGTAATTTCATCGGTTGTCTTATCCCAACACTGGAACACAACAATGCAAACACTGTTGCTTGGCGGATGGTTAATGGATAAGATGGTGGTAGCGATCCGGATGGACCCCGCACAGGGTCCTACCACCACTCATTTCAGTCCAGAATATTTTTTGTTTTCTTTTTATTTATGCTTATTATATATGTGTGTATATATTTTACGTGATATTAAAGTATAAAATCAAATCAAAATCAAAATGTTTATTCAGTAAATAGGCCCCCATGGGGCTCTTTTACACGTCGGTAATATGAAGTGAATTTACTAGCGCTTCAGATAAGACCATCATTGCGGAGAAGAAGCGCCAAGAAACTCCAGCAGAAGGTCATTTTTTCAAACAAAAGTACAGAAATACTTAAAAGTAAGTTACATTACAAGTACTTAATAAAGTAATAAATAATAATGATTAAAGCTTGAACAAATAAAATCAATACAAATGTAAGGCTAATAACATTAAACTAAAAATAATAAGTCTAGGAGAACAACACGACGAGGTCTCTACGTCAAAAGCCATATCTAGAATAATAAACTGAAGAACCAGTCCTTGCAAACGTGAACAGACCGGACCCCACAAACAGCACCCGTTCACGAGTATGACGCGTATCTCAGCCATCGCCTCTCTCAACCATGTGTTCGGGAAAGTGGCGACCCGATCAACGACGCCGCCGTAAGCAAAGACCTTTAAGCGAGCATGACTTGCTCAAGCTGCCGGACAACATAGAAGTAATTTTGCGTGAAACAGCTGTCCGGCGAGAAACATCACAGTGTGTTCTCATAAAAGCGTCACGTACGTACAAGAACTAATAAAGATAAAGGACAAATACATGATAGTAAACATAAAAAGTAGTGTTTGAATACACAGCTTGCTTAAGGGCGTGTTTAAAATACAAATATTATAAATATGCTTAGCTTACGAAATGATCTTACTTTAATAATAGCTTACATGATAGATACTACTTAAATACATCTCGGTCACCAATGAAGTCGTTTACAGTATAATATGCCCTACCCAACAAGCAGCGCTTGATGTGAGATTTAAATTCATTGAACGGCATATTGACGATATCAGATGGTATCTTGTTGTAAAAACGTATACAGTTCCCCGCAAACGAAGTGCCTACCTTACGGAGACGGTGCCCTGGAAGAGCAAGCTTATCCCTATTTCTAGTATTTAAATTGTGAACGTCGCGGTTATGCCTAAACTCATGTATGTGTTTACGTACATACATGATATTCTCAAAGATATACTGAGACGCGACTGTAAGAATATTAATTTCTTTAAATTTATCCCTGAGTGAAATACGAGACCCCAATTGATAAATGGCTCGTACAGCACGCTTCTGTAACACAAAAATGGTCTTGATATCTGCCGCTCTTCCCCACAGCAAAATTCCGTAACTCATAACACTATGGAAATAACTATAGTATACTAGTCTCGCCGTCTCGACGTTAGTAAGTTGTCGGATTCGCTTTACCGCATAAGCCGCCGAACTTAGCTTACCTGCAAGTGTGGATATATGCGCACTCCACTGCAGTTTTGAGTCTAGAGTGATACCAAGAAATACTGTTCTATCTTCGAATTCCAGTGTCTCATCCTTCAGTCTAATACTAGCCGCATTCACTCTCTTCACGTTCGATAAGGAAAATTTTACGCACTTCGTTTTTTTGGCATTTAAAAGTAAGTTGTTGGCTGTAAACCAGTCAACAATTGTAGACAACGCGTCATTGATGTCATTAAAATTATCCTGTTTCCTATCCGTTTTGAACATAAGTGAAGTATCGTCAGCAAACAAAACTATTTCATGTTTATCGTGCAATACATATGGGAGGTCGTTGATATAGATTAAAAATAAGAACGGACCCAAAATAGAGCCTTGAGGCACTCCCATAGCAACAGATGACCCTGAAGATTGTGTCCTGTTAATGTCTACCCGCTGAGTTCTGTGAGCAAGGTAAGATGTAATAAGATCAAGTGCACTGTTTTTGATACCATAGTAGCTTAACTTCCGCACTAACGTTACATGATCAACACAATCAAATGCCTTGGACAAATCACAAAAAACTCCAATTACATCCATTGATTTTTCCCAGGCATCAAAGATATGTTTCACCAAAATGGAACCGGCGTCAGTTGTTGATCGTCCCTTGGTAAATCCGAATTGACTGCCGTGAAGTAGCTTATTTTGATTAAAGTGTGATAATAATTGATTTAGAATTAATTTTTCAAAGACTTTACTTAGTGCTGGTAGTATCGAAATAGGTCTAAAATTTGTGGGGTCTGATGATGTCCCTGACTTAAACAAAGGTATGACCTTACTGTGTTTCATCAAATCAGGAAATACTCCAATATCGACACACTTATTAAACATAGTAGCTAGGTAAGGTGCAGTCGAGTCTAAAATGGCGTGTAGTACTGTAACAGAGAGACCCCAAAGATCTTCAGTCTTTTTGAGATTAAGAGATCTAAATGTTTTGATTATAACGTTTGGTGTGACGTGATAAAATTTAAAGACATTTGTGCACTCCTTCACATTTGATCTTAGTAACGTATCAGCCTTATCAGGAGATGACAGTAAAGATTTAGTGGTATCCAAAGGTATGTTCGTAAAAAATTATAGGTAACATTCGTATATACATGATAGGTAAATAACAATGTAATCTTTATTTTGACATACAGTTTATTCATTAACCAGACCGGGACAAATTACTGATATCGATTAACCTGTTTAAACCTGCCTACCTAAAAGATGTGACAGGAAAAATAGTCAACCTAACGTTTGCATATTCTATACGCTTCATACTTTTGATTGGTATGTCATTTGTCTACTAACCTAAACGGTGATATTGAACAATTTATATAATAAGCAATAATTTTTAATTAAACATTTTCTGGACTGTTTTTTTTAGTCAACTCACTTGCAATATATTTTTAACATATTTAATTTAATAAAAAATACTTTCCATCCAAATTTTTGTGAAGGTCGTTGTTTACTAGGATCCTATACTAAATGTTAAGTTGATGAAGTAACACAAGAAAATACCACCGGAAAGTTTCTTAATCCGTATTGAACTCTTGCTTGAAATTGCATTTACAATCCAAGTAGGTAAACCTTCCTTTCATAGTTTGTACTTAATGTGAACTTAGTTAATTAATTCTAGAGAGAAAAAAAAAAGAATTCCGTACAACAATTAAACATAATAATACGTATACATAATATGCGTTTACCCTGCTAGAAGCATAGAGGAAGCTGTTGTTGAAACGAATGCATGACTTACACGATGTAGGTTTGGCCGTCGAGTTGTGCGTCATGCATTTTTATTTATGGCATTGAGAAGGCAATCGAGCACACAGGCCACCTGATGTTAAGTGGAAACTGTGACCCATAGATATTCGCATTCACAAGACTGCAATCGTAAGACTGCAAATGCGTTGCCAACCCTGAGGACTAAGATGGTGGTAGCAATCCGGACGGACCTTGCGCAAGGTCCTACCACCCGCAAAATGCAGTGCGAGTTACTGCCATGCAAGTTACTAAGTATTTTTTGGATTTGCTGGTTTTCTTTCCGTCTCTCAATCTTTGCCTTGGCAACATTAATTATCCATTTGACTAGTAGGAATGTTTGGTGATCAAAGTCCTTGGATTCGATCAATTATTACTATTACCTACAATTAGTTTTTCTTTATAAACATTTTGAACAGTTTTTGAGAGCTGAATATAAAAATACTATACTAAAACAGTCTTTTCTTTAAAACCTAGCTGCCCATAAAACAATAATTTACTTTAACCACTTCGCTACTTACCCATGATTATGGTAATTGTCTAATCGTAGTCAACATTAACCTTTTTTTTCATAATAATTACCGTCCAACGTAAACATTGGGTCATTTTCTTGATAGCCAGTATTTAAATACAGTTACACGACCAATCATTATTATGTCTCACTCTTTCGTGTTACTCTATCCTTCTCACCACGTCATTAACCTTTTCAACGCTATGTCAAAAACAAAACCAGAGCGAATGTCAACTTTGCCTAGTATATGCTAAGGTCTATTTTGGGCTCTCAACCATGACTGAAATATCCGTCAATGGCGTTGAAAAGGTTAACAAAGCCTAGTAGAAAGCCATTATTTATGAAAATAAAAAAAATACTTATGGAGTTGTTTCTATTAACATAACCTCTCTGTTTAAATCCAATGTTAAAGACCTCATGAATGGAAGAAAGAAAAAACCTCGCTTAACTATACCAAATAAAAGAGTGACCTGATCAGCAAATATGCTGCAGCATAAACCGTTTTGCTGGTAGAACCGATGGCGGATATACAGTCCGATTCAGAAGCAGCTTTACATTTTAGTATCTTGTCGCAGTAAGGTACTAAAGTAAGTATTTAGAATTTAGTCTGTCAACAGCGGCGAAAAGTGTAACAGTTTAGCGTTACTCTTATTATAAATCTTAACATACTTAAACTTAAAAACCAAAACTAACTCAAACAATAACATACTAAACGTGTACATAAAAGTATTAAACAAACTATATAACCACTAAAAGAAACATTATTAATTTACAAAAAGAAACGAATCAACGCATTTACTACTAGTTAAAACTAGACGCGAATACAAAGGACTACGCCACGCCGCATCTAGAGATAAGCCCAAACCCTTCCAACAGAAAAAGAGATTAATTTATTTATACCAATCCTTGGAACGGTCCGATCTCGAGTATGCCTCAGTTGCGTGGACCCCTTTTATAATGTTTACAGTGACAGGTTGGAGATGGTTCAGAAAAGGTTTCTACGTCATCTTAATTTCAGAATGCGGTCTCCGCAATGCTCTTATGATGAGCTTTTGGTCAAACATGGTATCCTGTCTCTCCGAGATAGACGATGCATTGCCGATAGTATCATGTTGCGTAATGTCTGTATCGGCAACATCAATTGCTCAGAACTCCTGACAAGAATCCATCTCCGCGATCCTCTTAAATCAACGAGGTCTAAACATCTTTTCAGTCTTCCCAAAACTGAGACTAACGCCGGAAAACGTGCACCCATAATTATATAGGCTGTGTCGCCATCACAATTATATTTCTTAATGACATAGACCTGAATCCCGCGCCCGGTTTAAAGCAACTCTGTCAAAATTAGTATTTTTTTTTTGTATTTGTATATTTCACTTTGTTCTTGTTTAACTGATGTATTTTCTTGTGTTCATAGTGAGAAACATTCAGGGAAGCATCTGTATCTATAGTATCAATTCATTAATTATGTTGCACTCTATGTATGTTTCTGTGGTATCTCATAAATAAATAAATATGGCCCGGTTGCGCCGACGCCGTGAGAAGTGTTGCGCCGGCCGACATTACACGACTGTGACGGTGGAAGGTAAAATACTACTAAAATGTGCAGCTACTTCTGAATTTGACCATCCGGACGGCGCAGTGTTGGTGGACTGACAATCCGATAAGGGTCTTGGGAAACTGCTATCCAGCTGTGAGATCACAAATGATCATGGCGATCTTTGGGTTATGCCAAAGCCTAGTCAGTGGACGTGTTTTGACGAACATGATACTTATAAATTGTTACGATATATGCTAGCAAAGCTACTAATTTGGAAGCTAATTACTTACTGATTACGCCATTTTGAATTACGAATGGAATCCGTGGCATATGTTCTAACCAGCTCCCTAATTCCAACTCCTCATTAGATATTTCCCATCGGCACGTACAATTAGGTGTTATAAAGGTCTATAATCGCCTGCAGTGCTAACCGCAACCGCATTAGCCACAAACGTAACACGATCGACTTAATTCAACGTCTATTCGATACAAAATCGATATCGCAACCGAGTCCTTAACTGATGGATTCCGGTTTTAGTGACTTTGTTTTGTTTTGTTTCTCTAGTTACATGACTGTTCATTTGTGGGCGGGCGTATAGATACATTCTTACCCGACATTTACATTAAGGACACCACAAATCCATTAATCATTAGGTGGGTTATAGTTTTCAAAGTGTACCTAGAAAAAATAAAGTGTATTTGGCTTGTCACCTGGCGTTACTGCAGTAATTTCATCGAATTGTACGACTTGTAAAAGTAGTAAATTATACAGAACAAGACTACCTATATCATCTACATTTCATTGACTAAAGCCCGTCTTATGATTATTATAATATTGATATGACTCTCACAAATAGTGATAATATATCTGTTTTTCACCTTTATTGCATTTAGCAGATTGTCTAAAACATTGACCAATACAAGGACTTACTCGTATTTGCTGATATTCCAAATTCCTTAAGTTTTATCTGTAAATTATTATGGGCACAAATAATTATAAAGTAAAAGACAATTCTATATTCCCCGTGAACTATAATCAAAATATCCCAAAACCCCCATAACTCATTATTACGGGATAAAGCAGACACTAAACCTCTTAACAAATATCTTAAAGGAAAATTCCCAGGGAAAATTATAACGCTTCCACCCCTGTAATTACCCAGGCGTCCAAATTGGATGAAATTTAAATCCTTAATCAAATCCTCTCATAATTTCTACATAACCAAGTTCATTTTATACGGAAACCAACTATTCAAGTTTTGCCTCTGATTAACGTGACACAGGACTCAAGATTAAGATTTGGTGTGGCGGTGATGCAGTACGACAATCTAGAATCTTTGAAAAAGAATTATTTTATACCTGTGCATGTCAGTCACTTTCTTATCGCCTTAACACTATTTTGTGGAGAAACATGTGTCTTGTTGGCATGTATGTTTTGCTAATCGGTTTTTTATATTTTGATTTCATGCTTTTTCTCTTGCTAGTGAAATTGAGTAGTCAGTTAATTATTTTGACACATAGTTAAAAATCCTAGGATTGAAAACGTTATAAAATTATTATTAAACGACACTTTAGTACTTTAAAATTATACAATCGAAGACATGAAAACAATGAAGGAATATGGCATTACCGCAACTAAAATTATAACATTTACCGAAGAATATTTGGCTGTGGATCTATTTACTGTTTAATTACTTTACGCTGTGTAACAGCAATTGTAGGTTTGCCGACAGCTCCGGTATCCAGTGCCGCCCTTATAACGCGAACCCTCGGTTTCATCAAAGACTAAGTTCGGGTACTTTCCGTTTTAATGCTATTTCGCAGAAATGCTAGTTGGAATATTGGGTTAATCAGTACTTTGAGGTTATTGAAGAGATGGAATATTGTGAAGTGGTTTTCGCTTTGACAGAAGATTTTTTGTTTTGTTGCGCATCTCAGTTTACAAAGATGATCAAGATAAGAAAGATGATGAATACGATGACGATGGTAATTATATGTTTCTGAGTCATGATTGAAAAATAAATAATAAATAAATAACTTCTACGGTCAACATAACATAAAATAGTATACGTCATAATATTGGAAAGTGATGAGAGGACTAAACTTGATCTTCCTACATGGGACAGCATAGATGGTGTCTTGTCTTCACGCACAACATACTCAAAGACTTATTAACATTAAAACATTTCCTAAGTCTACGATATCGACCACATTCCCCGCAAACACAACATTAGATAACATAAATTATAATTCCCGTATCATATCCATATTTCTTACTGATTAGATATGGAAATAATACTTGGCGGGAATAATATCCTGATTTATTTTCGCAGGGTAGATAAAGGCACGAGAGATGGGCCGTAATGTTCAGAATGGGCCGAAATGGTCCGAAAGTGGCCTTTCCCGCGTATTTTTACATATTATTTTCTGGGGAGTATTAAATTACGGAGGAATTCTTTCCCGAGTTATGAACGATCATATTTTGCGAAGGTGCGTTACCTTCGAGAGGTGAGAAATGAATAATTACGCCTACTTTTGGGGTATCTTTAGGAGCCCTTTTATTTTATGAATGCTTTACCGTTTTTAATTTTGTTTCACCAACTAATGTTTAATTTTATCCTTTATCTAATCCTGATATTTAGTTTCGTAACTAAATTAAAGGCTGCTTCCTATATTTAACCCCCGTGTGGTTGCCGAGTTAGAATAGTGTCACTCCGTGTCTTCCCGTGGATGTCGTAAGAGGCGACTAAGGGAATAAGGGCTTGTAGTACTGTTAGGCGATGGGCTTGCAACCTGTCACTAATACACTAGTAAACCTCTTAGCCTGTTAGTGCAAAATGTGGTTACAGAAATATCCGTAAGTCTTTAGAGTTGTTGGTATTTCTGTAGCTCTGCCTACCCCACTCTGGGAATGAAGGCGTGATGTTATGTATGTATGTGTCCTATATTTAATTATTAAGAAAGTTGTTTTAATTAATTTCACTTTTTCTGAAAGTTGCATTCAGCAACATTCATAGCATTTTATACATTTGCCTATTCCCTATGTGTCATTTCCTTCTGTTGCTATCGCTGCATCCGATGTTGTTATCATACATATTGTGTCGATTACCCTATTTCTGTACTATTTCGTAAAATTGCAAACATTCTGCATAATGTAGGCTATTATTTGCTGAATACTTGCTTGCTTAAAATAACATTATGTTATGTGTAGCAACATCACTGTCAATCATCCAATATTTTTTCATACAACATTTCCTGCAAAGTTAGTTTCAGTTTTGCAATAGCCTTTGAGTTTGAATTCCTCTTTTTTAAATACTTTTATTCTGCTGCTCAATAATAGTACTTAATTTTATCGTATTTTAAAATAATCCATGGTCAGATTCCTGCGGTATATTTAGAACACTTCATGCATTCTGTCATGTGAGTATAAATAAAAAAAACGATTTACTTTTATCATATTTTATGGCTCCTTTTGCCAGCCAAAGTTTCAATTTATCAAAAGGCTATCAATTAAAGAAGCTCTTATTGTCACTCGGTGACTTAGTAATTCTTGTACTACTTCGTGTAACAGCCTAATAACATGAATTACGTATAATCGATCAAGTTGGACGTTTACTTAGCCTAACTTACTTGCCCTAGAACAACTTCCAAAGCTACTAGTTTGACTTTTATTACTTTCTTTATTTCTTCAAGGCCTTTTTATGTTTCGTGAACGTCAAATAGGTGTAAATATCATTTTTGTTTATCTTTACAATCGTAACATACCTTATGACAATTCAAGCTAGACCTTCAAATAGCACTATTTTACGATAACGTTATAATTATATCGTTTTTCTCCCACTATAACGTTTTTAAAAACGTTATTAAACTTTGACCCTCCGCGATAATTATCATAACGATATAAACCTAACGATATTTTCCATGCCGATATAATAACGTCATACGTCACCTCTTTAACTTTACTTAATTTCGCTGGTTCGTACAATACCGCGGTGTCCGTCATTGTCACCCGTCTAATATGCATCATAAGAGTTGCCAAGGGCACGATTCTTTAATTTAGGGCAAATTTAGGGCATTAAAAGCCCAAACAGCGCGTATTTCATTACTATATACAGGTTTTCTTATGTTTGATTTCGTTGTGATGTTGCATAATGTTATGTAAAATATTGATACATTACAACATTTTTTTTAATTTGTACAACATTGTACTAAATATTACGTTATGATAACGATATTTTTATAACGTTGTAGACTCCTGCTTCAGGCCACTTCCAAAAAAAAACATAGCTCCTTTTAGTCTTAAATTGATTTTAAATGTGTCAAAATGTATGAAAATGTAAATTTTGATGTGTTTCAAACTAAAAACTCTATTTTAAGTACGTAGTTAAAAAAATACAAGGAAATTATAATAGGAAACTAAAAAAAAATTAACGTCTCCAAAATTTTCAAGTTGCAAATTTCGCTCGTTTACAAATCCAAGTCACAAATTATGTAATAGAGGCTTTAATATAGATAGCTCAGCATACAAAACATCCCTTCGCAACCCCAAAATAACTGGCATGACACATTAATTTGCTCATCGAAAATCAATAGAGACCCAACCCGTCAACTCCCAAACTTCCAGCCAGTAATTTACTCAGTCGTAATGCAAATCTGCCATAAATTGTCAATAAAGACATTTCGTAGTTCGATAGACCCTGTTCATCGGTCCATGACGATTTATAGTACAAGTTTTAGATGGAAAAAGTTTGTAATCCTGTCGTCCCTTTGGACTTTTTCTAATGTACGACCAATTGAGTTAATACTTATCAATGTATTCTACGTGACTATGTCGACGGGGTTCCGGTAATTTGTACTTTTGTCTCAATGGAGATCATTGAAGATGTTATCGGGAATAAGTTGAACAGCGATGAGTGTTCTATTAGACATACTCTTGGGTGTGTCACGACGGGTCAAGGTTTGAACGGTTTAATACTTCCTGTTAGCGGTTGCCTTTGATGAATTCAATATGTTGACGATGTGGTTAACTTGGTTAGGGTTCCAGCCTGTAAAGTTAGTGGTCACACGTTTAATTCTCAGTAAGGGTAATTATTGGTTGTTTTTGTTTGAGTATGTATCTTTATTGAACACGCATTTAATAAAAGACAGTTATTTTAAAAAACTTATTGATACATGATGATGATCTTTATTAAGTATGTTTAACACACATAAACCTTCCAGAAGACATCAAAATCATCGGATTTGTTCATAAGTGCATTAAAATCTGTTGCGTCGTTTACAAGGACTTAACGGACAAACAGACAAATAAATAATAAGGGTTTTTATTTTAAACTATCAAGAGATTAGAGATAAGTGAGAGGTATTTGACGACACGTTGGCCTAGTGGGGAGTGACCCTGCCTCCGAAGCCGGCGGTCCCGGGTTCAAATCCCGGTAAGGGCAGATATTTGTGTGATGAGCACGAGTATTTGTTCCTGAGTCTTGGATGTTTTCTATGTATTTAAGTATTTATTTCTCTATCTAAGTATGTTTATCGTTGTCTAGTACCCATAGTACAAGCCTAGAGCTTAGTTTGGGACGAGGTCAATTTGTGTAAGATTTTCCCGTGATTTATTTTATTACCGTTGTCAAGTTCCTATTAGCAGTCCAAGATTTCAGTTTGAATTATATCAATGCAATGTAATATTTAGACTTGTCACATAATACTTAATAATTTGTACGTCACAACATATTCTGATACGAGTAAAACAATAATCATATTCAAAGAACTTTGCACAAATGTACTCCTTCCCCTTCGATACAAAAACGACCGTAATAAACTTAATTTTTGTTTAACCCTCCTTATAATTTTGTAAAGTAGCCATTTTTGATCACTCCCTTTGCTATTGCAACATCTCACAGAGGCTGTAGTGCGGGCTTTGTAACCATTTGTTGTGCTCGCTTGTATTTCGACTGAGCGCTTTTGAAATTTGCTGCGAAATGCAGACCTGTGGCTTCTTTACGTTTAAAATTTCGTACAATAAAGGTTTCAACAACGTTTTGTTTAATAATTTAAAGGCTTCACAATACATCGCTGTTTAAACTTAGATATGCAAATTAACTTACATATTCAATTAAGTAATTATTTGGGTTCTTTGCCTTTTCGCCGACAATTCTTTGATAAATGCATCGTTTCGCAACCTATTCATTTACCGACCCGCTTTTTTTCTGTAACTACAAATATTTCTGGATTTTTATAAAACTAACCTAACCTAACCTATAGGGTTCCACACGATGGTCCTGAAATAAATCCAGAATCATTTACAGTTTCGGAAAAAAACGCGGGTTGACAAATGATATGTTTGTGAAATTAATGATTTGTGAAACGTTGGTTATCCAACCATAAGGTTAGTAACTGTTTTATTTCTTTCATTTGTAAAAAAAACACTGTAATTGTTTCAAAACTCCTATGGTTTTTAGGTAATTTCTTCACAGATTATGTCAGAAATAAATCAAGCCTTTTACAGTAGTAAAGATCACAATCGATGTGAAATTACACCGAATACAATCGACGGAACATAAACAATTGCTGCAGCTTGCAGTTGCCAAATGCAGTGACTAGTAATTAAAAGATCCTACTTAATTGTTTACTGTGCAGTGTCTTCGCTTCCTTCATTTGTCGTGTTTTTTGTAGAGCAACAGTGTTCAAGTTTAACAGTAGTATAATCTTTATTCATCCTCTCGAACTTAAGGCAGTATAAGCTTTTGCGACTGACAACACACAACTTGAGAAAAATGTTAAGACCATAAGATTTGGATAATGCGAAATTTTTAACATTGCAGCATTGCTTTCACCTACGCCTCCGTCTCCTACATTTCGCATTATTGGTGTTAGTTACTGCATAAAAATTAAGTAGAAAAACGTCTACTTTGCAGCAGTGTGGATACCTTTAACCATCTTACTCCAATAAGGTGGGAATAATTCATTGCCGGGTTTTTTTTTATCTGTATCTTTTTAGTTTTTATTTGGAAAAAATAATTAAAATAATTTGTAAGAAATTTTTCTTTCTGTAATCATGCTAAAAATATCTAAGATCAAATATACATATGAAATGTTATATGAAAGTTTTTCTACTGTATGTTTATGTGTACTGCGGCAGTTTACTCGCTCCCGTAAGGTGATTAAATAATTTGCGTGGAATGCAGTTATTTTAACTTGCATTTCTTTTTTGCTTTATTTGCATTCGCGTGTTTAATTCGTTTAACGTTTACGTGTTTCCGATTCGAAATTTGATTTATGTTAATATACAGGCCATAACACTTACCTATTTGTATTCACATTTAACTTTTGTAGGTTTTTCTATTATTTACCTGTCACTGTCCAAGTTAAGTTTTCTATAATCATTTTTATCCTCACGTGTAGCATTATCATTAACAAAGTAAATTTTAACATCATCACACCCATTAAACAAAGCATCAACTGAAAAACTTAACTCTAATCTGTCATCACCAATTACTTAAAACAATAAAGCATGCCACACGTGGTAACCATCTAGTAACTCGGCACATAAATCAAAAAGGCAATCTAAATCCGTCATCGCGCTAAAGATGGCGTCCCATTTTGAATTTGGAGCTCCGCCGAATAAGAACGCAGGTAATATGGGGCAAATAGCTCCCTCGCCGACAGTTCCCCGGTAGAGCGATGGCATCGTATCTCCCCGGCACGTTGATAAGGATGTTGTGCGATTGTGCGTCGCTGCATTTTATGACTTTATGTATAAAGAACTTCCATCGGAGAACGTAAAAATAGTTTTATCGAAGCAGTAAATTTTAAGTGGGTGTGCTTCGAATGCAAACGTACTCTACTCCTAATCTTAATAATCACGTCTAGAGAAAAGCCGTTAAATTAAAGCAGCTCCAAACATATGGACGTCTAAATTTGAACCAACAAAAAATAAGTTTACTACACTCAAACGTCTCGTCTAAACTCGGTTCACTTTATTGTTTAGAACGCGACACAAAAGTTTTTTTAGTGCACTTTTAAAAGCGTGGCGGGTTCTTGGGTGATTTTGTTTTACGATGCACTCGAAGCTTGGATTCCGAAACTGTTTGAACTTTATTTTATATGGAACTTCGCTGGAAGCACGGCCTTGTTTTTTCTCACAGCTTTGTCTTAAGACTTCAGCGATCTTTCATAAATTCCATTTACTTTTACCTATTTCATATCTCTCTGTTTAATAGCTCTTACTTATGTTTTGTTCCAACTCTCATCTGTTCTTTTGTCATCATTCTTATTCCCCAACATCTTTTTTTCCTTTTCCAATTCTTTACCTTTTCAAAACCATTGATAATGGATTTAAAAATTATCATTGATTCAAAACTAAAACACCGTCAATACAATTTTAGAATAAATATCAGATGTAAAATAAAACTGTTCGCTAAAAGTGCCAGTTGCACCGCCTACGTATAGCAGCATCCATCTAAGCTGGAGCTCCGCTGGGACGTCAGAATGTACTGGCGTCGTCTATTTTGATAGTTCTCGATAAAATGGCTATTTGTGTTTTTATTTTTTGTTAGCACTATCAGTATTTTATCGAGCCACCAACGCTGCGCCCCCCGCGTATGCGTTTGTGTTATGATATTGACACTTAAGTACCCGATCCTCTGGAATGACTCCAAGATTTTATGGTGGTCCACATTACTTATCACTTGTTATGGTCTCAAGGACTTCAAAATACGGGAGATAAAATTTATTTTGAACCTTAACATTTTAAAATGTAAAGTACTTAATACATGAACTTAGTCCGCCAGCATGTTTTGAATGCATCAGCTCCGGGCTGACACATTTTACTACTTGAATGTTTTAGTAAGTGAGGCGGACGAAAGTTAGTCACAACTTGGCGGTGCGGGAGGCTTTGAGACATTAATTTAGATTGGAATTACATCAACAAAACTACTTGAGACGATGTTTTTTAAAAGAACTCTAATAAAACTACCTAAATTCCTTAACATCGGCAACTGTTTCTAGAAGTAGAAAAGTAATTTTTATTTGGTTTTGTTTATTGTTATCACGTAGATTTGGGAAGATTTGAAATCTTGAATAGTTGTATGGACATAATCAAATATATTCGCGTATCATAAACAATAAAAAATAGTAGTTTACAATTTGATGACTTCCAGAGAAACCTTTTAATTAAACCTATGAAGGCTTGATAAGCGTAAGAAATAAATAAAGGTTTAAAATAAAACCCATATATGAAAACAATTTCACTCACAAAATCAGCCCAAAGAAAATAATAGTTTAAATATACAAACGCAAAACATATTATTATATGAATATCACATTTGTAAGTCGTTTCGAAGTTACCAATTAAACGAATACGTTAATTGATTCCGATGAATCGAATAGAGATAATGAATGGGTCGCGGTTCGACATCGTGTTTGTAGGTAATATCGATTTCAGAGTAACATGAGCTAAAAGATATCCTGTGTCTTAATAAATAAACCCGTGCTACAGTTTTCCGAAATCAAAATAACGTAATTGTAAGTTAAAAAGATTGTCGTTCGTTTAGTATTTATGTAAGGTAATCTAATTTCTGAATTCATTTTGGCTCACAAATTTGATCCTCAAGAGAAGACAAAAACATACACTGAACTAAATACATAAGCACAAACGCTATTCTAAACAATAACACTAGCCTATTTACCGTTAGCATCGGCGTATGTGATGGTAAATTCGTAATGCAGCTTCAGTCCGCCACCGATGATTAATTGACCTAGAGTGACCGACCAATTACTACAATTATTTACCTCCGGTGTACTGTTACCGAACCGTTCGATGTTTCGCCTTTAATTTAAATTATCCTCGTCCGTATGCTCCACTAATTATTCCAATATGACCTTTCATTAATTAAGATGGGCGTGCGCGAAGTTTCACTGTTTGGAGCTGTAAGTTTACCTCAGGGTCCGACAACAGGTGCGGGGAACGTTTTAGACACGTTAATGACTCATAAATACTTCCAAAGCCTTATCGTATCTACGCCTTGAACTTTTGCATTAGCACATCTCGTTACTTCTCCAAAAATCTTCTACCAAAAGATTCTCGAAGAATCATCTCCGATTGTATCGTTACCAATAAATATTTCGACGGTTTCTTCGATTTTATCTTCAGTTGAAGCAATCACTTAGGGCGCGGCTGTAATAAAAACAACTAACCCGTAAATTATTTAACCATCGTTGTCTCATTACAGAATCCACTTAGTGTTTCTAGGATAGATATTTCGGCTCGTAATAGTGCGCTTTATGACTCGGAATTAAAATCAGTTTGCAGGGCAGTCACGCCGGCACTTAGGGTGAATTTTATACTAGCTACTTGTAATGCGTTAAAGTTTTAGCTTCTATGACTGCTTAGTTGTGTTACTTAATATTATGAGTGAAACTGGCCTTTTAGACGCAGTCAATGCCTTGTTTGCCGTACCGACTAGTATCAATATTTGCCTTGTGCAGCCCCTTGTGCCTCCGATGCAGGGGTACCTAGGGCGAGATGAATGTTTATACAAACGTTACGTAAACAAGGACATGAAAATCTTCAATCCACTTGACCTCGATTCGTGCAAATCCACCCCAAACCGTGCCAGCGTCATACACTGGGATCGATACCAGCCAGCGTAAATAAATCACCAAGTTTGAGTTCGCGAGACTCAGCCCGTACGTACAGATTCCACTTTGATGTCGGATGATTACAAAGGTAAACAACCAGCATCTAATTAACACGTAAGAGGATCGCATCGGTTTTCGGGTTATCGCTAATCAGCATCGGTAAGAGAAGATTATGCTAATTTCCGCAATCACATAACGTTATACGGTTAATTATTGAATTCTCTATCAAGAGAATGTAGATACAATTCGTCAAAACAAAAGGCAAACGTGCGTTTCCAGTTTCCAGTTAAGGAACGTTTAAAAATGGAACAAACGAAAAATTCTCGCGCAGGACAATTTGAAGCACAACTAGAGTTTTAAATCTGTGAAGTCCGAGCTCCCTCCGCAGTGACATAGTGGATGTCCCGCCGAGGACGGAGGCCAATCCGACTCCCTCGAGTGGCATGCCGTCACTCGCCGTAGCCCGTTTGACGCCATATGTGATTGCCCCAACCACGAACGATCGTTAATCCTCATCAACCCCATATAAATTCACGGCGTACTTTCAAGGTACTAAGGTTAAGTTTCAAGTGGACGTAAATTGTAGGGGAGGTAGTGTCGGTATGGGGTGAAATCCCAGAGGCGACGTACGGCGCGGTGCTCATCATTTCCCCATTGTCTCGTTAGACAAAAATCAAAAACAAACACTCGCAGTCGGGATTTTGGATGTAAGTTCGCTTGATTCGCAATCATTTTGCGGATAGTCATCTATTTATTTGGTCAGATTGCGCCTCGGGGACTAAAAGCTGTCAGCGAAGTGATAGAGGTGCCATAACCCACAACTGTTAACAATGTTACGCCGACGATAATGGTCTTGATAACTTAATTACTGTAACATCGCTGTTATTAACAATGAAATATGTTATTTATACCAATTATAACATTTAATTCGCAAATGCTTATCGTTGCGTGAGTTTAATATGTTTTGTTGTAAATCTGAATAAATTCGAGTCCAATAACAGTTCAAATAATCACAGTGCATTTTCTTTGTCAATTTTATTTGACAAGCCGTCAGTCAAATTATTCTACTCAAGTTAAGGGCTTTATCTACTGTGAAACACAATCGCAACGTTGACTCAAATAATAACGCAAATGAACATCTATATTAAAGCTTTTCGTAATACAAGAAGGCTACATGCAAAGTCTATCGCTTGAATAATATCAACTCCCCCATATCTGCATGCGTTTCATCGGCGTCTAAACATTGAATTACTCGAGATTTCCCCATCCTTTGGATAAATGTAATTCTTTCTTCGAAGATTGCGCCTCGGAGGCTCGCGTCTCGCGGAGACGTGACCACAATACGCAAGGCCTCCGTTGTCTCCAACCTCCTTTTTATCTCTATTATTTATTCTTCCGATACGCGAACGTCAGCGTTTGACAACTACAGTTCATGTCGAATAAATTGTCGGTGAAATTGTACGCTTAAGAGTGAGTTACGACTGTGGACGAGGCCTTTCGGCTGCTGTTTTGCTGAGGTTCGGCAGATTTATCGCTCGCGTTTGTTTTTAAGAAAATTTGCTTTCCATCTTTGCAGTCCGACCCTCGTTTTTTATCCCATTGTCTATCGTGATACCGCACCCTGCCGTTGCTTCAGTCTTTACCATTTAGCCCGGAAAAGTAAAGTGAAAATTCTCACAATCGTCTCGTAGAGTAGTCGTTTTAGAAAATACCTCGCAGCGAAGATTATTTCTAATGCCCGCGCTCGAGACGCAATAAACTAGCGCGATGATAATAAAAATGTTCAGCTTATCCCTCGTGTTGCTGCTGTAAATCTAAACGGCGAAATACGAGCGATTTTCTACCTTACCGCCTTTTATTAACGTCACGATAGAACGTTTTAATTTTAATAAAACTGAACATCGGCACGCCCGACCTATTTGTCAACCTTCTTTACTTTTGCTGGCATAAAATCATACAGTCGCACTCTGTGTAACTACAACTCTGTTCGGGAAATGCGTTTCCGCGCAATCGAAAACCCACTCTTCAATCGAGGAGTTAAGATGTAAAACGGTACGCTGATCTCGGTCCAGAGGCGCATGAAATATGAAATTCCCGAAGGCGGTCGCGCAGGATTTAAGCTTTTCCCTTTAAAGTAATAAAGGTGTGTTTTATTTGCGCTAGAAAGGATTATGTTTGGGATTTGGACGAAGAAACACGTAGGTGAACCATCGCTCATGTGACAAATTTCTACGTTTGCCTTAACGCGGGGCACCATGCTCAGAATATAATATCAGGTATGGGGACTGGAATCTCGCATTGATTTACATACGGGAAAAAGGGTCATAGGTAAGGTAAATTGGTTACGAAAAATTGACATAGTGGTAATTTTATTCCCACTGTGGTTGTTAAATAGAGTATTCTTATCCATTAACCACCCGCCAAGCAACAGTGTTCGCATTGTTGTGTTCTCGTGTGGGGATAAGATAACCAGTGAAATTACTAGCATAGAAGCATTCCATCTTAGTCCTCAGGATTGGCAACGCATTTGAGGTCTTAGGATTATAGTCTTGAGAATTCAAATGTCTATTGGTCTCAGATTCCACTTACCATCAGGTGGTTTGAGTGCTCATGTGCCTTCTCCTTATCATAAAAAAAAAGATTCTATGTTAGGATCGATATGGAAATGACGGGATGGTAGCAAAATTCTGGTAATTTCACGCAAGCGCTATGATCGTGCGCGACGCGTTGAGAAATTGTGGCAGTGGTTCCCTGGGGACCATGTTTGACGGTTCGTTTATATGGGATTCAAATTGTAGTTTCTTTTTGGCTAGTAACGAAGGTAACAATACGTGCGGAAAGCGGGCCCCGGTTATTTCTGGGATGTTCCGCGTCTGCTCGGGGGTTACTCCGCGCCGACGTGATTCCGCTGCGCAAGCAACTTGCCAATTGTATATTTATGAGTTCACTATTTTGCCGGATTGAATTTTGTTGTAATTCGATTTTTTTCTAAGCAAACATGATTGTATTGGGTGTGACGTCCCGGGTTTTATATGTGAATACCGAATGAAAATAGAATTTGTTGCTTGACTAACAACTACGCTCATCTGAATAGAAAATCTCGTAATGGAAATGCGGAGGTGACAGATATTCGAAAATGTTTGCGATTATTATAGAAACTACTGAAAAGCTGGGAATAGAATATGAGTTTTGTAGTCAAAGAGACATTGCTTATGCAAAATTTCAAATTTTTGACCGTTGGTATAGTAGATAATTCATGAAAATAAGGATTTTAGCCACTAACACAACTGAAACACTTTTGCTATAGTCAAAAATTGCAAGTTATGAACTTTGTATTATCACCTAGTGTTTCTTAATATATTAATTTACTGCTCATTAACGCTCAAACATACATCTAATTTGAGTGATATGATTGATATGGTCAGATCAACATTACCAACATACATGCTTCTCGCGACGCGGTTGGACTTTGAATCAATTAGTGTCAAAGAAGCGTACACAATTGAAAGTTTCACAAGTAGTTCGGACAAACCAGCATCAACGGACAATATTATCTTCATTCACGAAAATGTCAAAAGCATTCATTCAAAAACAATGTGCTCAAAATTGACCGGTCACCCGTTATCACCGCGGACGTCCTGCCGTGCCGGTCTTATCGTCCACAGAGGAAACAGCCGCTGCATTTATTTATGTGAGCTCGCCCACAGGGCCTCTGGAACAAGCGAATTAGTTTTATTCTGCTTTATCCTAGGGTGATTGTTTTCCGGTGCTGCGGTGATTAAATTCAGGAGTGTGGAAAAACTATATATTTTGATCGTGAAAATTGTGGATGTTTTAAGTGTTTTTGTGAATACGAAGGTGTTGCTTAGGTTAGTTGTCACCTTAAGCTTTATCCAAATTTAGATAATGCTTAGACAGGTACCTTGTAAGTTCGTATGTACGTTGATATCTCATTAATCATTAACATGTGTGGCATGACCGTTAGTGCTATTAAGAAAATTGTAATAAATAAATAATTTAAGTGGTGTTATACTTACAACTAAACTATTGTATACAATTGCTTTAGCTTTCTCAAGTTTCTGTTGATATGAGTAATAATAGTATTTTATTTACTATGACTTGTTTTTTTTGTGTGAAAATGCGCGTTCGTTTATCTCAAAGGCAATCTAATTAAAAGACTAAGCTTCGTAAAATAACACCCGAACCAATTTATTCCAACAACTGCGCCAAAAGCTAAAAAATCTATTTTGTACATTCCCTAGCATTATGCAACCCACTTACAATTAGCATTCCTTATCCGGACGACTTGCTCCCAACTCGAACCTAGTGGTTGAAAAGGGGGGAGTTGGCAAAAATTCTCCTCTAACGAGCTCATTGTTCTTTTTGTTTGGACCTCCTTTGTGAAGGGTTCCGTTGCCAGCATCCTTAATTATCGCATTGAACAAGTTTTGCGGCTATTTGATTAGTTGTTGCTGGTTTACAAATTTAACGCATTATTGATCGCAATTCAGTAAGTTCTACTGCATTTTTATTGTTACACACCATTTTAATCTTAGTTATACTCGTATTTTCAACGTCTTTAACTTCAGGCTTTAAAAAGTCTTTTCGAAGCTTCATCAAAACGCAGTTTTTAGAAAACACCGTGCTTATTTCAAAACATTTTTAATAAACGTCCGTAAGAAACTTTAAGATTTTCTTCAAACCTTTTAACCGCAAAGCTTTTCTGCTTAGCCCGTCTTATAAAGAACTTACTTGACATCGTGGCTCAGAAAAAAATCTTTTCACATGCAGTCTGCATACTCAATTACGAAGTCCAGTAATGAGGTACAGTCGAAACTAATTTTATTTTCTTCGGGTCCTTTGAGATGAGCCTCTTGGGATGTTTGCCTTAAATTAAAAAGTTTTCGCTCGCCGTCTCCAAGCCCCATCCACACCGGTTTATTCACTGCTGATACTTTTTCCTTAATGATCTCACACGATTACACTAAGTCGTGAAATTTTTAAAAATCCATCATAAACCTTGCGTTCATGAAAATATTTTATGAAATCCATAATGAGATATTTTCGAGGATGCCGCGTTGGCGAAATTTGAAGGTAATAAATTAGATTAGGAGCCTGAGGATTTCTGGCGAAGCATTATTTTTTGTTTACCTACATTTGAATTAAGTAAAGTACCAATGCCTTGCAAACCTTTGTTACATAAATACCTACTAAATGAATTATCAAAATTAGTAAAGTACTTAATTTATTTCTCCTTTCATAAAATTATTTGCGTTGGCTCTCATTATAACATAACAAGATTCTTAATAATATTTACTCTTTCAAATCAATACAACTCGTGCATAAGCCGCGAAGGCAAAGCGCCCTGAGTGGCCCTTGTCGATACCACATTTTTCATGAAAGCAAAAGCAAGCCACAGCCTTACTTAGAGGTTCTTAAACATCAAAGACGTATACACTGATTAAAGGTAAATCAACGTGTAGAAAAATATTCAGTGCCATTTTCAGAAGGTTTTCCTTATTACCTTTTTGCAGGAAATGTGGAATGAGTAGCGCTTTCGTAAGCAATATTTTCACTTCAAGTGGTGCGATGCTTAGTCGGTTTCATTTAGCGTTAACGCTAAATGCGATTCTAGTTTGAACTTCTCGAGTCGAGTCAAATGAGGATTGTTATTTTGAGCTTTAATTTAAGAGCTCATTAAACTAGTTGGAATTGCAAAATTTTGCGTGTCAAATATAATCAGAAAGTGGAGACAGCGTTGATGTTGAAATTATGTTACGGTATGGTAGTCAGTCGTTTTACACTAAGTGGTAAAAAAAATACACATCTTTGTCTTTCAATCCGCCCTGCAAAGGAATAAATGCACCTTCATTTCAATCCTATTATCCTCAATTATTTATATTTCTTTGTCTTTCTCATTTCTTCGATCTCGTCGATGTCTCGTTAATACTTAATAAATATATATGCAAAACATAGCTTCTTAGTTTAAAAAGGTCTTTGTGGTTCTCTCTTGTTTGCTTTTATTGTTATCTCCTTATGTTCGGTCGGCTGCCGTGTATTTCGCCTTTTGATGTTTAGCTCTATATTTATGCCTTTCATTTTACGTTCCGTCATGAAACCTCTTTCTAATGAGAATAAAAGAAATGCTCAATTTTATTTGTCACAATGAACGTTGTCTCTTTTCTGTATTAAATTTTATAACAGTGAATTTTGAAATTTAGTAATTTCGTTTTGGTACCTGTACTGCAACATCGTAAGGATTTTTCGCAATTGAAACAAAACAAACGGTTTATTCATCTGTGATATTTGTTACCGTGTAAAATTTATGTCTACAATTAAATTAAATAATAAATGTACTTATGAGATATCAAATAATATTATAAATCAAAAAAGGTGTGTATGTTTTTGAAATGATATTGCATATACAAATAACTCAACATAAAAATAAAAATCACTATCTTTACCGTGTTTAGTTGTCAATACATTCGGAATAATAGAAATAACAAAGTAACTTAATTTCGACATGGATTATCGGAAGACACATTTTGTAACTGTCATTTATTATTGGAATATTAAATAGGGTGCAAGGCAATTAAGTGCAGATATTTTCAGGGTCTTTAATTAATATCCAAAGCGTCACTTTAAAGCAGAAATTAAGCAAGTATTATGCGTTTTTTTCCGGTAAAAAAAACCATGATTTACTTTGTTATGTGTTGAAAAGCAATGTGATCATTTTCAGCAATGTATGTGACCTACGTGTGTCCGACCTATGTTTGAGAATCAATAGGTACAAAACATAGTGACGCTAACAGCACCAGTTTTTGTACGAATCTTTACTGTCATCTCACCTTAAAGATGCAACATTTGAACGAACTACAGCATGATTAGTTTTTGAACCAGATTGCAAATTATTTTTTGTAAAGCACTATTTTCAAATAGCATTTTTCTAAAGTGAAAATGTTAACAATAATTTATTTAACCTTAAATATATATACAATAAATAAATATATACATTTGTAGCTCTCTTTCACCATAACCATCATCCGATTGTTTTCTTTCTTAATGTACCTATCCACATACCAAATAAATATGAGTTTATTCGTACGAGTATACGAATATCCTCCTGTGATATCCCACTCCTAGGCAAAGAGCGCACCTCTCCGCAATTTGTTCTTAATAAAAGCGTAAAAATTGATTTCAACTACGTTCAAGTCTTTTACCATAGCTGTTTGAAATACAAACTCAAACTAACAACATTTATTCGATAAACATACTGTATTACAAAATCCATTCAACTTTTGGACACAAACAATAAAAAAAAGTACAGAACATTATAACCATACACGTGTGTTAACTCGGAACACGGCCTAGGGATTTGATATCGATAAATAAGATGACATAAAAATATATTTTAATTAAAAAAAAACAGATACACAGTTAGTGTTCAAAAGTCCAGTGTCATTTAGTAATACCATTTTCTATCTTTGTACACATAGTCTTCTCAAAGGTGAATAAATCTACAATATCGTTCACGATTCTGAAAACGGGTTTAGTCATTATAAATATTTAAGGAATGTCGCGTTGACCACAGTGGACGAAGAGAGACAGTTCAGTAATTCAAAGTGGAAAGTGGAGAGTTACTAAAGACAAATGTGGAAAAAAAAACATAGATGGTTTACTTGCAGGGTATCGAATGTTTAATGTAGATTATAAGTTTTAATGACACTTACACCTACCTGTATAACTGTATAACATGTCACGTTTAATTAAATAAATATGTATATGGTGTTAGACTAGGTTCCAATGAAATGAACCAGACGAGAGGACAGTTGGTCGCACATTTACTTGTTTACTCATCTGCCATATTTTTTTTTGGCATAATCATCATTTGGCATAGTCTTTTTTTTCTGAAACCGTATACTTTTCAGGAATGTTGTATAATAAACCTAAACTAACCTAATGGTTTCCATGCAATGCTATTTAAAAAAATCCTGAGAACGGTTTCATAAAAAAGACTGTATGCCAAATGATGAACATGCCAAAAAAAGTTATGACAAATGAAGGAAAACCACATTCATTCATACTGTATCTTTCCCTTTTCCCAGGCCTGGGCCGCCTCCAGCCATACGGCTCGGGCAGCGGCAGCGGTTCCAGCTGTGGCAGCGGCCGCCGCACGCGCAGCCGCGGCCTCTCCGACTCGCCCGCGCCGACCACGCCCACATCCACCGATAACGCGTCGGACGCCACGCTCACGGACTCCGAGCTGCCGTTGGCGAAGGACTCTACTCTGCTTGTACAAAACGGTTAGTTAAAAGGTTTTATAGGATTAAAACATTAAATTATTAGTGACGCAATCGCTATACTGTGTTAAAGAATAAAATAATGCTTTTAGGTACTCAATTAGACTTGACGTTAGTTTATTTAATCGATTACATAATCAATGTCTCTTGAAATACTCGTAGCAATTTTTTATCTCCATTAATGTGTATTTGTTTTATTTACTCACCTGTAAAATTCTTGTGACTGAAACGTTAACACATCGACATAACAGTTGCGACAATAAATCTCAAATACGTCTTGTTCTCATGTCTCCATCCAACGTAAATGGTATACTTTGATTCAATGTTTATTCCCTTTTTTAGTGTAAGTGAAATCCGAACGACACTTTGCTAGAAAGTGTCGTTTTTCACGTCCCGCCAAACGGCGTTTGTTTTTGATACAATTTGGTTCGTTTCATGTGCCTTGGAGTAGTTTAATTTGATATTTGCTTCTTGTTCTATTGTTTAAGGTGTAGTTTGATTCGCACGATTTGTCTCGAGTTGTGTGTCACACGTTTGATAATACTTCAACTATACCGACGCTGTGTATAAATGCGTAATTTCCGTTCCTGTAAAGAAAATGTTTTGAACCGGATTCATCACTAGGGTATTTATTCTAAGGTATATACATACATAATGCTCACGTGTTATCATTTTTTTTGTTGTTTTTAAGGTAAAGACACAAGTACTCGACAAAGGACCAATGTTCGACACTGATTCTTACTCAAAGAAGATAAGAGTTATTCATTTGTTTTGCAACAATCAATTTATAACCCTATGATCTTAGAATTAAAAGCTTCTGTCGATTATTGGTGCATGTCAGCTAAAAGTGTCGAACATTGGTGTTGTTACCTTATGCTGACTAAACATCAAAAGAGGTTAGAATTCATGTATTTTTTTGTAGTTTTGCCAATTGAAGGGTATAGTCAGAAAGTTGTATTTTTTTCTGTCTAAGCGCATCTGCATTCACAAATGCCGTTGAAAGTTATCGCTTACAACAACGCAGAATCTATCAGATACCCAATACTTCTATGGGTTGGTGGGATGCCTTTAGCAGGGGCTACAATAATACTTTTTTACAATAGTGTCGTTTGTCCTTAATGTCATAATTTCTGAACGAAGAAAACTTAAGCGGTTAGCCTAGTTACTAGTGATGTAGGAAACGAAGTCCCTTCTTTGATTCCAGAAAATTAATTGTGAGATGAGTGCTAGCATTTAGATCCAAGGTTATAGGTAGTTGTGCATGTTTTTATCTTTATTAGTAAGTATGTTTATCGTTGTCTAGTACATACCTAAAACACTAGCTGGGATTGGATTGTGTAATATTGCTGCCTGATTTTTTTTTATGGCAATGGTAAGGAACAGGAGCACTCAAGCCACAATACAAAACAATACAAAACACTTTATTGTCCACGAAACAAAAACATTACAGAGAAATAGCACAATCACCTGACCCATAGATAGACATTTGAATTCTCAAGACTGCAATCTTTAAGCCTCCAATCCTAAGACCTCAAATGCGTTGCCAGCCCTGAGGACTAAGATGGAATGCCTCTATGCTAGTAATTACACCGGTTGTCTTACCCCCACGCCGGAATACAACAATGCGAACACTGCTGCTTGGCGGTAGGTTTATGGATAAGTTGGTGTTAGCGATCCGGACGGATCCTGCACAGGGTTCTACCACCACTATTATTTACTAAAACTATGGTATTTTAGTACAAGGAAGAAAGTGTTATAAATTTCTACCTCGTACCAAGTTACAACTAATACTAATGCAATATTTCACTGCTAGGAATCTCCATTCGGTCTTCCCTGACCTCTGCAAAGCCTAATGCATATTAACAACATAGAAGTAACGCTTCATAATTGTGGAAAGTGCTTTCAAAATTCTCAATTCCGAATGTAACCCAAATTACCGCGGCTTTGCTTAAAATTCGTTCAGCAAAATAGATCAAAACGATACGTTTTCGGCTTTGAGCTGAAAGTATCGACACTGCACCGCTTTACTTATTTAAGGCAGCCAGGGCCCACGTCGCTGATTTGCATACAGATTGGATAAGAGGATTGAGTCGTTGGCAACGAATGTGGCAAGGCTAGGATATGGCGTTAAAAGTGTTTGCGGGGATGCAAAATGAACCATGTGATTGCTTGCGAATCGCATTATGGCGCTGTGTCACAGAAATTTGAGGACTGGAAGAGATATTTTAGGAGATTTAAATCATAATCATTGAGAGTAGCAAAAAAATAATCTAAAAATCCGTTGGAATTTTTCAATGTATTTTGACCTTTTTCGTATGGCGAAGTTTGATTCGAGAAATAGTGCATTTTTATTAGTTTTACCAATTATAAACATTTTATTGCTAAAACGAGCAATAATTCAATTCATATAGTTCTTTTAACATCGTTCTGTTTTATTTATTTGGAGACACCAAACCTATAACCTAACCTATTTAACTTACCTATTATAATTAAGAATTTTATTAATATTATTTCTGTATTAAGTTTTAATTTGTGACCATTTGACTATTGTAACATTATGCTACCAATAAACTATCATTTATCAATTTAAAACATAAATCTAAGAATATTTTGTGATTCAGATTTTCATTTTCATGTTTGTCTTATCCAATACAACACACAATTAATAACGCTCGAAATGACAAGCAAACTAAACAATTAATAAATAAATAATAAATATCTGGGGAAAATCTCACACAAATTGACCTAGTCCCAGACTAAGCTCTAGGCTTGTACAGTCAAGGTCATAAATATGTATACACTTTAGTACCTTGTCACATTAATCGCTGTGACAATTTCATTTGGCCGTTTAAGCATGATGTTAAATAGACAAGGTACTAAAGTGTATACATATTTATGGCCTTGACTGTACTATGGGTACTAGACAACGTTAAACATACTTATATAGAGAAATACATTACTTAAATAAATAGAAAACATTTAAGACTCAGAAACAAATATTCGTGCTCATCACACAAATATCTGGCCCTTACCAGGATTTGAACCCAGGACCACTGGCTTCGGAGGCAGGGTCGCTCCTAATTAGGGCAACGTGTCGTCACAAATTGGCTCATATTAACTTATAACATGGTAATGTGCAGCCAAACATGTCTCGACTGTAGTCATATGCGGGTCCTTTCTAGTCCCCGCTCGGCCCTGCGA
The DNA here is from genome assembly GCA_949316455.1 of Acleris holmiana. Taxonomy (NCBI): domain Eukaryota; kingdom Metazoa; phylum Arthropoda; class Insecta; order Lepidoptera; family Tortricidae; genus Acleris; species Acleris holmiana. Next base: position 20,662,614 of record OX438768.1, on the reverse strand, counting down.
GGCCCGGTGACACAGAGGCCGCTTACGTAATGGATTTTTATCGCATCGTTCCGCATGAAAATTGGATAGGAAATCCACCCGAGACCCGCTTTTAATTCGCCTACCGTCGGATTCTATAATCGTTCTAGATTTTCATTGAATGCAATTTAATTGGAATTCTCTAGATGTGCTCGATTAGAATCGATTGCGTTAGTAGAACGAGCGAAATTTGTATTAAACGTCGTGACATCTGGTTCAGAACAGCTAATCTCGACTTGATTTTGCGCCTTAGGATGCCTTAATTAGTTTTGCGTAGTGCCCTGTCTTTCACTTGCTTCGTTATCGTAAGATTAATAAGCTTAGTAATTATCTTGAGAGACGGTTTGTTATTTATAATGGAACAGAGTCGTCTTACTGTCACTATCCGGGTGACCTTTGCGTTACTAATTACAGCTTGTTTTATGCCCAACTCCAACAAAGCGATAGTTACTAACTTGTTCCGCAAATACAAATGAACAATTTCGATCCTGCCGCATGTTTTCAATGTTTTCCTCAGCTCCGTAAACTTTCTCACCGAAATTTGGGTCCGGTGTTTGTTTACATTCAGTTTTTGGGTCCCAATTTAAACTATACCGGCTTTTATTTGTCATTTAGTACGACATTTGTCGTTCCGCGGGCTGTTCGTCCCTACCCTTTGTTTGCGGCGGTATGTATTCTGCCGATGTTTGGCCGGGATAAAGGACGCGACGTTTAATCTTTAATTTGGGTCGCCCACGGACTTCATTTTGCGTCGCACGTTAATTTCGGTAAGTGATGTGATCCTGTTTAGCTTTGTGCCTGCTATAAATTTTAAGGGTCATTATCTCTTTTTCCTTGTCTGGTTTTAATCTAAATTGTAACTTTGAACAATTAATTTCGGAGAACACGGTGCGATATCGCGCATCAATTAGTCATTTCATAATTTTATATATCCGGGTTAAACGATTCTAAATTTAAAAGTGAATTCGTATTACAAATCAGTCGGATAACCGTAATAAACGGGCGACAAGTCGTAAACGGCGCGACTGTCGAACGTGTTAAACAATTTGATACGCGGTAACAACGACGTTTTTATGTCGCGATATTTTGGTCGCCAGAGTGTCCCCTTTAACTGCCGCTATTAAACGCATGTTTGTGACGGATTGTTGAGCGATAGATAGCTCTTAGTGGTTTTCTAAACTGGTCATCAGATAGTCGTCCTTGTCTGGCCTGTAGATTTGTTCTTTCATTAGAATGTGATGCATACAATTCTGTTTTGGTAGCAGTCGTGGGATAATCATAATGAAAGCCGGAAATTCGTTAACGAATATGGCAGCGCTTCGTTAAATTTTATGTGTGTTTGTTTAATGAATGAATGTCTTTTTGAATCCCATGTGCTGCTTCAGTCGAGCGCTGTTTAGACTCGAGTAAAATGAAACTTAAGGACGGCTTCTCGGTAGTCTCTGTAACATTACCAAGTAACCCCATTATCTTAGCTCCAAAGATAAACAAGGGTAAGTAATACTTTTCTCAGAACAGATTCCTAAAGACCAGAAGTCAGCTCTTGCTTTAACTTTCAGAGGAAATCTAAAAAGTTAAACATGAGCATAACGAAGGGTGAAAATTTTCGAGATTAAATACAAAGCAGATAAAATTCCTGAAATATAATCTCATTAAATTAACGTCGCAGTTTTTCTCGACTGTTGGACTATTTCACTCCCCAAAATGCCGGAATTAAGGTTTCCATATTCATCCATCAAGGGAATTCCGCGAAATTTCGTTCACTCATGGCACCCCTAATCCTTAAGACGAATATCTCAAACTTACGGGCGGAACGAATAATCACAGGGTTGTGACAAGCGAGAAAAAATGTAGAATTCGTCACTTAATCCACGCAGCCGGGGATTTGAGTGTAACAAATACCTAGCATTAGACTTGACTGATGAAGTCCCGCGTTATTTTACACTTCCGCCTCGTCAACTTAAGACAGCCCGAGAAGCGATAATACCCGCCGTTGAACTGTCGCCCCGTTAATGCCTGGAGTAATTCTCAAAAGGAAGGCTAATAGACAAGATTGTTACAGTACATTGAGCGTAAAAATCCATTCGTAAGCCTAAGACGCCGAACGAATCGTAATGCTTAATGAGGTAAAGGTCTTTACCGCGGGGATACTACAAAGTCAGCGCAAATTAAAAACGTTGCGGAGGCCGCACTATCCTCGATTTGAAGCCTGTTACAAGTCCTTTATCGCTTTGGCCTCGGCCTGCGCATTACGGTTTGTTATTTGTCGATACCCGGCAAACCCGACACAAAGCTGTAACCTCCTTAGTTTGCTCGACAGCACAAAGGACTCCGTATCAGTCCGCCGAGCCAGCGGACCTTTAAAAAGTACCAGTCCTTTGAGAGACCAATCCTTTAAGACTAATTGAATCATAATTTGGGAGACGGAAAGTTTCTTTTTATGTAAATCTTTTTGGCCTCAGCAGGCTCAAAGCCCCGAAAAATGGGAGCTTAATAACCTTGAATTTGCAAAGTCTTTATTTGGGTCGTATAATCGGGATTAAAATTTATTCCCTCCGAATTTCCTTTTTTCATCTCGTTGTAGGTGAAATCGTGTTCGGTAAATGATGCGGGCTGTAGTGTAAAGTGAACTATAAAAGATTGATTGCCAGAAGTAAATTAACATTTATTACTTTAAGCTGATTTGTAAATTTAATTCGACCGTTATTTTCATTATCTGACGTTCTGCGGAATGGATTTGTTTTGTGACAATTTCAGTTTTTTGGAATGTGCTTACGAGATAAATTAGTCTGGGTTTCTTTCCGCTGCAGATACTTGGCTCGGGATCATTTGAATATTTTCCCGTGGACAGTTTTTGCGGTGATAATTATATTGCTATGCAAATGTTTGCTTAAAGTCTAGACGTGGTCTTTGTTTTACGGGACCGTGTTAGGACATCGTAACAAGGATAGCGTTGTTTTGCAATATTTGTGTTTCCAGCTTAGGTTAGTCGTATTAAAATCATGTTTCTGCTAACCTATTTCATATTTTCGTTTACAATTACGTACATAAAATTTTATAATGGTTATGATTTTAGAGAGCAGATATCCAATTACTTTGAAATCTTTTAACGTGACATGAACACATAAATTGTTTTTTTCTGTTAGTTATAGTTATAATGCAAATTCTCTAGGCCATTTTCTTGAAAAAAAAAAAGCAATTTCGCAAAAAAACGCTTATACTTTGTCGTCCCTTAATAGCCCTCCTAAGTTCGAAGCGAAATCAAGAAACAATTTACCACCTCGCCGATAAATCTCGCCGACAATTTCCGAAACGTTATTTTTCTATCTAGAATGTACTGTGGGCTCATCTCGCGAAAGAAAATCGCACCTACAATCCCATTATAGGTCCCTATTCCAGTACAATTTGCGAGCACGGAACGCGAGCAATTTTCAAAGTTAGATGAAAATATCGAGGAAGCCACGGGGGCAGCTTTCGGCGGCGTCTTGCAGATAGTCCCTGTCGATTCCTTCTCATTTCTTACCTTTATTTTGTGTTGCAATGCCATTCTTCAAAATTGTATCTCAAAGAAGAGATATACGTTTGTAGTTTATCAGGTGTTCATTTCAAATTACCTGGAATTTAAAAGGAAAATCATGTTTCGACATCGTGTTACCATTTTTCAGATTAATGATAGTCTTTTAAAAATTAAATTTGTGTGAGAAACAGATAGCAACATTACATCGAAGTAGTATAGTTTTAAATCATAAACACAATGATTGTGTTGTGTAACTCGGCGATCGCTGTATATTATCAAAAGACAAAGGCTTTCCGATGCACCGTTCAGGATTCTGAATGACGAATAAAATATTACTTGCAAAATTCAGCGAACCCAGGGCTCTGTTGGTATAAATAACGAAGCCAGACCGTTCAATATTTCAACTATCTTGTAAAGGTCCGGGAATTCAAAGCAAGTATCAAGATTGGCTCGTAGATCAGCATCAATATTTTCTATTAAGTCACTGGCTTTTAAGATTTTTGATAGCACGTTTATATAGCAAAATAAAACTTGGTCTTTAATAAAAGCCGCTTCTAGAATATTATAATGGTTTTAATTTAATGTTAAATAAAGACGTGTTTTAAATTAATCTTGTGAAAAAGTGTGGCTCATTTCTATAAAAGTCTTAATATTTCTACGGTTATTAAACCTGTTTTAAATGAGAAAAGAAAGGACGAAACAAAAGTTCAAGTCGTATAGAGTGTAAGGATCTGTTTCTTAGTTACCTCGTCTCTTTTATTAAACCGCGTCACTCAACACCTCTATTCCGAACGCTCCCGTAGAAGCAATAAATAATCGTTATAAAATAAAATACGTCTTCAAGATACGAGGATGCAACAAAGGAAAAAGGAGATATAACGAAAAGTGGCAATTTTGGCGCCTTGCAAGAGCGTACCTTGTCCTCGGTAAACTTATAAATACTGTCGCGGGGATCTCTGTGACGTTGACATAGAACATATTTTACTACTCCCAACCGCACGGGAAACGTTGTCTTTTTAACACAGATACCATGTTCGGTTTTTTCTCGCGAGGGGGGCTTAGAAACTTTTTGAGGGTTATATATCGTTTAGGCCACACTCAAAAACTTTGTAGATTAATTCGAACGTCGAAATGCGAAAATGCATTACTCGGCGCTTTTGCTAGTCGCGCTCTTATTGAATCTTGCGGAGTCCCTAATGAGTTCAGTGACAGTTATGAATAAATCATTAGTATTGTTAATGGCGCTATGGTTTCGTTCGGAATCATTATTTACAAGATCGAAAACTTTGAAGGTGGTGTTAAAGATAAAAACAACCTTGTCAACTTCAAGGACCGCAATAATCTTCGCTAAATAAAAATATTGCCCCTTATTGCTAAAGAGCTCGGTGTTGTTGTTGTTAGAATCTACACGATTGAACGCCGCGTCTGTTGTGAGAGTAAAAGTTTCGCAGCACGCCCTTAAGCCGATAACAAGAAAATCAAATTCCGTCCGCACAATGTGTAGCTCGCTGAAAATTCCTCAAAAGAAGAAGTTGTTAACAAAAATACGCTGAGACTCAGTGCCTGTGGGCCCCTGATAAGGCGCAGGGATCCGCAGTAAACACCCGCCCCGGGAACCACTTTTGCAACTATGGGATGTAAGTAGTAAGCGTTAACGATAGCGGGTAGCTTCACTCTCAATGAGAAATTTTACTTCTGCATGGAGTGCTACTTCATTTGTATTGTTCTGACTAACGAAGTAAACATTGTGTTTATTACTTGTTTTTTACCATATCCTTATGATTAACATTTTATTAGCTGTGTATAATCACTGGTTTTGCTTTCTCGCGTCTCGCTAGTGACTTGTCCCGTTGCTTTGTAGGCATTTACAAGCAAATACCTAAATATTTCAATGACGGCGTCTTCAAAGAAACTGTGTATTGGCAAATTTTGTTAATTAAGCGGCACGTTTTGTTTCGGCCCATAAATAGCTGAAGTAAAGTTGAAAATTAATGTTCCTATTTATCTGCGCCTCAATTTTACTACGGTGTTATTTATTAACTTTCAATACGGAATGAATGATCTCATTGTTGTTAAATTTAACTGTAATTTGCACGGCGTACTTGTATTATTGTGCTTTTAATAAAGAAAATTTAACGACCATCATTATATGACAAATTAGTTACGGAGCTTTTTAGAAATCAGCTATTCATAGTGAAATTCCACAACACAAAATTTTGTGATAACTAAACCATCATCAATCAAACTACAAATGCACAACTGGAAGGAATCATGACAAAAGTTTCGATTCGAATCGTTGCTTGGGGCTATCATTTCGTATTACGAAAACAGACCTTTTAGACCAGAATGTCCATTGGCTAAAACCTGACCACAAACAAGCTGCTTGCGCTCGCAGATCAATTAACTGGAGTAAGATACGTAGATCCTCTCACAAATTACGTAGTTTTACTGAATTTAAAACGGGTTTTCTCAGGTTTTAAAATATATTCATAATATGCACAAGTCGCCGTTTACATAATCATGACAAGATTTTATCGTTGCCCTAAGTGTGAAAATGCATTTGAAACTTATGAGGTTATTAGTACCAGTTGCTTGAGGTGCGAGTTTTATATTAAACTTACGCCTATACATATATTATCATCTTGATTTCAAATCACCTTCTAAAGAAGTTACCTATACGTGTATCGTTTTCTAATAAGATTTTATCTCTATCTCGCTTTCATCATTCGGAAGTATATTAAGTTGGACAACTTCAGTCTACTTATGCCGTAGTTGTTTACATAAATTTATTACCAACTCTTGCAGAACCAAGAAACATTTCGTCGCCCTTCGAGAGGCCCGAGGGACGCACGGAAACTTTGATTTCACAACTTTTAATAGAAGAACACTCAAACACCTTCCGTGTACAATTTTTTTTTTACTGGAGCCACCGACTGTGCGTCCACATTTTTCCGAAGCGTAATTTATGCATAATTCATACAACAATGAAAAAGCGGTACACTTCGCTTTCCGAAAATTCCATTAAAACTCGCCGGATATATTTATTACTTTCCCCGTACAAAGGAACAGCCGAAGCCCCAAAAATTGAGTTAATCTCCCGACTTTGCGTACTCAAAAAGTATTGTCAAAAAAGACAAAAGAAAATAGGGCCGATTAAATTACAACATTTTTTATTTCAACGAGAACTCTTCTAAATTTGTTTAACTTAGTTTTCAGTCTTTTATGCAAGCCTTTAAGGCTCACCAAAACGATGCAGTAATTAAAACTAATTTACGTCTCTTTTCTCACCCTTTTTTACATGCCTACTTATTTTGTTTGGCTTTGTAAGCATGCAAAAACAACCACTTACAGCATTGTTAACTTTAAAATCGCTCCCACATCTAGCCCCCCCCCCCCCCCCCCTTTCGCTATTGCATGCATCGCGAAATGCATCATTACGTCTGTCAGCTGCACTCGCGTCATACGCGCTATGTTTATCGCCGTTATATGGTTTTTGATATTAATTAAATTTGATAAATGTCGGAACTAACTCATTTGAATTAATTCGTGAATGTTGAATTTCGTTCTGCAATTTGATGAAAACATTTCGGTTGCTATTGTTTTAAAATAAAACGGCTACTTAACCGTTTTAGACGTTTTGCAATTGTTTAGTTATAACATGTACAAGTCATAACTGATCTTTATATATCTCCTAATTTTAATTTCTGATGTTTTTCGATTACACTTGTCTGTATACAAAATTTCTGGCTAACAAGATATGCTTTAACAGTACATTACTAATATCAGAGCCAACGAGGATCCACCGTCACCTGCTGAAATCAGCTTTCGATATGACAATAAAATCCATATTTCCAGCGTCAATAGATCCCTAAGCCGACCATTATCCCGGCAAATCCTTACAGAGGTCACGTCAGTCTCACACCTCAGGCACACCTCGAAGAGCCTGGATCATCCTAAATTAGATTCGCTACAACAAGCCCTGCGATAATAGGTTTTCTTTTCTAAAGGCAAAAACCAATTTCGCCGGTAAAACATCAAAATATCTAAGTCAAGTTGGGGATAATCCGGAAAGTCGACAGTAAGTATCTTACATGATATTTGTTTACTTTGCGGGAGCGTTCTTATGCGTAAATATTGTAATAAGCCAGCGGTGCAGGACTTGAATTGATATTGTTGGAAAGATGATTAGCATGGAAGTCTTATAATGTTATGACTAAAAACAAAAGTTCAAACAAGCAAATTAGGAAGTTGCTATTAAGTTTATGTTTAGAATGGCTTAGATGATTACCATTTAGCTCTGTCAAATTATTTAAGAGCGTAGTTAATAACAAAATGTTTCAAGCGAGCTTTATGATTCCCTCGAAATACGCCTTCATGAAAACTACTCAGAATATTATTTAAAACATGATGTTTCTCTTTCGGAAAGCGAGGGAAATCAGCCGGCCTTTCAGCTAGGAGCTGTAATAAACCTTCCGTATATAATAACAATCTGCTGAACCGACAGCAGTAAAGAAGGGTCGTGTCTTTAACGCGTACACTGAAATTCGATCACGTAGGCTATAACCTAGAGAACGATTTAAGGCGCGGACTCGGTTTGGACGCAAACGGTAAATAAATTGATTGCTTTTTGTAGTGGTCGTAAAACAAAAGGAGATCTTTGTATTTGCTAAACGTCTGCGAAGCTAACGGTCCGTAAATTGACAATGTTGCTAGAGAAATGGCGGTCTTCCGTCAAGGGTGAGGACATGAAAGTTCACTCGCCAACCTAGCGTACCTGTCACGTTCATTCTGCATTTATGAGGACAAAGCTTAGGATGGCAACTTCCATCCTTTCATATTTTATGTTTAACATTATTTATTCAACAATTTATACAAAACTGTATTACTAAAAGCCGTTCAAAGCGACTGTTACTTCCTCCCATATTGATTTTATCAACTTATTCATCACAAATTTCTCCGCCCCGACCTTGCTCTGAAAGGAAAGGAACTGACAATTGTATTAACGTCGTACCGGGCCTATAATAAAAGGTTATAGAAGACCGTATTTTCCCGGTGGCAGCTAAGTCGCAAGTCACATCTGCAGGATTACTTCCGATACCCGAATGTTTTCATAACTCGTACAAATATTATCTTCTTTCGTCGAATTAGTTCGTTCCATCCACACAATAATCCCGTAACGAAAACACGCCACCCACTTGTATATTCTATAGCTATTTTTCTCTGCCCGGCACAGCGCACCGTATTGCATTATTTATTGGGAAAAACTTTATATTTTCACAACATGAGCAAACAGATGCTCGGCTCACCTGTGGACTGGCCATTAGCATACCGTTCTGATACAAACTCGACTTTTCTCTTCATAAGATAAAGTTGCACTTTCTTCGGACGCTTCGGGATCAGCGGTGTGTTTTTGTTTTTTATGGTCGGTGGTAATCGCGTCCGACGCCAGTCGTCAGTGTAATTTTCGTGAAGGATTGTCTAGTGAAATGTTTTATTCAAACGTTCAGGCTGGCGATGCAGCTTGAAGTTTTGTTTATGAATGGCAATTAGACAGTTTTGAATTGCGATGCATCGCGTGTGGGGTTGGGTGCTGCGCTCGTTCCGGAGGCACTCGAAGCGAACGTCGATACGCCGCGAGGAATATTTGAATGCGAAGGTCTACTGTAAACGATCGAGTAGGTTTTGTGTATTCATAGTAAGAAATAATGACGTGCAGATAAACTCAATGAGAGCTTTAAAACTCTTCTCGTGTATGATGAGTGCTGTAGTGATTTCCAGTGTCGCTATTATGTAACCTCCTGATAGTGGTGTAGTGGCGTCACGGACCGGCTGTTTGCCGGCCGTGTTTGCCCGGCTAACAGGATTGCGCTGCTCACTTATTCAGTACCGACCTCCAAGTTCAAAAATAAACACGTTACGTGCGTTCATTTAGCTTTGAGGTTAGGATATTGGTTTGCCTAAGTGATTAAAGGAAATGGGTGCGATAAAAGTGATCCTCGTTTCAAAACGCGTTTTACTTCCCAATTTTTATCAATGATTACTTTTTCTCCTGGTCTCCTTGTTAGCAATTTTTTTTTTTGCTTTTCATTACTCTAATGAATAATTTATATATTTTTTGTTGCAGGTAAGTTTTTGACGTGTATTAATTTCAAACACATTGTTACGAAATTTTGTGTAAGTATAATTTCCGTTTACAATTGAATTATGATAAGTCTTCGTTTATACTGGAATATACACGCTCGCTAAGAATGTATTTCCAGACATTAATTAATATCTTTCCAACGAATAATCCCCCCTCTGGATTTGTGCTGAATAGGGGCTTCGGAAGCGGTATATGTGCAATTACGACGAATCAAAACCCAGACAGAGTGTAATTTTCCCCGATTCTACAGAATAAAGGATAAAACCCGGGACTCCGCAAAAACCCACCGAAGAAACCGCCGATGATTTACTAAAAATACCGTTCGCTTCTAACGTTAACGCGCGCGTTTACCCCCAAGTACGTTTTAAGGATTCGTCCGTTGATTAAAATCCGTATTCTATCTTATATGATTTCAGAACGCGTAGAGATCGAGTGTTGTTTGATTTGAAGAATGCTTAACAAGTTGTCAAATATTAATTTAATGCATTGTGTTGAAAATTAAACGTTTTCTGTACCTGTTTTGAGTTTGTTTGTGATGGTGGGTTTTTTATGTGTCGAATTTCAAAATAAACCGATTAAAATTAAATAGACGTTACTTTTGCTTTTATTTTTTTATTAGCAATATAGTTAATCGTATTAAGACCACTAAAAACAAATTGTTTCACAAAGTATTTAACCCAGACAATGACAGTTAGGTCTGATAACTATCGTCGAAAGTAGATATTATTTTTAAAACAATAAATTAATGAACAATATAGTTACAGTTTGATCTGCCCGATTAATCCACATCAAAAACACATCTACAAATGGGCCATCGCTTTATAGAACCTACTAATGCGCCAACTCCGCAGACTAGAAACTTTTTAATCACTAAAAGGTTTTAGCAAATTTATTTTTCATGTTTTCTCTTTAGAGTCATTTTAAAAAGCGAAATATCACGCTGAAGTTTTTAATTAATGTTTAAATAGACGTTGTAGGGCAACACTGGGTACATTCTGAGATAATTAGTTAAACTTTGAGTTATTGACTTGTAGTTAGTTAACATCTACTGAGAGTGATTAGCTGTCGTTAAGGCAAGTTACGGAAACTTCTGCCGCTATATCCCTACATATTAAGGGCTTAATTTACGACGGTAAGGATATTAGCTTGCTAAGCTAAACTATATTATCTTCTCAGTAAATAACATTTCGATAAAAATGTAGAAACAGTTGCGAATCTCTGAAATGTATTTCTAAGTATAACGGTAAGCGTACTTAAAGGCTTGAAATCCAGGGGTCGCAAACCTAGAAATGGAATTCGTGTAAAATTTATTTCAGGCTTAATAAGAGCCTTCGTAAAAACCCGGCCGAGTTTAATTACGGACTGACACGACGCCTGCCAGCGACTGACCGGGCGTTTTAATTTAACACCATAATTAGATTTTTCTAGAAAACCTCGGTCAGCGGACGTCAATGGCGTGTTGGAACGTTGAGGAACATTTCGGTGAAGTTAGGAACGAATTGCAAGTCATTCATTGAAATTTACTCGTCACATATTTATTATATTGTACACATTTTGGTAGGTCCTTGTATTCGAGCAATGGCGAATTCACCCTACGTTATTTTCGAAATGTGGTTTCTTTTAATTATTTTATTATTCCAGTTCTATAACCAATTATTATTTTTTGCATATTATTTGTGCATTTTTAGGACGCCATATTTAGGTGTCTTTGCGGATTTATACCATGAAACTTGGAAACGTCTATTAATTGAAATACACGTTCACACTATCCCTGTAAATTAATCTATACGTTTCTTCCACTTTAGCTTTAATCGTTGGTTTTATAAATAGCCCAGAAATCGCCTTGGACTTTGATGGATACGTTCTTTTATGTCTGAAATTGAGCAATTTAAGTCTATAAATGCCTATCATTTTAGTTTTCCGTTCGACGGGGTAAGCTTTGAGATTTAAGAAAAATATTGTCGAATCGCGATATTATGTAGGGGTTGTTGGGAAGCTTTGGGCTTTAGAAGAATTGATATAAATGCGCTTAAAGCTTCTAAAACGGATTAACATTTAAACTTTTAACTACAATATTAAATTGTGTTTTATCAGAACTAACTTGAAATCTAATAATATACCGTGCTAATGTAAGTTTACTCAGTTTTAGATAGATTCAGGATGATAAAGTTTCAGTGACGGTATTAAAATAATACCTAAATAATTTAATTAAAAAGTTTTTTTTTTATGATAAGGAGAAGACACACGAGGACATGAATTCTCAAGACTATAATCTTAAGACTACAATCCTCAAATGCGTGGCCAACCCGGAGGACCAAGATGGAATGCCTCTATGCTAGTAATTTTACCGGTTGTCTTATCCCCACACAGGAACTCGATAATGCGAACACAGTTGCTTGGTGGTAGGCTAATAAAGCGATCTGGACGGACCCTGCACAGGGCCTTACCACCACTAAAAGTTAATTACATATTAAAGTAGGTACCTAATTAATATCTGAACCAAATCTCTTTTTTTATACGACTTCCCAACCTACCTTTATCGTAGTTACATTGTTGACTTATTGTAGCTGTCATGAACTTGACTGCTGGGTCTACCATAACATCCACAGTATATGATTACGACTTTAAAATAAGATGGTCTAAAACAAAGACCAACAGCCGCAGGGCGATAACCCTTCTTGGTTTAGGTCATCTTGCTTCGATATCGTTCTAATGGTTGACGTTATAATACTTCTTATTTACTTGACAACTAGAGCTGTCATGTCGTTAATAGTGTTGTAACAATATAGAAGCAAGATGGATGAATAATGGTTCAGGAGTTCTATTTGAATAGGTAAAACCATAAACAAAACGAACGCTGAACGGTTTACTCAGGTATTAGTCAGGTAACGATCCGACATGTTTGGGACTCATTAGGTACCATATTATATGGCTTTTAACATGCTATCATATTGTCAACGTTAATATAGCTCTAATTTACTTATCAGTAATTGTTTCTCTGGAATTACTAGGTTTGACCACCTAAACCTACGTCCAAAAAAACCTTTGAACTATCTAAAATACTACCAGGCGATCATAGAGCGCCAGCAGTTTACATTTCCAATTGCGTCTCGTCTAAGAGGTGCATTAACATAATTGTAGCACTATATTGATTGGGCTCTGCAAGCTGGCCGCTACTAGGCGAACAGGGGCATAAGGTGGTAACCACATTGCTGTGAGTGGACGTTGATTTTTTTAATGGTAGATAAAAATATTAGAAGATCAGATTTTATTTTTTACAAGGTTTGAATAGGTCTGTGAACACCGTGAGGCCACACAAGTTCAAACTTATCGAAAAGTAGGAATTTCAATCTAACATCAAGGAAATAAAGTTCAATTACCTGTGCTTTTAAATGTTACTTTCAATTTCGAAACAAATAAAAAAAGAAACGTTTTGCTCTCTGAAATATAGTTTAAAGTAAACTGCCTTGTCTATGTACCATCTCCTATCGGTGAAGTCCGATTTCTATGCTTGTTCGTGTCAGTATAATTTATTTTAGGATGTTTTAAAATGTAACCACTCTGATATTCAAAATTTTAGTTTATATAAACAACTAGCGACCCCTCTTCGCTTCTCTCCGGATTAAAGTATTATACATATAAACCTTCCTCTTTAATCACTCTATCTATTAAAAAAAACCGCATCAAAATCCGTTGCGTAGTATTAAAGATTTAAGCATACATAGGGATATAGGGACAGAAAAGGCTTTGTTTTATACTATGTAGTGATGTTAATTAGACTCGCCAAGCTAGCAGCTACTAGGTGAACAGGGGCATAGGGGTTTACATGTTATACAATCGCGTAACATGCATAACATAAATATCATTTGCGATTGATGTCCGCTTCGAAGTTCTTGATAATGTATTTTATAATATAATATACTCACTGCTATCTCCACGGGCGGCTCTGTCCCGCTCCCTCAGTAGCGGAGAAGCCGCGGGGCGCGATACGATCGCAGAATTACCACCATAATAGCGGCCTGGGTATCTAGAAATTGAATTATTTCTGTACACCCTGTATCAAAAATCTCTATTGAATTCTTAATGGCCAATGTTTACACGCTAAACATAGGGAAATTATTAAATTATCAAAAGCCCGCGGTGGTAGACAAGTGTTCAGGTATATCTTTGAGACTTCAGTTCAGAAATAGAGCAACCTGCTAACTCATGTCGTGAGTTCAATTTTAGTGGTGGTAGGACCCTGTGCAGGGTCCGTCCGGATCGCTACCACCATCTTATCCATTAACCACCCGCCAAGCAACAGTGTTCGCATTGTTGTGTTCCGGTGTGGGGATAAGACAACCGGTGAAATTACTAGCATAGAGGCATTCCATCTTAGTCCTCAGGGTTGGCATCGCATTTGAGGTCTTAGGATTATAGTCTTGAGAATTCAAATGTATATGGGTCTTGGATTCCACTTTCCATCACGTGGCCTGAGTGCTCGTGTGCCTTCTCCTTAACATAAAAAAAAAAAAAAAAAAAAAAAAAAAAACCATTTTTAACTCGGATCTAATTTGTATTAAAAACTAGCCTATGCCAAGGACTTTGTCCACGGAGTAGTTTATTGGTTTACCCACGGGAAATGTTCAATTTAATCTTGTTAAATAGTACACAATTCACTCTTCGGCACTTAAATAATCTCTGCAAAATTTTGTATAATCTCTGCAAAATTTTGTGTATCTACATATTACAGTATTTTTTTTGTTAAAAGAGGACAAACAAACAAGCACAATTTCATTTATAATATTAAGCTAGGTAGCTCATGCTTTGTAAAACTATAATATCCACAAAAAGGCATTTTTAATATTCCCCCTTATTATCAATACTATTGGGTCTAATTAAGATCGAAGCCCCACCAACGCTCATATTCGAGAGGGAACTTAATTCTATCCCGAGAACCATGTCAAATTAACTAGCCGAGGGAAACCGGACCGCTGCGGTTCTGAATTATCGCAGGGGTTAGTTCGACAGAGTTGTAAACCGTCTAAATAGTAGAAGCCTCTTGGGACCACCAACCTACGTTATCTTTACGAGTGTTCAGTTAGATTAGTTTTTGTTCTGTTATTGAGAATATGGAGCCGGTATCGGGTATAAATTTAACGCTCGATTGTTTTGTAAGTGTGTGTCACCATTTACACGGTGGAATAAGGTGGGGTTTATTGCGGGAAGTGTCTTTATTTGTACCTACTTTTGTTCTTCTCATATTTTCTAGTATTACCTCGCCTAATTCGTCTCGTAGATTTGAAGGGTCTTCGTAAACATTGATGATAATTATACTTAAATGTATTAGTAAGCAAACACGACACGTAAGTATCAACCTTACCTATATTCCTTTTTTTTAATCGTAAAACAACAAGTAAAAAACAGCTGTGTGTTACCTAAGAAATAAGAAACCAAATTAACAATTTGACCGACTATAATTATAATGATAGATATCTGTATTTTTTGCCCGTGTGGTTGCCGGGTTAGAGTAGTATAACTCCATATCTTCCCGTGGTGACTAAGGGAATAAGGGCTTGTAGTACTGTTAGGCAATGGGCTTGCAACCTGCCACTAATACTCTGGTCCAAAAGACCAACAAGTTTTTTTAGAGTTGTTGGTATTTCTGTAGCTCTGCCTACCCCACTCTGGGAATGAAGGCGTGATGTTACGTATGTATGCTATATATTCGTTTAATGTTAAGTAAAATATTTATGACCCTAGTCATTATTATTAACTTTTCCTTGTCCCGTAAAAAAATCAAAACAAAACAAAACAATACAATACAATTAATTTGGCCAATCTCTCTTAAACGGGTTTAGATAGTCCAGCCATCTCTTCACTGATGTTGTCTGACTAGTAATTGTAATCATCTACAATAATCTTCCAACTCGAACTAAGTTGATTTTCCTCTCCCTATAACCCTATCATAAACATTATAAAGTTTCATACATGTTATAAAACTTACCTAGCAGAAAAGTCAACACATTCCAAACACAAAAACATCAAAAGTTATTTGTCAGACGTATAAAAATGATTAGGTACTCGTGCAGAAAGCAATGCAAACAACCCCGCAAATAGTCATCCCCCATTCGATTAAGGGGGAATGAATACCCCCGTCTCTATTTCATAATTTGCATCGCAAACGCAAATAAATTTAAAATATTGCTCTGAAGCCTTAATTTTCTTTTTCTGATGCTACGATCAATCTTTGTGGTTATCAAGGGGAGCTGTTTGGAAATGCTGCACAAACAGTTATTTGAATAGCCACCTAGTAGACATTTTGTTTTAGCTTTTACTCGCAACATTTATCGCGGTCGGTATTTTCTTAGGAACTGAGGTCCTAGTCGACGCTACTAACGTTTTTCTTTTCTAACATTCAAAACTATCGGATGACATTCTCGTGCGTTTCGATAAGCCACGTGGTCGACTGTCATCCCATACATTTTGAGCGATAGAAAAGAGAAACGTTAGAAGCGTTTGCATCTTGGCTAGGGTCTCTGGACAATTTATCGGGATTCGGTTCATTGTTCCTTAACTTTTACAAGTTTTTAATACCTTTACAGATTATAGAAAAACTTACAGGGTGACTCTACATGGTCAAATTATATTGCCTTTGATCTGTTATCGTATTGTTTTAAACCCTTCCGCCATTATTGTCAAGTAAATAAGAGCTATGAAAACGTTGACAAAACGGAAACACGTCAACGACAACATGGTGCCGTTCTAGAATCTCAGCCTTATTATATTTTTTTTCGACATAAGTGCAAACTAATCTTCTTTATCTTTTTACATAGTATAAAAGTCACTTTCCGTGTCTGTCTGTCTGTATATTCGCTAACTCCTCCTATACCACGCAATGGATTTTGATGCGGTTTTCACCATCAGTTAGATAATTTTTGATGAAAGATTTGTAACTATAATAAATTCTGGATTATGTACGGGCGTTACAGAGAGCTCACATAAACTGAAGCGAATCAAGGGCAGGTCATTAGTAAACAAAAAACATCCACGAATATGAGTCTGTAAATCATTCTCCAATATTTTTTGTAATAATTATATGGATAATATATATTATCCAATTACCATAAGGCAACAAAACCCCAACTGAAACACAAACTTTAGCATTACTTACATCCAACGACATCGCCTAACGAATATCTTTGTCTTATATCGCGGAAACGTTTATTACTAACGTCAGTAATCCAATAAAAGTGCAAATCGCGTATCGAACCCCCAACGGAACCCCTACGGAACCAGGAGGGTTCTGAACTATCGACCGTGACGCATAGACGATAATTCTCCATGAGAAATGTCTCGAGTTGTATCTTTGTGTGCATTCGTGAAATAATATTATTTATTTGTTTGCAGTTCAAGTTAACAACCATGTTTACAAAAACATGTTAGTAATAAAAACTGGTAGCTACGATCAAAGTTTTTCTCGATACGACCGGTAACCTTTTGTTTAGAGCCAAAAGTTACATACGAAGAATTAAAAAAAAAACAGTTCAAAATATTTGGTGACCGCTGCGAAATTGAAAATTTAATTAACTTTTACACACTAACATAGGTATACTTTTGTCATGAATAGTAGGAATAGACATTAAAAGTAACTCTTAAATGAAATACACCCTTTGTAAGAATCCCTTTAGTCATCGAATTCTCTATTCGTACCTTTTACATATTTAATTTAATTTTGTATTGTGCAAAGAAGTTTAAATAAAAAAGCGCGACTATACTATAGTATATACCGTGTGTTGCCTGTAATATGAGCAATAAATTGAGGGATCGTTTCTACTCTTTAAACGTAGCAACATTTGTTCTACAACATTTAAAAAACATTTATTTTATTATTTGGAATTCTTTCAAACAAACTAAATAGAATTTTTAATGTACCCCATCCAATAGTCTAGTTGACATCTACTGTCAGCCCACAAAATTCGTAGTTTTCGCAATACATTGCTTGCTTGGAAAATTTAAATTCATTAATATTTAGTTAACAATAAGTTATTTTCAAAAGTTATAGAATAAATGTTGCTACGTTTGTGGTGTGGAAACGATCCCCAAATTTATTGCTCCTATTACAGGCAACACCCGGTATATAGTACAAAACTGTTGTATCTGTTACTTAGGTTTAAGGGATAGTTAGGCCAAAGGTACGCCTCTTGCGTTTTAGGTTACATTTTGGTTACAATAACAACGTTGTGCTTTAAAACAATACAATTATTTAGGTATCTTGAATAACTAGCCATGTTATTTTGTTAGCAATATCTTTCACAACTGTAAATGAAGTTATGAGGTGTAAAATGTATGGTTAAAATTACATTACTGATACTAACGAACTCCCAGATGTTTCGTCACTTCATACAAAAAAAATGGTTTTAAAAACACGATCGGTAGAACTAACTAGCGCTGATTAAATTAGTTGACCAATGGTAAGTTAACACCATAACACTTGCTGATTACCGATATTAAATAAGTAATGATACGATCAAAATGGTGACTTTTTATCCAGGTGATTATTTTAATCAACTCAACGCATCAAATACCAACCGGCCAAGTATAAGTAAAGACCACGTTTAGGGCGTGAATTCTCGGCTTACCCGCTTTACCATGGAGTGAGCAAGCTCGTACGACTTCGCTTATTAAAGCAGTTTGATAAAAACTGTAAAAGAGCAAAAACAAATGTAATCAGAGATATCGTATTCCGTGAAAGAATCGAAGTTTAAAAAGTCCTGCATTAGAATAGAAAGGTTCTATTTTGTGCAAGTCAGCGTTCTTGCCGAATTGCTGCCGACCAGGGGGGAGCTAGGGATGTTACTGCAGCTATAACATCTTCAGCATAAGCACAATTTAAGTCGCGCTTATAATTACTAGCAAAGAGGCATTCCATCTTAGTTTTCAGGGTTGAGGTCTTAGAATTTATAGTCTTGAGAATTCAAATGTCTATGAGATCCCACTTACCATCAGGTGGCCTGAGTGCCCGTGTGCCTTTTCCTTATCATAAAAATAATAATTGCCAAAGCGCGACAGATGTGGCTTCCAATATCATAGCATTAAAAAAACCAAGTAAAACAAAATAATTTTCTTTCATATTATCAACTTATGCGTATTACGGCAACTATTTATTATAAAGAACTAACTGACCCGCCTGACAGACACTCTCCAGATTTATCTGGAAAAGTTTCAGTTTTTTTCCTCATAAGAAACCTTATTCGGATCGTGTCAACGTAATCTCTGCAGCCGGTTTCAAGTGATGCGCTTGCCAACTACCATTCCATTTGTTTTTTTAGATAGATAAATGTTTTATTTTCATAATTTCCATAGATATGCTTCAAAGCATCCAAAGCGTCCCATCCCTAGGGTTCTATGGCTCATAAACGATATTCTTTTATTACGCGCCGCATCAGCAGTCGTGCAAAAGTGCAGGGGTAGGACGTCAACGAACTACGGGCTCCGTTTGGTTCGCTACCTTGTTTTTGGAGCCCTTTGTTAAAAGTTTCCAACTCAAATCAGGTTTTTTTAATCAAAGTTTTGCTACACAGAAACTTTTAAATAGTAGGCGACAAAGTTGCATGCTGATAGGTTTTCTAAGCTACGTTACATAGATTTTTCTTTTAAAGGTTATACAAGAGGAGGAAGCAAATTTGTGAAATTTGGTTTTATATAATAAAGAAATGAAGAAAAAAAAATGAATGAATGAATGAAGTGTTTTAGAGTTATTGGTAATTCTGTAGCTCTGCCTACCACACCCTGGGAATGAAGGCGGAATAAACTGAAATATAAGCCTAAAACCTCGTTTGTTCACATAAATTCTTCTTTTCCAAACTTAACCTCTCAGAGTTAACCCCCTCTCGTTAACAAGGGGTTATCTCAAGGTGATGGGACACAATAACCCCGCACAATGAGCTCCGGAATCTTTACTGACATCAGCATTGGCGGTACCGAGTACTTACTTACTGTTTGTAAAGGAAGTGGTCATAAATGTGTTGTTAGGGTTTGTATAGCGAAGAATTTTGGAAATTATGGAGCTGATCACAACTTTATAGGCAATATGAGACAAAACCACACGAGTAAATTAAAAAGATTAACAAAATATGTGTCACTTTTACGTCGCTTGTTAGTAGTGAGTGGGGTAGGTAGACCTATAGAAATACCAACAACTCTAAAAAGAGTTGTTGATAATTCTGTAACGACATTTTCCACAAGTAGGCTAAGATGTTTACCAGTGTATTAAAATAAGTGAAAGTGTGTTAGCAGTTAGTAGTTTTAAATAGTAAAGAAGAGATGCTGTAACGTAAATATTTAAAACACATTAGGCAGTACAAACACAAACTAAAAATAGTAGATAGGTACAAAATCAATCAACAATATTGACGTTTATGAAAAAGCACGTCAGCGCGTCTATTAACAACAACACTGTAGGAAAGAATTTTAGGCATTTCACACTTTTTCGAGCGGGGTTGCGAATAACATGCACAAATAAGGATATACCGGCAATGAAATAGCGATATCGTAACTGCCAGTTTATCTTTGATAAATCGAGCGATCTAAAATAGAAAATAAATGGCATGCGATGGATCGACACAATCGATCCGAACTTTAAGAACACCTATTTTAGCGAATTACGCTTTCATATGTTCGAGTTTCAAAAAACGAACAGCTGATATAGTCGCGGACTAAGATTACCTAAAAGCGGTTGTTTTATTAAAATTTAGTATGCTTTTAAATCTCTAGTTAGCTACTAAGCAAAATTTGACGAGTCGAATACCTTTATCCGACGTCTATATGGAACCCTGTCATAATGACAGCGTCAAACCAAATGGAAGAAATGTAAAATTAATGAATAACGCTGTCATTGTGACCGGGTTCTATAGTGGCATAACAATTAAAGTCTTTGACTGTACATAGGCATGCATGTAAGTATATCTGCTTATTTGTGACTTTCTTTTATTTTTTAAGTCAATAATTTACGCTTTTATTATTTAACAAGCATCAATGATTAAACTTGCCATCGGATTTTCACATCTTGCTTTTTCTTCGACTTGTTGATTTAAGACATAAACATTTCAACTTCATACAAACAAACCATCCCCGATCCGTATCGGAATCTCAAATCCTCTCCCGGCACAAGACTGTACAGTACCTCATTCAACGCCAGATGTCTGGTATTCCGTTCAAAATGAGCTCCATTTTGTGTCGCTGGCGCTTGGGTGCATCCGAGCTCGGTCGTGATGTGGCGTCGTGACGTTCTGGGCTATCGGGCCTGTCAGCGCCCACTGATGGGCGCAATTGTGCGAGGTTCTGCCTCGTTTCAGATTATGTTGTTAATGTGAGGGTACTTAGAAATTGTGAGGTCGTGTTCTCGAGTCCTACTTCTCGCTTTTCTAGATATATTTAGTTCATTGAAAATTTCAAATTCGCAAGGTTCCATTTTGAAGTACTGTTTCCCACGACTCACTCCGCTTAGAAGTCGTTAATCGGGTTGTACCTACACTGTTTTACAGAAACTCATTTCATAGAATGTATCAATTCGCAGAACTTTCATTTCATAGATACCTAACTTCTGCTGTAACCTTCCTGTTTTCGGTTTTTTTTTGGTGGTAACAAGTCTAACTTAACCTAACCTAGCTAACTCATGCTTAAGATAATCTGAAAACATCAAGGTTTCAGCAGAAATTAGCTTTCTTACAAGGGGACACCCGTTAATCGCTATTCTCTCAGGAACCGTCTATTTTTCCGGGATAAAAAGCAGCCTATGTTCTATTCCAGACTATGATCTATCTCCGGGCCAAATTTCATCTAGATCCGTTTCATCCATCCATCGAACCAAACTTTCTCATTTATAACTAGTAAGAAGTAAGTTTTTGCATGGGAAACTTATTAATTCATAAGCTTATTTAACCCCATGTGGTTGCCGGGTTAGAATAGTGCTACTCCATGTCTTCCCGTGGAGGTTGTAAGAGGCAACGAAGGGAATAAAGGCCTGTAGTACTGTTAAGCGATGGGCTTGCAACCTGTCACTAAATACACTAGTTAACTTCTTGGGCTAATAGTGCAAAATGTGGTTATAGAATTATACGTAAACAAATCTTTTTAGAGTTGTTGGCATTTCTGTAGCTCTGCCTACCCCAGTCTGGGAATTAAGGCGTGATGTTATGTATGTATGTGTTTATTTACTTTACATTACAAGATGAGCAATTCAATTGTAAGCGTGTACCTGTCAGGTAACAGATCCATCAATGTAATTAACTAATATATCAATATGACTATCTAGTTTGTGGTGTGTGGTGAGTGTGCTATCTAACAATTAACCACAATTCTTAGTATATCTGCATCTGACTTTAAGATCTAATTACCATATTTACGTATTAACATGCCACAATCTTTGTTAATAAACCCTACGCCAATATTATCACTCATTGTGTCATTATGATCATAACTTATAACAGTGTTTAAACCTTTGGATGTTTTTAGCTAGAACTGCTATGGCTACACCATTAATTCTTTATGCTTTACATAATTTTCTTTTGGATTTTGTTTGGGAATTAAAGCGTCCTGTTTTCTTTTATTCGTTTTTGACTTTAGAGGTTAAGAAGGCCTCTCTTTTACTTAGTTTTATTATTGTCATTGTCTATACAATTGTGTATTCCCCTATTTTTCCATGTTCGCTCTAAATAACAATTAACACAACACTTCCTATAGCGCGATCCGTCTCCATTCGTCATCGCGTCTGCAGACAACAACAGACAAACACCCGAAAATATTTCTAAAAGCCTCCCTGTGTGCCTGTTACACCGTACCGTATACGCTACGAATATTATCCATTGACGTGTCACCAAATCATTTGGTAAACTGTATCATTTGGGGAGTTTAAAAAAAAACACACCTCTCAGTTTAAGTTCCGATTTCGGAAAAACATTTCACGTTAGTCGGGATCATCATTCTAATCAAGAAAAATAGAATTCCTGATTTGTCCCCAAAAAGATGTATGGATTTATCCGTTTTGTTACCTAAATCCAATAAATTTCTTGGTAAGAAAATGGAAAAATCCATACATCTTTTTGGGGACAAATCAGGAATTCTATTTTTCTTGATTAGAATGATGATCCCGACTAACGTGAAATGTTTTTCCGAAATCGGAACTTAAACTGAGAGGTGTGTTTTTTTTTAACTCCACATTTAACGAATTTTCATTTTACATAATGATATTTTCCGAGATAGCATTTTGTGGTGGTCACAAGTCTAACCTAACCTATGTAATATGTCTATCTATGTAAACTATATAATATGTAACGCTTTAAGCAAAACTACATATTTGCTAAATGATACGTTAACCAAATGTACTTTTGGTCAAATTAACGGACTTGTAGGAATAGTCGTCCATTAGCTGTGTGCGGGTGCTTGTCCCTTTGGTTTAGGTGCAAGAATACAACAAGTAATGTATTTACTTTTTGGCCTATATCAAAACAACACAATGATTAGTAGTTTGTTAATTTTTCAATCATGGCTTGGGTTAGGTTTTTTTACGTAGAATTTGGCATGTCTATAGCAATGTGAAGTCGAAACTTTCAGTACTATATTTTAACCGACTTCAAAAAAGGAGGCTATACGTTCTACTGTATGTATCTTTTTTTTTACTACTTACTGATTGGAATTGTGGAGTTCTACGACTTTAATACAATCGCCGATACAGTCCTGTGTGACAGCAACCAGCATTCCCCGTCGACTCAGGTGGCAACGCGCACCATTACTCTCTCCTGAACGCAAACAAGCTAACAGCCAAATATTATTTACGCAACTACATTTATTTTTGCTTTTTAAACTAGAGAACGCCCGCGAAGTATTCCCTCTAGGTAAGTTTACACTGAAGCCCGTAGACAAGCAATCTCAATATTGAAATCTATGATGAGAATCTCTATACTGCAGATTCGTGACGCCAACCCAAGGTATATCCCAAACAAATTAACTCCTAGTTTTTTTTATTTTTTTCGATAAAATAGACTAATTGAAGACACTAGTTTCGTGGTTTTTGCATTTAAATAAGTATCTTAATTTATTTATATTTTCAATGTAAATTGCGTTATGAAGTCACTGCAAAATTGGTTTGTTTGAGACATGCTTTAAAACTATTCAATTCGTTTGAATAAATGCGTTTTTATCAGATTATTTCAAATGTCAGTGTCAAGTCATGTACCACCCACAGACTAGCCTACGGGCGGAGGGTCCAAAATGAACTTATATTTTGTTAATTCCTTTTTTTCACAGATCTTACATTCTCATGTTTATAGAAAAAAAGTCTTTATTTTAATAAACGTTAAAAAAATGATTTATATTTTTTTATATTTCTGCATTTCGGACTCATGTTATATGCAGTAATATGGTTGATCACAGACTAAATACAACATACCAATCAAGATCGTGACGCCACTACGTTAGAGGTCAATATAAAATATACTAACTTTGTTAAATAATCTGATAACAGGGAATAGTTCTACAATCCTTACGCCCGAAATGGTTTTTGCATGAACATATATTATAAAAATACGGGATAACCCAATAGTACTATAAATAATATGAGAAGCTTAATACTGTTCACAACTAAAAATTGTATTTAAGGCTTTTAACCCCTGGGTTATCTGGATAACTTTATTACCCCGTCATATTCACGAGAGAAATTTAGTTCTAGACACGTAATACCAGCTTTATCTCCCTGTCACAAGTTGTAGCGGCTTTTGGGCTTCATATGAAAGCCTACAGATACGTGGAGCTAGTTATTGTTTCTAATGTACAGTCGACATCATAAATATGTTATACTTTAGTACCTTGTCACTTTCATTCGCTGAGACAATTTTATATATAATTATATATAATTGTCTCAGTGAATGAAAGTGACATGTTACTAAAGTGTAAACATATTTATGACGTCGACTGTACTTGGAAGGCTTTTGCAGGATAAATGAAATGTTACTCTGTTCAAATGAGTATTCACGAAAAACATTTTATGAACAGACTGTCAAACAATATAATAGAGTCTTTTAGGTATTTCACTTTTATTGCCATAGAATTATATAACTTAAATTATACTTGGCTTAAGTATCTAGAGGTAAAAAAATCAACCAAATAATTAATTGTTCAAGACAATTTTTAATAATATTCTGTAAGATTTTAAGGTTAACTTACCCGTCAGTCCCGTCGATTTCAATCTAGTAATCAAATAAATCACGTCGTACATAGATTCATACCGTGGCCATTTTTCTTTGCACTTGTGTGAAAATCATCTTACGCTCAAATGACGCTCGACAGTTGATTATATCTGCACCTAGGTATCGAGAGCAGTGTGCAGTGGCAATTTCGACTATCCTTTAGTTGAGGTACAAACGTAAGGCATCTGTCATCGTAACTACTACCTTCATAATAAGCTCCATTCTTGCTTGATCCAGGGATCTTTCACTCATTCCTAACTGTAACTGTCCAATCCGGGCGACAAACACCGGTGATGCGCGAAACTCTCTGCCATGCAATTACCAAATTAGCGCGCAGCGTGTCAAACATGGCCGACAATATGGCGGACAAATATGGCGAACAAGTATGGCCGCGCAAATATGGCGCCCGACGCTGTTTGTGTAATTCGTTAAAGTTGTGCGAAGACGTTGAATTTGAATGTAAATTTGAGTTCCAAGCGTCACCCTTCCTGTGAGGGGTTGTTTCCAACGTAGACTTAAAAAATTTAATCCAAACTTTCAGAAATATTGCGTTCTTTGTTAATCATAATAAATATGATTAAAATGGACCTGCGAAATATAAGAAATAAAGCACCTAGCAAACTAATACACACGTTACCTGTAGTAGATATTGGTAGTTGTAGAAGGTCTTTGTACAGAATCCGTTCGAATCACTACCACCTTTTAACCTGCTACCAAACAGCAGTGTCCGCATTGTTGTGTCCCGGTGGTGTGAGGTAAGATAACCGCTGAAATGACAAGCATAGAGGCATTCCATCAAGTGCTTCGGGTCGGCAACGCATTTACAGTCTTGAGATTGTGATTTTAAGATTGAAAATGTCTATTGGCTTCGGAGTACTTTACCACCAGCCTGTGTTCTAAACCTTCTCCATGGGATACTAAAAATACGTGAAAAATACAAGTTCATTATTGGTTTTAAAATCCCGACTGTAAAATACAGATCAAATCACTACAGCATTAGAATTATCTGTACGTATTGTATCGACTATTACAAGACCCACGGTCCCCTAATTCCCTGACAGCCTTATCTGTTCAAAATACAGTCTGAATCCTGTAAACTCAACCACATATCAAGATTGTCGGTAACCGTATACGTTACATATATTCACTAATCTCATAACGAAAATTGTCTTCAATAAGCCATTAAACCGATTGCTATCAGTCTGTGATCGCATTAGTGTGATCATGCCCTTACGGTTCATTGGGTGGTGTGTGCATGCCTTTAGGGGATGTTATTAATATGTATTTTGTTGTGTGTGCTGACTATGAGATGTTACAATTTCGAAAATAAAAATTGTTGGATTAATTTGTCACATTTACATATTTATTTGTCTTATGGGTTACTGAAGTCGTTTGTGTGTTGGATCTGGTTTAAAATTATCTTGCAACATTTTAACTAAATGTGCAATCAAACTACTCTACGAAGTTAAATAACAGCTTGTAAAAAGGAGTTAGTTGTGGCTACGACTCCCCTTCGTTATAATGTGTATCGTTTTTTTACCCTAAATAAATCACGAAACGTCAATTAAGAACCGCATTACACTTTATTTCTTTCAATTACTGGTTCCATTAATCAGTATTTTGATAAGGGTGTGGTTTCGTTATTCTCCGACCAAAAAACCGTTTCATTCTGACCCATAAAATGATGGTAACTACTTGAAATCACAGATCAACGACGCTAGTTCCCTCCTACAAGAATCCAACATAAATTGGTCTCCTTTGACATAAAATAGCTACAAATTTAGAGGTAAATGTGTAGTGGTTGTTTGGTACACACGAAGACACTGTTAACTGACCACCCCTAGACTTTAATACGTTGCGATAAGGTTTATGTTCGTTTGTAAATGTACAGTTAACAGTGTCTTCGACTGTACACCCGCCCTTTTGTTAAGAGTAGTACCGTTGACGGGAGCGAACTATAGTTAATTCACTAATTGGACATAGATTGTCAGAAACTGACACGCCATTTTTTTTTACAGGTATGTGCAGTTTACAGCTATATAAGGCAAGTGAGGATGAGAGGAAAATACTATTATCAAAAATTATATTAGCCTGTTTTAACCAAAACCTAGCAAGAGATATTGAGAAAATTTTATAGGACAAGCAAAACAAACTTTTTATGTGCTTTTCAAAACGTAGGGACTAAGTTGTTTGAGTAATTAATAACTGTTGAAGATTAATCAATCAAATATAAAAAAAATACACATTTTTTGAGATTAACTAGGTGATAAACCTATTGCTAGAAATAACTCAAAAATCAAAATCCTAGCAAAGTCTAAAAATTGGTTGATTTGAACGTTTTTTTCTGAATGAAACAATTCGTACCTCAGTACGAGTATGACCATTAAAACAGATGTTAATATCCTATTTTTGGAACTCATGTGATTTATAGTGGCCGGCAAACGGGTCACTAGTAGAATGACTCGGTCGGAAAATTACCGACTCGCAAAATGACCCCATCGCTTGTAGCCCACATCTCAAAATGTCTGAGTCGTAAAATGACCACATCGCTTGTAGCCTACTTCTCAAAACGTCCGAGTCGCAAAATGACCACATCGCTTGTAGCCTACTTCTCAAAATGTCTGAGTCGCAAAATGACCACTTCGTTTGCGTTACTAGGTAGGTTAGGTTCGTTAGGTAACTTCAAATGCCCGAAGGGCAAATTTCCCAAGAATAGCAGCCCCGCCATGCGGGGCTGGGTCGACTTTGCTAAGACAGGCATAAAATGAAAAAAGCAAAGTGGTCATTTTGCGGCTCAGTCATTTTGAGATGTGGGCTACAAGCGATGTGGTCATTTTGCGACTCGGACTTTTTGAGAAGTAGGCTACCAAGCGATGTGGTCATTTTACGACTCAGTCATTTTGAGATGTTGGCTACAAGCGATGTGGTCATTTTGCGATGTGGTAATGTTTCGATCTAGTCACTCTACTAGTGACCCCGGCAAACTTCTTGAACATGTGACCTTGACTATTCAGAGTAAATTGAACTCTATTTATATGCTGCTAACCTTCCCCCACTACAAAACTGATTGTATGTGCTCTTCCCACGGCATGAACCAATTTTTTACCGCATACGCGATTTTATAAACAGTACCAAATTGAGTTGTTTCCGGTGAACGGGTTTTCAAACTACCCGCATGGCTCCGTCACGTGCGCGGTACACAGTTATTATCTGATCTGCGTCAAATGTGGTCCAAGTTACAGCATCAAGCGATTTATTATCCAACTAGCGACCCGCCCTCGCTTCGCTTCGGGTAATATTATATACATATAAACCTTCCTCTTGAATTACTGGATAAAAATTAGCCTATGTTCATCAGGGATAATGTCGGCTTCTAATGGTAAAAGAATTTATCAAATCGGTCCAGTAGCTTCGAAACAAACAAACAAACAAATCTTTCCTCTTGATAATATTAGTATAGATGTAAAAAATATTACCCGAGTGCGACCGAGGGGGACTTTTTCGAACACTTTATTGTAGAAAAAAAAATACATTGTCGATAAAAACAATTACAACGATTCTTAAACGTGTCAAACACGATATCGTTTTAACGCACCTGAATAGAGGCCCTGTATGTATGTCTAAATAGGTGCTGAAATTACTAGCATAGAGGCATTCCATCTTAGTCCTTAGGGGTGGCGACGCATTTGAGGTCTTAGGATTGAGGATTCAAATGTCTATGGGTCTCAAATTCAACTTACCACCAGGTAGCCTGAGTGCTCGCGTGCCCCAGACTTTGCCATTAAAAAAACCCGATGTTTCTTTTAACTTAACCCACGCGTTTAATTTTAAATGTAACCGCTAGTTAGACATTGAAGCTCACGCTCGGAAAATTAAAAGGCACCCCTATACAAAGGCTGCCATGTTAATTTTTACGGCAAACGTAATCACCGCCGTGAAGTACCTACCAAAGAAATAACGTCATTAATTGGTGTTTTGTTTTAACAAGGGAGCTAGGATTGGTTTAAGATACAATACAATACAATACAAATATTCTTTATTGAACACTACATACATACAAATACAGCATGAAAAGCAAAATACGAATAAAAAGTTACGAAGTGAGTCAACAGGCGGTCTTATCGCTAAGTAGCGATATTGGGAAAGGTTTTTGTCAGCGCTGGATTACTACTTTTAGCCCTAATGCTGCAGTTGGTACTGAAAAAAAACGGCCAAGTGCGAGTCGGAGTCACGGACGAAGGATTCCGTACCATTATACAACATTAGACACTAAATTATAACACTTAAAAAAAACGGCAAAAGAATCATGTTTGTTGCATAGGAGCCCCCTTTAATTTCATTTAATAATTCATTTTTGAAGTGAATATACCGTTGTTAATACAGAGCAAAAACGGCAAAAAAATCACGTTCGTTATATGGGAGCCCCCTTACAGATTTATTTTTATTTTTATAGTGAATATACAACTTAATATTGTGTAAATATTTGAAGTGTGTCTACCTGATACCGTTATTAATATTCGGCAAAAAACGACAAAAAATCACGTTTGCTGTATGGGAGCCCCACTTCAATGTTTATTTTATTATGTTTTTAGTATTTGTTATAGCGGCACCAGAAATACATCACCTGTTAAAACTTCAAATGTCTAGCTATCACGGTTCATGAGATACAACCTGGTGACAGACAAACAGCGGAGTCTTAGTAATAGGGTTTTTGCACTATGGGTACGGAACCCTAAAAATGATTCGTGTATTTCTAACAAGACACTCGTCTACCTATAGCTACTTGAACTTACTTATCAGATATTTCATCATCATCAGCCCAAATCAGTCCAACAGCCTCTCTGTCTCAATAGGAGCGTGATTACATATCGTCACTACTTTGAATAAACCTACCTCGTATCTCATATTTTGTAATGTACGATTTTAAACTTATTTCTCTTCATGTTAAAGTTTAAAATCGTACGTCACAAAATATGAGATACGAGGTTTGTTCTAAGTAGTGACGATATTTTGTTCCTTAGTTTTCGATGTTTTCTATGGTGTCCCCTTATTTTACCGACTCAGTTCATAGAACGTATCGTTTCACAGAATTTCACTTTATCGAAAGCGATTTTCTGCTAAAATCCTGTTGTTTTCAGGTTATCTTAATCTAGTGACGCCCACCGTACTACAAACTGGGAGGTTTTTTGAATTTGAATCTAACAGCATGGAAATAAAGTTCAATTACACTTGATCTTAAATGTCATTTTTAACTTTGAAACAAACAAAAATGAACCTTATACTCACTTGGATCAAGTTTAAACTAAATTGCCTTGATTATGTACCTTGTACAGCACCGGGCCAATTACGAAGTTGGTTGAGTTAGACCACCACAAAATTAAGTAAAAAGCCAGTCTATGAAATGAAAATTCTGTGAAGTGATACTTCTATGAAATCGGTGAAACAAGTGTAAACCGTTTTCCATGTGTTTAAGTATATTTTCCGCTGTCGTACCCGTAGTTAAAACCATTACCCTTACTATAATTTGCAATTACCATACTCGCTAGCGAATCGAAAGCTCTGTCCCTCACGTCATTGTAGCAGCAATCTGCTACAATGACGTGAGGGACAGAGCTTTCGATTTTAAACTTGTTGTGCCTTTCAATAAAGGCACAGAGCATTCGAATCTCTAGCGAGTATCGTAACTGTAACTCATGGTAAAGGTACAGTAGAAATATTTGTGTGAGATGGTCCCATGATATTTATAATACGCTCCTCAGACTAGTGTTCGGCTGTTTATCTCCACCCGCTGCCAGCCTACAAGTACTCTATAACAGATAAAGTAAAACTCCAGCAAACATCCCAAACTATCTTTTATAAATTAACCTCTACCACTTTTACGGGGGCCGCATCTCCACCCCAGAAACTACCCACTACCCCCTTTTTAACATTAGGTATACAGCGGAAGTAGATCGTTGGTTAGGTGAAATTTATAACTTCAGGGGTTCAAATCGGGGGTGTAAATTGGTTAATGCAAGGGTGAAAGAGGGTAGGCACTGACCTCTGGATGTAAAAGTTTAATAGAGATTCATTAAAGGTACATTTTTATATTTTAAGGGTTAGGTTAATGCCTTGCCTAAAATTTAATGACCGTTGCTATGTTTAGATTCATTAGAGAAATAATATTGGGTTACTAACAATTTTAAATTTATATTAAGAATTTGCTATTATGCTTCGGTATAGCATTACAAAGATGTGTAGGTATTTTAATTCATTTGTACTACAAAATGGTGGACGGCAGCCATCTTTGTCGTTCTAATACTTAAATCAATATTTTCATATTTTGCGTTTAAAAGTTGTAGACTTTTCAACACAGCCTTTTTTGTTTACCATAAATTACGTTTGAATCAGGAAACCATTTGACTTTCCGGTTTATTTCTCTATGCCGTGACTTGTTAAAACAATTCATAGACACATTGTATTGAGTGCCGGTCACTCCCCCTGGTCTTTTAAAAATGTAGTTTACTTAGCATTTTTATGCATGCAATTTAATGTCTGGGGTGGTTCGAGTCACGTTTTTTATCGCCTGTAATGATATCTTTGTTCAAATTAAGCGTTTTATAGCTGTGGGTAGATTGATCCCATGTTGTTTTTAGTATAGTACATGTCAACATTGTTAGTAGTTGAAGTCAACTGCTGTATTTTTTTTCGTGGGCCTATTTTATTTTTTAGGGTTCCGTAGTCAAATTAGGAACCCTTATAGTTTCGCCATGTCCGTCCGTAACCTAGCGCAGAGACTCTTAGTACTAGAAAGCTGTAATTTGGCATGAATATACAAGTATATAAGTGGTACTTACAATAAAACGTAAAAAAATATTTGATTTACGTAACGTGGTGATGTTTTTTTTTCTTGTCAACCCCATAGTTTGGGGTGTCGTTAGATAGGTCTTTCAAAAATATTGTGGGTTTGTAAAACAATTTTTCGACCAAGGGATCTTTATGAAATACTAGCGACCCGCCCTCGCTTCGCTCCGGATTAAAGTATTATACATATTCAATCACTTTATCTATTAAAAAATCCACCGCATCAAAATCCGTTGCGTAGTTTTAAAGATTTAAGCATACATAGGGATATAGGGACAGAAAAAGCGACTTTGTTTTATACTATGTAGTGATTAAGTTTTAAAGCGCAAATTTTTGCTTCAGTCAAGTTCCATAGAACTTGCACTTTTTTAAACCCCGTGTGCCAAAAGAGGGGTGTTTTAGGTTTGGGTGTATCTGTGTGTTTGTAGCATCACAGCCTAAAAGGATAGACTGAATCGTATTTTTTAAGAAAGCTAGTTTATTGGAAAGCTAGGTTTCATGAAGATTCGTTAAGCCATGTTTTTTTATGGCATCGAGAAGGCACACGAGCACTCAGGCCACCTGATGGTAAGTGAAGTCTTAGACCCATAGAAAATTGAGCATATTTATGCCAAGCTTCATAATTATAACCACTTACTCTGTTCTAATAGTGGTAATATAAACGTCAGAGTATTCTACAATTGAACTACTGATGGCTCCCATGGGTTTCTGTTTCTATCATGTCGAAACCAATTCCTTGAGCATGCCTCGCTCTGTCAATATCCGACAGTTGTTGACTCGCCCGAAGCTGGAGGTTTATTAAGATTGAATTGAATGTATCTATACGAAACACGGCACATATTATGATTTCAATTTCATCATGTTCGAAAGCCCAAAAGGTGTTATTTTAAAAGGAAGTGTTTGCACGAGACTTCTACATTGCCATTTTTAAATGACAGGTTTTTTGCCTATCATCCAACAGTATTACTTTTTTATTTTCTAAAGTTCTTTTTACTTTTCTTACATAAAATAAGTATGCAGTCTCTCAAAATGCCGTTACAATACGTAAATACTCAAACACCATCATAAATTCATAATGCCAACACAGAAATTCGGAATTTGAAATTTTCAATCGCGCCGAATCCATCGGGAGGCATAGACAAAGCGCTTCCGGCGCCGTCTGCGACGGAAGCTGTGACGCCATCTATCGGAGCCGCGCGGAACTATGACGGCAAAAAGTCCCTTTGAATTCATAATGGTTGGAAGACGAAATTTGAAATAGCTGCATAAATGAAAACGGTTTTATATGTGAAATTTATAATTCCTTATATAAAAAAACAGTTGCAATCGAGTTTATACAACGTGTTACAAAATAATCCGTAAAAAGGAAATTACAAAAGTAGTGTCAACCCTTATTAAATAACGTCAGTTCAGTATCTTAGGTATACAGTATACTAGGGTTGACACTACTTTGGTAATTTCTTTTTAACGGATTATTTTGTAACATGTTGTATAACTCAATGAAAAAGATACAGTTAATTACGCAAAAGAGTAAATACTTGGTATTAAGTAAAAAAATGTAATAGGGCTATTTTATTGTAATCATCAATGGTTTTTGTAAATATATGTGGGGCAGGAACAAACAAACTTTCTCGGATGACATTCCATCTATCTTGACAGATTAAATAGCAAACAAATCGGAACTTTTCTAAGATAAACATAGGGTGAGTATAATATTGATTTTTTGAGCTAAGGCATAAGGAAACGTTTAACTTGTTGGTCTGTTTGAAAACATATATTATTATGTAGTTTTAAAAGGAGATATAGTCAGAATATGTACAGTTTTTTTTTGGTTAAGTTGATTCTTAACACTTGACATGTACATGTACTGCCATAAACTAATTCCATATTATAAATACCATTACTGATTCGCATCTTAAATTATTGTTTAATTGATCAGAGCTCTCAATAACAAACCCCTCATGTCTAGCTTT
Organism: Acleris holmiana; assembly: GCA_949316455.1. Classification (NCBI taxonomy): domain Eukaryota; kingdom Metazoa; phylum Arthropoda; class Insecta; order Lepidoptera; family Tortricidae; genus Acleris; species Acleris holmiana. The sequence continues at coordinate 20,628,897 of OX438768.1, read as the reverse complement.
ATTTTCTTTTTATATCTCATTACTTCTTCAAATGCCTTCGGATTTAAAGAAAATACACTTGGACATATAAAAACTGCAACATTGAGTTCCACAATAAATCAAAGATCACACATCCGGCTCGAAGGACCATCCTTATCGCGATTTTAACGAAGGCGGCGCGTGCGTTCGACAGGTCGAGAGGGGTCAATGGGGACTGGGGGTACAGTAGTGGAGGAACAGTACTACAACCAGTGTCTAGACGAATAGTTGAGACGAATAACTAACACTTGGTATGTGCTGCATTCCAATATACACAATAATATACCTTATTTAATCTTATGGTATATTAAGGTAAGTACATGACAAAAAATAAACATTAATCATTTCTTGTATCGACATGAATGTCAAAATTAAAAGTTAAAAAAAAAAATAGACGAGTAAAAATATGGTGTTGTCTTAAATATATATACTTATACAGAAGTAAAAACAAAAGACAAAGGTGTATACACAATGCTTTCCTTGGTTGTACAATTCTAAAGAAATTGATAATTACAATAAGGTAAAACAGCCGTTCGTATCTGATTTAGATTATTACCTTAAAAATGATTAATTATGCTACTTAAGTCCAGTGCCTTAAGATCAAACTAACATTGTTGAGTATTTAGTAAAATGCCACGCATCTTAACGTATGCAGTCGATTGGACGTGTTGTTTAAGACTCTATAAGTAAATATGATATTTATGATCAAGGTAAAAGTTACTATTTAAGTACGGAAAACCTTCAACTACTAGTTTTGCCTGTGCAATTATTTATCGTTTCGCACTGTTTTCAAGTGGACTGTTACCAGGCTCCCCGGAGAGACGTCCCGCGTCCGACACAGACTCCGAAATAGTAACGAGTAAAGATTTAAAGAGTTGGGAAGATTTACAGGCAATTTGCTTTAAAAAGTCTAGAAAACGTATCGAGCCGTATACGGTCATAAATATGTTCACATTTTAGTACCTTGTCGCTCTAAAGTCACGTTTGAATTGCTCCGTAAAATTATTAAAGGAGTTGCTGCGACAGGATACTTAAGTGAATAGTTATTTTATAACTCGACAGGCAAGCAATTACATTTTAAGTATATTTCGCAACGTTCGTTATTATTATGAAGAAAATCAATTATATTATGGCACGATTCGATTAGTTATTGAGTTTTTAACGGAAAGATCTTGTAGAACCCGTGTGGTTGCCGGGTTAGAAGAGTGCCACGCCATGTCTTCCCGTGGATGTCGAAAGAGGCGACTATAGGAATAAGGGCTTATAGCAGTGTGGTTACAGAATTATAAACAAGTCATTTTAGAGTTTTTGGTATTTGTACCTTAATTTTATCCATGAACCTTCCGCCACGCGACAGTGTATTGTTGTGTTCCGGTGTAAGGATAAGACAACCGGTGAAATTACTAGTTGAGGTCTTAGGATTGCAGTCTTAAGGTTAGTCTTGAGAATTGTGTCTTTGGATCTCAGATTCCACCTACCATCAAGTGATCTGTGCTCGTGTGCCTTCTCCTTTCAAAAAAAAAGAATAAAAGCCACCATTACGTCAACAGTACAATTATGATCTAGAAGCAAGATGCAAAACAAAGTGGAAGAAAACCCGCATCATATTACCTATGCTGTTATTATCCTAGAAACCCCGTCCCTTGATTCGTTTTAATCTTGCCAGTAAACAATTCGTACACATCAATTCAGCATTTTAAGTTGCAAGTTAAGTCTATAGAGAATATCATTACTGGTTATAAAGTTCCCTCATAAAGTATATAACTCTAATTTGACGCATAGGTCAAAAGAACAAGCACTAGAAAGTCATCTGAAAGTTACAAAATGCATTACCTTTTTTATAAACTCACTTTTTCTATTGAAACTAACAAACTCGCCCAGTCTTCGAATCTAACTTCCAAAGTAAAGTCATAAACACTTTCAGTGAGAAAAAAATCTAAAACTTGAATTAAGATTGTTAAAAAACTTTCTCCACTTTTGATACGGTTCTCCATCAAAACAATAAGTATTTTACTGATAAAAACAAAAAGCTACCGAAAAAAGCACTTGAATGAATCAGCCCGATAACATCTCGGAATTAAAGAAAAAAATATATTCAACGAATTTTTATCTGCCGAAAAGTTTTAAGCGTAAAAGGCTGTATCTGAACATGGACAAGAAACAAAAGATAATGCCAGGAATAAGGACACGGCCGAGCGAATTAGTTCTCCCGATGCAAATGCTGACTTACCGGCGTTTACGATTCGATTACACAAAGGTTTTTCTAGAACAGGATTTGGCGTTCCATGTTTGAAATTCAACTCTACAGTTGTTCTTTTGCAGAAAAGTCTGTAATACCATAAGACGAAGAATTAAGAACATCGTACTACACCATATGATTACTTGAATAGTCATGGCTGGTCTAAATGGCGAATCAAAAAACTTTGTTAAAAACCGGTCTATAATATCGCACCTTCGGTAGAACAAGGGCACAATGTACAATGTTACTAAAAGTGAAATTGCGCCCTTGTCCTACCGAAGTTGCGTATCATTAAGGTCAATATAAAATAGTCAACTAAGTGATTTTTTTTCAAGCTATGTACCTATGTTCACTTACAAACTAGGTCTCTTTTACTCTTACATACGTGTATGAAAGTGAAGAATGCTTTATTGTGTTTATCCACAGAGATAAAAGCAACCATCTTAATCCTTCAGAACAGCTGTTTCACGAAGGTCCCTATTCTAACTCACTTAAGAGAATTACTCCCTCAAGTACTCTCACAAAAACATAAATATATTTGCAACAAACTCGAAAGGTAACGAAACCCCGCGTCCAAACTCGGCATAATAAGGCAAAATAATAAAATTAGAGAAAAAAAGAAAGTTGCGAGAAAGTTGTACAATGGGCGGCGACAAAACACATCGCCAGGATTAAAGGAGTTCGGCAAGTTTGCCTCTTCGCTCTAAACTCTGGGGCGGCCATTTTGTTTTTCCAACGTGAAAAGTCTTCAAAAAAGATGATATAAAATGTTCAGCTTGAAATTTTAACATGTTACAGTATGTAAAAACACTAATTTAAGTAATGATGAAATTATTGACTGACTACCCTATGCCTTTGTTATTAATTTTATGGGAAGGTGAATGTTTAAAATGTTGCCTTTCTTTAAACCATTTACCTTACTTTTATAAAGATTTACAATACACATGTCACCTTTAATAAAAAAAACTAAAGAGCACAATTAAGGCCTTGCCTCAACAAAATGATATCTAAGTTAATATCTAAAGCTACGTTTCACATCGAACTGTCACACCCTCCATTTTAAAATAGCAACACCGAAATAACATTTAAAACAGGTCAAAGGTCACAAGCACACATTAAGGTCAGTGCACACGTGGAAACGCGGGCAATGCTGGCAGCCCGTGAAAAGAATCCCTTTGTAGTGTGGCCATTCTATTAGTTTTTCCAATTCCAATTCGGAATTTACCGTTTTTAGGGTTCCGTAGTTAAACTCCGTTCGCAGCCTAGCGCAGAAACTCTTAGCTGTAATTTGGCATAAATATGCATTAATAGTCACGCCAACAAAGAAGTACAATCAAATGTAAAAAATTAATAAATTAGGATATGAATGAAAGAGCATACGACGAATTTTAAAGAAAAACTATCATGGCTAAGAAAACATCATTGGTTCTTGAGATACAGGCGATTAAAGTGTTTATACCTACTAAAATCATCTAAGACGGCATCAATTGTCTTTAAATAGAAAGTTAGATATTATTTAATAGTTTTTATGTTTGTAGTACTAGACGGCTTCGGAACCTTACACTGAGCATGGTTCGACATGCTCTTCCCTGGTTTTTTTAATGGATTGCGAATTGTTAGTACGTGAGCTTGTTGGGCACCCTCGGTAGACCGCTGGAATTGTGAGGATTGGTGTGGACCGACCCCTGTAGATGTCATTGCATTCTGTCCCTGTATACTGTCATAAGCACTGACTGCTTTCTTATGTGGATAAGTTGGCGAAATGATATTTTTGTCACGCTTGTTCCGGATAATGTAGCAACGAGGGCCAATTAAGACATTACAACTACCGCTTACTCACGATTTAATGATCACGTAATACGTTTCACGTTCTTATTAAATAATGCTTTGTTGTAGAATGACTCAAACGAGTTTGTATTGTTAAAGTGGAACCGTAGACATATGTATTTTGATCCAGGGCTCCACTCTACGCAGTAAAACCATATAGCTTTTGATATGTTTCCGTATTTTTGTTAACTCGGCCACCATGACTGTCAAGTAAATAAGAGCCATTACGATTACAACATTTTAAAAGCAATATGGTGTACCAATTACCCCCCTAGCCAACTTAATGGTGTAAAAACTATTGCCGTAACTCCATGACGTCATAGAGGGAATCTCAGACCCCTAACGAGTTTGTAAATGATTTAAAATGCAAAATACTGAATTGTGTCGTTTTGAAAAAATCCGAGAGATGGCGCTATTGTTGCTTGGCCAAACATTTATGGTATATTTTGTTCGTTACCTAGTTGTATAAATCAATGATTGTAACGGTTTTCTTGTATTTAATTTCTTCCATCACAAATTATCATCTTCATCGTCATCAACCTATGAAGAATTATATGCTACCAGAGACTCCCAATATACTTAGGTACTTTGATAGTAATCTCTACCTTATTTTACTTTATGTACTTATAAATATTAACTTTCCGTACGAGATATTTCATAACATTTTTCGTCTTGACAACACCCGCCATTTTCATTTGTTTCATGTCTTTGAAGTTCTTAGATTGGAGTTTACCGACCGAAACTGTAATAAGAAAGGGACAGCGAGCAAACAGTCCCTACAGTTCGTTATTGGTTTCGACCCTCGCGTGGAATTCTTTTGTCTCTTTCGTGTCAATTACGAAATTGCTTAAAGATTTGACGAATGACGAAAGACATACGGGCTTTTGTACAGTTGCGGTGTGAAAAGCTTGGTCTATTTCCAACTCTATTTTCATGCAGTTACGGTTCAAAAGTGACGATTTTTTTCCAACCACACTGTACCTATAAACGTCTATAAATTTAGCCAATTTTTGACAATATTGTTATTAAGTCAATTTTCTAACGATTACTACAATGCTTCTTGTCTATTTATGAGAACTTTATTAAGTTTGCTCGAAGTAATATATTATTGTCTTGATTATAGTCATTTTATTATCCCCGTTGTTTCTTCAAGGTAACCCATAATTTTATCGAATTTCACTTCAATGATTGTATCATTTCACCGAATTAAATTTCATCGAATGCTATTTTCTGCTGAAATCATGACTTTTTTTGGATAACATACATAACATCACGCCTTCATTCCCAGATTGGGGTAGGCAGAGCTACAAAAATACCTACAACTCTAAAAACTTGTTGATAATTCTGTAACCACATTTTGCACAATCAGGCCAAGAAGTTTAGTAATGTATTAGTGACAGGTTGCAAGCCCATCCCCTAACAGTACTACAAGCCCTAATTCCCTTAGATATCTTAAGCATTCATTACGTAGGTTAGTTTAAGTTAGACCTTTAACTACCAAAAAAAACCTCATGCAACGAGTTTCGATGAAATGAAAGTTCTGCGTAATGATAAGTTCTTCGAAAGGTGTTTCGGTAAAATAAAATAGGTACCCGTATTTTAAAATTTGCGAACTCAATGAACTATTTTAACGGAAAGAAAAACCATTTTTTTTAAATTACTAATGTTAGTAGCTAAGTTCACTTTTAGTACACATAAAATAAAAATATGACAGCAATGGCCTCTACGTCACTAGCGTCTATCATCTTAGTTAGTGAATAACTTATTTTTGTCTTCTGGCAACCAGTCTAATTAATAACAGTCAATTGACAACTGGCAACACAGCTATAAAGGTCGTAACACAAAAGGCGAATGTAGAAAGTGGAAATTCATGTTGTACCTTGGAAAGGACAAAAAAAGGGTACGACAAGAGTACGTAATGACCACTTCAGGTCTTCAATGGAGGTCTTTTGATTAAAAGATTAATGGCTTTAATTTGCAGTGGCCATTCAGTGTACAGGTCTGTTGTTTGTCAATGTTGTCCGTTTATTGATGACATTTACACGTCTATTTTCTCTTTAGAGTTTTGTTTTTAAATGAGGTTACGGAGCTAATGCCACGTGCTAAACACATGGCCTTAAATGCCACATTGAACTCCGTTGTGTCAGATTTAGGCCACAGATACACACAAAGACTTCAAACATATGATTCCCGTCTTATGACTTTGTGTCAATAAAAATGTTTTTTATTGCTTTTTAACACAAAGGCGTTGAAATTAAAAAATACATTTCTATTATGGCGTCACTACTGAACTCTATTACAGTTTTTTTTTTTGGTTTTAGTGACTTAGATTGACATGCACATAACCTTAATAGTGTGACGGGATTTCATGGATTCAAAACACTACAATTAATGGTCCATTATTGTAATTTTGATTAGCACAGGGCCTCTATTTTGCTGCGTTAGAACGATATTGCGTTTTTTATGATAAGGAGAAGGCACACGAGCACTTAGGCCACCTGATGGTAAGTGGAATCTGAGACCCATAGACATTCGAACTCACAAGACTATAATCCTGAGACCTCAAATGCCTCTATGCTAGTACTTTCACCGACTGTATTATTCCCAAACCGGAACACAACAATAAGAACATTGTTGCTTGGCGGTTGGTTAATTGATAAGATGGTGGTAGCAATCCGGACGGACCCCGCACATGGTCCTACCACCCCACGGCCGTCATTACTATCAAGTACATAAGAGTTATCAAAACTTTGACAATACGGAAACACGTCTAAGACGATATCGTTATTACCGTGTAGGATCTCAGCCCTGTAATCTTTCGGTACTTAAAGTATAACAGTACCTACCAACAATAACTCGGATCGAATTAGACGCACGTCATAATGAATCATGATTGCATTTCACTTGCGTTTGTCATTTATTTGTACATGTTTGCACGCACATATAAGGTAGATCGGGGCTATTCCGGGTGTGGGGTAAATGCGTCTTTTAAATACTTAAAAGGAGTACATTTATATATTTAATGTAGGTACTAAAACTACTGTAAAAGGGCGCAATTATTTCTTTTGTAACGTTGTTTTTTTATTTTTTTAAATGGCGCTTTCTCCCCTAAGTCGTTATAGCCCGACCTTAAAAAGACAAACCTTCAGTAGTTTTATTATACAAGATAAGTGTAGCATGACAATTAATGTGTACTTAAGTAGACGCAAACTATTCCGCCACTATTATTAAATAATTTCCACATTCCCACTTACTTACAACAAGTAGAAATTATACACTGGACAGGCACAAAAACACCTTACAAAAATTGGCGCTTACGCCTTTAACTTTAGCTGCTATGTTATTTGTTTAAAAGTAATTAAAAGAATGAGGTAAACGCCAGTGGCTGTTAATTCTATTTTAATTTGGACTGTATTTAACAATGGCTGATGTGAATGCCCATTGGTCTGTAATTGGGAGTCAGAAGTTATAATTAACATGTACAGTTTGCCGCTTAATAATTTAGGGTTTGACGAGCTTTGAATTAGAGATAGGTACATTGTACTTATAGATAATTTACGGCCCCGTCAACCTCTCTGTTGGCTTCCTAAAAAGGATTAGTTTTCAGTAGCACTTAGACTTTCTGCTTCACAGGTTTATTTTTTAAACCTTAAAAAGAGAGTCCAATCATTGTGGCTAAGGAAAAAGTTGTAAAAGTAACACTTCACACTTACACATTAATCTTATAAAAGTTTTATTAGGTTTATTATAGATCAGTTATTTAGCTTGTAAAGACGTAGCTCATTGCGTTGTTATTTTAAAACCAAATCTACTAAAAAGTTAAACCTCTCCGTACTGAGGTCCTATTTTCCTACATAAAAGTGCTATAGACAAAACCCCTTTTTAGCATATAAACAGTAGGTAAATAAGGATAGCAGTAAAATAAATTTTAAGTAAAAACTGTATGGCAGTAAAAACCTAAAATGTGTGTGGTTTTTTTTTAGTATACTCTGTTATAGTGATCAGATCTTACGTAATAAACGCCCAGTCAATAAACAGATCAATGCTTCTCAAATATACTAATAACTAGTTACCCGTCAGTGGCGTCGCCCCGCTGTTTTTTTTTTTTATTTTCATATATTTATAACAATTTAATATTATGTACCAAAATATATTTTCTACAAATGCTTAACTCGATAAATACTCTTGTCAAATTAAATTATAAAAATCGAATTGTATTCAAATACAGCATTGCATTAGACTTACACCATCTTGACTTTAAACCTATGCCACTAAGAGCATTAATTTTTCACAACTCAAAGAACCTTTCATTGCAAGCTTAACTGCCAAGATCTTTGCTTTTCATACAAAGCGTACTCCATTTGGTATATTAATATTAATACTTAGCACTGACTTTAAACCCTTGCACTTAAAAACATGCAAATCACGACAATGCTTCTACCCAAGGGTCAGTTTAAAACAACTGAAAAACATACTCCGTCCTTGTCAGTTAATCCCTTAATGAGTGAAATGGCAATACTACCCTATAGCAGTCTTTTACCCAAGGGTCAGTTGAGAGCGATTTATGGTATGCGTCTGTCCTGCTTGTTTATAAGTGAATGGAGAGGGATGTATGTCCAAGGGGCAGTTCTGAGGGAAATTAAAGCAACATAAATTAGTCCCTTAGGGCAACTCAGGTGTTACGACATAAATTACGAGGAACATTACAATTGCTGATGAACTAGGGTTTTTGTTAATTGTATTGCTTGAGTGGGTGGACTTCGCTAATAAAATAATTCCAATTTTTTCTCCGTGTCAATAACCTCATTATGGCATGGAGAAAGTAAGTGATCACACAGGCCCCCTGCCTATTTCATCATCCTGACAATGACAGGTGATAGGTGACATTTTTGTGTACATGGCGCAGCCGATATAAATCCCACTGAGGTAAATGCTCGTTAACTTTGCAATGTATAGCGAATCGTCACCTGTCACTTACCATTGTGAAAATGTTGAAATAGGGGGCTGCTGATGTTAAGTGGGATTTGTGACCCATAAACATTTGCTTTCTCAAGATTCCAATCTAAAGACTGTAATCCCAAGACCGCAAATGCATTGCCAACCCTGAGGACAAAGATGCAATTCCTCTATGCTAAATATTAAATAATCTTTAGTGGTGTAAGGACCTTGTGCAGGGTCCGGCTAGGTCACTAAAAATAAATAAATGAATAATTTTCACAGGATAATGTCACACAAATTGACCTCATCCCAAACTAAGCTCTAGTCTTTAAACATACGATGGGTACTAGACAACGATAAACATACTTAAATAGAGAAATACATACTTAAATACATAGAAAACATCCAAGACTCAGAAACAAATATTCGCGCTCATCATCAACCCAGGACCGCAGGTTTCGGAGGCAGGGTCATTCCCAACTAGGCCAACGTGTCGTCAACTACCATCAACCTTTTTAGTTGCCGCCAAACGACAGTAGGCGGGACCGAAGAATGTTGTAACTGAGTTGAGTTGTGACAAACACAATTTCTCTGACCCTATGGGGCGTTTTCCAAAAATAAACTTATTGTTAAGGACTAATATTAACAACGGTAACTTTTCCATTACGTCACGAAAATTAACTATTACTGCTTTAAGAGAAATAGTGGCTTCCAGACAAAACTCCTGTAGCAAGTTCAACCATATTACTAACAGGTGAAGTTTGAATCTTAATTAATTTGAAACTGGCTTATTTAATTTGAAATACCGCCTATCGGCGTATGAGGGCAGTATTTAAATATATATTATGACTGTGACGTAATGGAATAATTATGCGGCAGTAAAGCCTGACGAGATTCCATTTGTATTGAAATAGGGCCAAATAATCAGGCTTTACCTACGATATTACCAGTGCTCCGTGAAAAGAGCAAGGTCAATGTCACCCATGAACACGTAGTTTTTACGTAACAACAGATAATTCTCAAGAGAGAATAACAACGTACTACAATTAAAATCTAAGTCCATAACAATTTAGATTACTGTTTAACGCCATTAAATTACATTGAGAAATACATTCCAATTTATCTCTCCAACGTTAGCAACATTTTACTACTTTATCTGAGCGCAAAATAGTCGCTACGTCTAAATCCGTAAAGGTCAATATTGATTGATAGCAGCTAACTTCATATTCAAGGCACAAACTTCAAGACTTTCACCCTTTGAGGCATGGAGTACACGATCCTTGCAAACCACTTTCTCTTCCTACACAATTCTCACTACATTAGCGAGCAAAAATAAAATGACGCTTTGAAAATAAATTAAGTACAAAGACTGTCCGTTATTTTTGCGTGCAAGTGTAGATGACCAGGTAATTAAATTCGTACCAACTTTGCATTTGTAATAAGAATCTACGCGAAAATAGCCTATAACTACTAATGTCCATTCCTAATACTTAAACTTGTGATTAAATTGGGTTACTTTTGGCTAAATTTTGACATCAAATTTGATAGCAATGGTTCACAGGAATCATGTGGGTCATTTAAGAGACATCAGCTAGGTAAGAGTTGCCATTCCAAAAAATCTACCAGTCAACTAAATAATCACACAGAAACTAACAAAAGTGGTGCACAGAAAAAGAAAGAACGAAAACAAAGTAAAGAACATAAATGTATATACGCAAACACGACGGGCGGGTATTTGTGTATTTTCTCCTGAATCTTGGATGTTTTCTATATATTTAAGTATTTATTTCTCTAAGTATGTTTATCGTTGTCTAGTACCCATAGTTCTATGTACAATCGCCCACACAGCTGAGTGACCAATGAAGATAAACAGAGAGAAACTATCTTGGTCGTGCACATGAGATCCTTATGTAAAATCTAAGTATATTCATCTCTTTCTACATTTTCTCACTTCCGTCTTTAATGGGCAGTTAATTGTGTGGCTGTTTGTACAAGCCTGGAGATTAGATTGGGACGAGGTCAATTTGTTGTGATATTGTCTCGTGATATTTATTTATTTAAACAGTTTATTGTCCTAACACCCAAAAGTTCAAAGTGATACTCTCTTGATAGGAAAAAGAAAAAATGAATAATGAAAATCATTTATTTGCTAGAAAAGAGTAACTTAGTTGCATTAGGTATGTGATCATTCTAATGTCTTCAGCTTGCATGCATGCCATCATTTTAACGATTTTCACTTCATCGATTATTTTCTGCTGAAATCGTGATGTTTCCAGGATATCTTGAACAATAATTACGCAGGTTAGGTTAAGTTAAACTAGCGTCTATCCATCGAGAAAAATGAATCAGAATCAGAATCAGAATAATCTTTATTCAAGTAGGTTTACAAATAATAAACTCTTTTGAAACGTCATAGTAGCGACTTAGCCTAAATTGACTGCAGGTTCAAATCGCGACCGATCAGAGAAGAACCTGTAAGAAACTCTGTCGGATGTCTTTTTTTTTTTCGACGTTCGCAACCTTTTGTCGTAAGGACTAAACATTTTATTACAAGCAATTCAGTCCCAAGCATTGTTATCATTAATATAGTCTTTAATACTATAATATGCTTTAGAAATTAGTTTACGCTTAACGTAACTCTTAAATTTATTTACTGATAGTTCAGTAACATTACTTGGGAGCTTATTATAGAACCTAATACAATTACCCATAAAAGAGTTTTTAAAAAAATGCCTTTCGATGAAATGAAAAGTTTTGCGTAATTATAAGTTTGTTAAAAGGTGTATCGATAAAATATTAAAGCCCTAGCCAAGATGCAAACGCTCCTAACGTTTTTCTTTTCTATCGCTCAAAATGTATGGGATGACATTCTCGTGCGTTTCGATAAAGCACGTGGTCGACTGTCATCCCATACTTTATGAACGATAGAAAAGAAAAACGTTAGGAGCGTTTGCATCTTGGCTAGGGCCCCTGTTATCATAAGTTATTGTTTTGTCAAAGAAAACGTCAAGTCGTAGAAAACTGTCATAAATCATCATAAATTATATAATGTACATAAATTGCCCACTTAAATGAATGAGATATACAATGCCAAAGTTTATTAGACTGATGAATAGTGGCAGGCTATGTAATATTTTTGTAAACGTGTTTTCATGTCCATTAGGCAACTGTTACGTAATGGCACCTGCGGGAGTGCACAAATGAAATCGTTTACGCAATCAAGAAATTTCATTTGAGTTGTTTCACTAAAAGTGCGAGTACCTCTTAATTACATCATATTGTTTAGTCACTTAATTTGGATTGGAATGATTTGAGTCTGACCTTATAGTAAAACCAGATTAATAAAAGCACTCGGCTATCTTTCGCTGTCACACACTCTCTGGCATCTGTCAGTGTTTTTTTTTATGCCAGAGTATATGAATGAGACCTCAAATGCGATGCCAACCCTGAGGACTAAGATGGAATGCCTCTATGCTAGTAATTTCACCGGTTGTCTTATCCCCACACCGGAACACAACAATGCGAACACTGTTGCTTGGCGGGTGGTTAATAGATAAGATGGTGGTAGCGATCCGGACGGACCCTGCACAGGGTCCTACCACCACTAAACCTAACCGCATTGCTAACCGTACTTCTAATACTGATAATAATCTCAGTATCAAAAGACGAATCAAATGATTCTAAACTCGACATGTCTACTGAGAACCATTAGTTTGTTAGTTTGTTACTTACAAGTGAACTGAATTCATACATACATACGTTAAATAACGCCTATTTCCCAGAGGAGTTGGCAGAGATCACTTCTTTCCACCTGCTACGATCCTGACAAATCTCTTTCGCTTCTACCACATTTATACATTGAGTCTTTCAAAATTCGGCCTTTTTCCAGTATTTCTCCGAACTGAATAAGTGTTATAAATTATAAAACAATCGTAATCTTACAGTCATTGACCATAGGAGTCCCTAACTAAGCTATATATGTTAAAAAGAACAACATACTTACTAGATGGCCTCATCACAAAAACACAGTTTTATCCCCAAACACATCCGTTCCATTGAGAAACTTCACACCACCGAAAACAAGCCAAGTAAAATATTGGGCACCACAATTGCAGTACACCGCAGCCGCCTTGCCAACCCTTTGGTCATCCCCCTACGGGACATCTTCCCCTTGATTTATCCCGCCACGACGACCACAAACGAGGCAGGGTATTTATTGCCACAATAACCCTATTAATTCGCCAGTTTGAAGGGAATGCTCGAGATTGTTTTATAGCTACATTAAAGGATCATATACGGAACACGGCTACATGGAAAGTACCTACCTAATTATTATTTTTTAACTCCACCTTATTGCCTGTAAGAGTATTGTTGGATGTAAGTTTTTTGATGTACTTAATTTTGAAAGAATACACGGAAATATAGGTGACTTCGTTATTCTTTCCAAAAATTTCACCTTCATTTTTATGTCAGCAAAATTTTTCGAATTCAATAATTGTTAATAGACTGATAACATTCACTTGCACAGATTAAATAACATTTTAGAAAAAAAAGTGCTCGTTGGTAAGAGCTATTGTTAGTGGTAGACGATAAAAAATATACGACGTCCAAAAGTCGTTTAAAATTGTCAATTTTGCGAAAGACCAAAGTCCAATAGAGTCCAGTGATTCAAGAGTCTGATGAATTTTGAAACGGATTCACCAAGATTACTTAAGATTAATCAGGTACCTAAGGTATGATAACATCCATCGATTATCAAAAGCATTATCTTGCTAATTTCCGCGCAAGTAAGAAAAGGACGGATGCTTTTGAACTTCGTGCTCGCTCGTTGTTTGCGCGAAGTTAATCTACACTGCAAACAACTAAAGCTAATAATCCAAACTGTTTACTTATCAACTAACCAGCTCAGTGTATACTTAATTGAACACATTAGGTAAAGATATTGTTGCTTGGTATTAAGAATGTCTCCCGTTTAGTTTAATTTTGATAAATGTGGTAGTAACACTTTGTGCAAGGTCGGTTCGGTGGCTACCACTATCTTACCCTTTGAACTCCTTAGCACAGTCTTCACTTCCTCAGGAGTGAGAGGTAAGACAACTGGTGAAATTACTAACGTAGAGGCATGATGTTATGGTAGTCCTCAGGGTTCGCACCGCATTGACAATCTTTAGATTTCCAATGACATTGGGCTTTGGAGCTCATTAAACTTACCTTCATCACCATCTTTGTCTTCTTCATGCTATTAAAAATACAAACTGTTTATTTTTCAGAGTTGGTCGATTCGATTCCCAGACCAAGCAAGCATTTTTTAAAGTATTTGTTTGCAGTGTTACTTACTTACATACATACATAAATTTAATCGAGTCTGTTTCCCAGAGGGGTAGGTCGAGACCACTTCTTTCCACCTGCTACGATCCTAACAAATCTCTTTCGCTTCTTCCACATTCATACATCTAGTCATGCATGCACCTCGGTTTCGGGTACTTGAATTCGGCCTTTTTGCAGAATTTCTCCGATTGGATTTAGTTACTTTGTTGCCTTTGTTACGTAACTTACTCGTACTTTTAAAAATAAAATAATGTCTCCAGATATCTACAATATTTAAGATACTTTATTTTAATAGTAACAATAAAAATATTATTATCTTTATTGAATAGGGACATTTCAGGGCCTCTTTTCACCTCGGTAAAACCATATTAATTTGACGTGCTAAAGTATTGTTTTTAACTCGGCCGCCATTATTGTCAAGTAAATAAGAGCTATCAAGACGTTGACAGTACGGAAACACGTCAGTAGAATCTCAGCGCAGTTTGTTTTTTAAAGAAATAAAATGGACCTTGGGCAGGACCACAAATCTGAACTAAGCTAAAATCACGCCCCAATCACGCGCTTTTCGGTCATTACCAGTTAGTTTAGATTATTTATTAGGTCGGATGTTCGTATTCAATTTGACTCGGCTCTAATGCGCCGGAGTCACGCAAGCTTTCGGCCGGCGATTGGGCAGCGTTTCATCGCGTAATGGACGGAAGAAAATGGTCGCTGTTTTGTTTTTTAGTTGGAAAAAAAAGTTGTTGAAAATGTTCCTAATTGGGATTTTATATTCGTGAGCGTATTTAAATAAAAGTCATTATAATCGTGTTTACAAGATTACTGACTGAAGTATAAACTAAAATATATTTAAGCGAAAGCCAAATGTTCATTGAACCAAACACTAAAAATATCCGAATACTAGTTTCCGCCCGTAACTTCGTACGCGTATGAAATATGAAATAGCGATATGAAAGGTAGCCTATGTGTTAATCCAAGGTATATGCTGTTTTCATTCCAAATTTCAGTTAAATCCGTCCAGAAGTTTTTGCATGAAAGAGTAAGAAACATCAATCCATTCATACAAACTTTCGCGTTTATAATATTAGTAGGATATCTCCCAGCTTTCAATTACGCCACCACAGCCTCCTCAAAAGCCACGAAATTAATCAGGGTTTCCGTAAAATTCTTCACATTTTCTTCGATGTAGGTATACGTGCAATATTTTAATAACAACCCATTATTGAATTACAACATCGATAGCAAAACGCTCGGCTATTCCAGCGAGGTCGTAAATCGGAACAGTCGATCGCCGGCGGCCCCCGTTTATAGGCCCGCGCCTAATGCGCTGCCATTGCCTCTTTACGTCCTACGGGCCGAAATCTTAAAGATTACTCCTCCCTTTACTGACCTTATTCCGTGTGTGATGTTTATAGTTTTGTTTGCATCATTTTCTGCCAGGGGAAGTTGCTTGTTTTTTCCTTGATAATATTCTGTTTTCATCAGGAGCTCAGCTTGGCGTTAGTCTTTGTGTAAGGGCTGAATTATAGCGAGATTTATTTATTAAACATGTAAACATGGCATTACAGTTGGTGGACTAATGAAACAAACTGAACTAAATTTACAAAAAACAAAAGTGAAAAAAATACATTACATCGGGACACTCGATTGCCTATCATCCCCTCACAAATTCTCATGCATTCACAACACACAGCCGACCATCGGCCTGGAGATGTGACTTTTGAATAAGTTTAGTTTGGAATTAAATGACTTGAGACGGATAAAATCTAAATAGTACCAGGAAAGAGTCTTCTATGTAACTTAGACCATTGTTGAAATACATTCAAAGCACTTGTAAATGAACATCTTTGTCTTATTCTTATTTTTACTACATATAATTGGCTGTAAAACTCTTATTTTGTTAAAGACATCAGCAGAAAGCAATGAAGTCCTCAAATTTCCGTATTCCAAATTTCTAATTCCCTTCTTGACTAGGAACTTAAAAACATACAAACGAAACTTAGTTCAAAACATTTTCATTAAATCCTTCCAAGTAGCGACAATCGCGAGACCAAAGTTTCATTTCGACGGTTTCATTTGAAAGCTTTGACAACATTTAATATGACCTTTTTTGCTTTTGTAATAAAGGCTCAAGTGTTACTGGGTTTTCCAGCTTTTGAACAAGGTCGGCGCTGTGTTCGCAAATTGGAGTATTTCGCGTTAGTCTGTTCTGAGAAACAGGCACAGTGTGTTTAGTTGGAAAACGGTCAATGGTGACAGGATATTACGAAGCCACAACGTCAGAAACATCCGTGTTTAGTCGACGGCCAAATGAGAAACTGGCGAATGGCGGCGAAGTCTGTTGCTTTTAAATTTCAAAGTTTCCTTTTTCAAGAAGTTTCCGTTTAGTTTTCGAGTTTGGAACAAACGGCTTCGAAGACTGGTGTCTTGAGTAACGTCGAGTAGTTGTTTATCAATGAAATATACGCTTTTCATGTTATTACTGAGAAAAGAGAATTATTGAGCGATAAGACATCGTTATCGTCAAAAGACCTTCATAGACTTCAATAAAACAGATCCTACGTTCACCTCATCCAGCATTCACATTCACATTTTTACCAGATCAGTGGTTCTCGTATAACTTGTATAATATTTGTCTGTGTTTGTACTATTTTAGGTACGGTCGGCCTCATAAGCTGCACAGTGCTTTGTTACTTTAACATCATGTTTGAACTGCTGCACTAATCTGTCAAAGGCGTTAAAGTGACAAAGGACTAAAGTGCACAGCTTCGTATAAGGCTGAACGTGCCTACACGGTAAAGTCAATATCGCTTGTCAAAATGTCAAGACACGTTTCCGAAGTCCTGGCCATCGGTATGAAAGCGCTTCTAATGCTACTCTCAAATCACAGCACCGCAAAGATATCTAAACAAGCGCGATCCCAACAATTTCTTAAACAACATTGACTTTGTTAATATTTGTCTTGTCCTTTTCTCGCAGTCGTCTTTAGAAGTGATACATTAAAGACAATTTATGTACACATGTTGCCAGTAATTAGTATTTACTTTAGGGCGGCTCCACACCGCAGCTTGATTAATCTCCGCCCTTACGTTAGGGTGGTTGCACAAGAGACTGTTTATTAGTGGCGTATGAAGTTTATATATAAATAATGGTTACGAAATGCCGGTTCCTAATGTGCAATATTTAATACCTCATTTAGAACGTGTATTAAGTAACTTAATACATGTTCTAAATGAGGTTCATGGTGCATTAGTCCACCAACTGTGATGCCATGTTTACATGTTTAATAAATAAATCTCGCTATAATTCAGCCCTTACATAAAGACTAACGCCAAGCAGAGCTTCTGATTAAAATACATAGAATATTATCAAGGAAAAAACAAGCAACTTCCCCTGGCAGAAAATGATGCAAACAAAACTATAAACATCACACACGGAATAAGGTCAGTAAGGTAAGGACTACATTAATATTGTCCAGTGGCACCCTCATTACTATCATAAAGCATTATCCTGAAATCGAAGAGTAGTTTATTTTCAGTACAAATGAATACACAATGTACAGCATATGTTATTAAGTTTAATAACCTTCGTGTATGAGTTAACTTTACTCATAGGTCACATAGCTCACACTCTCTGAATTCAAGACTTCGGTTTCCTTTGATTTCCTTTAGTTTATTAAAAAACACAATAAAAGTAATAAAGGCGCCCTGGGACACTTGGTGCAGTCTTTATAAACTGGCACGTCAGAAATGACAGCTTTTCATGACTTGACGTTTAGTTTGCTGTGTCGAGATAGGCATGAGAGAAGGGCCTCTTTTCAACTGGGCTGGGATTCTACACGGTAAAAACGATATCGTCTTTGACGTGTTTCCGTATTGTCAACGTTTTGATAACTCTTATGTCATTTACAATAATGGCGACTGTGACATAAACGATTCTAAAACACGTCAAACGCGATATCGTTATAGCGTAGTAGAACAGAGGCCCTGCGTTTTAACGATATCGTGTTTGACGTGTTTTAGAATCGTTTATGTCACAGTCGCCATTATTGTAAGTGACAAGAGTTATGAAAACGTTGACAATACGGAAACACGTCAATACGATATCGTTATTACCGTGAAGAATCCCAGCGAAGGACGTGATTTTAATAGACGATAATACTTCAATGTTATCAGCTTTCCAGTAGTAAATCAAGAACGTACTTAAACTTAGCAGAAGTAACAAGTAACTCCACAGATAAGCCTATTATTAGTCGTGCGGAGTAACCCTTAAGCTGCAGTAACGGGGTAAGGGGGACATTATTTGCCGCGTTGCCCCTTGATTGGCGGCGCAGGGTAAACATCTTACCCCACGTAATCTATACAATACTTTTCGTGAGCTTAAGATTAATGTCTCACCATTTTGCCCCAGTTTAGTCGGGAGTAGGCTTAAGATAGAAAAGACAAGCGATTTGCGCACCTCTTTTTATTTTTTCCGTATGCGCAGTTAGTAATTCCACAAGGTAGACCGGTCATTTGATAAATATCGTGAAAAAATGCTATGTTGTTGTGATCTTAAGGACAGGCCTGTTTTTTATGTCACGGAGAAGGCATACGAACGCACAGGCCACCAGATGGTAAGTGGGACCCGTGACCAATCGCATGCTCAAGACTGGAATCTTAAGACTGCAATCCTAAGACTGTTAATACGTTTCCAACTCTGTGCTATTTATCTTTTATTTTTCGCAGTGAATACTGCCCTGTACACCATTTTTGCAGTATTAACGTGATTGCTGTCAACATCAATTGTTTTTAAATTCTAAGTTTAAGAGAGGTTTAAGTGTGTACGTTTAGTAAATTGAACAGGCCTTAAGTACCAAATAGATATCGACGGATCAGTGACTCAAACTCGTATATTGATATAGGTCCAGTATAATCTGACGCGTACTAAGTACGCGAGTGCATACTTAGTGCGTATCAGTTTATACTGGACCTAATTCAACATACGAGGTTGAGTCACAGAACCGTCGATATCTATGCATTTCGGCACGACGCTCGATTGAAAATAATTCTATTATTCGTGGTACTTAAATGTATAGGTACTTGGACTTTAATAATCGTTGACTAGTCCGGCTAGCTGAAGCATAGTTATGTATGGCCATGACTCTAGCTTATTTAATAGTGATCCTGTGAGGATTCGTGGTTTTAATAATATTTTTCCTTTTATTTCAGGTAAGTTTGACATCTTACTGGTATCCAGGAAATAACAACGTGAGTTGAAAAAAAAATACAATACAATACAAAATATTCTTTATTGAACACCACATACAACAACAGCATGAAAAGTAAAATACAAAAAAAAAACAAAAAATACGCAGTTATAGGTGAAAAACTTAGTAAATGACCTGTTGTATGTTGTTGTAACACAACTGTATAGACCGTTCGACATTATATTTTTGAAATTTGACGTCAGCTTCATATTACCTCTGTACACAACTACATATAACGGGTCCTTTATTTAAGTTTTTCACATATAGCTCAATTGGTAGAGACCCGGTTGCTAATCTATTGACCCAGTGTTTGAGCCTCAGTTCTCGAAAGAAGTTATTGTGAAAATACTGTTTGAAAAATGATTTAGACTAAGTTAAAGTAGTTTGACGACACTAGCGGTCCGGGTTCAAATACCAGTAAGGGCAGATTTGTGTGATGACTACGAGCGCTTGTTACTGGGTGTTGTATATGTATATATTTTTCTTCAGCACAGTCGCAATAAAATATAGCATGTGCTCTAACGCCTTGACAATAGACTTGTGTTCGTGATATTCGTGAGCACCTTGTTCGCTGCGATATATCTGATGGCGACTGTACAAGCCTAGAGCATAGTTTGGCACTAGGTTTTTGATTGAGATTGTCCCTCGATATTTGTTTATTTATCAAAGGACTCTTTTTTATGTTAAGGAGAAGGCACACGAGCACTCAGGCCACCTGATGATAAGTGGAATCTGAGACCCACATTTGAATTCTCAAGACTATAATCCTAAGACCTCAAATACGTTGCCAACCCTGAGGACTAGGATGGAATGCCTCTATGCTAGTAATTTCACCGGTTGTCTTATCCCCACACCGGAACACAACAATGCGCACACTGTTGCTTGGTGGGTGGTTAATGGATAAGATGGTCCCGTGATAGTAATTTATTTTATACAGTGGATTAGAAGCGCTGATTTTATTCATAACCGCTATATCCTGCATCTCGCTCCGCCGCCACCCCATATCACGCGAAATTAATTGTCGTGCTCATGTCCCGCGCAGCTGAAAAATCATCTCATTGTAGATCGCGATTTACCGCGGTAATTAGATCATGCGGTCTTGACGGGGATTGATAAAAAAAACGTGACTTGAATTTTTTTAACGTCAGCCGCATACATGTTTGGATTCCTTAGAAAATGTTTCAAGTATGTTTTTAATGTTCAATACAATTACTTACTGTTGGGTACAGCTCTTAAAAACAAAAGTGGTTAATTAGTTAAAAGCTTGCGTGCATAGTAAGTAAGTAAGTAAGTTAAGAAAATTAGGCCTTAAAAACGTTAACTTCCGGCGTGTCCAAAGTAAAGACGCTAACCTAAATCTGTGTATTACCCTGTTAACAGCTCGTGTATTAGTTTAAAAATGGTTTAAGAATAGAAAATATAAACTCAATTTTAGTAGGTCAGGTTAGTTATGTTGATTTTGTAGGTAAAAGCGTTAATTGCCTTAATTACGTTTTGTCATAGCGTGACTAGTTACTTGTATATTTAGACTGTCGCTTGTTATCCCTTTTTAATTCGCTATGTAACACACAGCGTAAACCTTTTAGTGGTGGTAGGCCCTGTGAAGGGTCCATCCGGATTGCTACCATCATCTTATCCATTAACCACCCGCCAAGCAACAGTGTTCCGATGCAGGGATAGGACAACCGGTGAAATTACTAGCATAGAGGCATTCCATCTTAGTCCTCAGGGTTGGCAAGGCATTTAAGGTGGATCATAATAGTCTTGAGAATTCAAAAGTCTATGGGTCTCAGATTCCACTTACCATCAGGTGGCCTTAGCGCTCGTGTGCCTTATCCTTAACATAAAAAAAAAGAAACACTTTTTCCTTTCGTGGCATATATTATTAAAAAAAAAAAATACTCCCAAACTAAGCTCTAGGCTTGTACTATGGGTACTAGACAACGGTAAAGTTACTGGTATAAAGAAAAAAAATAAAAAAATAGCCCTGTGTGGTTGCCGGGTTAGAATAGTGCCACTCCATATTTTTATTTATTTTAATATAGTACCTACTAGTAAACTTCTTGGCCTTATAATGCAAAATTGGTTACAGAATTATAAACAAGTCTTCTTAGAGCTGTTGGTATTTCTGTAGCTCTGCCTACCCCACTCTGGGAATGAAGGCGTGATGTTATGTATATATATAGCGAAATGCATAGAAAACATCCAAGACTCAGAAATAAATAATCGTGCTCATCACACAAATATCTGCCCTTACCGGGATTTGAATCCTGGATCCCTAGCTTCGAAGGCAGGGTCACTAACAACTAGGCTAGCGTGTCGTGTTTGTTGAAAAGACGTCTGCGAAACGAAAACTGGGCTGGGATTCTACACGGTAATAACGATATCGTATTTGACGTGGTTCTGTATTGTCAAAGTTTTAATAACTCCTATG
The DNA here is from genome assembly GCA_949316455.1 of Acleris holmiana. Lineage (NCBI taxonomy): Eukaryota > Metazoa > Arthropoda > Insecta > Lepidoptera > Tortricidae > Acleris > Acleris holmiana. The sequence goes on along the minus strand of OX438768.1, from coordinate 20,606,865 downwards.
TTACTCTTATGTATGTAACACTGATAATTGGCGGGTGTTCAACGGATAAGATGGTGGTAGCGATCCAGACGGACCCTGCACAGGGTCCTACCACCATTAACGATTCTACAAAACGTGAAACGTGATATTATTACAACGCAGTAGAGGCCCTGATGATATGATTGGTTGTAGCAAGATATATCAAAACCAAACATAGTAAAGCAGCAAGCACACATCGCATAATCATATAGCGTCTCGAACCCCGAACTTTGCGAAAGGGGCCGCAATAAAGAAGATTAAAACTATAGCGCGGGGCCATTATCATCGGAGCAAACGGCCGGTTGAATTCAGAAGGGCAGTATATCAGGGCAATTACCCTCGCCACACATGACCGGAAAGTTCAGGACTTCATTACACACCCATTCCTAACCCAATTTCCCCGACGAAAGTCTCATAATTTTTGTTCGCAGCGGAACCCATTGTGAATTCTGTACCTAGATTTATTTAAATGGGACCTTTGATTGCGAGCAAAGCTTGTTATACAACAACAAACCTTTGGTCCCGTAACTGGTTGGCGTAAGGGTGGTTTTCCCTTGCCGGATTTCCCTGAGCTCGTTATGTAACCCTTTCTATATTATAAGAGCATGAAAGGTTGTCTGATTGTTTTTTTCCCAAATGCTTTGACTCCCGTTTGACATGATAATTCGGTTAATAGGATGAGAGCTGTGAGTGCAGCCGTGTGCGTGCATTTTGAGCTTTAAATTTAAATCGATAGATGGAGTTGCATAAATAAATTCGTTTTTAAAGGGGGATAAGCCTGTAGGTTTACTGAATCTGCCGAGTTGAGTGTTGGGGTAGATTTATTACAAAAATGAGCAAAAAATATTTTTTTTTTTATATAATGCATATTAATGTTGTTTAATAAATATTGATTTTACGAATACATTAAGTTTAAAACTGTATTGTAAAATGTAAAGACGAATGAAAAATTAAAATTGTAGGTAACGTGATATTTTTTTACAGTTATGATTTAGTTAGGACTTCGCCAAGTTCGAGAGAATTGCCTATTATACGGGGTACAACATGCTAGACATAAAATCAATTTTGTTATCTCTCTATTATTTCCTTACTCTGTCCGCTCCCAGCGTTTCCTGCGCACGCAACTAATCAACAAACGACAAACTCCGCGATTCTTCTAATCAGAGTAAAAAATAAACAGAGGGCCCTAATTGTGAATTGAATTAAATCGGCCCAAAATCAACTTTGGAGTAGAATTTCGGGGTTTCGGCCGCTAATGACCTGCCAAGGGCTTCCCCTCAGACCGACAGGTTTTTTGATTAACACAAAAATGTAACGCCCTTAATTAATGAGGTTTTTTTCTGACGGCGATTTTGTGTGGAGTGTTTTTATGACGTTTGTCTATAATGGTTACCGCTTTGAGATCTGCTGATTCGGTGACGTGTCTGTAATAATGAACATCTGATTAAAGAAACTTGACGCTTGATGGCAACTAATTGACATTTGGCTTTGTTGACCGTCAGTTTCTTTAGTAATATAAATCCAATTACGACTCATTCAGTGGCGGGAATCGCCTTTGAAAAAATTGCCGAGTTTCTTAGAATTTTGTACATGGTCCAAAGTTTGTTTTCATAATGTTGTAGGTAAAAAAGAAAAATAACATTAATTAACTTTGGTTTATTAAGCACGACTTTGCAAAAGTTGTCTCATTATCTCGAATAGAGCTTTTTGTAGATTCATTAAGTCAATAAATGACATGTCCTTTCTCTGCAACATAGACATAATCACCCGCACTACATTGTTCATTTCAAGGTATGAATTTCTGACACTTAATTCTACATTGCTTTCTACTTACATCCAAGATAACCAATTATATTCAAAATTTCATTTAATTCCACATTTAGCCGAGGCGATTGGTTCCACGGCGCGGAACCCAGCCGCGCACCGAGCGCCCAAACGGGCTAATCAATCGCTACCGCATAGCTGCAGAGCACTATATTAAAATCTCCCAAATGGAAGAATCCGCTCTCCATCTTAATAACGCCGAATATTCTAGATATCGAATCCACCGACTTCTTAATGAAATTTTCGGATTACTCAACACCCATCCTTTTCTTGCTAAGACGATGCTCTATAAAGCCATCGCTCTCCCGCATGTAAAGGTGCAATGCTGAGTTTTATGCGAAATTTATTCATAAAGCTGTAATGTATCCCGGAGTGAAACGCCCGGTAATGGGAGTGGGGATAATGTTCGTGTATTTGCGAATTCAGCTTTAATTTCTGAACGCTCGTAAGTTATCATTTATGTTAATAGCAGGTTTTAACTGGGTATTGCAATTTTAAAATTGCTATGAAAGCGCTAAGAGTAATAGCGCTGAATGCTTTGAATTGGCGGAAAGATTTTCAGGTTTTGACTGAAGCTACATGCTTACTTATTTATAATCGCATAAGTTTGTTTAAGTTTACATTCTTACTTAGTTCCCAATATACTTATGACTTTTGTATATAGCTCCGAGTTTGAGAAAATCGCACAGGTTAAATATTTATTTTATTTTAACACGCGTATCAAAAAAGGATTTTCAAATTATGAGGTTTGAGGACTTGCACATAAAAACCAAAAGATTTCTCAAATGCTACCTGCACATTTACAATATAGAATGTATAAAACAATACCCAGCCTGCTTCCCTGAGCAACGCCACCTTTATACACGAAACTCAGCAAAGGACAAACTTTTCCAAAGCATTACGTCAAGTTAAGATCTGCCCATTATACTATCACGGTGCGGTGGCCGCCAAAGCCGAAGTCGCTGAAAGAATCCGCAGTCAGTCGCCTATGAATGTATAATGATCTCGGGTAGAGGTGCCGACGAATGCGGATGCGTTTCAATCGTGGTAAAGCCGTAGTTAACTGGTAAATGGAATTGTGTGAACCGTTTGAGACTGTTAGTCGAAGTTGAAGTTTCTTCATTTGTTGTAAACTTTATAGCCTTTATGGCAAAATAAATACCTATAGTTCAGGACTAAAATTAATAACGGTAACTTTTCCATTACGTTACAAACATTAACTATTAGGTACTGCTTTAAGGGAAATCTCAGACAAAACTCTGGTAGCAAGTTCCACCATATTACTAACAGGTGAGTTTTGAATATGCTATATTTATTTAATTTGAAATACTGCCTTTTGGCTTATGAGGGCAGTATATAAATATATGACTAATTTTCGTGACGTAATGGAAAAATTACCGTTGTCAATTTTTGTCCTTAACTATAGGTACTTTTTTTGGAAAACGCCCAAGTAGTAAGTTCTCAGGCTGAAAAACCTTAGAATAATTGCTTAGTTTAAGTAGGTAATTAATTATTTTAACTACATTATTTTGAGTTCTGCTAAAATTTAACTATTATACTATTTTTTTGCAACAGACTTTTCAGCATCAGCTTTACTTGCTCTTGGTTCCTGAAAGTGACTTGGAGCATTTTGGCGGACGAACTTAATTCGTCTTTTGTGTCTTACCACATATAATTTTGCATTATAGGGCGATCAAATTTTACGGTGACACTTCACAGTAGCCATTTTGGCACTTGAAAAAAATGAAGCTCAGCACGAATGAGTATGTTCGTCCCTTCTCTAGTAAACCGAGTCTAAAGAAGCTTTATGCATCTTTTAAAGCCGTGAAAAGTGACCTCAATGAACTTAGCGGAGATCGCCGCTTGGCGTTAACTTAATAGTTATACTTTGTACCCTTTTTATCACGGTAATGTTTGGAACTTTTGTTATTTTTCCCTTCAATATGAACTTTGGTTGTTTTCCTATTGAGGTAAAGCATCGATAAGGATTTTATTTTGCTCTAGGGCTAAAAGTTGCAATTTACAAAAGTACAATGCAATACAAATACGCTTGATGGAACACCATAATTGTAAAAATAAACAAGGAAAGGCAATTGAAATTAGACCGGTAGTTTTGTAGGTACGCATGGTCACCACTGACTAGGTTATCCGTTCCGTCGAACTTGGACTGCTGAAGACTATCTGCAATAAACAGTATTTCAGATTCAATTGCCAAAGTAGATAAGACAACCGGTGAAATTACTAACATAGAGGCATTCCATCTTAGTCCTCAGGGTTGGAAACGCATTTGAGGTCTTGGGATTATAGTCTTTAGAATTCAAATGTCTATGGGTCTCAGATTCCACTTACCATCAGGTGGCCTGAGTGCTCGTGTGCCTTCTCCTTAACATAAAAAAAAAAAGATTCAGATCTCTCTTTTTAGTAATAAGGTTGGGATTGCTAAAGGAGTTTTATTTAAGATGGGGCTATTTGGCTTAGCTACTTTTTCTTTCTGCCTTGGTTGACAAAGACAAAGTTGTTTCAAAAAGTGTAATGCTGAAGAAATCAGCAGTTATAAGGAATTTAAAAGCCCAGTTAGAATAAAACCTAATATGAGAGTTAATTAAGCTTAATGAGAGTCCCCATTAGCACAATTGTCGCTGGCCCATATGTTTGAGGAAAACGCCCGCATCTCCGCTTGGTAATCCGGTTAAGCCGCGGGCGCGGGCGGAAACGTGCAGGGAATGGGTGCGGTGCTAGTGGTAGCGGTTGCACTTTGCTCTCTAGTGGGCATAGTGATAGTGAGCTTCAGAATTTATTAAGGAGCTGGGAATTCCGTTCACCATCACTTGGGGCTTAGCCTTCTTTTGGGTATAAGTCTCTTTAAGTAGAAGTGATATAGTTTTCAAGGCATGGGATAGGTTAGGATTTTAAAGCAAAGCTAAAGATTTTTAAGTCAGGGTGACTGAGTAAAATTGTGAAAATTTTACCTAGCATTTTATTTTAATTTGTTGTGTTAACGTCATATGTGAAATGGAAAAAAAAATACCAAATAAAAATCACGCAAAATATTTTTTTGTAAATCGCCACCCGATCCGCTTGTGCCGCGCTACCGCTGTAACTCGGACTGCACCGGTCAGCCACGTACGTCCCATACATCCTACCCGCTAACTAGAAGCAATTCTATTAGACAATGAGTCGTCACCAAATGTAATATTCGACGTGATCGCACTGTATGAGGATTAGAAGGCGAAGGTAATTAGATAGTTTGACCTATTCTTGGAGTTTTCATTTATTTTAGACAATGTTTCTTATGTATTTGTTTTAACAAATTTTGCTGAGGAATTAATAAAATCAGAGGGCAACATTTATTTAATATTACCTGATCAAATATATCCTATAGTATTAAACGAGCAATATTTAAATATATTTTTTCAATCACGTTCTCGAAAACAGCTCTAATCAATGGAAGTGAATAGTATAAAACCGACCGTTCTGGAACTCCTTGGCGAAGGCCAATGTCTACGTGCAGCTGTGGATGTCTTTCGGCTGATTTGATGAACTCTCCAAACACATTTTACCTATACCTTATCAACGAGTAGGTACCTAATAAACGCAGGATTTTAATTTCCTCGTAAGGTATTTCTCGCCGCGTGAGTTAATCACAATTGCATATTGTTTAATTTCTCTCATCTCGTGTTCGCATACAGCTGAGAAGCAGGTAAACACCAGGATTCAGCAGAAAACCAGCGCTTTGGCTCCAGCTGCAGCACATGCTGAGCTGAGTCCTTTTCGACCTCACACTACATCGTAACGTCTTTAATTTCATTGTATACAGATCATTATCTCCATGTGTTTTAGTGGTGGTAGGACCATGTCTATGATATGTTGATCTTATCCATTAGCCAACCGCCAAGCAGCAGTGTTCGCATTGTTGTGTTCGGGTGTGGGGATAAGACAACCGGTGAAATTACTAGCATAGAGGCATTTCATCTTAGTCCTCAGGGTCGGCAACGCATTTGAGGTCTTAGGATTGCAGTCTTAATATTATAGTCTTGAGAATTCAAATGTCTATGGGTCTCAGATTCCACTTACCATCAGGTGGCCTGAGTGCTCGTGTGCCTTCTCTGTAACATAAAAAAAACTTCTATTCTTTACTTTGGTTTATTCTGACAAAAATTATGATTATGTGTGTTAATTTTTTTAGAGTTTGAGTTTGCTTATTTGAGTTTAAGTGTGATCTAATCTGAACTACGCAATAAATGTTTAAATATTCTGAAAACATCATGGTTTCAGTAGAAAATAGCGTTGGATGAAATGATACAATCGATGAAGTGAAATTCTACACGATCGGTTCCCCTTTTCGACATAAGACCTTTGTCTAACAGTAGAGCAACGTATGTTTGTTGTTCACCTGTCACGTTTTCTACCTCGAGGTCACGAGTCATTTGCCATTTCAAGTCACCCCTGACTTAGGACAACCTAGTTAGACCTCGTTAGTTAACCTCCTTATCAGTTTTATCAGTTCAGTCACGGAAGGCAAAGCCGTAGGTAATTATGCCGGTTTTATGTTCGGCATAAATTAACACATTCAACGCCAAAAATTTGATCTCTGCACATTTTTGTATGGGCGAAGGCAACGCGGCATCGAATGCTAAGTTTATGTCAGTTCAAACTTTCGGGGAACATTTCGATGATAAATTCTTTAAGGATCAAACTGCCTGTGAAAATTCTTCACTTTAAATTATAAAGTAACGTTACTTGATTAAAAATGATGGCATTTTGTGTTTTCAAACATTTGATCAACACTTAATTATAAAAGCAAATTTAGTCTGAATTATAAAGCAAAATATTGGATTTTGATAAGCCAAAAACATCATGTTTTTTTACTTGCTTATTTGAATTATAAGTATCTAGAAGACCGAGCAGCAGTAGTTGATATTGCGATAATGTATATCGAAGCCGATGCTTAGTCTACCATGTCTCCCATCTATCAATCTTTAAACGTGAAAAAGAATCACTGAAAGGTAGCAACTTGTCTGTACCCTATTTGCCTTTATTGGTTATAAGAATAATGATAATAAATGATAAATATTACGGGACCATCTCACAAAAATTTACTTAGTCCCAAACTAAGCTCTAGGCTCTTACTATGGGTACTAGACAGCGATAAACATACTTATATAGAGAAACACATACATAAATACATAGAAAACATCCAAGACTCGGGAACAAACATTCGCGCTCATCACACAAATATCTGGCCTTACCGGGATTTGAACCCAGGACCGCAAGCTTCTGGGGCAGAGTCACTACCACGTTGGCTAAAGTCAAAAACGATAAACAAAATAAGTGAACATTATAGTTAGATAACTTGTACAGGTAAACTATTAAAGAAATACATGAAATACTCGTAGTAACTACGCATATTAAAACTGAATTACTGTTGTTTGTCGAGCATTCGGCACGACCAACAACGGTTTGCAATGCTATCAATGATATAACAGGGCTGGGATTCTGCACGTTAATAACGATATCGTATTTGACGTGTTTCCGTATTGTCAACGTTTTGATAGCTCTTATCTTTACAATAATGGCGACTGTGACATAAACGATTCTAAAACATGTCAAACGCGATATCGTTATAACGCTGTAGAATAGAGGCCCAGATATGTTACTTTTCTAATAAATTGCGTTTGAAAATAGACAAACTATAATATGTTGAATTGTTTCACTAAAAATATTTTTAAAATCAAATCATATCGAACAAGACTTTCGCCAAACAAAATTAGTTATACACATACTCGTACATATTTTTTTTTATGTTAAGCAGAAGGCACACGAGCACTCAGGCCACCTGATGGTAAGTGGAATCTGAGACCCATAGACATTTGAATTCTCAAGACTATAATCCCAAGACCTCAAATGCGTTGCCAACCCTGAGGACTAAGATGGAAGGCCTCTATGCTAGTAATTTCACCGGTTGTCTTATCCCCACACCGGAACACAACAATCCGAACACTGTTTCTTGGCGGGTGGTTAATGGATAAGATGGTGGTAGCGATCCGGACGGACCCTGCACAGGGCCCTACCACCACTAAAATAATGTCACGCCTTCATTCCCAGGGTGGGGCAGTCAGAACTATACAATTACCGACAACTCTAAAAGAACTTGTTGATACGTAATTCTGTAACCACATTTTGCACAATCAGCCTAAGATGTTTATCAGTGTATTAGTGACAGGTTGCAAGCCCATCGCCTAACAGTACTACAAGCCTTGATTCCCTTAGTCGCCTCTTACGACATCCACGGGAATACATGGAGTGGCACTATTCTAACGCGGCAACTACACGGATTCAAACGGGACAAAATTCGTAATATTTATTTAAATTACTGAATGCTAAAAGAAAATTAGATCTTGTCGTGTAAGAATGTCGCATGTAATCAAGCAGCCTCATAACGTAAACTGACGATATGACCCAATCTCGTGCCCCATCGCTCTCGTCAAAGGCATTTAAACAAAACGGAACAATAAAAGTATTCGCTTATACGACTCTTTCTAGCAAAGACGTTGGGAAGCGAAAATTTCGATTGACTTTACCCCTCTACGGTAGGGCTGTCAGTGTAAGATATCATACGGTCCGTTTAAATTTGACTTGAAATGGCAGTATTTTTTTTTGTACGAAAGAGTCACCAGCGTTTATAAAGCATTATATTGAAAAATAATGGCGCTGTTCTCAGTGAAATTGGTAACACTCCCCTATTCGTAATACTTACCTTCGCTTCCATGAGATATTGAAGGCATATAAAAGTAAGGTAAGTACCACTAAAAGTTCAATAAGGCTGCACTTATCACGTTTAATTCAGTAAAAAAACTTAATACAATTTTCTGTCTAGTTAAAGTTTGCCACCAAAACGATTGTCAAAACTAAACATTTCTATAAAGTAACATGTTTGTCCAGAAACTGTTCCCAAGTAAAAGTTATTTGTTATAATGACTAACATACATAAATAGTATATTTTTGCTATAATACATTTTGTCATAGTTAACGTCAATGCATCTAACGCTATGCAAAAAAAAACTGGTTGTTATGACCAATTTTCCGTTTAAATAAATAAATAAATATCAGGGGACAATGTCACACAAATTGACCTAGTCCCAGACTAAGCTCTAGGCTTGTACATATGGGTACTAGACAACGATAAACATACTTAAATAGAGAAATATATACTTAAATACATAGAAAACATCCAAGACTCAGGAACAAAATATTCGCGCTCATCACACAATTATCTGCCCTTACCGGGATTTGAACCCAGGACCGCTGGCTTCAGAGGCAGGTTCACTCCCAACTAGGCCAACGTATCGTCAAAGTTAGTCATAGTTTAATAAAACTGTTTTTTGAAAAATTATTTCTCATTGTATTACTCACTGAAAGCCACTTTCATACAATAAACCATGCACGAAGCACACCACAATAGCTTCAATACAAAATCTAACACCCTCCAATAAAAACAAAGCCAATGTTTGCCATCCCTACAGTACAGTCGTAAGTGTTTTCTTTGTGGATGGTACAGTCAACAGCGGCCTTTAACGTGTTTATCCTTGCCGACCCTACCCGAGTAGCGAATATTTCCACTCTGTAATTTTCTTGTTTTTATTTTACGAGAGTATATGCAATACTTTTCGGATGCGAATTGACATGTTGCGACTAATGGCCAGGGGGACTTTTCAGGCGCCATTGACGTTTGTTTATTTTTCTGTATAAATAATTGCTGGAATAAAAATAAACTGTGAATAGTTGTCATGTTTTTTCTACTCAAAAGCGAGTGAATGATATAAAAGGGAGTATGTGAGTATGCTATAAAATAATATTATATTTCCATCTGTGAGTCCGTGTACAATGTAATGTAGGTACGTACGTAGTCGAAGCATATAATTGAAAATATTTTACAATGAAAATATTTTTTTCTTTTGATTATAATTTAAAAGGGCAGTTAATACAGATGATGAAGATAAGCCGTAGTAAGCCAAGAGAGAAGTTTATAGTATTTATCAGTGCCCGTAGATTATCAATATAATTTGACTAGAATTATTTAAAAATACTTCTTTATTAATGTTTAAAAAATGGAAAACGCTGCTTCAGATTGACAAGAACTCCTACAGCACTGGCACACAGGCTTAGTATAAGTAGAGATATCATTATTGAGAAAGTCATCTCTTTATAAAAACTTATTGTTTTATATCAAATCAATGTGTCATGCATGGACGGACATTCCTCTTAACTAAAACATTTAGCATGTTTTTTGCTAACGGCTCTAAATCTGGTCGATTTTGTACGCAAATATAAAGCTCATCAATTTATTAGAGGGCATCTAAGTCAGGAAAAATTGACCAATACGATTGAGAAAATGAAGTGTTGCTATTGGTTGATTTTTTCGCTTAGCTGCCTTGAACAGTTGTGGTGGAAGCGCAGGTTTAAACACCATGTGTCACTATTACTAAAATAAACGAAAAACATAAAAATTATACAAAACATCCGATTACTTATGCCATAATTAAACCGGTGTAAAGGCGCGCGCACACCACGGCTTAATCTCCTGAATTTATAACAAGAATACAACAATTACCAAAAATTAATGGTGTTCGAAACCCATTTACGGGCAAACGGCTCGTTGAACTCACGAAATATGGCCCTCCACGTTTTTATTAATGAATTTTTAATAAATTAATTTACGACTTAATTAAAACGTAATTAGTAGTCATTGGTGCGTATTAATTAACATGTATTAAAGTTATTTGAATTTTAACCGTTGGCAGAACCGATAGTTCAATTTTGGAGTTTAAATTTGATTGTTTGCTGTTAAGTTTAGGGTCTTATTGGTGGTTGTGTGAGTGTAAAACTGATGACAGGAACTATTTGTGGCGACGGCGGAAGCCTGTCAAATTTAATTAACTGTCAAGTGTGGAAGTTGCTCGGGTGGTTGCTTTAAAAGTTTTCTAATAGAAGCGGCAAACAGCTTCGAATTGAGAGCATTTCTGTAAAGCTTCACACGCTAAACAAATATTTGTTGAAATTTTTGACTCTGTCTAAACCTTTTTAAATCAACTGTCTATAGAAAGAAAAAAGAACCGAAATAAAATATACGTAGTCTATAATGCACTGAAATAAAGTTATGAATTTACCCGCGATTAAATTTAAGTTTAAACAAGACCCGGAACGTCAGTTTTTGTTAAATTTAATAAAATTTAATATGTTTTGCCCTTTGAACAACATAATAATATACAGTTTGTAATTCATACATTTAGACAAACACATGAACATAACTTCAATGATTTTAAAATACTTAGACCTCTTTCCCATTTCTATTTTAAACTAACAAACATTCCATCTTTAAATTTACATGCACCTGATCGAAGGAAAACACGGTAGTGTGTTGCGGGCCTTACAAAAACACGGGCGTCTGTGGCACGCCTTAGCCTTAAACGATGCAAGAAAAACACGTCTAAAAGTGTTTGCTTACTTGTAATGCAGTGTACGTTGGGCCTTGTAAGGGGCACCTTTTACCGACGGATTTTTTGTACACTTTGTTGTAGTAAACACTACAAAATAGATTCTGCCAATGTTGATGAATTTAGTTGGTCAACGACATGAAATCTAGTTTTTTTGGTGTCTATAAATAAGTCCGCGTGGTTGCCGGGTTAGAATGGTGTCACTCCATGTCTTCCTATGGCCGTCATAAGAGGCGACTAAGGGAATAAGGGATGTTAGGCGATGGGCTTGCAACCTGTAACTAATACACTGGTAAATATCTTGAGCCTGATTTTGCAAAATGTGGTTACAGAATTATCAACAAGGTTTTAACGAGTTTTTGCGCTCCTGTAAAATAAGCTCACTGTCCCTTACTATGTTTTAAAATCGCGCAGCCGAATCTTAAAACATCTTATTTGCACCTTATGATACAACCACGACTAAAACCGGTCGAGTACTGGACCACTGAGTTACTAGACAAGCGTAATAATGGTACCAAAAACACGTGCAAAATTTTACAGCGTGTTAAAAGTTTCATGCCCCTTTATGTCGTCATTTTGGTAAAACGGTTAGGTGTTTATGCTTTTTACGATTCGCGTAAGACCTCGCAATTTGTGGAAACTGGCGTTTTGTAACCGGTTTCGTAGGGTTCCATATTTAAATTAAAAACTCGGACGGTGTTGAATGGCTAAAAGTGCACTTACGCGGGCAATTTATTTTTAAGTAATATTTGCCGGGCGCCTTGTGGTATCACAAAAAAATTGAGGTAATTATTGCGCATCGAAATTTCCCGTATAATTGCTTCTTAATTCAGTTACTGCTCTTCGTATAACATGACATATTCTAACCTTTTAAAACAAACTTTTAGTTTGTACTTCTCTCCCACTCGCTTTCCTATGCTCTTATACGAGTATACTTGACATTACTAAAGAACTTAATTAATAGTAATCTATATTCATATTAATAGTGAACCTATGATACTCCTGGTCATCTATTCTACATGCGTTGCTTTTGATAAGAGCCATCGTACGTGGGTCATACACAGATTTAGGTTACCGTCTTTCCTGTGGACACACCGAAAGTTAACGTTTTTAAGGACTAATTTTCTGGCTAAGCCCATTCCCGCAAAAACGCCGTCAGGACTGCTTTAGACCTATCATATAGAAACATAACTTATATGCACACAAGCTTTTAACTATTGACCACAGGAGAGACAACTTTTGTTTTTAAGAGTGTGTATGACCCACGTAACGTCGACAACCCATTACGTTAAACCCAGTAAAATAGAGGGCCTGGTATCTTCATCAATAATAAACTCTTCACTTTACAGGGTGTCACAAAAAACTGACATTAATACACCCAAAAATGTACCTCACCTTTTCAGGCGAACAAATTTTATCCGCTGGAAAACTATCACGTACGTCATTCATAATGTTTCTTACATATATTACTTTTTTATTTTTATGTTCAAACAAAAAACTAATGATACATTATTATTTCAACGAGCTCCTTGTAATATGTAATAAACGTAATCTCTTGCGAGTCTCTAACGTTGAATGTAATTTTCTAGTTTCTTTGCAAATCAAATAAGCAACGTTACGTATTTCATGCTATGTGACTAAGTATTACTTTGTAAAAATGTTTGTTTCGGTATAACGTCTTTGATATTAAATCCTTTTTTTGTACGTTGTTGCTCGTATTTCAACAAATGTTTTTTTTTACGATTGGTGTTTTTTATAAAATATTGGTGTCTTAAAAAATATTTTAATTATATTTGTTTTTTTCAGGTAAGTCCAGTCAATTTCGCAGTAAAGTTCAACAACGATATTCGTGGTGAAACAACGTAAGTACGCTCAATTAGTCAAAACAACTGAGTATCAGCCTTACTTATTTATTTATTTAGTTTATACCGTAACGTTATTTGTGTACGAAACTATTTTTATTAATTTGACTGTACTTTTTCACAAAAACACAATTTTTAACCTACACAAAAATGACATTAAAAAAAACTTGTGCAGCCTGTATTTTTTTTATTTTGCAAATCATGCTCCTATATGTACTAGGGCTTTAATAAAAACATATCTCACATGGAACCACTCCATCCACAGGGCACTCAATCGGGAAGTTTTGCCGAATTACCGAAGAAGCGATAACTTCATTAGGGCTGTATTATCGAGGGCCCTTGTATCTCGGGGCCATCGGGCGCGACCCGGGCGGCGCTAAATTTTCAACCGGGTTTAGTTACTGTCGTTTATCAGTGGATTTAAACAGTTGTCATGTAAACGAGGCTGTAACAGTGCATTATTTTTTTATATGTGGTAATTGTGTTATTAAATTATGGTTTACTTTAGAGAAAACATTGTAAGTATAAGTATGAGTAGGTAATTTGCATTTAAATTTAATTTGTAGTTTATATAATAAATAACCAGGGGCCTTATTCTTTGTTTCTACACGTAATATTGTTTTTAACTCGGCTGCCATTACTGTCAAGTAAATGGGAGCTATCATAACGATGACAATACGATAACTATACAACGTGTCACAAAATAATCCGTAAAAAATAAATTACAAAAGTAGTGTCAACCCTTATTAAATAACGTCAGTTCAGTATCTTAGGTATACAGTTATATTAGGGTTGACACTACTTTCGCAATTTCTTTTTTACGGATTATTTTGTAACACGTTGTATATGTAAAATCAAAATTGATTAAAGCCCTAGCCTATACTACTTATATGGCGCGATAAAAAAAGATTAGAAAATAATAGAGGTGACAGTGTCTATTTTTAGAAAATAATTGGAATGGTGGTTATTAGTAGACCCCGGATTCTTGTCGCAATGACGTCACAAAAGGGTAGCATGGGGAGTAAATGGAACGGTGTTAATTAACACGAGAAAATTACGAATCGAATAAGTTATAACTAGGCATTGACGACATTACCTATTCAATTGATCAGTATTATCTTTTGGTATATCATTCAAACCATACATTTGTACGTTAAGCTGGCTTTTGACGAACAAAAAGTGAGCGACTAAGAAAACCAAAGCCAAACGTATGGTTTGCAATTAGTATATCGAAAGCTAACTTGATCAATTAACTTGGCATTTTTTATCGTGAATGCCCATTCACCCATACCCTTTCAGTAAATGGAACAGTGGATCATAATGAAACATATTAGAATTAACTTTATCAATTGATCAGTTTTAATCTAATTAAGTTTTGACCTAAGATATAAAATATGGTGAATACCTGATTATAAATTTGACGACACGTTGGCCTAGTTGGGAGTGACTCTGCCTCCGAAGCCAGCGGTCCTGGGTTCAAATCCTCAAGGGCAGATATGTATTTGTGTGATGAGCGCGAATACTTGTTCCTGAGTCTTGGATGTTTTATATATATATTTAAGAATGTATTTCTCTATTTAAGTATGTCTAGTACCCATAGTACAAGCCTAGAGCTTAGTTTGGGACTAGGTGAATTTGTGTGAGATTGTCCCCTGATATATTCCTGAATTCTGTAAAACACCATAGACTAGGTTACCTTGTTAATTAACACCGTTCCATTTACTCCCCAAACTACCCTATTGTGACGTTATTGATAAAAATCCGGGGTCTAGTTCTGCCCTGAATCATAATCAGAATCAGAATAATCTTTATTCAAGTAGGTTTACAAATAATAAACTCTTTTGAAACGTCATAGTAGCGACTTAGCCTAAATTGACTGCAGGTTCAAATCGCGACCGATCAGAGAAGAACCTGTAAGAAACTCTGTCGGATGTCTTTTTTTTTTTCGACGTTCTCAACCTTTTGTCGTAAGGACTAAACATTTTATTACAAGCAATTCAGTCCCAAGCATTGTTATCATTAATATAGTCTTTAATACTATAATATGCTTTAGAAATTAGTTTACGCTTAACGTAACTCTTAAATTTATTTACTGATAGTTCAGTAACATTACTTGGGAGCTTATTATAGAACCTAATACAATTACCCATAAAAGAGTTTTTTATTTTATGGAGCCGCGTGAAGGGCACTGCGAGCTTATATTTATTTCTGGTATTAACATTATGTATGTCACAGTTCTTTCTAAATTTAGCGATGTTTTTATGAACATACATAATGTTTTCATAAATGTATTGACTGTGCATGGTCAATATATTAATTTCTTTAAACTTATCTCTAAGCGAGTCTCTCTGGCCCATCTTGTAGACAGCACGAATAGCCCTCTTCTGCAGAACAAAGATGCTATTTACATCAGCAGCACTACCCCACAGTAAAATACCATATGACATAATACTATGGAAGTAACTAAAATAAACTAATCGAGCGGTATCTAAGTCTATTAATTGCCGAATCTTATTAACTGCAAAAACTGCTGAACTGAGTCTACCCGCCAATCCAGCAAGATGAGGACCCCATTGGAGCTTGGAGTCTAACGTTATACCAAGAAACACTGTATCATTAACTAGGTCTAGTTTGTCATTTTTAATAGTTACAGTAGTTTGACTATTTTTCACATTAGTAGTCATGAACTTTATACATTTCGTCTTTTTTTCATTCAGTAATAAATTATTAACACTAAACCAATCGACTACTTTTGATATAGCATTGTTTACATCGACCAAGCCTGCTAAGCCAAATAGCAGTATGTCAAATAAGTCTCCTGTAGCAATCAAAACCTTATTACTAACAAGAGAAGATTGAATCTACTTTGGCAATTGAATCTGACATACTGTGTTTTAGCTTAGGAGGGCAGAGTTATACTTCTCCGAAATCCATTTATCTGTCATTTGCGCTACGCACCCGCTGTCAATCAAAGTATTCCCTCCGTTATTACTTCCTGAAGCAATCACCAGACAAAACAACGCCAACACAGGGTGTTCAAAAATCGACTCCGTCAAAGGATTGTCACACAACAGTCTGAATAGAAATTGTATGAACTTAGCTAATTTGGAGTTGGCAAGTCAATCAGTAGGCTTTATATTTGCAAAAGCGTTTTTGTTAAACGTTAAGTTCCGGGGGGAGCGAGTCAATGCGCAGCGTTTTGTTTCTTTGACAAGTTTGTGCAAAGCGTTTATAAGTTTTAGAAGACGACTTATTAACAATTTAATTTTATAATGTATCGATATTTTGCACCAGTTCATTATGTGTGTATAGAACTTTTAATTGATTTACATTTGGCATGAAACAACGTTGATTTGAATTTTATCAATAATACCAATATAATGAATGACTATAAAAAATGCGCGATTGCCGTTCATTGAATCATAATTAATATTTTTATTCATATATAATAGATTTACAGTTAGTTATATTTAATTAAGTTGAAATAAATTCTAGTTAGTATTTTAAAATTATATAAAAGCAAATTAAGATGATAGTTATTAATTTTTCGTTTGGACCTTAAGTAAAGAATTGAGACGACACTAAAAACATTGCTTTTTATGTTACATTTAAAAAAAACATGAAGACACTAGTCGCGATAACGCGCCTTCTAACAACCCGTGTATTTTCACTATAGGTATATGAGCGGACGTAGCGAATGTATTAATCCGCCAATTAAAACTTTAGCAAAAACGCCCCAACAACCTAAGTTCCGAGAAACGCGTATTTAGCCCGCATTAGAACGTATAGGAAAGTTTCATGACTCATGGGTGGTTTATGACGGCCAAATTGCTAGATGCCAGAGCTGAAACTCTTAAAAAATAGTAGGTATTCAGACTAACAGCCCCGCCGCGCTTTCTGATGGGTATTAATACTACGTTTCAGAGAAATAACCTTAATCTGTTAAGTAGCGCTGTATTTCACTTAAAAATGTTCAACACCGGTTTTTATATAAAAAATAATGTAATTTGTAATCCTTAATCATAATTGCAAATACCTTTAAAATTGAAAAAACACGCCTTACCCCTTTCCTTTCATGATAAACATAGCTAGGAAACCGTCGCTAGAAGGTTCCATGCATATGCAAATTCAAAATGGCTGTCTCTTTACATTTTTTATGTGTGAAACGAATTCTATTGAATCGGGAGCGGTGTTCAGAATGTCGATTTATTCCTTCGTTTATACAATGTATACGTGAAAATTGGAGACGGTACAAAAATCTCAAAAATCCTTAAACATTTATTTGAATATATCGTGACGTAAAAGAAAGCTGCAGTCATTGAAAAAAAACTCGTTCCGTTGGTACAAACTAAAATGAAGGCTTAAATCAAACCAACTTTATTTTTTACTACATTTAGCCAGTATTTTCATTAAAAAATAATCCATTAAGTCACGTCACTCAAACCAAATTTGAATTCCGAAACGCCCCGCACACAGATGCAGCATAATAACTAATGTACATGTGTGTGCGTATTCATACGCGACTTACGTCGACACTCATTTGCTAAAACATCGCGCTGTAGGCGCTTTTGTTCCTTTAGGAAGATATAGAAGCGGCTTTAAGAATACGATTTTTGAATACTTACTTTAATCTCATGACATATTTAAAGAATGGATTCAAGAGTAATGCTTAGTGTTGTGCTACTCTAAAAAGGATTATAATCCTTTAACCACAGGTTATTTCTTATAAATAACTAACAAAAAAAAAGCATGTCTCATATTTCCAATACAGTTTTCCTTTGTCAGTCGCGCTTTATTATTAGACGTTCGTATTTTTTTTGACAATCTAAGTACGCCAATCTCTATAGCAAAATATTTTGTAAAAACAACTGAGATTAAACAATATCTAGTATTATATTAGTTCTTTGTTTGAAAATCGCACAACTATAACGATCCATTCTATCGACTCCAAACTCTACGTCACTGCGGTGATGAATGCACCAAGTTTGTCCGTGTCAAGGCGCGAGTGAAAAAATTCGCGTAACGGAAGGAAGGCGCGCCCCTGATTGGCAGCTGGCGCGGCGAAATCGAACGCCTTTTGAAAATGGAACGATTTGATATTCGAATGTGAGGTGTCGAGTGTCATTTGTTTTTTCCAGTTTAAGAAAATAAGCGAGTGTTAACATAAAGGGTGGTTAACATAACAACTTAATATATTTAAATAAAATTATTTGAGTTTGGAATATTTTGATGACAAATTAACATAGTACGTTCGATACTTAAAAAACGAATAAGTTTAATCGAAATAAACAAACTTATCACTACGCAGAATTTTCATTTCATCCAATGAGGGGTACCTTAAAAAATAGCCATGATAGCCTTGTGGCCGCAAACAATAATCTTACTTTTTTACGAAGGGATAAAAAAGGCAATCGACCGGGGTTTAAAGTGACAACCCCAAGCGGGGTGATGATTGGAAAATACGCGGGATTCTTCAGATTTTCGGTTTAGAGTAGAAAATTCCAGTATACCTCCGCTTCGGTCATCGGTGCAACGATTGATTACAACTCTGGAAAAAATAATGGGTTTTTAAAGTGATTGATTGTCGATGAACTTTCTAAGCGGCCGGTGCTGTAGATGGGGTTTTGATCCGGCTTAGTTAAAGCGACTTAACATGTCGTGTTAATTCGTTTTGAAAAAGGTTTTCACGGCATTGATATAAGTAATTAAAGTATTTAGTATTGATACTATTTCAATGAATATGCTACTCAAAAGTTGATCATGTTAATTCTTGTGTATATTATTAACGATAGAAATTAAAGCATTTATGGATCTTAAAAGGAAATTTAGCTCAACCTTTGCCAATTTATATTCGATTAAACATCACATTGCGCCATAAACTTCAAGTGACAATCCGGCGGCCATAAAATCGAAATCGGTAGGCTTAAAGCAATCCAACACCCTGTATTTACGAGTCAAGGGCCCGGTTTAACACCCTATATATACAGGGTGATGGCACTATAAAAAAGTGGCATACACTGGTAAACGTTTGACGTGCGGACCGAGAGCAATAAATGCTTTACGTCGGAATTAGAGGTTATTTTGTTTTTAATGTCGGCCGTTAAAGTTCGAATTAGCTTGTTCGATTGCGTTTTTTTGCAATTTAAATAGGTTTTTATTGAGCGTTTGTGTGCCCAGTGTTATTTTGAAGTCGCTTTTAATAGATATTATCTTTTTCAATTGCGCTTTTATATTATTTAAAAACAAAACAATACACTCAAAGTCGTGTACATGTTTTTTTATATAATACGTAAGAAAATAAAGGTAAGGTAATATCCCAGCAGCGCGAGATTATCCCCACCGCAGCATAATTCAATTTGTCGTAACGCTGAAAGCGACAAAAGGAACCTGTGTATTTTTCAAACAAATCCCCGACAAAAGTTGAAGCCCGCCTTTTCCCACTATCTGAATTGCAAATCGCGCGATGACGCCGTCATACAAAACTAAAAGTGTCGGGCAAACTTCGGATTAAACTTCGCAGGTACGTAGAAACAAAAACCTCACTTACAATTATGATAATTCGGTCGCATCTGAGGATTGGATTTGCATGGCTATCCATGGCTATGTCAACGGAGGTATCGTTGAATAATGCAAGTACGCCACGCTACTTACCTGGGAGATTAACATATTTATTAATAAAATAAATACAGGAGACGTCCGCCCCGCGCGCCGCCGCGCACCGACTGAGCGCTTCTTATTGTTGACATTGTTGAATTTTGAAGGCAAACTTCGCGAGTGAGAAAGCTTATAGTGAATTGTTAACTGAAATGGGGTAATATATGGCATACATTATGTGAATTGAGTTAGCGCGGTGCGACGATGTTCATTACATTAATGCGTGGAATTAAACATAAATACGGGGTAAGTAGGTACGCGAATGTTTGCGCTCATGCTTTGTGGGGATGACACTTGTGTATTAAGTTTGTTTAGACAGAAACATGCGGTTTAATGTCGCCAGTCTTCGAAGACGTCCCACATTGGTTTTTATAAAAGGTCACTGCGGTGCTAGTGGCACTGGGAATATCTTCCAAGCCAGTCCTAGGTTTAATTTAGAATAAACAGAATTAAAGTTCTTTGTCTTAACTGGTTTCTGTACGAGAGGCAAGGAATCTTTGTGGTTAAAAAACTCCTCTCTTGCGTCGATATAACACTATTTAATTAGAAATTTAGCGATTACATAAACAAAAATAGTAAAAGAGTGGGTACCTATTATTAATATTGCAGAAAACATGTGCTGTGCAGATACGAAATTAAACTATTTATATCTTCAATAAAGTAAATTTTGAGGTACTGCATATAATTAAGGTCTTAATTTAAATCCAATGGATAATGCATATTATTTATTACAGTATTTTTTTTATTAAAAGTTATTATACAAATAATTATTTTAAAGTAATCAACTATCCTTCTTGATTTAATAGAATTGCCCATTCAATCGTGGGAAACTACATATAAATACAGTTATTGAATTAAAAAGTTCCACTGAAAGATTTCCCCCGATACCGCGCGAGTGCAGTGAATTTATACGGCCGAATTAAATACGTGGATTGCAGGTAAAGTGGGGTAAAAAAACTGACCCTTATTTATTTACCCCCAGGGTAATTTAAGCTACATGTGAAGATTTCGGTGCTAAATAAGTAATTTTGTAGGGAGAGCGTTTTACTTTTATGTTTCAATTTCTACCTGACTTTACTAGGTATATTTTATTAGGTACAACATACTTCACTCCCTATCCCTGACCTATGTAAAATCATACATCTTAGATGGAGCATTCTTACGTTTTTTTTAAACATCAACTTGTATTTTATATTTAAATTCATTTTTGGTTTTTGCATCTGATAGAAAACAACAATGCGTCAAACTAACGTCATTTTTCTTGCCGCGGACTGTCAACCGCTGCGTTCGCTCAGACACATTATGCGCCGCGGAACACACTGCGCCAAGTTTCTGGGCGCGTCCTGAATTATGCATGCATTCCCAGCACATTAAACCGATACCACCGCGGTGCGCAGATTAAATATGGACACCCTGTTTAGTCATTCCGTCGTGCTAACTACGAGGTGAGAATGTACCTGTGTTACTTCGCGTGTCGCGGCAATTCGAATTTCGAATCCAAATTTGAATCAATCATGCTCATTCAATTGGCTGACAACATCAGCCAATTAGAATCAATCTGTATTGTTTAATGAACGCTATTGGTAGTATGTTCTTATTTCAAATTACAAATTTAATTTTTCTTTGACATCACGATTAAGATAGCATTTTTAAATGCCTAGACTTTAAGTATGTTTATTGATTTATAATTTTAATTATATATCTTTCTATCTATTTATCGTATTTGAGTGTATTAGTTTTGTTTATTTTTCTGTTTTTTTACTGGTCTTTTTGGTTAGTTTTTGTTTTTCGGGTGCTCTAAATAAATTTGTACACCTGTTTACTCGATGCACAACCTTTCACTTTTCTCAATCTCTCAAGGGTTAGCTGGAAGAGATCCCTTAAAGGGATAAGTTCGCCTTTATATATCTTTTTATTATTATTCATTGTATTGTTTTGGTTTTTCTTTTGTACAATAAAGTGTTTACATACATATACACATACATACATACTTGGGTATTTATGGTCATTGAAATAATACCAGTTTTACTTAATGGATAATGTTAAATAAAGTCTTAAGCATAATTAATCATCATTATCGGAGAGAATAGTTAGTGCTAAAATACAAGCCAAGTTCTTATTACATGAGTTACTAGTCCGACTTGGAATATTTAGTTCGTGACTATTGGGGAAGTTCGGAATAGCTTAGTGCATCAGACGCAGATGTTCGAAGTCTGTTGGTTTATTGAAAGGCCTATAGGTATCTGTGTATTAATTCTGGTTCCATTATAACTTCACGTTAATATAGCTGTTTATTTGCTGTTAAATGCAGAAGCCAGCGTTTATTAAAGACTACATACAATCGTTTTAATAGCTTAACTCCGTGAAATACTGCGCCATACATTTAAACTAACGCAAGGCAAAGAGCCAAGTCGGAAGGTGTGTACTGAAGAATGAAAATTATGAAGTCAAATTCATACATATTTATTAAATTACGGTAACTTTAGGGTTATATTAATACTTAGAAAATAAATATAGATCTTTTTTATTATTTCTTACCCAACATAACATAAATCCTATAGAGAAATATATATATGATAGGTATGTATATATTTTCAATATACTTAACATCACGCCTTCATTCCCAGAGTGGGGTAGGCAGAGCTACAGAAATACCAACAACTCTAAAAATACTTGTTTATAATTCCCTAATCAAATCATTCAATCATTTTGCACGATTGGGCCGAATATTCCTTGGGTACCCTAGGGGTGCACTAGGAAAGGGTTTCTCGAAAATCCTGGCCTAAAGGGGGGATAGAGAGAGACGCAGGAAACTGTCATTAATAGTTTAATTCGAATAAACCAGTCTTAAAAGAATAAAGCTACTGGTTCCAATCATTTTCGAAACATCCCTTAAAGGGTTCGCCTTTAAACATTTTTTTTCAGTTGAGTATTGAACATCACTTATTTTAGGAATCATATCAAGTTTAAATACATACA
Organism: Acleris holmiana; assembly: GCA_949316455.1. NCBI lineage: Eukaryota > Metazoa > Arthropoda > Insecta > Lepidoptera > Tortricidae > Acleris > Acleris holmiana. The sequence continues at coordinate 20,584,034 of OX438768.1, read as the reverse complement.
TACATACATAACGTCACGCCTTTATTCCCAGAGTGGGGTAGGCAGAGCAACAGAATACCAACAACTCTAAACTTGTTGATAATTCTGTAACCACATTTTGCATTCAGGCTAAGATGTTTACCAGTGTATTAGTGACAGGTTGGAAGCCCATCGCCTAACAGTACTACAAGCCTTTATTCCCTTAGTCGCCTCTCACGACATTCACAGGAACACATGGAGTGGCATTATTCTAAACCGGCAACCACACGGAGGGGGGGGGGGGGGTTAAATACATAACGGTCATAATATGTTTAATGGTTTTAATTCAGAAACCGGAAACTTTTCAGGACTTTTAAAAAAGACCATTGTGTACACTACGATCCACCCGAATTTGTTTGTTTGGCCGTTTGTACAATATAACAAAAAAAAACGTTAAAAACCTGTCTTGTAAAAAATATATTTATATTATCCTAATAACACCTATCCCGACGGACAGCGAAGGCATATTATTAGGGTCCCACCAGGCACCCTTCATGTACGAAACCCGAAACATAAGCAACATCCAATGCCCAAACAAACTGCATTAAACTTTTCCAAAAAGGCATACTATTAAATATAGAACCGTGTATTTAAAGTAAAAACTTTCAACTTCATTTAATATTTACACAATGATCTGATAGTATTGTCCGTTTAAATTCCAAAATTGGCATGCAACTGACATTTTCCTGCGTTTTAAATTTAGTAGAGAGTTTTGTTTAACGAAATATTATCAAACAAAATGTGGAAAAGATAAGACTGTCGAGCCGAAGTTTTTTACGGCATGGAGAACGCAAATGAGAACACAGGATTTTAACCTCAAGACTGCAGTCTTACAGTCTCAAGACTGCAAATGCAATGGGAGTGATCCTGCCTCCGAAACCAGCGGTCAAGTCCTGGTAAGGACAGATATATATGGGTGATGAGCGCGAACATTTGTTCCCGAGTCTTGGATGTTTTCTATGTATTGATGAATGTGTTTCTCTATATAAGTAAGTTTATCGTTGTCTAGTACCCACAGTACAAGCCTAGAGCTTAGTTTGGGACTATGTCAATTTATGTGAGATTGTCCCCTGATATATATTTATTTAACCCTGAGGACTTAGATGGAATGCCTTTTTATATTTCACCGGTTGTCTTTCCCAGGCACAGGAATACAACAATGCGAACACTGTTGTTTAATAACTTTCCTCTGGAGTTTTTTTTATAGCAAGAAGTCAAGGCACGCGAGCTCTAAGGCCACCTGATGGTTAATGGAAACTGAGACCCATAGACATTTGAATTCTATAATCCAAAGACCTCAAATGCGCTGCCGACCCTGAGGACTAAGATGGAATACCTCACGAAATGTGTGAAATTACTAGCATTGAGTAGTAATTTCACCAGTTAGCTTATCGCACACTGAAACAACTATGCGATCGCTGCTGTTTGGCGCTAGTGGTTTTGACACTAATCTGCCAGTATTCTTGTTTTTCTTGGTTGTAAATTCTCCTTTATGTCAGCTTTACAAGTTTGGTTAAAGTTTTGCACCGTTTTGCACGATCACTAGTCATTACTTTACTATTGCCATCGTTAATAGAGCGTGGGTGGCCAAGTGGCTTAAGAACTCGACTGGTGATTGTAAGGTCGAATGGTCGAAAGTTCGAAGTGCTCACTATGATGATACCAAAGAAGGCGGCTAACTGCATAGAAATAGTATGTATTATAAATCTAATGTGGTTAGTAATACAGTCTAGAATGCTTTGACTACAGTGTAGTTAGCGTGTCGCGGAAGACGCTTGCGGTCAAGCTGCTGTGCGTGGCATGGTAATATAGACTTTAAGTACTGTGTACATGACTTAATATCGTTTAATGACTGTAAGTTGGCGATGCAAGCCGTTTGGTGAAAATCCTTCAGTCTGTAGTGATCTTTAGACAGGGCTTGGTAACCCCCTGAAAGTAGGCTATCCGTTGTAATTACCCTACTCCCTTTGTGATTTTGTCGACAGTACTGTCATTCTTTATTTTGCCGAATGCACGCGTCGAATTTCGAGGTATTTCGTTTCACGATTCGGGGTTTCGTTTAGCGACTGTTTTTAGTTGTGTGCTTTGTAATTTACAAAGAGAACGCGAGTAGCACGTTTATTCGAAATTCAAACCAACCGGTCTTATGGCGCTTTTCGTTTTACACGCGTTAGATGTCAGGTTTTTTAGATTTCATATTACTCGTACTTAAGAGAATTTTAAGGAGGTCAAAAAAAGACATAAGAGATGTTGCTTTTGTTTTAATTTGTTTTTTACAGAAATATTTTCTTTTAGTTTGTCATATCTACAGGGTGACTTCAAATTGGTAATACAAAACACTTGATTCTTGTGGCTTAGTTAATGCCACACAGTATTAACCCCTTTGTTAAAATTAACTGTATTTAATTAATGCTAATTTTCGAACAAAACAAATAATTAAAGTCCCAAAGTGTGGTTACACTACATTTACAATACAATCTTATTTTCTTTGATAAATGACAATTACTAATCAAAACACGTTTTCTTCATAAATTGTGACAGGTGACGGATAACCAAAGAGGAAAGTGTTCATTTGAAATTCTTTAAACTTCTTTGTTAATTATTATGGTAGGATAACCATGTTAAGCCAACAAAAATGGGATAAATTTAAAAATTAAAAAAAAATACTTCTGATTATTTTAAAAGTATGAGACTTAATTGAGGGGCTAAGTTTAGGGGATATGTGTGTAAAACATTGATTTTGTATTACCAATTTGAAGTCACCCTGTATAGATTTAAGAGGAGAAACATTATCGTATTTTGTATTAAAATATTTAGCTTCACAATTCTCTTAATACGTCTTTTTAATATGGTAAACTAGTATTTGCCCGCGACTCCGTCCTCGAAGAAGTCATTTATCGCTGTTCCCTCGGGAACTGTCCATTTTTTCAGGATAAAAGTAGCCTATTTGCTTTTCTACACCATAATCTATGTTTTGACGTTCCACCGTGATTGAGTAACAAACATCGATCCATCCATCCATCCATCCAAAATTTCACATTTAAAATATTGGAAGGATTAGTAGGATGATATTTATTTTAATATTAAAAAGACAAAGAAAAAATGCAAAGGCTTTTGAACCTAAGAACCTCTTTTTTGAGTACGGGGTTAAAAATAACGCGTGACGTTGTAATAATGCGAAATGAAATACAGATCAGGTGGCAAACCCAGTGCCAAACTTGGCTCTAAGCTTGCACTATTTAATTTAATACATACCCAGTGCAGGATCCGTCTGGATCACTACCACCATCTTATCCATCAACCACCCGCCAAGCAACAGTATTCGCATTGTTGTGTTCCGGTGTGGGGATAAGACAACCGGTGAAATTACTAGCATAGAAGCATTCCATCTTAGTCATCAGGGTTGGCAACGCATTTGAGGTCTAAGGATTAAAGTCTTGAGAATTGAAATGCCTATGGGACTCAGATTCCACTTACCATCAGGTGGCCTGAGTGCTCGCGTGCTCCTTATCATAAAAACATACTTAAACACATGGAAAACGTTCGAGACTAAGGAATAAATACTTGCAAGCTCAAATGCTTACCGGGAATCAAAGGCTTAGCTTAGATGACCTTTTATAAAAGCATCCTTGCAAACTTTACGTATTTTTAATTCTGCTAATCTATTTAACGTAATAAGCTACTCGTATACGCCATTTTACGTATGTGGCCGACGTTATTTAACGTGCTAAATGTAAGAGTTTCCCTAAAATGTAACGTAGTTTTCGTGTTTGTTCTGGATTCCGGCGCTTGTAGATTTTACAATGTGCTAGTAAAATGTTTGACGAATTCAAACGTGTTTAAATAAGTACTTTTCAAGGGCAAGTAGAACTAAATTGAAACACGCAATTATTGTTATTGGAAATACACCATTTCAAATGAATTTCGAAGTTTGTATAAGTAACGAAAATTTTGCTCAAGCATTGTAGTTACAGCGCTGTGACATGTATCGTATTGTTTATGTTGTGATAGCTATTAACATAGAAAACATCCAAAACTTATTAAAATATTATTATTAAAATCACACACCATCACACCATTATTAGCTATTACCAAGGATCAAACCCGGAACCGCTAGCTTAGTAGACAAGGGCACTACCAACTAGGCTAACGTGTCGTCAATATTATACTACACGCTACTATTTGACGACACGCTAGCCTAGTTGGTTGTGAGCTGCCTTCGAAGCTAGGGGTCCTGGGTTAAAATCCCGGTAAGGACAGATATTTGTGTGATGAGCACGAGTATTTATTCCTGAGTCTTGGATGTATTCTATGTGTTTAAGTATATATTTCTCTATATAAGTAAGTGCCTCGTGTGGTTGCCGGGTTAAAATAGTGCCACTCCATATCTTCCCGTGGATGTCGTAAGAGGCGACGAAGGAAATAAGGGCTTGTAGTAATATTAGGCGATGGGCTTGCAACTTGTCACCAATGCACTTGTAAACATCTTAGCCTACTTGTGCAAAATGTGGTTACAGAATTATAAACAACTCTTTTTAGAGTTGTTGGTGTTTCTGTAGCTTTGCCTCCTCCACTCTGGGATTGAAGGCGTGATATTATGTATGTATGTAAGTAAGTTTATCGTTGTCTAGTATCCATGGTACAAGCCTAGAGCTTAGTTTGGGACTAGGTCAATTTATGTGACAGTATCCTGTGATATTTATTTATTAATTTATACTTAAAGTTTGTTTATTAAAAAAAACAATCCTTTAGCACTAGGACTAAAATTAAATCTAAGCAAATATTTTTTCTATGTGTTATTTAGTCTCAATATTAAGCATATAGAATGTAATATTCACATATTGGACGATAACTACGACAGTTCAAAAGATACGAGACATTATTACATTCCGCCGCTATAGTTCGGGATATGAGCGACGTGTTCACTGGTGACGTCACTTCTTGACGGCATCGAGTAACGATAAAATTTATAAAGTGATTGCAAGTCATTTTAATTGACCTACGGTTAAAAATATTGTGGGGCGACGATTTCTGTTGGACTGACATACCATTTTTAAAATAAGTGAGATTCAGTATAACATGTGAGGTGCATTATTAAGGCATAATTTAAACTTTATTTAAAACCACATAAAGTTCATTTTTATCTGTATCTAATTTGATTATGGCATTCAAACCCTCGTATGCGGGAGGTGAAAAAAAAACAAAGTTCTAGTCTTAGGGTTACAATATAGCCCGAAAAAATAAAATTAAAAAAAATACCAAAAGTTATCCCGATTTTGTGAGCAGATCTGCTCCTGAGCATTTGAGAGGTGAATAGCAAAGGTAATTCAAATCCTCACTTACGAAAATCTACCTTTTTGTACTTACATGATGGGCCTCACGAAGTAAAAACTAACGATTTCGTTTGAAGAACAGGTAAAGCAATTCTTCACTTTAAAATTCTATTAACGGAACTTGGAATGCAGGGGGGTCGATTATTAAAATCTGAATTCGATATGTGTTCCCGCCTAATCCAACTTCGTAATGCCGCACTTCCCTTAATAAATATAAGGCCGGACATGCATTGTGCCCTTCCAAGAAAAAGTGTGTAACAGACAATTAATGGCTAAGTAAAAATCAACCTTCTTTTGATACGAATAAAAATGAGATTACAAGGGTACTATGGTACGTAAAGTATTTTTTTAGTGTAGCCGTACTGACCGGTTGAAATGTCATTCGCGTCTTGCCGCGCATTAGTTAGTCCATAAACAACTCGCACTGAAATAGTGCGGCTGCAGGTAAATATAGACTAGGGCTGTCAAAAGTGTAATAATTTACAATTCTTACTAATATTATAATTGCGAGTGTGTTTGTTTATTTATTTGGATGCTTGAACCGATTGACGTGAAAGTCTGTACAGAGATAGTATAAAGTCCAAAGGCAGATATAACATGGTACGTACTTTATAGCAGAAAATTTTGAAGCCTAGTTGGCCGTGAACCTACCTAAGAAGCTAGCAGTTTCTAGTGTAATGCACTGTGAGAGCTAAAAAACACCCATAAAAAATAAAAACTTTACTTATCCTACGTGCAATTACTTTACAGGAACATATAGCTCTCATCATGGAAAAAGCTATTTGCAATAATTAAAAAGAAGAAGAATAATACATACATACATAAAATCACGCCTTAATTCCCAGAGTGGGGTAGGCAGAGCTACAGAAATACCAACAAATCTAAAAAGACTTGTTGATAATTCTGTAACCACATTTTGCAGAAGTAGGCTAAGATGTTTACCAATGTATTAGTGACAGGTAGCAAGCCCATCGCCTAACATCACTACAAGCCCTTATTCTCTTAGTCGCTTCTCACGACATCCACGGGAACACATGGAGTGGCACCATTCTAACCCGGCAACCACACGGGTACCAGCAAAGATTGTTGCTTGATAAAAGAAAACTGTAACGCCTTATAGCTTAATGACACTCTTATGATTACTAGACAAATAACACTTTGTGCTCGAAACCAAAAACTAGAATTTACTTAAAAACTCTTAATATTAGGTCACGCTTTCACGAACTCAACTATATTTCCGGCGAGTGACAGCCCTGACCGCCATCGATATACCGCCTCTTCAATAATGCACCGCGATCGATCCTGACAACTCTACTCACCATCACAAATATCATACTGGGTTTTTGTGATCGTGTTCTATTTATGATTTTTTGAGCTGGAATTTCTTTTTTATAATGTCACGTTATGTAGTCACTTTCTTGTCTGCCTATTTCCCGATCAGCTAGACTTGAAACTTTAAATGTATCTCAGGATTGCCATTGCAACAATATCGAACCAAAAACTTATTTATGCGTTTAACATTGGAATCCATTTAAATTGCATGTTTTTTATCAATTAAAAAACCTGCTTACCTAGCTTACATTAATTTAATTTGTTTTGTTCTACTATCTACATTTATTACGATCTAAGCAATGCATTTTTATGTTAACTGTAAAATTACGCAAATTAGCTCTATGCTTCAAATCATGTGTGTACTTTTGTTACCTATAAATTGAAACAACATATCCATTCTGTACATAACATGCATTCCCACGCTGCTTTACATAAACACATATACACACGGTAAAGGCAAGCCAATTACAGGTTCCATTGTCCAATTTGACTTATTAGTGGCCGACGCTATTGGTGCGGTCTTGTCTGGTTATCCAGTAATAACCGGCCAATAAGATTACTCTATACGTATAGCCTGTTTGTAGAACATTTGCTCAAAGGAGTTTGTAATGAGCATTCGGTGAGCGTTCGTGTATGGCAAACTTTACAGTGCGAGCGTTCGCGTGTGCCAAGCTTTATACTGAGTTATCACGGGCGTTTGGTTTTCGAACGTTTTCTTGATAGGACCCCATGTAAGTGACTAGTTTTAAGACGCGGTCCGCGTATTTGATAATCATGTTTCTACATAGTATACAGGATGTTCGACAACTTTGCCACATGAAGGGAAAGTATTTTAAATACTGTAATAAATAATTTTACTGAAATTAGACTATTTTTTTATTTTAAAATCAATACGAACTGCTTTCAAAGACTTTTTGAATGATGAGTTGTTCAGTTTTGTAACATAACGAAAGACTAACACTTCGGACTAAGAGTATAAATAAAGAACTATCCGCGGACATTCTCATACAAATTCACCTAGTCCCAAAGTAATAGGCAATGATAAATATACTTATAAAGAGAAACATAGAACACATAACATTCGCACTCATCACACGAATATTTGCTCTGACCGGGATTCGAACTCGGGTCCATTAGCTTCGTAGCCAGGGCCACTACCAACTAGGCTAACTGAGTCGTATAGTTGAAAATAGTGAAGCTAGACTGAACCTAATTGTCTACACCACAAAGTTTAAATTGGTAGTTTACAAGATAATTACACCAGTGTAAACACCACCGCCAGGTGGCTGGTGGTGGTTTTTAGTCCCACGTAACATGGATACTACCCTCATTAAATGAAAATTGAAGTAGCGACCGGCCTCAACCACAACGTTATGACTATTTAAACTGGTAGTGTTTTAGGTATATCATATCACATCATAATTATCATATCATATTTATTTATTTCTCAATTGTCATATCATACATACCGCAGCTTTAGAAAAATAGTAGTCCACTATAAAATTACCTGAGTACAAGACAAAACGCAACGCAAACATACTGAGATAGACAGTTTCAGAAGTTTCTAAGCCGTAAATTGCCTATTACAGTCAACAAAAGTAGATGATCATTTTAGTACCTTGTCACTTTCACTACTTTGACGCATCCAATTGTCGCAGTATTGTTTCGTTAATGCGATAAAGTACTAAAATGATCATCTACTTCTTCTAGTTTTCTTACATTTAGAGCTAGTTTAATCTGAATGATTCTTGGATAGGTATGGTGGAGATTGGTTGTCCCACTTATGAGTTGTCAGCTGTAGGGCGCTCAATTACATCTGGGTTTTTAAACGTATTCAAGTTATTTAGTAGCTGTTACTGTGACTTTAGATACAATTTAAGGTTTATCTTGGCTTGTCCTAAAAAACTTTAATATTAACATCATTAAATTAAAGGATTTGATTCGTTTTAATGCCTTTGTCGGCCTCTGTTCGGGTTAAAACGATATCGCATTTGACGTGTTTTTGTATTGTTTTTAACTCGGCCGCCATTACTGTCCAGTAAATAAGAGTTACCGAAACGTTGACAATACGGTAACACGTCAAACACAATATCGTTGTCACCGTGTAGACTCTCAGCCTGGCCATCATAGTCACCAGACTTGTACCATAAATTCTTACCGATTAAAATTTCTTATTTACCCTTAGTGGCGTGTAAGGTAAATGCACCAATTACGGCCTCGAATCGCAGTGCGCTCTTAATTCCCTTGTAACCAACAGGCGATTACTGGCATTTTTCGGTGCCTGGCACCAAACGCTCCTCGCACCCTCTCGGGTATCTAATACTTGCTATGCTTGAATGGCTGCTTTATGCGATAGACAAATGTTCATGTACTGTATGAGTCATTGGAACACTGGATTTTTGTTAAGGTTGTTTCTAAACCTGTGGGTTCCCAAATTATTTCATCGTTGTCTAGTACCCATAATACAAGCCTAAAGCTTAGTTTGGGACTAGGTCGATTTGTGTGACATTGTCCCGTGTTATTTATTTTTATATTTTAGTCTTTGTTAGCTTACGTAATTTATTTGTTTTAGATGTAATTTTTTTGCGAAATCAATCCCATGTCGTAAATTCAAAGTTTACCAAAATGAAGCTTAATAGTCACCATTCGTTCTAAATAACTATACTCGTGTAACTTTAATAATATTCACTCCACTTCTAAACTCCTTCGAACATTCATAATTTCATAACTTCGTTTTCATTGTAAGAATATGAAAAACAAAATGTGAAACAGATGAGTCATTTATTTTACATACGTCTTGCTCTTTAGCGTAATATCATCCGTAATAATATGATCAATCTCTTCGCTTTGTTTAATTTTTCATACTAGAATGGTACTATACCACAGAGAACCAAACAAAAAAAGTTCAAGCAAAGACCACTTTTTTGCGGAACATGCAATACCACACTAACCTAAATTGTCATAAAAACTAACTCCATATGGAGTTTGTGGCATTGTTCTTAACGAAACAGAATCGAATTTAGAACAACAGTTCTAATTTCAAACGCATGCAGCACGGTAGCGTGTGTTGGCTTCGTGCTTTGCGTTATGAATATATTTCCTCCAAATTACTTGCGACTCTTAATAACTTTAACTACCTACTTGGACCAGTTGTTTCAAGTATGGTTAACCTCTGTAATGATAATAACATAACACGTCGATACATTCCCAAAGTTTTTAAAAGGTATAATTATCCTTGAAATCTATATTTACTAAATATTAACAAGGAGAAAACTACAAGTTTTTTTTTACAATAAAATCCAATAGATGAATATTAAAATTAAAAGATTTTTTTAGACTGGTTGGCTGTTCTTATCAAGCAAAAAAACAAGCAATGTAATAATTGTGTGATTTGTTGTTCTTTTAAGTATTACTTGATAAAATACGTGTTATTGCGGGTCTTTAACCTTGGTCATTTTACATTAGCTTTGATGCAATCTGCCAAGGTTATAGTTAACTACCGCTGCATAGGACCTACGAGTGCATGCTATGACTAAAAGTCAAGTCTAATTATCGTTTGGCTTTAGTGTAGAACTAACGAGAAAGAAAATAACAATGTTGCATTCTGAAACTGCACAAAGCTACAACGCAAAGCGCATCGCGGTGCAGCTTAAAGCATGACCACCACAATTCCACTAGTAGGTATAACGATTAAACCTAAACGATTTAACTCACAAAAGATGGCCCCTAAATTACTGACCACAAACGATCGTTTAACCGATCGTTTAAGCCCCAACACAACTGGCCTCGGTGACTGGCAAGAAATAAACTTTTAAAGCCATTAATGAAAAGAAGATATTGACAGGATTTTTTCCATTTATCTCTCCCCTTAATTTAACTTTCCCCGTGTGGAAATCTGCTAGTCACGTGTTTCGATACACATCTCGCATTGACACGTTAATGCTTGGACAAAAATAGGGAACATGTGTTTACAATGCTTGGGCAATCATGTATTATATCAACTTGGAACTCCATTACAAATCATACTTTATTAACAGTATTAGAGAGTCGAGTTTCCCTTAGTTGTAAAATGGCAGGTATGACTTTGTGTTTGTCGAAGGCGGATTTATTTTTGAAATGTAAAAAGTCATAACTTCACACTAAACATAGGTACGCTTACGTCCTTTTACATTGTAAGGCGCAATCTTTTCTAGTTGTGTTCCAAATGCAGTCGTATTTTTAGATGTATTAAGTTGATAATCCGATGGTAGGAATGATTGAATAATGCATCTGTTGCCTGTAAGGTACATAGGATTTGAGTTAAATTGATTATTTTGTGAATAGGTTCTGTCAAAGGGGCGTCTTTATAATATATTTTCGTAAATCTCATCTCAATCAAATTGGGCTCTTTTCTTTAAAAGAAGAATTGCTTTATAATTGGGCCGTTTACCCTAGGGATGTCAAACATGTCGTCGCAATCAAAGGCTGCTTAAAGCAGTACGCGAAGGCACTACCTATATAGGTATACGTTATTTTGCCGGATTATACATTTTCCTTGAGTTATTAGTTGTGACACTTTGGCAAATGGGTAGCCCGGCTAATTTATGTATTATATCAAACCGCTAAACATTCGAATTCATTAATGGAACCTAGAAAAAAAGTGACAATGTCTTCAATAACTACTATTTTTACTGGCCACGCTGTTTCAAAGCCAAATCGCTTCTTAATTCGTCGACGAATTAATAAACGGCAGGTTTTAAGGCAAGGGAACCAACGCCCCTATACTAGTTCCTATTAGCTTGCGGCAGTCGAATGTGCATACAAATGCAGCAGGTGCACCGGCTGCCCTTAGATAGGATGCAGCGCTGCAGCTAAGTAGCTTAGGCAAATTGTACCTTATCTCCTTAGAAATAAGATCATAAATGTTATGGGAGTCGTAATGAGATGCAGTCGTATAAGGGAAGATGCGGGCACTTTTATTCGATGCATTTTTTGGTATGCTTTTGTATTTGTATTGAATACATGCAAAACGTGTCGGTTGGTTTGTTTAGAGATAAGTAACGTTTTGTTGAACTAATTTTTACGAAGATAAAATTACCTTGAAATCTGTTTTTGTTGTACAAACGAACACACGAGCATATTATAATGTTAAAGTTTAATTACCTTTATAACCTTCGCATAGTCAACGTAACGGAAAAAGGTTGCCACTGTTTCTGTTTTATTACTCATTCACAGTCCAATTGTTGTTTTGTGATGAACACGAGTATTTATTCCCGAGTCTTCGATGTTTTCTATGTATTTGAGTATATATTTCTCTATACAAGCCTAGAGCTTTGCTTAGGACTAGGTCAATTTGTATTACATTGTCCAGTGATTTCAAATGTCATATTCCGTATGTATTGTGTATTCATTTGTACAACAAAAAACCAGGCAAGAGCATGTCGGACCATACTCAGTGTAGGGTTCCGAAGCCGTTAAGTACTACGTACAAACATAAAAATCAACAAGTGATAACTAATTTTCTATTTAAACGCAATTGGTGCCGTCTTAGATGATTTTAGTAGGTATAAACACTTTAATCGCCTGTACTTCTTCAGATTTTTAATATTTGTAGGTATGGATGTAGGGGCGGGAGATACTTGAGTCTAACAAAAATTAGCGCTTTAAAGCTTAATATTTCATAAAAGGATTACTTAATCGAAAAACTGTTTTCACGAACTAGTAATATTTCTAAAAGACCTATCCAACGATACCCCACACTAAAGGGTAGACGAGATAAGAAAATACATCCCCACGTTACATGTAGGGGAGGTACCCTAAAAAAAATTTTTTTTAATGTTTTTTGTACCACTTGTTGGCATGACTCATATGCATATTCATGCCAAATTACAGCTTTCTAGTACTAAGAGTCTCTGCGCTAGAAACTCTTCGGGAAGAAAAATGTATGCAAGCCGATATGCACCCCTTTCGTCTGTGTACAGGGAGCGAATATTACCATGAAACTCGCCAAAAGCCCCGAACTCCGCTAAATCCCCAATCGCGAAGTATTTTTGTACGTACTAACAAAAGCGGAATATATTCGGAACCGCTGTCCGAATTTACATGTCAAACGAACACTCCGGGGACTATTCATACCCCGCAGGTACCTACTGTAGTTTTTAACTAGAGTTAACCCGCCTTTATTTCATAGCTAGCGACCCGCCCTCGCTTCGCTCCGGATTAAAGTATTATACATATAAACCTTCCTCTTCAATCACTCTATCTATTAAAAAAACCGCATCAAAATCCGTTGCGTAGTTTTAAAGATTTAAGCATACATAGGGATATAGGGACAGAAAAAGCGACAAAATGTGGTTACAGAATTACCAACAACTCTTTTTGTAGTTGTTGGTATTTCTGTAGCTCTGCCTACCCCACGCTGGGAATGAAGGCGTGATAGTATGTATGTATGTATGTATGTTAAATGTTTTGTAGTTGAGCTACGGGCGGCCTTAACAGCACACTGTGCCATGTCACTTTAACGTCATGCTTGAACTACAGCACTATTTTTGACAAAAGCATTAAAGCGACTAAGTGTTTAAGTGTACAAGTCATAAATATGTTTACACTTTAGTACCTTGTCACTTTCATTCACTGAGACAATTTCATATATAATTATATGTCATTGTCTCATTGAATGAAAGTGCTAAAGTGTAAACACATTTATGACGTCGACTGTACAGCTACTTATAAAGTGACACTTTATTATTCAAGACATATTTTTACATGTCATCAACGTAATTGTAATTAAGTGAAATACTAAGGCCTATTGACGTCAATTAAATAAATCGTAAAAATCATTATATTTCATATCTTAGAAGCGGTTCAGCTTTTTATAATCCTTATCCAAAACAGAACATTCATCATTTTCCATTAAAACCATTAATTTAAGCAAACGAATCTCTTTTGCCCGATATCTTGTTAATTCCTAAACTCCCTACATAATTACGTTCAAAGACCCCACTCAGCATTTTGCCCTCAAACGAAATCCAACCTTGTTTCAAACGAAGTCAAGGTTCTTTTGGTGAGAATGGGATAAGTCTTGAGACACACTAAGCCGGTCTGAAAGGAACACGTGATCATTCGATACCAGCAGGCCGCAATCATATTTTAATATTGTATTCCGCTGGATTAGATTTGAATCGTGGGGGTTTGAGGGTTCTAGGTGTAATTAAATTTATCTGCGTTTCTTTGTTTTTTTTTTTTTATGTTAAGGAGAAGGCACAACGAGCACTCAGGCCACCTGATGGTAAGTGGAATCTGAGACCCATAGACATTTTTGAATTCTCAAGACTATAATCCTAAGACCTCAAATGCGTTGCCAACCCTGAGGACTAAGATGGAATCCTCTATGCTAGTAATTTCACCGGTTGTCTTATCCCCACACCGGAACACAACAATGCGAACACTGTTGCTTGGCGGGTGGTTAATGGATAAGATGGTGGTAGCGATCCGGACGGACCCTGCACAGGGTCCTACCCCCACTAAATTTAATACCACCACTGATTTTAATATGCTCCGAGTTAGTCCTAAGGTCGGCAACGCAACATGTAAAAATAACAAGGATAAAAATGCAGTCATTTACTGCAATAAAAATTGTACTTTAAAACACAAGTTACATTTTGATTTATTGAGCAGTAATTATTACTTGAATAAATGAATGAAAAAATATTTCAGTGTACTTACCCTATAACATTTTTACTTTAACACATATTGAAAAATAAGAGAAAAGAACATTGATGAATAAAACAATAGACCTACATATAAAAGAAATCCCTCTATATAAAAGAAATTTAATATAAAACCATATATATTTCAATTCAAAGCCTCATTTAAAAAAAGATAGCGCACAAGTCAAAGAAAAGACATTATTTTAGAACACAAAAAGAAAGCGAAATATTACATTTTCTATGAATCTCTACACAATAAAATTTTCACGTACCAACACTATTGCTCCTAACATATTAAAACGCTCGGCTTCTTTTATATAAGACAAAATTAATAAAACCTTAAGTGTAGGTAGTTGAGGAGTAGAATTTTTTAATAAAATCGTAAGAAAATTGCATAAAATTCAGTGAGTTCCGCTAAGCCTCGTTGATAAGTCCTCATTAAGGAGAAAATACATTATTTACCTCGGCCTCCGTATGAAAAATCCAAGAAAACTGCCCTCTCACTTAAAATTGTGAGATTTGTCGCGAGTCACAGGCGATAGCGTATTTTTTCATTCATAAGTTTGGGATTAGCTTTGGCTTAATCTATCTATGTATACAGGGTGACATCAACAAGGAGATTGCGATTGCTACACGAGTTTTATTTGAAAAACCGCCACATAAATTAAAAAAAAAAATAGGGCAGTGCACATCACTTTTGTTGCCATCATTAATAAATAACGTCTGATAATAAGGTCTCCACGCATTTGTTTATTGTTTTTGGATGCATATTGGTGGCCAAGACACGTAGTAAGGAGGTCTTTTATTCAGTAATGGTTTAGCCTATTGCGCTATTATGTTATCACTACACACTGTTGACGTTATAATATAACAGGGCCTCTATTCTACTAAATTAAAATGATATTGCAGTTTGACGTGTTTAAGTATTATTTTTATCATGGCTGCTATAACTGACAAGTAAATTAGAGTTATCAAAACGTTCATAATAAGGATACACGTCAAAGGCAATATCGTTTTTAGCGTCAACAATATGATAACAATATAGAAGCTAAATAAGTTTAACAAGAGAATAAAGGCGAACTTAACCTAACTTAACCTTACTTTTCAACTTAGGTACTGTACCTTTACCATGAGTTGCAATTACCATACTCGCTAGCGAGTCGAATGCCCTGTCCCTCACATTATTGTTGTATATTGAAAGGGATAGAGCATTAGAATCTCTAGCAAGTATTAAAACTCTAACTCATGGTAAGGGTACTGCAACTGTTTGACAAAACTCGCTTCCGCGCCGCTCCCCGCTCCCGCGCCCGCCGCTACCTTGTCCACACCCGACGCGATTAAGGCTTGCCACTCGCGCACACTCAAGGGTCTAAAGATTCGTTAATTACTGCCAGCATTAAAATTAACTACCGTCGCCCTAATAAAAGATATCTGAGGAAAATTCGTAGGAAACTTGTTCCGTTGGTATTGTTTAAAAGAATAATGTTGTATAAGGTGTCTTGGGCAAGATTTAAAGTGGTAATGATAATTTGTGTACTATAGTGAAGAGCAATCTAAACGAGTCACTTAGTACAGAATTTTCATAGAAAGTGACCACTTCTTTCAGAGCTGATATCTCTTAAACAACTAAACTGATTTTCATGAAACCTAGCTAATAACCATCCTGATTAAATGTCTTTCTTTTAAAAATAAACCGTTTGAATCGGTCCACTCGTTAAAAAGCTACGATGCCACAGACGGACACGCTCCTCTTTTGTTTGAGGTTATAAAGAGCTTCGTGTTTGTATTTCTCTTTCACTCGCTCATATGCTCGTACGCGAGTCTATCCCACTTTACCCGAACCCGACAGCTATCGCACGGCACGGCGGCTTGTAACAACTATGGCACATTTACTTTATCGTTTCTAATTGTTGGTTTATTTCATAACTAGCGACCCGCCCTCGCTTCGCTTCGGTTTAAGCGAGTTTCCTGTAACATGTAAACCAGAATTTATTATACAGGACCTGAGGGGTTATCATGACATAAAAATGCAGTTCTGTTTACGCTCAGGGAAAAGGACAGAGCTATGACAGTTATATAGCTCTGTCCTTTTCTCTGAGCGTAAACAGAACTGGCAGCTAGCTCATGATAACCCCCCTGGGGACTTATGGACATTGCTATGCAGTTTAATTTACGCTGAGAGAAAAGGACAGAGCTATACTATAGCGACCGAGCTCTACTGAGGTGTATGTAGACGACACTATTAGATCACAATTTGATAGTGTCGTCTCGTGCCGCCAGTGTCGTCTATATACGTCATAATTAAATAAAACATTTAGGTATAGTTGCCAGCAAACTTCTTGAACATAGAAATTTGTAGTAGGGGAATGTTGGCGCATATAAATAGAGTTCAATTTACTGTGAAAAGTCAAGGTCATATGTTCAAGAAGTTTGCCGGCAACTGTATGTGACGTGTAAAATATTACTTTTACCAATAAATGATCTTATCATATCTTATACCCTGGTTTTAGTGGTGGTAGGACCCTGTGCAGGGTCCGTCCGGATCGCTACCACCATCTTATCCATTAACCACCTGCCAAGCAACAGTGTTCGCATTGTTGTGTTCCGGTGTGGGGATCAAATTACTGGCATAGAAGGCATTCCATCTTAGTCCTCAGGGTTGGCAACGCATTTGAGGTCTTAGGATTATAGTCATGAGAATTCACATGTTTATGGGTCTCAGATTCCACTTACCATCAGGTAGCCTAAGTGCTCGTGTGCCTTCTCCTTAACATAAAAAAACCCGAATATTCCCGAAGATGAAGACTTGACTGATTGATTTTTGACCCGAAAAACCCTTATTCCGCAATTTAGATCTAATTTGTTAGAGCCATTTTCATATTGTTCGTATAATGGCGTAAGGTACGATAAAACCTTTTGTAAAATTATATCACTGATTGTGAAAAACTGCATCGAAATATGAGCGTAGTTTGGAAGTTAACGGATATACAAAAATACAGATAATTATTAGATTATGTAATAATATAATTTCATATTATAAAGTATTTTGTTTTCCTAAAAACTTCGACATTAAGCCCGTCACTTATGTAAACCGTGACGTTAGGATGCAGCGAAATTGACCAACGATCCACCAAGTTCAACGACATGCATTAACACGTAGTTTTTACGCGTCTTATCGTAAAACAGTTTTTATTTGATCAGACATTAAAGCTCACATATCAAAACAAAATTAGTCACCTATGCACTCGATTGCTCACAAACACCTTATAGCGTTAATTATCGCCGTATATAACATATACACAAGATACAGGGTCGGATGCGGCTCCATTTGTCTCTGTCAGCCACGGCTGCGGCCTGCATAAGACTAGCTTTACTACCAAAACCTTTACTACCACTCACCGACCCGATGAGGAGTCAATTGTGTATGAAATGAAACGGTCCGGGCATTGGAATGCCTAACATGTTTAAAGCCCATGACCTGATACCGGGTCGGATTTGTAAGGAGGCTTAGGGGCGTGGCATTATGTGTGGCTTCTGAACTTGAGATCAAGAATATATTCATCAACAGTCAGCTAGAAACTGAAGCATGGTAGGATTTTACGGATGAATGCACACGAGAAGTTATCTGATACTAGGTTTATGTTTGACGTTATGAAATATTGCTTTGGTTGGTTTTTATATCGATCTTTCTTTGGTTGCTCTTGCTACATGTATATATATTTGTTATTAATAATGAGAAGGGGAAACAGAACTATAGCCCTACCTAACCTGTTATACAGTGTGTGACATCCATAAGAACATAAACTGTAAGTAACGATAGCTTTAGATGCTGGCTGCTTTTCTAATGGAGAGTTATTAATGTTTAAAATTTTCTCGAGCAGCAATGTAATGCAAAGAAGCAAACGAGTTAGGTACAAGCAATCAAATGTTAGTGTCAGTTGTTAGCTTTGTTACCGATACATTGGGTGGCGAATTAGTTAGTACGTTAAAAAAAAGTACACATTATGTTAACAATACACATGATTTTATGTTAATAAGGATGCATATTAACTGTTGTCAAAATATATGTTCGTATGGATGTCACACACTGTAATCGTGTGAGAGTAAAAGGTCGATTTAAGAAAGTAAAGCTATGATAAAATCTGCTTTCTAATATAAAAATTGCTACTAACATAACTCTTCAAACCCTTGACCTATTAATATATCTGTCGGTATAAAGGTGTCAGAAATAACGAACTATAAAAATAAGGGGTGACATTTTTTCTCGATCTATCCTTACGACTACATTCCTCACTGTTTTTGTTGACGCGCCGTATAAGCTATACAGCATGTAACAAAAACTCAAGGGAACTTTCTTGCGGTCCTTTTTAGCGCGTAGTACCCATATTTGGTGCGGACCAGTGGCGGCTTCGCCGGACGGCTCCTTCGTCCTTATAAGGAAAGTTGTGGTTAAAAAGTTGCTCAGAAGTGGGATATAGGTTTGATACATCTTGTGGTGCAACATTAAACGAGTTTCAAAATAAGACGAAATTCTTTACTATTTTATGTTTTGATTACCTTCATGCTTAAAGTGTTTAATTGGTTGTCTTAATAAATTGATTCACTAAATCTTTACGAATCCTTAATGTAGGTGCCCTTAGTGACCGCGAGACAACTCTTTAGTATTTTATTAATGGTATGCTTTCCATTTATCTAAATACGTTAATTAACTGTAAAAATATTCCTTTTGGCGACTAATAAGAAAAAATGACTAGGTATAAAAATGACTAGAAAGAAAATTGGAGAGAAATATTTATTGACTAACCCCCTTACTTATGAACGTGAAATAAGCTTGGAATAGTTTATGCCATGCTTTGTCACTTTCTGTCAGATGCAAATGTCACAATTACAGATAAGGACAAAGCATGGCATAAACTATTCCAAGCTTATTCCACGTTCATAAGTAAGGGGGTATGGGTAAAAAAAACCGACATTTAAATATGTAGGTAGGTTTAGGTTATGTCAGTTTTGCAGCAGGCCCGGAGGGCCAAACCGCCCAGAAACTACCAAATTTAAAATAATTACGTATTTTAATGTCGGCATTCTTATACTTAGTCAATAAATCCTTCTTTCCAATTTTCTTTCTAGTAATTTTTATACCTATTCATTTTTACTCGACCTTAGTCGCCAAAAGGAAAAATATAATTTTATTTTTACTTACTTAATAGTTCTTCAATAGTGGGTGCCTAACACTGTTAAAAGCGTCCTTAAATTGACAAAATCCCCGTTAAATTTAGCATGGGCAAACACGACAATAATCTTTTCGCGTCGAAAACCAATCGATTTCACAAAAACCCAAACTACCTAGCAAAGGGTTGATTCTAATCTCAAAAAGCAATATCCTTTACCAAAACTTCATAGGGTTTTTGTAAACCTCACGGAAGGACATTAATCATACAAATGGCATATCTACTTGTTGATCTTACAATGTGTGTGACACGACGTTTTTCCCTGATAAATGTTTGTGCAAATTCTAACGCTGTATTTGAAATAACATGAAATAAAATATTACTACGTAAACAAACTACTTTGTAAAGAAGTAACCTCCAAAAATGAAAAGTAATACGATGGTTTAAATATATACAATACGAGTCTATTTGTCACGGTTTAATAGATAAACACTAAACTTATGTGAAGAATGAAATCTAATTTTTTTACCCAAAAAAAAAAATCTCAGGAAAAAGACAATTAATGAGTTTGACGCGTAGGAAATAGAAATATCTCGGGATCTATAACCTCATGCTATAAAGCTACCAGTTATAACTATTCGAGTCGTGTGCCTCGAAAAGCGAAAGTCGAGAAGCGCCAGAACGTCGTCGAAAAGGTAATAAGTCATAATCGCAGACATGCAACTTTTAATTATAATCTGTTTTCGTTACAATTATAAATTGCATGGCGCTTCATTATTAGTTACGCCATTCGAGAATGATCTACTCATAACGTACTTAAAGTAACCAGCTTCACTATAAATAAGAACCTTGGTTAACGTAAATAAAGTTTAAATTTAAATGCACTTTTTTTTGTGTTTTGACTTTATAGTTCTAGTACGTGTAAAGCCATATTGAGGCTTCTTATAAACTTATAATTGAGATACGCAACACTTAATAATATTTACTGCCTTATTATTTATGACTACGTGTTACGAAACATAATTATAAAGCAATCGATTTGAATCAAGCTTTTAATTTAAGATATTTATGTAAGTGGTAGGCTATTCTTCAATGTTAATTAATGAACAAAAATCTAAGGTGTGTATGTGGAAGGGTAAATATGAAACTGACTTTATAAGTTGGCTAAATATATCTCTTTATAAGTATTATTTACATTTCATTTATTTACTAGTTTGTATAACGTTCCGTCTGTCTGTCACATTCGGTGCTGGCTGAAAATCAGCGCTGCAGGTGCCTAGCACCCCAGCATTACGCTGAACCAGTGTCCGGTTTACTGCCACGAAGACACACACATCACTTTGTTTTGCTTTCTTGTTTACTGTTTTAACTTTTTATGTGTCTTGTTGTGTTCAGTGAATAAATGTATTAAAAAATACTTTTTTTCACATGAGATAGATTCAGTCAAAGTAAAGTCGGCTTTTGGTTTAAAATATTGTGAGACGCCGACTTCAGTTTGACTATGCTGTTATGTAATGAATAAGAAATTTTAGGATATTTCAAGATCGCCACAAGCAACGCTGAGGGAAAGTCATAATTAGTGTATTATATATTATTATTCTAATCATTTAAATTTACTAGGTACCTTAATCGAGATATTATAACGCCACCGTTGAAATAGGTATCATTGAGCAGTTTCGGTAGCCATTTGTGATCTTCTTTATCTTTTCAACTTCACCAGATGATATTTTCTGAATGCAAATGCTGGACTTACATACATACATAACATCACGCCTTCATTCCTAGAGTGGGGTAGGCAGAGCTACAGAAATACCAACAACTCTAAAAAGACATGTTAATAATTCTGTAACCACATTTTGCACAAGTAGGCTGAAATATTTACTAGTGTATTAGTGACAGGTTGCAAGCCCATCGCCTAACAATACTAGAAGTCTTTAAATGGTGGACTTGTTACAGAAAATTTCAAAATAGACCACCACGAGAGTGCCCATACCATAATGTTTATAAACGGTCGGAAATTAACGGAGAAATCTGTGAATATACATGAAACAAGGGAAAAGATGGTATTTTTATGCACCTATTTATTTTCTGATTACTGTTTCACCTTAACGTTGACTGGTAGAGAATGCTTGTAGCATTAAGTTCGCCTTTTGTACGCTATTTCAATTGCGCAATAAAATATTTAAGCAAAGAAATAAAATATCATACATTCTGTTCTGTTGAACATACCCCTGTGTGGTTGCCGGGTTAGAATAGTGCCACTCCATGTCTTCCCGTGGATATCGTAAGAGGCAACTAAGGAAATAAGGGCTTGTAGTATTGTTAGGCGATGGGCTTACAACCTGACACTAATACACTGGTAAACTTCTTAGCCTACTTGTGCAAAATGTGGTTACAGAATCACCAAGTCTTTTTACAGTTGTTTGTATTTCTGTAGCTCTGCCTACCCCGCTCTGGGATTGAAGGCGTGATGTTATGTATGTGTATGTATGTACATTCTGTTGAACATAGATACCTACTCCATTTTTTTGAAATGTAGAACAAAGATTCGCTGATTTTGCACTCAGAAGTAATATTTTAAAGCGTCGCAAAAACGTTTTGGAACCGCTGCTCTAATCACAACATTAAAAGGCCCTAAATTATGAATTAATAATATAGTTAAAGCAACATGGCTGACATGCCAAATCATTAATTTCGTTGATGAAATTATGCCGCCGCTTTAAGTGGCCATATGAAATCATTAAGATCGGCCATCTGCATATGAGCTGTCATACAGATTGTAATAACCACAGCTTAACTAGTTATACAGAAAGAACACTCGTCTATTTAACGTTTAGTTTATGCAGAGCCATTTTCATTCTTTAGGAGATACTGGTTTTTGTTGCCTTCAGGTAAGGATGTACTCAGGACCGGTGATACATGCTGACAGGGAGATATAATGTAAGTATTTATTGTGTTTAAGCGCGTTTTTTTAGAGCGCATATTTCCAATGCCAAGGAATGAACACTGAGATAATTTGTAATAACTTTTGTAATAAAATCGAGGCAAAAATTTGACGATATTTTAAACGGTCGTTATGTTTATCGTTAACTCTCATCCATGTATATAACATTAATTACTTATTGCAGTCTCACTGGGACTAAAGTACCTATAGATAAAAAACAGTTTATTAAGAACATAAATTGTCCACATAGTGCTTTGAAAATATCATAAGAATAAGGAAAATAATGTTAAATATAAGCTTTGGCCAAATTATTGACCCGTGACTTTAAAATGTCCTGTCAGAGCGTACAAACAACATTTTAGGGCGTGAGTTCTCAATTAGTAAAACTTGTAGTCGCTTGAATGAGCGTTCAAGTTTGATCGATCGTTCGACACGAAGCCGTTTTTAAGAGAATAGCCCATTTGAAGGTTAAGCAGTAAATGAGTCAAGTGACCAATCTGTATTTAATATGTTGTGGCGCGCCCTTTGACTTATTCTGAGTACAGTAATGGGCTGGTTTATTTCTCGTAGCATTTGTTCGTAACTGATAAGCTATGCGTGCACTCTAGTTTATTATAAACTAGCGGCCCGCCAGCGGCTTCGCCCCGCTACAAAATTATCCAGTTTTTTTTTTCATTAGAACCTTTTCCTAACAGTAACAAACACAATTAAAAAAAAATGCGAAATCGGTTCAGCTGCTCTCGATATTTAAGCTCGGGAACACTTTCAGCGATTCATTTTTATTAAATTATAATTATTTCACTTGCTTGTAAAAATAGCCTAGCTAAATAGGTTAACTAAGGTGGGATTTTAAATATTTCAGTATTTTGATTTTACATTCTCGACATACAGTGTTAATTGTAAAAAAATAAAGACATGCGCTGAGCTTACAATAACGATCGTACGGTATGCATTCTAATACACTACACATTCACAACCACCAAACCTCTAACAGTTATTCATTTTATACTAAATTTACAGAGAATACAATACAATATAAACACTTTTTATTCAACTACAATTGTTCATTATTTAAACACACTAATTATAAATATGAAAGTTTGAATAGACGTTCAGTTTGTTACTCCATCACGCCAGAACGGCTGAACGAATCTAGATGAAATTTGGCACGGAGATAGATTATAGTTTGGAATTGAACATAGGCTACTTTTTATCCCGAAAAAAATGACGGTTCCTGAGGGAATAGCGATAAACGACTTCTACGCGGACGGAGTCGCGGGAAACAACTAGTTGTAGACAAATAACAACACTAATTGTTATTTCAAAATCAAACCATCCTGTAGCTACACTATAAATTCGATTTAAAGAAGTAAGTTTTTTCGTTTTTAAACGCAACTCAGTTTATGCACCATTATACAAACTATGTCACAGGAATTAACGAAATCGGAACCGAACCGACTTCCAATTGATCCAATTCGACAGTTGCCAACTACTGTAAAGTTAAGAGGCTAACTCGCCCGCGCCACTAAACCGCAAGTTACTGGAACTAAACTGGCAGCGGCCACCGGAGGAAGGGGGGACACTTTTCGCATATACTTACGTATAGAGTATTTAGATGAAATTTCTTTCGCTTAGTTTTTTTCCCAAAAAACGAAAAGAAGTTTCACTGTCTTTATTTATAACAAATGTTTTTCAATCGAGAATTTCATATTTTAACGTCAAAAAGACGTCTGCTTCGCTTTGTTTAATATAACTACATTGAGACAATAACAATAACTTACTTAAAATCTCAATATCAATATTACCCGACTATTCACTTATAGGTATAGTATAACTCTATCGCTGTTACACTCTCTGGCATCTGCCACTCTTTTTGTTACGCCAGAGAGAGTGAAAGTGATAGAATTATACTATACCTATAAGTGAATACTAGAAAAGTATCATAAAATCATCAAAGAACCATTTAAACAAAATTCTAAACTCAAAACATACAAAACAAAAGAACCACTCGCATTCCAAATCCAAACATAATTTAATAGGTCAATTCCAATCCCGCTCACGATCGGTCACGTCTAAAAAACGTAGCGACAAAGCGGTCGTGAGTCGTGAGCCGTGGTCGTGTCGTGTGCCGCACGTGGCACGGAAGCAGGGGTCACGCGCTGTCGCATTGTTTGATGCACTTCGGTTATGTTCGGGAGCCGATCTGTGGGCTAAGACAATATGCTCTCTAACGTGAGCGTGATTAGGGCTGAAATGTGTAAAAAGCACTTCTCAAAAAAGTATTTTTGGTATGGCACCGACTATCTACAATAAATTACCTGATAGTATAAGAAATTTTGACTATGGTAGTTTCAAGAGAATAGTATTGAGTTTGTACGCCTGCAGTTTATAGTGATACGTTGACCATCTACATTCTTTTTATGATTACTATGAAGACATTATACATTGATTGATCGATTGGCAAGTGATAAATCGTTAGCTAACATGAATCCTACGTTTTGTCGGTTCTCGACAGCGCTATGCATCTCGTCTAGGTTCCCTGAGATGAAGTCAATATACGCAAAGTATGTAATCTAATATATAAAATTCTCGTGTCACGGTGTACGTTATTGAACTCCTCTGAAACGGCTCGACCGATTTTAATAAATGTATATCGGGTACGTCTGAGAATCGGCCAACATCTATTTTTCATACCCCTAAGTGATTTTAAATAAAATGCAGCGGGCGAAGCCGCTGGCGGGTCGCTAGTAGATTTATAAAATGCTTGGCTTTTTTGGGTCTTAGCTACTCCTTGATAATAAGTAAAATGAAGTCAAAATACGTAACGTAATTAACTTTAGACCGGTTTTTCGAGGCTGTAATTTGTAATTTCAAATAACTATTTAAAAAAGGGGTCCTAAATTATAATTATGTTATCAAATACAATTTTAATAAAACCATGCATAGCAGTGAAAGTAACCTAAGAAAAATATAGACAAAACACATGAATAATGCGCATCGCGGGATCATCCCATTAATGAAGTTGATAAAGATTTTAAACGAGCCAGTAAATCTGGCTTCCATTCTCAGTTTTATAACACCAACTCTACGCTCATAAACAGTACAAAACATATTTAAAAAACACAATGTTTAAATAAAGCAATATCCACACCCGATGTTTCTCGC
Organism: Acleris holmiana; assembly: GCA_949316455.1. Taxonomy (NCBI): domain Eukaryota; kingdom Metazoa; phylum Arthropoda; class Insecta; order Lepidoptera; family Tortricidae; genus Acleris; species Acleris holmiana. Next base: position 20,558,386 of record OX438768.1, on the reverse strand, counting down.
CCGATGTGTGACGAGGCCTTAAATGATCACGTGCGGAAATGATATTTTTGAGCGGAATCCGCCATTTCTCCGCATTATTAAAAGAAATAAGGGTCCATCGGGCGTGACATGGCAATCACTTGAAATATTTTCGGGGTTCCGTGGTTTTTTTTATTTATCTTTGGTTATTGAGCCGTTAAACTTCCGCGGTGTTACCACAAAAAACTTAACCGCGTCTAACGAGACACGCGGTAGATTATCGCTCCCTATGACTTGTCATTTTTACATGTTTAACTTTATCTTATAGCGGATTCATTGAACCGTAGCTAACACAACAATTTGTTGAATGAAATAAAATATATGAAACGGGTTAACATTCAACTATTCGATATTAACTATAAAAGGCGTCAAAAAAAATCGCACCTTTTTAAATTTTGACAAGAAGCAGATATGAATCATTTTTCTTCTAAGTTAAGGTATGACTGTGAGGCCTCTTTTGAAAATTTCAAATGGTACTATTATTTTTCGCCGAGTGTAAACGTTATTAAAAACACATTGTGAAAGGAAAACAAAGTGATGGAACGAAGTAAGCCCGTTTGAAACTTAACGTTAGTTGCACGTGTTGTCACATTTTTTGTATATAATACCGACGCTACGGGACCCTGGGCGCTATTTCTTATTTTTATTCCTGATATTTGCTGTGTAAATTCCCGCTCCGGAAGAGACCCGCGAGGGCGTTGACAATCATAACAATATCCCGAGACAGACGCGATACACCATGTTGTCAGAGCAATATACCATATTGCCAGTTCTACATAAACATATACATTGTAACTGTGTGCCGAAAATCTATCATAGACTGTACAGACGAGTTCTCGGATATGTTTACACTTTTGAACCTTATCCCATCGATCTAAGGTACATTTTTAAAAATGACTGTACGTAGAGATTCTTATAGAGCCACAGATTAGAAACACTCCTTTTTCCCAGAGAGGTAGGCAGAGACCAATTCTTTCCACCTGTTACGATCCTGACAAATCTCTTTCGCTCCTTCCACATTCATACATCGAGTCACGCATGCACATCGGTTTCTGGTACTTAAGTTTTTTGCAGAATTTCTCCGAGTCGAAAAAGTACGCCTAGGGCGGCCTCTTCCACACAGCGTTGCACTGTATATCTCTTTTGTCAATCTTCTTTCATCCATTCTTTTGAAATGACCAAACCAACCACTTGATAAAGACTATTTTGCCGAAATACCAAAGAAGGCGACTAACTGCAAAGCAGCAGTTGAAGCATTCTATATTCTATCGGTAACCACGTTAATTATGCTGGTAAACATCTTAGACTGATTGTGTAAAATGTGGTTACAGTAATAAACAAGTCAGTTTTTTTTTTTTTCAGTTTATTAATTGCTTTCACGGGTACAATGGTGTTTAAGGTTCAATTTTGTTCAGCCATGAAACCCTGTCGGGCACTACGATATTATTATGCTTAACTAATACTAGGCTTAGCTATTTAATAGGAACTAGTCTTCATAGAGTTGTTGGTATTTCTGTAGCTCTGCCTACAGCTGGGAATGAAGGCGTGATGTTATGTATGTATGTAATGTTTTATATCTATATGTTAGTTATTACTTCGTTGTTATAAAACCAGAAGGTTTCGTTTTGGAGGTCACTTTGTGCCATGTTTATACATACATACATACATAACATCACGCCTTCATTCCCAGAGTGGGGTAGGCAGAGCTTCAGAAATACCAACAACTCTAAAGACTTACTGATATTTCTGTAACCACATTTTGCACTAACAGGCTAAGAGGTTTACTAGTGTATTAGTGACAGGTTGCAAGCCCATCGCCTAACAGTACTACAAGCCCTTATTCCCTTAGTCGCCTCTTACGACATCCACGGAAAATACCTAATGTCTTCTTTTGATATAAATAAACTGCTACCAATGCTACCTCTTATTTGGCAATCGCAATCGGTGCGGACGTCAGACCGTTGAATATTCAGAATTCAATTAAATTAAGACTAAATTTACACAAAGTTGCGGCGAGCAAACGTCAATTCGGTCTAAAGAGGAAATTGTTATTGCTAAAAATAAATTCGTATTTCGAGATGGAATTCTGCACTTGTTTTCATAGGACCAATTTCTGGGATATCCAATCGTCGACGTTTTTTGCGCGCCGCGCCGGAAACGGGTGGTTTGCATGTGTGACCGTAAGAGATGAAATGTCACGCAGTAATCTAAAATACTAAAAGAATCAGAAACATTCATAATAATTTAAGCACTATTTGTTTGTTATTTAATTTGCTAGTTATTTATTCCTGTACAACTATTTTTAGCCGAATTTATGAAAAGGAGGTTATCATTTCGACTGCGTGATTTTTATATGAATTTAAATACTGATCAGCCATACATCAAAATCAGTTTTGTAGTTATTAACTGACAAATATTACAATAATACAATATGGACGATTAATTAAAAACAAAATCAGTATTAGAAACATCTTTCGAAGCATTTTCATACTGGGGCTTTTACCTTCGCATGGCGAAGGCATATTACCAAAGCTTTCTTGCCTCCACACCGAAACACAACAGCACATACCCTGCTGCTTGGCGGCGTAGTTAGTGAGTAAAAAGGTATTAGACTATTAGCAAGGGCAGAACTGCAAACGTACCACCAAAGATACTTTCTATTTGAACATCATCATTTACTTGCCCGTTTCTTCATTTCCTATACGTAACGCGCTCCATATGAAGTCAGTGGCATGTTAACCGTTACAGGGTACACTTGTTCGTGGAGTGCTAAACGGTACAAAGCGTCATACACGCGGCCAATTAACGTCGACCGTTGCCATGACGACGTTAACAGACGTCCGACGTTCCCGCGCATTGTCTAATTGGACTTTTGTCAGCGAGTGCGGTTAGTTTTATGAATGCGTTGTACAATTGATTTATGGAGTAATACGTTGTTTTTAATGTCTATTAAGCTTGTTTATTAGGGCGACGCTGTTAGCCAAGTGGTTATCTGACTAGGAAGCAAACGGTTCTGGGTTTAATTCGCGGTTTTTTTTGTGTGACGAGCGTTTTTCTTCTGAGTCGTGTCTTTGATGTTTTCTATACATTTGTATTTATTCCTACGTATAAGTAAGTATACCGTTGTCTACTAGGTTATTTTACTTTATTTATTTCGTGAGAAAAACTACAATATAAGTTGGCATTAGTTGTCAAAATGTACCCGTAGAACAAGCCTAGATCTTGGTTTAAATCTAAGTCATTTGTGTGAGATTTTCCCATTCATATTTAGTATAGAACGGCTGTCCAAGTCACTCCGTTTTTTTATAATGCTCGTCTTTGAAAAATAATCATTAACCGTAACGGATTTCATTATCTAATATAACATACTTAATCTCTTTTCTTCTTTCCAGGCATGCTGAGATCCACCTACGATCGCTCCGACCACGAACGTAAGTACATTTATACATTCACCGCCAAAAACTAGACATTATTTGCAGTTTGAACGCACAAAGCGTGTCGTCGGCCCTCAATAATAGATGTGTATACACAGCTCTTACATTAAATTTAGACTCTTATTACAAGTCGCATAAAGTTGTTTATTGAATTCAAAGCTTGAGCGAGATATGAGGTGAATGCAAACAGTAGAGAACAGGAATTCGCATAGAAAAGCTCGACATAACAGCCATCAATTTTTTCCATTGAGTAGGGCCAGTATTGAGTAAATCCATCACTTCCAAAGCACCTACAGTGGTACCATGAGTTCTGTTGTGTTAGTCACGCGTGAGTTTTTTGCGAGTTGCATAAATGTACTATAAAAACGTAACAAATTGCTCAGGGTTGTGTATTATCTTGGGCTCCAAATTCTTGAGTCCTGTTTGAAAATCTAAAATGTATGTTCGTAGTAATGACGACAGTAAGGAAATAGATAAACAAAATGTATGAAATTGCCGACATTATTATTGCATTCTGAAGCTGTGGACGTTTACAGTATGTAACTTGTGACTCTACTGCTATTTTTTAGCCAACTCGCTATATTCTCACCTCTGTGAATACAAAAAATGAAGTAAGGCTCTTTAAATAATTGTGCCTTCTCGCTCTGAGAGGCACGCACCCAGCCACTATTCGTCAAATAAATCAAAAGAATTTGCAATTTGCTTTGTGTGCGCGTGAATTTTGATATAAATAATATTTCTGCGTTCGCGCTCAATTGCTCACCTTTGATGTTAACGCGTTGTTTTGTGAAAATATTCACAAAAAAAGTGAAAATAATACATATTTATATGGCGGAAGCGTTTGAACGATACATTTTTTCGATATCACTCGTAATATAATACATACTGTACAAGAAATCCAATTCTTGTAGAAATTTTAACCATTGAAATTGATTAAAAGTATGTTTCTCGTTGAATTTTGACGGGGAAACAACGTTACTTTTGGCCTTTTATATAAATAAAATAAATAGATTCATTGACAGAAAGTTTTATAAACAAAGCAAATCACAAGGTTTTGTAAGTATCTGTAAAAGATAACCAAATAATGTTTATAATAAAAAATTCAGATTTAAACAGACGCACACACGGTACGTCCCGGTACATAACAGTCGAGTACTAAGGTATATATTTATATTCCATTGAATTAAGGTGTAAAAGTGTGACTGTACTTGTGTGAGATTGAATGTCAGTTGCGTTAATAATCTACTTACCCTGATGTATTCAAATGAGAAAGCATAGCGATATAGTTATGGCTGCTTTTTTCAAGAAAACTCCCTGAAAGAGCAATAGGCATAAATTATAGCCGGAGAACAGATATAGGGCACGTTATATCGGAAAATTAAACAGTTTTTAAGGGAATAGAGACTAATAAAGTCTCGGGCAAAATTAAGTTATTATATTTTCTGCGAAACGAAATAAATACCAATGATTTTATTGCTTACTCGCAAGCAGAAAAGCGTAGAACAGAGCTGTGAAAATTAAGCATTAACCGAGAAACTGAGCCAGAAACTCAAGCGCAGACCCAATCGGCAAGCATAAGACTTCAAACCACGCTCCAGCGGATCCAATTAAGCCATAGATTAACAAACAAGCAATAAATTAACGGGGAATAAGCAAGCACCTCGCCATCTCAAGTGCTCAAAACTCCCCTTAGGGTTGGCAGGTCTTTACATACATTATACTGCATTTTTCATATGAGCATGTTAAAATCAACTACTGAACACGGACTGATTTAAAAAAAAAAGTCGAACTTATAACCAGCTTCGCACTAGAGTACCTTGTCGCAGCTGTTAATACACTAGATTCAATCCGCTGTCACTTTAATACACTACTGCGACAAAGTAGGTACGACTGTAGACATCTCTATTATTAGTGACAGGTTGCAAGCCCATCGCCTAACAGTACTACAAGCCCTTATTCCCTTAGTCACTGCTTACGAGATCCACTGGAAGACATGGACTGGTGCTATTCTAACCCGGCAACCACACGGGGGCCCTAATATCAAGCGTTAAAAAATGCAACAACAACCAGAATGGGACACACTTCTTGTTAGTATTATGCAAATAAGAATAAGAATTAGAATGTTATTTAATATTGTCGATATAAAATACCTTTTTAAATAGTAGTTTACGAACAGCATCCGAAATGTATTATTACGGTTAGCAACCCTATCGGAGAGTGCTCAAAACTCCGCGCTACCGCGGCAACTCGAACCGAACTCGCCCGAGCACGCAAATTGCGTTAAACGCGATTGTTTACGAGTTAGACGCGAGTTAGGACAAGTTTTCGGGAAGCATGAAGTTCGCTTTGCCGAGTAGGTGGTTAACGAAAATTAATTTCGGTAACGTTCGCGCTCGCTAGTTTAAAAGTATTTAAAATGTACTTACTGTTCGCGGTGTAAGTTGTACGTCGCGTTGGAGCGTACACTTATTTTTGATGCCTAAAAAAAGTAACTTACTAAACTTGTATAAAATGGAGGTGACATGTCGTTACTCGAGTAACAAGTTTATTTGTATTTGCTGCACTTGGTTACGCTTTGAATTAGTACCTTAACGTCAAATATAGTTTAAAACGTGATAGTAAGAAGTAGGCAAAGTTATTTATTGTCTAACTTACCTTTGGTGTCTCATGTAAAGAAATATCTTTAGCCTTTTAATTGCCTTGCAAAATAACAACGTTGTATGAAGTATTATGTAAATTAAATCTAATATTTCAATAAATTCTTTAGAAAACAGCGCGACCTAAAATTTACAAGAAAATTTCTGAATAACCTCTTAAAATCGGAGCCTTGGAGGGATCTAAGGGCACGTTCCCTGCCACTAAGTAGCGATTGTATGGGATTTGAACACCTCTTTGTGTCACGGGCATTGAACGAGTTAAGGACACGATTCCTTAACAATCCGACAATTTCGCACATAATAAGGCCTTTGAAACTTCGCTGTGATTAATGGCGGATATTAAAAGGAATTATGGACGTTTAATAGTTGGAATTTGGTTTAATTAAAAGACTTTGTCGCATTATTTGACTGTCGTTTTCCTATTTGTATTTAACGTTACAGGAGAACCAAAATAAGTATAAAGCCGCAGTCGGGTCAATAAGTAGGTCGTCTCTCGTTTATAAAATCAAAATTTTCATATTTAAAGTTGTTGTACGGTCAAGGACTTTAGTTGTTGTGCCACTATGGAACCCTTTGATAATGAAAGCGTTAGTCATTAATTTTATCTTTCTTTCATGTGGCTTGACGCTGTCATTATGACAGGGTTCCATAGTGGCATAACAGTTAAAGTCCTTGACTGTACAGCCCACCAAATAAATTTCTCGAACACTGCGGAACTATATCAATCAAAGTGACGTAATCAATCAAGCGACTTTACGATTTGACTTCTTGCCTCACTACATAGGACGATAGTGGCCTTATTACTCTAAAAATAAGGTAATAAGAATGGCATATTCGTCTTTTTTCTAGTAGGTAAGAAAGGCGATAAAAGCTAATCATACCAATATAAATTCCCTACTATCCTTGAAAATCCACTTAAACAAAATAACCAACATTTAGTTAACTAACTAAATAACCCACACTTTTTTTTTCTAACTACAAGTTACAGCGGCCGCGTGCTGGTTCCCATTTTAAATAACTTATTCCTTTCCTCGACAATTGACAGCAAAGGACTCATTTAATATTAAAAGTCGATGAATGGTCTCTTTCAAGTAATATTTACTTTCTCGTATGCACTTAAATGAAATTGTATCTATCTAGTTTCTAATATATAAAATTCTCATGTCACGGTGTTTGTAACAAAACTCCTCCGAAACGGCTCAACCGATTCTTCTGATTTTTTTGTGTGTGTTCAAGTAGGTCTGGAAGTAAACTATTTTTCATACCACGACGTGATATGAAAGAGAAAAAAATATGCACGCTTGTAAAAATATAAAATACAGCTCTCTGGTTTCTGGAGAGCTTTCGTTATTTAATTGATACATGTATTTATACATTCTTATCTTATCTTACAGATGGGCCCTTTCCGATACACTTCGACCCTTTAGGATCTTTTGTGCAATTACCCTCTTACACACTCAGCTGTTCGAATGTGCAGGTTTCCTCACGATGTTTTTCCTTCACCGTCAGAGCATCGGGTAATGTACTTAAGTTAGAAAATGGTGCAAAGTTCATGGTGCTCGCGGGGGTTACTTATACATTACAAAGATATCTATCCAACTATTTAAGTGTGTCTGTTTCAACAAACTCTCTTCAAGAAGTTTCACATTAATTATTTTAATTATTTGTTACTAAGAAAAGCATGGTTCCCAATCTACCACTTCTTGTGTATGATAATCTAGGGCCCTGTTTTGAAACTCGGAAGTTTTTTATCTCGTTGTCTCCATTCCCGTCTCCCGATTTATTTATTTATTAGGGCCTTAACAATAAGCACGCTTTTAAAATAATTGGCATGCACACTTATAAGTTAAGCGCCCAATTTCTTACAGAAGCCTATTTAGCCTCTAAAGGTAAGTAAAATTCAAAATTTCCAAAGCGACTACTGCTGAACAAAAGCCTCCTCCAACGATTGCCTTCGAGATCGGTCTCAAAAGTGTGACATTGAAATAAAACAAGATTTCTCTTAAATGCGGAAATCATATTATCAAAACATACAAAAGATTACAAGACAAACGGACTTCAGAAACACTTCACAGATAAAATTATCGTTATTTAATCACTTTGGACACAAGCACTCCAGAACACTTCGAAGAAATTACAATAACAACACAAAAACACATTTAGAACACGCTCCAAGCGTCCAACAAATGAAAAGAGACTCTCGACACAAATGACTACCTGAATCACTTTTCAGTTTAACGAAGAGCAATATAGTTAACGAAAAGGCTCGATTTAAAGGAAAAACTCCAGTTATCTTCGTAACGATCGTGCATTATTTCAGGAGATAGCTCCCCGAAGTGAATTTGCATTATTTTTTTATCGTTAAAACGGCTGACACTGAGAATATCCGTTTTCTTAAACAATGGCGGGTGATTTTCCGTTTTACAATAAAGGTTTTCTCGAGAGCATGAAAAATTGTGAGCGTTAGTCTGACGTAATCGACGTTACGCGCTTTTCCTCTATTCATAAACGTTTAAGTACTTTTATTGTACTGAAGGATCCACGACTGAACGTTAATGATGGTAGAATCATTACTCAGGTTCATACAGATTTCGTTTTTATGTATAAGCTGAATATTTCAAGTTCTTCTTCTTCTTCTTCTTTTTTATTAATGGCGGTCCACCGCGATATACGCAGTGATTTCGCCAATGTCCAGTGAGTAGAGTAAAACAGTAAACAGAATAAATCAAAATCAAAAGCCGGACATCTTTCAATCGGCCATCTTCCCTCCCCGAAGGTTACCGGAAGACCCACTCATATTTCAAGTTATGTAAGGTCGATCTATTCAAGCATCTCATCTCTCTATCCAGGGCCTCTATTCTACTTTGTTTAGAAACTTTACGTTTCGTTATTGTATTTTCACTCGACGATTAAAAGCGGCTGTATGATTAAAAGGTAATATGGTTTCGAAAATATTTAATAGACGCCCAGGCATAGTCAATTAAAGCGATATTAAATACGGTCACATATTTTCTGCCAAAAAAAAAGCAAATGAAACAGATATGTAAATAAAAAGAGTATATAGAACTCACTCCCCTTCTACTAAAAACCGCAACAAATTCAGCCTGTGACATAATCATTGTTATAACTTGATCTAAATTCCAAAACATTACACTTCTCAAAGTATTTCATGTTAAAAATGCCAAAAAGCCTCCCGACTGGAATTTATTTGAAGCATTACGGCTCTGCGGGTAGTTAGCGGGCGCGAGGGTAATGCGGTTATCTGCCTACCCGCAAAAGAACCCATTCGTATGTTAATTTTAATCGGAAACCGCTCGCAGAAAACCTCCATATAGTTTACGGATGAATGTTTCAATTAAGGTAATTTGAAGGCCGGGGCCAAGGTATGGACTGAAATCTTAGATTCTTAATATTATAGGTATCTACATGATATCATAGGATTTCAGTGGCGTATTTAGCATACATTATAAACACACTTAAAGCTCACTTTGGAGAAAACACCCGGGACAATCTTACAGTTGTGTGAGATTGCCTCCTGATATTTGTTAATAAATCTATTGATTTAGACTAAAATTAGGATTGCCATGCTTAACGAATACTTATTTTTAAATAGAAAATAAGATATCCATGACTAGGAGTACGAAAACTACGTAAATGCACTGCCTCTGGAGTAACTAGGCAGCCAATATGAACAAAAATACGCACAAACTCTTTGCCTGTAAATTTCTCTTTTCGCAAGTTTTATTCCAAGAAAAACCGGGCAAGAGCATGTCAGACCAAGCTCAGTGTAAGGTTCCGAAGCCGTTAAGTACTACTAGTAGAGTAGGTATGTACTACAAACATAAAAAGCAACAAGAAATAACTAATTTTCTATTTAACGTCAATTGGTGCAGTCTTAGATGATTTTAGTAGGTATATACACATTAATCGCCTGTATCTCAAAAACCGATGATATTCTTAGTCCTCATAGTTTTCCTTTAAAATTAGTTATATGCTCTTTCATTTAAGACTTTTTCCAGATTTTTTGTATTTTTTGCTTTGGCTGTAGGGGGAGACCGGGACACTTAGTCTTGACTGTAACAAAATTTAGCGCTTTAAAGCTTAATTTTTCATAAACGGATCACTTAATCGAAAAATTGTTTCAACAGACCCGTAATATTTGAAAGACCTATCCAACAACACCCCAAACTATGGGGTACACGAGAAAAAAAAATACATCTCCACGTTACGTGTAGGGGAAGTACCGTATAAACATATTTTTTCAAGATTTTATTTTACCACTTTGTTGGCGTGACAAAGATGTATATTCATGCCAAATTACAGCTTTCTAGTACTAAGAGTCTCTGAGCTAGGCTGCGGGCGGACGGACGGGCGGACTGACGGACATGGCGAAACTGTAAGGGTTCCTAGTTTGAAAAGAGCATTATGGTCTGCGTGCGACGTGAAGACGAGCGGCGACGTCCAGTTACAGTTTCAGTTCTGTAAACTTTTGTAAACTTTTAATCAATATACTCTATAACTACTATAACTACGAGTACAGTCGAACTCATTGCTGTATGCAGAACATTTAAAACTCAAAAACTCAGACTACTAACAACGGTCCAGACATAGGCAGGGGAGTGCCGAGCTCTCCGCCGATTTAAGACCTTATCCCCGCTCAATTCAGATCTGGAGATACCGCCCGCGGACGCTGCCCAAGTTATAAGTTCTTTGTAAGCTTGCCAAATATACTGCTTTAATAGTTTAAAATATGCCTATAAAAAATGCATACTCGCAGTCGACTGAACTTAGGAACCATCGCCCACAATGTTAACTGAGCATCGGTAAACCTTATGCCTTTTGTAATAAGGTCCACCGATGTGCAGTTAGGAATGTTGTTGTTTGAACATGAATGAAGTTGTGGGGATAAGACAACCGGTGAAATTACTAGCATAGAGGCATTCCATCTTAGTCCTCAGGGTTGGCAACGCATTTGAGGTCTTAGAATTATAGTCTTAAATTCTCAAATGTCTATGGGTCTCAGATTCCATTTACTATCAGGTGGCCTGAGTGCTCGTGTGCCATCTATTAACATAAAATAAGACAACCCCAACAGAGATAATAGGTGGCTTTTCTAGAAAGATGCGTATAGCTACTAATTTTGTGTGCATTAATTAAAACTTACAACAACATAATACGTTATGTGGTGGCGCGCATTTTCGTGGATTGGAAACACTACACAGAGTGTAGTCAAGATGAATAACTTAAAAACACAAACAACAAAACATACCGCACCTTCGGTAGAACAAGGGCACAAGGTACAATGAGACTAAAGGGGAAATTGTGCCCTTGTCTGGTAGAACAAAGGCACAATGTACAATGTGACTACAGGGGAAATTGTGCGCTTATCCAGTAGAACAAAAGCCACAATGTACAATGTGACTGAAGGGAAAATTGTGCCCTTGTCCGGTAGAACAAAGGCACAGTGTATAATGTGACTAAAGGGGAAATTGTGCCCTTGTCCTACCGAAGGTACGAATACGATTACATCTTGACTAAGCCTACATAATAGCAATAATCCAAAGGGCTGTATTCAAAACTGATCTTGTGTAAAATCCCCTTCTCAAGATGCGTTTGTTTCCTATCACAACGTTTACTTAGATCAGTTTATTACGATCCTAAGCCACCTAAAAACAAACGTCTTACACCTTACACCACACCACGCCTCTCCACCGCATCCACGCCATTTTTCCTTCCAGATATTATTATGACCGCCCAAGGAGCAGTTTGCTGCCCACTTATAATTTGCGGGTGTTTGGTATCTGGTATCCTCCGGGGGGCACTGGTATCGGTATCGGTTACACATGTGTACTGTTATTGATGGCAGCGAGTCAGATTGCGAGTTGATTGTGCGAATTCGATATATTTTAGGGTTAAGAGGTGTGGCGTCTTGGTTTGATGTTTGGAGTTTGTCGACGACGATGCAAAAATGTTTTTTTTTTGGGGTGTGCTTTTAAAGTTTGTCTATGTGCCTAATTAAATATCAGGGGATAATCTCACAGAAATTGATCTAGTCCGTAACTAAGGTCTAGGCTTGTACTATGGGAGATACCGATAAACTTACTTTTAGAGAGAAATGAATACCGAAATATATAGAAAACATCCAAGACTCGATAACAATTACAAGCGCTCATGACTAAGATATCTGCCCTTACCGGTATCTGAACCCGGGACCACTAGCTTCGTAGGCTGGGTCACTAGCTAACGTGTCGTCAAAAAAACAATCAAAGATAAAAGGTCTGTTTAGTACCTACTTGTTCTGTTATATACACAATGGTAGACATTTTTCGCCTAAAATGTCAACAATTTAAATTAATGCTCTCTATTACCAACGAAATTATTTATAATCAGTTATTTGCAGCGCCAGTTGATAATAAGATTTTTTCTAATTGATGTGTTAAAACCCAAAGGTTTTTCACTGAATAAATATTTCAAGTTTTAAATTTCGGTACGCTTTATGCACTAATGAAATGTACTTGTTCTGCCCCTGTTCCTAAAAAGCGGCCAAGTGCGAGTCGGACTCGCCCATGAAGGGTTCCGTAGCAGCAAGTAACATAATATAAAAGTTCGTTGTAGCTTTGATCAATGTTTTTATGACGTATTAAAAAAAAACTACTTACTAGATCTCGTTCAAACCAATTTTCGGTGGAAGTTTGCATGGTAATGTACATCATATATTATTTTTACATTTATCATTCCCTTATTTTAGAAGTTACGGGGGGGGGGACACACATTTTTCCACTTTGGAAGCGTCTCTCGCGCAAACTATTCAGTTTAGAAAAAAATTATAATAGAAACCTCAATATCATTTTTGAATACCTATCCATAGATACCCCACACGTATGAGTTTGATGAAAAAAAAATTTTTGAGTTTCAGTTCTAAGTATGGGGAACCCCAAAAATTTATTGTTTTTTTTCTATTTTTGTATGAAAATCTTAATGCGGTTCACCGAATACATCTACTTACCAAGTTTCCACAGTATAGCTCTTATAGTTACGGAATAAAGTGGCTGTGACATACGGACGGACAGACGGACAGACATGACGAATCTATAAGGGTTCCGTTTTTTGCCATTTGGCTACGGAACCCTAAAAACCGGTAAAGTTTCGCCGGAACGGTTTATCTAACGCCCGCGGCCGCTTTAACCTTTTCAACGCCATTGACGGATATTTCCGTCATGGTTGACAGCGCAAAATAGACCGAGTATCAATGATGCAACGTTGACATTCGCTCTGGTTTTGGATTTGACATAGCGTTGAAAAGGTTAACTTCGCGGCACAGTGTTATCATTCGGGAATGGAAACGAACAATTAGATATACAAGAAAAACTAAGGTCAATTCGGTGAGTTTGGAGTTTAGTTAACAAAAACAATATACAGGGTGTCTCATTTAAATCGGTCAGTATGGGATATTCTGAAACTATAAGACATACGAAGATCTGTTCTTAGGGATCATGTCATCGATTTTTAATATGAAAAAAAACTGCATTCATACATTTAAAAAAAAAACCTGTACTCAGCTCGGAAATCGAACCCGGTTGTTTTGAAAAAAAAAACTTACACTATTTCTATTTAGATATCGATTGTGTAGGTCTTAAGCAGTAAATGGCTCTATGAAACATGATGTCTAAAATGAATTAAATGCATTGTTTTCACATCCGGAGCCAGCGGTCCTAGGTTAAAATGCCGGTAAGGGCAGCTATTTGTGTGGATGAGTCTTGGATGTTTTCTATGTATTTATGTATGTAATTTTCTATACAAGTATGTTTATCGTTGTCGAGTACCCATAATACAAGCCTAGAGCTTAGTTTGGGACTAGATCAATGAGTGTGATATCGTTTTTTTATGTATATTACGAATAGCACAGGACTATGTGGAGCAGTCTGTCGAACGAGTAGAAGGCTTCATTCCATATAATATATAATATTTAGGTTTAGGAAGTAAACTATTTGTGTTTTCTACATCTTCGGCTAATCCTAATACGAATTGTAATTTAATATAAACAAAGTAGTCGTTATTAAATATAATGTTATCTATTCTGGGGTCCTATTCCTCTCGGTGAAGCCACATTGCTTTTGACATGCAATAGTATTGTTTTTAAATTGCCCGCCATTACTGTCAATTAAATAAGAGCTATCATAAGTTCAACATGTCAAAAGCAGTATGATTTACCGAGAATAGAACCCCAGGTCCTTTATAACAATGTATATTGTAATTTTTATTTCATTAATCTAAGTATAACTTTGCATATCCTATCCCCTAACGGCTAAACTTGCAAATACAAAGAGGCGTTAGTGCCAACTGCGAGCTATAAAAAACTTATCGATTTACATTTTTATCACTCCTTAATTCAAGTAATTCGCTGCGCCCGTAAAACCTTACATTGTAGGGACGACTAATTTTGACAACTGTCAACTTACATTTTATTACTCTCGCTCACTTTAAACTGTCTCTTTCACGCGCGCCGTTAATTCTTCCGTCTCTCATTAAATACAGTCGGACGTAAAGTTTTTATAGCTGCGGAATAAGGTAACGTTTTAGGTACGTTTGGGTATTTTTTTGTATCTGTGTGTGTTTTAAATATATTCCAATAAATAAATTATAAACTTCTATACAAATTAGCAAATGAAATCTTAAACTGAACGAAGTCATAATGGACACCAAAGTGGACATGATGGTGGACACCAAAATTGTAAGACCCGATCCGTGAAGTAATTCTTCTCGCCAATTGACTTTTTATCTAGGCATCATGGTGCTAGATAACAATTTTCATTATAATCATTAGTGTCATCACACAGCATAAAAAAGAGTTTATCTGCTTTGTTTCTTTGAAGTACAAATCATGTTTAATGCGGTTTTTAGGGTTCCGTAGCCAAATGGCAAAAAACGGAACCCTTATAGATTCGTCATGTCTGTCTGTCTGTACGTCCGTATGTCACAGTCACTTTTTTCCGAAACTATAAGAACTACACTGTTGAAACTTGGTAAGTAGATGTATTCTGTGAACCGCATTAGGATTTTCACATAAAAATAGAAAAAAAAAACATAAATTTTGGGGGTTCCCCATACTTAGAACTGAAACTCAAAAAAATTTTTTCATCAAACCCATACGTGTGGGGTATCTATTGATAGGTCTTAAAAAATGATATTGAGGTTACTAACATCATTTTTTTCTAAACTGAACAGTTTGCGCGAGAGACACTTCCAAAGTGTTGAAATGTATGTCCCCCCCAGTAACTTCTAAAATAAGAGAATGATAGAACTAAAAAAAATATATGATGTACATTACCATGCAAACTTCCACCGAAAATTGGTAGTTATTTTTAATACGTCATAAAAACATTGATCAAAGCTACAACGAACTTTTATATTATGTTACTTGCTGCTACGGAACTCTTCATGGGCGAGTCCGACTCGCACTTGGCCGCTTTTTTGTTTTTTTATACTGTCTAAGAGCATGTCTTATATTTATTAATCCCGCCCACGCGAACCGAGTGCGGATCGATATGGTTTTATAGAAACACTCAGAACCGTATTCGTTCTTGTCATAGAAATATAAAAGACCGCACTTTCCGTAGACAAAATCACTTCTAGCAAAGTTAATAGCATCTTCAAACTAAATAAATTCCTTAATAAAAAGCTATGAACTAAGTTTACGCGGAAGGTCTTAAGTCTCGAGTTCTTAATCTCTTTGTTTTCTTCGTTACTTGAGTACCACTACCTAAGTTCGTCCGTCGACTCTACTCCTTTGAAGCAGCTGATAATATTGCCGTCGTGTTTGAGTCCACCCTAATGATGCTTCAGTTAGCGACCGATTTGCTTGTTACGACTTGGATATCGACTCTGTGCTTATACATTTAAATGACAACTTGAAATAAACTTAGACGTCACTTGCAAGGGAGATTGCAAGAATTAAAAAGACATTAACAAAGTGTAAACTGAATTAACTGAATTAAAATCATTCTGTCTTAGTCATTACAGTTGGCAACGTGTTTGCAAAGAGTTTGCTAACGTGTACTGTGAGCTCATTAGTATTCTCGTCGCCTTAAAAATCTAAATCCTTAGAAGTTTTAATCAATTGCAAATATTTTCTGCTCTCTTTTTAAGAGGACTGTGATGCAAATAATTTAATAATGTTTTTCTCCGTTACCGTTAACCGATTTTTACCATTTTTTAATACGTTGTAGATATTATGAAAATCTAGGTCTTTTCGTTTTCCTTTCTAAGATTTTTTTTATTAGAAAGGCAAAAAATAAAAGCAAAAACGTACAGACCTAGATTTTAATTATATCTACAACATATTCTTATTCTTTTCCCCCGTGTGGTTGCCGGGTTAGAATAGTGCCACTCCATGTCTTCCCGTGGATGTCGTAAGAGGCGACTCAGGGAATAAGGGCTTGTAGTACTGTTAGGCGATGGGCTTGCAACCTGTCACTAAAACACTAGTAAATATCTTAGCCTGATTGTGTAAAATGTGGTTGCAGATTTGTCAACAGGTCTTTTTAGATTTGTTGGTATTTCTGCAGCTCTGCCTACCCCACTCAGGGAATGAAGGCGTGATGTTATGTATGTATGTATGTACAACATATTCTAGATTTCCGATGAGAAACGTTATCGGCCGGAGCTAAGTTTGTATGGATTATTTTGGACAGCTACGCGCTTTTAGCATCGCTTCACAGTCCTCTTAATTACCTATGTTTTCATTTGTGTACACCTAGCTTGCTTCGCGTATTTTTGTTCCTGATGTACGTATGGTACAATATTCATCTTCAAGCACATTTCTACGCTGAAACTATGACAATCCTAAATATTATAAATGTGAAAGTTTGTCACTCAATCACGCCAGAACGGCTGAATTGAAATATGGCCCAGAGATAGATTATAGTCTACCTAGTCTGGAATAGCACATAGGGTACTTTTCATCTTAAAAAAAAATACAGTTTCCGAGGAAACAGTGATAAACGACTTCTACGCGGACAAAGTCGCGGACAAATTGTCACCCTTTTTATTTCTAAACCAATCTTGACATTTAACTTAATCAAGGCTCATTCCCGTGTCGATCATACATTTTCCATGCCGTTTAAACTGAAACATGGCTCGTTGCCGCCTTGTTTCACTAACCCACGGTAAATTGGCGACTGTGGGGTAAACTCCTGGAAAAATGACTTCCCGCGGAGGCCGATGACTGCGGAGTTATCTAGTAATTAAGTGAGAGGGCGAAGAGGAGGGACACCGCACGTTTGGTTTTACACGGGCTATTGGAATATTTAAAAAATGAAGGGTTTCAATGCAGTCCTCATATTATATCAACATCATAGTGACAGAGTGGCAGAGATACAGTGACGGTGTGGCTTCCTATAATGTATACTGAAATCTCATCTGTCACTTGTCACATTTTAATGTTAGGGTTATTCAATTGTAGGTTTACGGTAGAGAGCTCAAGCACCCATAGACAGAATTTTCATGACTCGAATCCTAAGACCTCAAATGCGTGGCCAACCCTGAGGACTAAGATGGAATATTAGTAATTTCACCGGTTGCCTTGTCCTCACACCGGAACACAACAACGCAAACACTGTTGCTTGACGGTAGGTAAACGGATAAGATGGTGGTAGTGATCGGAACCTGCACAGGGTCCTACCACCAGTAAACTTACGATGACTACGATTTCTAGCTAAAGTGCTCACCCGTAATAATAAGCGATTAAAGTGTAGACCCGAAAGCTTACACATTTTCCAAACCTTCAGCCAATCACCGCGAGTTCATGCTGCATTCATGTTGGGTTTCAGAACAAGGTTTGTGTCTAGCGGAAATAAAACTCGATGTGACTTGTAATGGTTAATTTGAATTTATTATAAATAAACTGAGTCACACACAAGTTAGTTAATACACTAGTAAACTTCTTGGCCTGATTGTGCAAAATCTGGTTATAGAATAAACAAGATTTTAGATTTGTTGGTATTTCTGTAGCTCTGCCTACCCCACTCTGGGAATCAAGGCGTGATGTTATGTATTGTATTAACTTAGTACGATATCAGATTCTTGACACGATATGACTTTACGATTTGCTTCCCGCATAATCCAATTACATTTAATACAGACTGATTTAAATCACTTTAAGTCATTTATTTAATTAAGCAGACAATTTTATAAATTGTTGCATATCGGTAACGCTTATTTTTTAATCGTTGTTCAATAGAAAAGCCTTTTAATTCTCGCAATGTTACAGAATGAGGAATAACAAAAAATAAATATAGGGTAACCAGACGACTATCATGCAGTAGTAAATAATTTCATCGCAAAATTTATACAATTATAAATTAGGAATTTATTTGAATTTAATTAATTGTATTATTTACACACACATACATAGCATCACGCCTTCCTTCCCAGAATGGGGTAGCCAGAGCTACAAAAATACCAAAAACTCTAAAAAGACTTGTTGATAATTCTGTAACCACATTTTGCACAATCAGGCTAAGAAGTTTACTAGTGTATTAGTGACAGGTTGCAAGCCCATCGCCTAACAGTACTACAAGCCCTTATTCCCTTAGTCGCCTCTTACGACATCCACGGGAAGACATGGAGTGGCACTAGTCTAACCCGGCATCCACACGGGATATTATATTTTTGTATTATTTGTTGGTTAATAATATCACTCTGTTCTTCATTTTCATACTTCATAATTCATAATCAAATCAGTTCACATATTTTGTTTATTGCCATAAAATAGTAATATTTTATTACTATTTTATAGGACTGTATAATTATCAGTTTTTATATCCGAGTGAAGGTTTCGGAAAAACCACCATAGGCATATGTTTTCTATAAATGTTAAATAATTATAACAATTACGAAAGCTTAAATATGATTCAATTTGTTTATTATTATGACAAAAAACACTTAGATCTTGTACAGCATTTTACTGAAAAGTATTCAACGAATTGAATACTAACATAGATTTATTTCGCAATGTAATATCTCTAAATCCCTGTGTGATTGCCGGGTTAAAATAGTGCCTCTCCATGTTTTCGCGCGGATGTAGTAAGAGGCAACTAAGGGAGTAAAGGCTTGTAGTACTGTTAGGCGATGGGCTTGCAACCTGTCACTAATGCCCTAGTAAACGTCTTGGCCTGATTGTGCAAAATTTGGTTACAAAATATTATTATAAACAAACCATTTTAGAGTTGTTGGTATTTCTGTAGCTCTGCCTCTGGGAATGAAGGTGAAATGTTATGCACGTATGTTATAATACTTATAATATCTCTGACACGGCAGCCAAAACTCTACATAAAGTTTCAATTTATTAAGTGATGAATATTTTAAATGGGAAT
The DNA here is from genome assembly GCA_949316455.1 of Acleris holmiana. NCBI lineage: Eukaryota > Metazoa > Arthropoda > Insecta > Lepidoptera > Tortricidae > Acleris > Acleris holmiana. The sequence goes on along the minus strand of OX438768.1, from coordinate 20,538,904 downwards.
TTTTATCTAAAATTTTTGCATTTTCCCAAGCTTGGCCACCCTATCGCGAGTGCCCGGAATTATTCTTATTTGTTGCAAATAATCTCGGCTCCGATAATATTTTATGAGCCGAGCCGGGCTCCGGCTGAATTTGAGACGGTTACAGAGTTGGGCGGCCATTTTGAAATTTTCACGTGTCAATTGAGTCGCTGATTAAGGATAAAATAATTATTTAACTTCGTTGAAGTGAGTAAATGTTTTGTTGCGTTGTCAAATTTCGGGTAGAGATTTTAATGATTTAGTCATTTTAGTTGCTGTTAAAACTGCCTCCTTTAATTTAAACTCATGAAGTATTCTACAGTATTGGTTCCGGAGACTGAATTACACCTAGCTAACCTTAATTATCATCATTTTAAAAGCAAATAATAAAGTCAAAGAAAATCACATTTTCGTACTAACGTGTACAGTTAATGACTCACAACTCCAAAACATTCCTTTTCCCCCAAACAACCAATAAATTAACCCCAACATCACCTAATTGGGCAGAATCACGGCAAAAACTACTGCACCAGAGAAAGGGGTCCTTTTTTGAAACGGTGAAATTAAAAACCAATTGTCATTCCCCTGTTAAAGTGTTGTCAAGGGAATTCGCTATTTTAGCACCAATTACGGGCGTCGCGTCAGATATCAGAATTCGCAACTCAATAGCAATTATTTTCCACTTGCGAGAAAACTTGAACGTTAATTGTGGGCAAGAGACAAGGGCTGAGGCCAGGGGACGGCACGTGCTGGTATTAAAATAAGATATTTCATGGCTCATTTGCTTTTACACTGTTAGTATAAAAATGGTTTTCTGTAAACACTTTTATTTTCACGAAACTGTCGCACTTGTACGATTTGGATACCTAGGAGTAACAAATTTTAGGTGCTTATGTTGTATGGTGTTGCGTAGTATAACTACTCAAAGTGTTTAGGCTAATTTTGGCTAATGTTTATTATTTTTCCATGTCAAAGTGTTCCATGGTTGGTTGATCGGCCTCTCAGTCAAATTCGAAGTGACGTTTTACTTAATTAGGTCACAGAGTTTCCGGGGAAGTTATCGACGAATTAATTCTAATTATCTTTAAGGATAATTAAAATCTAAATCTGCGTGTCGAAAGTTTGATAGACGCTTAGTAAAGATTTACTCGATTAAGGAGTTAGGAGTCGATACTTGATCGAGTTTTGTTTGTAATAGCTTTTATTTTAACAACAGTATTATTGGATTCGTGAAGAGTTTTTTTTTATTTATTCGGCAGGCATAAATCTCAATTTATCTACCGGTAGTCTAACAAATCATTTAGCAATTAATACAGTACTCCACAATAAACCATAGTTAGAAGTAGTTAGGTAGTGTTTATATAAAATAGTTAGAGGAGAAATCTATGACAAATTGAACTATTGCAAAATAAAATTTAAGATCTTACGGTGGTTTTTATTTTGATAAATAACGTTCAACTCAACGATTATAACTATCTACTATATACACTAGGGAGCAAAGAAATCGAGCCACTTAGTACTTAATTTTCATAGAAAATGGGTCGATTTCTTTGCACTCAAGTATATATGGCGTTTATCTGAGTAAACACTCACAACGACACACTAACGAACAGACAAATGCAAAAAAGTAAGCCATTATAAAATCAAACATATAAGTACTAGGTTTATGTTAGTATAAAAGCTAAAAAAACATTATTTCAAACTGTTTTTCCCAAGACACGTGTGACTAAAATCCCGTTCCGACAAAAGCAAACACATTTCCACGGGGGTCTATTACGTGCACTCGCGTAAGTATCGGGCGGGGGCAATAGTAAATATCTCACGCGCCATTACACCTCGATTCGAATTCTTTTTTAAATTTAGTTAACTCCACCTTCTGCACGCTATTCCTTTCCATTCCGCATTTTATAGCAAAAACCGTGATATATCTTTATGCTTCAGATAATATGCGTTTTACTTTATTCTGCAAAAGATTTATCATTATTTTTTTAAAGTCGAAGCAGTGTAAAAGGTTTTGCAGCCCTGACTTTTGTAAATTATAATTTGTTTGTGTAGTTACTAATGTTAATATAAAGCTTATTATTATTGTCAACTGAAGTACTTAATTTATTAATTCTTTACAAAAAATATTTAATTTGTTTAATATACAGTGAAAAATGAATGTCATGGATCGTAAATATTTGGCTTCAAATTTTAATTTGTAACTTCGATGTTTTTGAAGTTTTGAGTTAAATAAGTTATCGGTACGTTGCCCGGTCGTTGAACCATCCAGTGCTTTGTCCTTATCAATCCAGTATTAAACAGATTGTCTTAGTTAGTATTTTTTATTGCCCAATTGAAACGAATAAAATGTAAAATTTATAATTAAAATCTTGTGAGGAAACTATCAATTTTTATCAACTTAAACTAATGTTATAGGTACGAGTACAAGTCTTATACAAATGAAGTTAAATATCTTGCTGGTTGAGTAGTTGTGGGTTAGAATTTGGTATAAAAATGTATTTTTAGATTGAAGTCAAATCCAATTGTCATTCAACATGCCTAGCAATAACGTTAACAATACGATAACGATATGGTTTGAAACAAAGTGAAATGGATTCAGATTCTATTTTAGGATACAACCAAAAATACAACTCACGTGCAATGAGCTACGGCTACACGCTCCGCGCTACGGTACTACGCCGTAGCGGCGTAGCTCGATAAAAGAAAAACTAGTAAAAGCTAATAGCACGGAACGGCGATAATACAGGTAGGAAACAATGTTGCAAGGCGATCCGGTCGGATAATATTTAGCCGCCGGCTTGATAAGCTATGTTTACCTTTGACACTATCGTTTGCCACAAAATAAAAGATTTTCCCGGACAAAAGGTGTACGAAATGGTTTATGTTTGACACTGCGCGATATAAATGATCGCTTTCTCACAGTTTTCACTGAGTCTTGTTTAAGAAAAGAAGATGAAGAGGCGAATTCCAGTTAAGAATGGAATGCTCATGCTTTGTAAAAAAACCCGCCAAGTGCGAGTCGGACTCACACTAGAGTCGGAGTCATTTTACGATTATGATCTAGCAAAAAATGGGTTCCGTATGGGGCACTTTCCCCTATTTTTTCTTTACTTAATATTAAAGAGGAAAGATTTGTATGTATGTGTGTTTGTAACGAAAAAACACAAAACTAATAGGCCGATGTCTAAAATTCTTTCACCATTTGAATGCTACATTATTCCAGATTAACATAGGCTATGTTTTATTTTTCTACGTGGACCGAGTCGCAGGCAACAGCTAGCTATCTATATTTCACTTTTATTATTTGTTGTTAAAGAGGCTGTAGTAAATAAAAAATATATGTATAAAATCCAAGTTTCTAGCTACAACGGTTCGTGAGATACAGACCGACAGACAGACGAGCAACGGAGGCTTAGTAATCGGGTCCCGTCGGAACGTTAGGTACGGAACCCTAAAAACTTCAGCTAGGTACATCCTGAATAGTATGTGTATACGGTAAACGTATTAAATATATAATCGACGATCACCGAGTACCCCAAACTGTTAAACATAAAAAACTGCAGCTGCAGCTGTTGCTAAAAGTTAAAAGGGGGTAAATAGTCATAAACAAGTTTTTCGCGGACCAAGTCGCAGGCAAAATGTAGTCTGAATCACTGCAATCGTGAGTGCAGTTGCATCGTGTCAGCGGAGAGGCTGCAATTTATTCGGCGAACGTTTCTTGTTAGCCGCGGTGAGATCGCCGAATGCAACATGCTTGCAATTATTTAGTTGACTCAAATCATATTTGGGGCTTAAAGTACAAGCTTACAGCGATTATCACTAAACCCTACATATATTTGTGAGTGTGTACATATGTGTTACTTTCATACTCTTGCACGCTGCAACCGCTGGACGGATTTGGATAAAATTTGGAATGGAGATAGCTTATAACCTCAATTAATAAGCTTCTTTTCTTCCCGGAAATTTTAAAATTTCCCGATGGAATATCGATATCGAAATCTACGCGGACAAAGTCACGGGAATAAGCTAGTAAATTATATAAAACCCTCTTTAATAATGTGATTGAACATTTTCATTGTATTAAACACAATCGTACTTTCAGACCGTTTAGTACTCGTACAAAGCAGATTACAGCTGTAACAATAATCATTCAGGCTAAAAAAAGTTTGAGCAAGTTCATTACCAGATAAAAACTTTATAATTGATGATTATTAGTGAAAATACTTATTCAAAGCTATAATGGAGCATTAACTATGACGTTTTATACAGAGCAGCTGTTTTACGGTTGTATATTGTCGAAATTATTACTTTTAGCTTCTTAATAGCTTTGCAATCATATAAACTCGGTCGAGTGCGTTAATAAGACATTGCCAAAACTAGTTTGATAATACAATGCAAAGAGAAAGGTGTAAAATAGGTTTATTTTTAACTTTTAATGTGCTTCGTCTTTGATTTATCACGAAAAAACAATCCGGGTTCATAAACACTAATGCCATATCAAGTAACAAGCTAAGCGCCACGACTATTCACGAAAAGAAAGAGTTTATTTCAACTACACAAGTCCTTCTTGCTCATATATTACTTATGTGATGACATTTATTATCCAATTGATACTACGTACTTGATTGCTAATTTATTCCTGATTCTTGAATGTTTCCAAGTTTATCATTGTTTATTACCCATAGTACAAGCCTAGAGGTTAGTTTGGGACTAGGTCAATATGTGTGACATTGTCTCGTGATATTTATTAAGCAAAATGGGCTTGAACGAATTGTCTGTTTTTTTTACTATAACGTATTGCGCATGGAATTTACTACCGGGTGATCATCTGTTCCTTGCATGGAACTTATATAGTAAAATAAAGATTATAGAATAGATATGCTTCACCGCTATCGCTTGCGCCTTGTAGGCAACTCGAAGACCCGTCCCTACACTGTAGCTGACACTAGACACATCTGACGCGGGCACGTGACTAAATACAGAATGCGCAACGAAACTAATTTGTATTTTAAATTCTTGCGCAGAATGCGCGCTGTGCTAAAAATAATTGACGTTTTTAAAATTGTTAGACAATCAGTTTTTTCCTAATTCCGGCATGCTTTTGCATTCTCCTAATAACCGTCACTGACAGATACATTTTTGCTCTATGTATTTCCTTTTATGACAGACAGAGATAATTTTAACTGATAGATAAAATGGCGACTCAGGGAATAAGGGCTTGTAGTATTGTTAGTCGATGGGCTTGCAACCTGTCACTAATACACTAGTAAACTTCTTGGCCTGATTGTGCAAAATGTGGTTATAGAATTATCAACAAGTCTTTTTAGAGTTGTTGGTATTTCTGTAGCTCTGCCTACCCCGCTCTGGGAATGAAGGCGTGATGTTATGTATGTATGTTTGTAGATATTTTAATCTGAGCTTTAGGGCGTGAGATGAAAATTAAGATTACACTGGTTCTCAGTTGCAGAAACGTTATTTAATGTATAAATATTTCGAATAATTATAAACAAGCATTATGGCGGTCGACTCAGTGCAAACTATGAGTGTAAAGTTTATTAGAGAAATAAATCCATGGATCACGCGAGGACCATTTCGTTTCCGTTACGTACGACACGTTGGCCTAGTTGGGAGTGACCCTGCCTCCTAAGCCGGCGGTCCCGGGTTCAAATCCCGGTAAGGTCAGATATTTGTGTGATGAGCACGCGTATTTTTTCCTGAGTCTTGGATGTTTTCTATGTATTTAAGTATTTATTTCTCTATCTAAGTATGTTTATCGTTGTCTAGTACCCATAGTACAAGCCTAGAGCTTAGTTTGGGACTACGTCAATTTGTGTGAGATTGTCCTGTGATATTTATGTATTGATGTAATTGTTCGGTAATGAATATTTTAAAGATAGATAAGGATAAAGATAAAGAGACATTTATTCGCAACAGCTCAAAATTACATTACATACAAAAAGAACAAGACTCTGAGAAACTGTTGCGACACGGTCCCAACTCAGCATTAGCTAGCCGTAAAGCCAGCGCTGGTCTTCCGTTGGAACCGCTTGGTGAAGAGACAGAATGTGACACTTAACACAAAACAACGTAAAAAGAAAAACAACATGGGTTATCATACAATTTGCAACTAGTTGATCAAAAAATAATAATATGTATGCAATTAGTATCTTAAATAGCATCTTCGCATCACATGATATTTGCAAAACATGATATTCGCAAAAGACGACATTTGGAAAACATGATATTCGCAAAACATGACATACTCAAAACATCATTATTAACAAGACATCAATTAATCAGTGTCGACGGAGCTCCACTACCGCAGAGCTCCTATTTCTAGGTGGTTCGGCCCTCCGGGCCTTTCGTAAAACTAACATAACCTAAACCTACCTACGATTCTATAACCTAATTCCAATCTTTCCAAATATCATGTTTTACGAATACATTATATTTTGCGAATATCGTGTTTGCAAATATCATGTTTTGCGAATATCATGTTTTGCAAATATGATATTCTGCGAAGTATGGGTATAAGCATCTACTTATTCATATGAATATGTTTATCGTTGCCTAGTACCCAAAAGTATTTACTAGTCTAAAGCTTAGTTTGGTTCAATTTGTGTAAGATAGTCTCCTGTTTATTATTTGATTTTTGTTTGAGGTTATATCTGCCCTCCTAAACCAATAAGCAGTATCTCAAATTCAATAGCCAAAGCAGATTCAATCCTATCTTGTTGGTAATATACTGCAATTTGTCTTAGCAGGGTAGATATTTTGCACTGAAATGACAGCTGTCAAATCACTTACTCATCTTATCATTCGATGAGAATGCTCGTTTATGGCTGGCCCATGTAAGAAGGGAAGTAGAAGGTAGTTTAGACCAACCGAAATTGAATTGACTTTGGTCATTTTAAAATTCAAACTGAGGCCCTTAAATTCCAGTCAAAGAAAAGGATAGAGCTGTAAGAGATTGAGGGATATCTTTGTCCTTTTCGCTGCCTGAAAATTGTTAGTTGTTCATTATAAAAATAACAATTATAACATTGTGGTCTATCATTTCACCGAAACACCTTTCATCGAATGTATAAATTCATTGAATTTTATTTCATAGAAGGATATTTTCTGCTGAAATAAAATTTCAAGGTATCTTAAACATGTAACCTAACCTAACCTACGTAATTAATGTTTAAGATATCCTTAAAAAGTTATAGTTTCAGCAGAAAATAGAATAAAATTCGATGTAGAGTTAAGTTACCATTAAGTATGCTCCACCTTTTTTAGGCTGACTGCATTTAAAGTAAATCCTTCCAGGCAGCATTTCAACTTGCACTACAGATTAGCTCCGTCTTCTGTTGTGCATTTTTCATCATTGCTCTCAACGTTTTCATCTGCAGCTTAAAGCAGATGCTGGAAACAGTTTGAGCTTCAGTTTTCAAAATATTACGAAGTTCAATACATTTTCTACTTTCTGTAACAAATTAACCAATCCCAAACTAAGCACTACGCTATCGGTACTAAAATTAATAAAAAAATTGCGTTCTCACACAAAAATTTGCTCTAACTCGGAATCGAAACCGAAACGTAAGCAGAGTCACACTGTGGGGGTGTCTTGTAAAACACGTGGGGTTCGGTTTAATAATCTTTTATTAATCTGAATATGTCTTTACAGTATCACAGTCCGTGGGCGACTCTCTGTTATATCTTAAAAATAAATAATCTGACATTGATTTTTTTTATATAAATGCGACAGCTAACATGCTATAAGTTTACGATTACAGGATATAGTAACCTTATTGCAATACACTACCCACTAGGTAAATCGCTTCGTCCAAGCTCAATTCGATAGTAAACAGTCTTACGTCAATCAAGACGTTAAAAATGGGTTAAATGTTTCAAGCACTTTCGGTAACCCATTTTAAACACCCGCTAGTCTTCCAGTGCCAAAAGCTTTTGTGTAAAGCCACTTTTGTATATAAATTTTATAGCTCGGGCCCTGAATGCGCTAGTAAATAAATCCAGAACGGCTGTAACGCATTACCCATTCGCGCCATATCGATACCATGCACTCATATATTTACGCCGCACTGCATTGTGGGAATAGTGCATACTTTACGGCACATTTCCAGTCTAATATTCATTTTACTGCGAAGTTTTCTCCAGCATTTTTGATGAAGAAAGTTCGTTGATGATAGGGAACTACTGGCGCGTTATTCCACTTTGACAAAGACAAAGACGTTTATTGCTAGAACAAAGTTGTTAAATAGATATTCGTGGAACAGGGTGTGCTCATGCTCTACCTTAATTAGACATGCATGTTAAAAACAATTAAACGCTCTTACTGAAATGTTCACACTCACGTCAACTATTCTCTGTTGGGCATAGTGGTTGACTGGTAGAGAATACCTTAAAGCATTAAGTCCGCCATTTGCACTTACTTTTTATACTGTGCTATAAAGTTTAAACGTTAACATTGTAGGTCTTATTCATATGACAGTAGAAGCCACTATGAAACCAACAATTAATTGTAAAATTTTAACACTGACCACCAACCCTTTAGTAAGATTACACCAACACCTAATAAAACACCAGCTGCATTACTCAAGCAACCCGTTAAAACGCCCGAAAAAAACCCATTACGCAAAATGAAACATGAAGGGGGTGCAAAAAATCCTCACTCATTAAAAACTTTTCAACGCTTAATGAAAATCTTATTGAACCCTGCACTGCGGGTGGGGGAGGGAGAAATGGTCCAGCTAAGTGTATTACAGCCGGATCGCTGCCTTTGATTCGTCACATCAAAGTAAGATCTCGTTCGGGTCTAAATCGAATCAGATCGGCTTTGTTTCCAACTCCGGTAGGTAAATTTCTAAAAGGATAGTTTTCTCCCCAATACTGCAAATAACAATTTTATTGCACACTGGGGAGGGGCCGCGTAGGTATTAAATTTGTACGTTTACGTTCTGCCTGATAACATTGTTGTCAATCATGATGCATTAATATTAGACTGCTTTGTAACATTGGCTATGAGAAGCCGCATTGCTGTCCTTAAAAACCTTCTTAGTGTTTTCCAAGCATGAAAAGCAAACTAAGAAGGAAGATAAACAAAATATAATTACCACGATTATAGAAAACAAATTTAGTTCTCTTCCACTCTTACCGTTAGGCTTTAACAATTCATAAACAAAATTCAAACAGTCGAAGTAAATCGTAGAAAAAGCTTGCGTTATAAACAAACATAGAAGTTTTTGTGGCATGAATAAAATTGTCCTAGGGAGTTCCGAACGATGTTAATCTATCGATAACTTGTACTATATTTCTTATGACAGTTATGACTATGAGATAACGTATAACATGAAATTTATATACACCGTAACTCAAAAACTTAAAAGTGGCATGAATATAACGATAGAAATAAATGATTATCTATCTATATTTTTTTTAAGTTTGAGTCCTTTCCATACATTTTCCAATAACTGAGTAGGTAAGGATTATACAGAGTATACTATTATGCTAGACAATGTCATACAATTTACCTAAATAGGCCTTTTTTGTTTGGTGTCAGTAATTTTGTATGGAATTCGATTGAATAGCATTAAAAGAAGTTTTTGTGTAAGAAACCCGTCGATGGGTAGCGATCAGCATTTTAGTTACTCTCTATTTTATCGGGTGAACGATACCTATCTACTTTGAAATAAGTATTTGAATCAATAATTTTCGATAATTTTAATATCGGAAGGAAGTCCCTATTTAATTGACGTTCCTGCCACAAAATCGTCTATGACTGATTATAAAGTGAAGTACCAGAACTCCTACCCTATATTTAACAGGATTCCAATAAATCCTAAGTCAATTGAAGCCTGCAATTCTGTCCATAAAACAAAATAGAGCTAAACCAGGCAGCGTTAACTCAACGAATGTACCTATTTCTCGAAACTGCCTGTCTTCCGTAAGCGCGCGTGACCGCTCGATTTTGGCAGCATCCACTGTCGAGATGCATTTTGTGAAAAATGTACTTACTTGTACATCGCATTTGCAGTAATAAAATGGGTTAACCACCTCGTAAAGGCTGTGAGGACAGCAATGGCTGAGGTTTTACACGATAAAAACGATATTGCCTTTGACGTGTTTTTGTATTGTCAACGTTATGATAAGTCTTATTGACTTGACTGTAATGGCGGGCGAGTTGAAAACAATACTAAAATACGTCAAACGCAATATATTTGTTCTGTAACTACAAATATTCCAGGATTTTAACATAACCTATAGGGTTTTACGCGATGGCCCTGAAATAAATCCAGATTTATTTATGATATGTTTATGAAATGAATCATTTGTGAAACATTAGTTATGAAATGATCCCTTACATAGACATCGTCTAAATCGTCCCACTCGTAGATTTCTCATACAACTCACCAAATTAATCTATCCCCCTTAGTGCAACCCGTTGGTATCGAAATTGTTTTCGCAATCGGCCGATCTGCCCAGCCTCCCGGCTCCTACGTGTCGGGCCTGCAAACAAGCCAGGACCTCTGCCAACTTGTCGTTACTGGCTGTGTTTAGATTTCTTCGATTTAATTCTCTCCTGTGCCCGGAAAGTGCTCGGTCGAGCGGAGAATGCAAAGGTTTCGCTAACTGTATGTGACTTAGGAGTAGCTTTATAAATGGAGTGAAATACTACATAGAAGTCTTTAAAAAACAATTAGGGGAAAGAGATCGAGTTTGCAGTGTCCTAATAGTACTGATGACGTCTACATGTGACGATAACCTCTTTTTATCAGATGGTTCCCAAGCCCGCTTGCCTTTATGACCAATAAAATAATGGCAATTCAAGAGAAGCGCTTGTTGATTCCTTAATATCGTTGTGTAAAGGAGCCCTGTCACTAATTTACTGATAAAGTTAATTCAATTATATTTTGTGATCACCGGTTCACTACTTACACGAACCCCTTTGAAAAATGTTAAAATATATACAAATTATAGGGTATCTCCTCTTATCTCCTGTTTTATACAGGAGAAACATCTGAATCTACAATACCTCAACCTATTTTCAAAATCACATATGGCAGCTTAACAAACTGATCTGTTTTCTAATGTTATCAACGGATACTATTAGCGTTTCTGTGTAACTTAACTTACGCTGCATTTTCCATCAAGTTATCTTAAGATCTAAGTTTGTAGGCAATCGCGAAATAATGAAGCCTAGCCTAAATTACCTAGAGGCGAACTGATTATACCTGTCGTCCCTACGGAAGCCACTTGACAGTCCAGCTCGCAAAGAAGTGCGGTAGCATATTAATAACTTGAACCTTACGGATACTATCAATAGGACATTATGTTTTTTTACCAACCGCATTTCATTTTAGATAAAACGGTTCATCAAAAGAACAGAACCTTACTTGGTGATTTTAAAGTGAGTGAAGAAGACAGCAGTGTTACTTATAGTTCTGTTACGAATGATGCCCATTGATAGTTTAACCAACTTAAAACAATACTTAAACATGTGTTTTACTGCAGTAAGGTGCGTTAAGAAATATTTAGAAGTATTCCAAATTTCAAATCGATTACGATTACATTAGACAGACGGATAGATAGACTGATTGATGTAAAGAGTTTTGTAAACTATCTAATATGGATGTAAGGACAAATTGTAATTTAATATAATGAAATAAGTAATAACGATGAGATCAACATGTTAAGAGCGTTTCATTGCTTAACTATTTTCATGTTATCTACTTCCCTAAGATACAAAGTGTCCTACAATATGCAGACTAAATTATGTTTTATTGTGGATTTACGCTACACCTGCCTACCTACTGCTATCCACTGCTCGCCTGCCCACTTTCCTCGTAATCGGAGCCACAATGAAGGCATCAATCAACTGGCGTGAACCGACGAAAGCATATCTGATGCGAGGCTATTTGTACTTATAGCTTATTTCCGAGAATCGATTCACTATTTATAGTACAATGGAATTAAATGAATTGAATTTGTAGCTGTGCTGTATTTAGTATTATAATTACGATAGGTACACATTGTACAACGTACAAAAGTACAACAATTTGTGATTTTGGAACTTTTGCACTTATTTGCATGTAGTTCAATTATTTAATGACGTAAATGTAACTCTGTAAGAACTTGTTTTTCAATCAATGCACGATATGTTTCAATATGTCACGAGTAAAATATAGCTGATTATGTAAACCCTTACTACGAGCACTCTTAAATTTAATTTACTCATCACAAAACACATTCGTATATTATGCGCACATAAATTATAATTCAAACTGTATAAAAACAGAACCATTACGAAGCTTCGCAACCGAAGCAGTAGACAGTAATTCAATTAAAAAACTCCGTGAAAGCGCCCTCAGACTCGGTCGGAATCAAACAAAATGGTTATTGTTAGGTCTTTAGACATCAGATACGGGGGGGTGGCTCTTACCACCCTCCCCCCTTAGGCCGCTATTTCCTCTAGACGACTATCGGACATGCTACGTTGCTCTATCGCTTTACTAAGGTCGTATGTACGTTACTATGTGCAATATATATGCTGTTCAAGGATAGGATGTAGGTATTGTGCGCTTGGCCGTTGGCTGGATGTGCATTGTAAATAAAGCAAATTGAAGATTTTGTATGCTTTGGTATTGAATGTTTAGTTGCATGGTCTGGCGGTAGATGGTGGGTTATTCTGGTCGGCAATTCGATTGGTTCACTTTTGAACCGATTGAATGTTTAATCGACAGAGGGTGGAATTCTCATGGCAGAAATTCAAATATCATAGCGATGGAACGTTATATTTTATCGACTTTTCATTATATTTCATTTACCTAAAACTATACTAATCTTAAAGAACGCTTCCAGAGTGCATTGTTAATATTGGTAAATTATTTTGCTTAAGTATAATATCGAAATATAATTCCATTTCGTAAAAGATCTTGTGCTGCGTGAACCAGCACTACTTGTCGATAGTCGATAAAATACTACGTTCTATCCCTATGACTTTTTAATATTTGCCATGGGTATTCCGCCCTCTGATAATCGAACATTAATTAATTCACTTGTCGTTAATAGACTGTGTCTAAAATGCGAGAAGTTTATAAATTCAAAGGTAGTCTGTCCAGCTATACACTTTTTCTATGGAACACTCTCACAGCTACATTGCTAAAAATATTTTAATTAAAGTTAATGTGAACTTTGCTTAAGGTCCGGAAAAGTTCATGGAATAATTTTCTTCTCTGATACTTCGTCAATTTCCGAGGGAGTCACACTAAACGAGCTCTACTGGACAAAGCTTAATTAATCAAACGAAAATAACATCCTGAACGTGTTGATTAATTTTCCGGAAATGTTTCTATATTTAAAGATACTAGGCTAGCACTAATATAATGCCTGGATCCACTTTTAATAAGGGAGGCGGAGCGAGATCTATTAATTATTTAGTGTTACGGGCTGCCAACAATCTGGCCTGTGTTGGAGCCAATGTTGGAGACTATTGGTCCAACACGGGTAGCTGGGGCAAATGTGGAAAGTTGAAAGAGTACGAGACGGTAATAATTTCTTCCCGACGCAGTAGTTTGAAGTGAAAAAGCCTCGATAAAATAATACGCTTGCATATCATAAACATAAATATAAGCAAGAATGACAATAATGTCATGTAGACTAAAAATGTTTACTATTTTTGTTACATCTTGAATATAAAATGCCATTAACTGTATAACTTACTTCACTTCTCTCTTTATCAAATTTCATCTTAATCACACTAATATTATAAATGCGTAAGTTTTGTGCGTGTGTCTGAGTTAGTATATTCGTTACTCCTTTACGCTAAGATGGTCATATGGATTTGGATGAAAAGGCTACCATGTATCCCGAAAAAAGCACCATTCCCGTAGGTTGAACAACGCGGGCGAAGTCGCGGACCGCAGCTATATGTTATATTCGTCACAAATTACCGCGTAATTTCACAATCCCAACCACTACACAAAACACTATAGTATCACATTGACATAACTGTAATTTATCAAAATTAATTGAGCCATTAGCGATGTAACATAAGGGCGAGAATCGCGTGTGAACATGACGGATGGCTCCAATGATTCGCGGACGTTATCCAATAAACGCCCAGGGGATAAACGAACTAATGTGCTAACTAAGATATATGGTCCTGGTGACAGGCTTGGTTTTTTTATTAAATTAGCTTAGATTTCTAAAGAGGTTTGTGTTATTGTATCAAGTCGCGTTAATCTCGAGTTTCTATAATAGAGTAGTGTTGACAATATTACTTAATAAATTAATATGAATACGAGTATAATATGTAAAACTAACCTTACCTACAATACTTGCCAATTACCATTCTCTTGACTTTTAAACGTCCTTATGCCATGTGCGTTCAAACATTGGCCACATTACCACAAGCATTGGTCCAATTGCCCCAGTATCGGATTGTAATCACAAAACCTAATAAGGACATATCCTGGGGGCAAACATGCTCTGCTTCCTAGAATTTCTGGACTAAATAACAACTTTAAATAGATAACCTACCGCATCGAGCGTTTCGAAATGTCATGTGTATTTTATAGTTAAATGCCAGTCGAGTTGGGAATGTTGGTTCTGTACAGTACAAACTATTTTGTATTTGGATTATGTTTGAAAGGATCAAAGGTTTAGTTTAGGATACGATTAAAACAAACCTGACCAAAGGTGATCATAGTTACATTATGTATATATATATGAATTTATAGTATTTTCTTCCGTAAGGCAAATGTATATTATTATTACTAAACATACTAAGTTGGTAACAAAATAGCGATTTTGGTGCACATCTGTACATACATACATACATACATGGAAAATATACTAAAAATCTATCTTTGTATCCAATTATTGCTTTTTTAAAGAAAAACACATCAAAGAAACGGAACAAGTTTGAAAAATCTAAAAAAATGTTTAAGCAATGTCGATTAGTTCGTGAACTTAATCTGGGTTATTTTTTTGTTAAAATAATCTCTAAGTAATTAGTTTATAAACAGTGTTCGCATTGTTGTGTTCCGGTGTGAAACGCTTTTGAGGTCTTTGGATTATAGTTTTCAGAATCCAAATGTCCCTGGGTCTCAGATTCCACTTACCATCAGGTGGCCTGAGCGCTCGTGTAAACGTTGAATGAGCTTGGAATAGTTACGCCATGCTTTGTCCTTATCTAAAAATAAATCACACAAGACAAAGTCACACAAATTGACCTAGTCCCAAACTAAGCCCTAGGCTTGTACTATGGGTACTAGACAACGATAAATTTACTTAAATACATAGAAAACATCCAAGACTCAAGAACAAATATTCGTGCTCATCACACAAATATTTGCCGTTACCGGGATCAAATCCACAAAAGGAGTTCCATTTGAGGAGTAGCATCGATCCTTACATTTAAAGCCCCATGGTCAGAGACACCTTGTATAATAAACGGAGTTAACAAACCGATCAGTTAACGTCGTTCTCAATTAAAGCGCGATGTAGCCAGGGACTCGGAGACAACTCAGCATCTCCTCGAATGCAATGCAAATTGAACTTTATTTCATTAGGGAATAATTGGAATTATAGTGATTTAGTTCAGGATTCTTGGCTGTCGTGACTTATTGTACATTCTCTGTATTAAGTATCATTAAGGTATAGGAAAAGGTTTATGGACTGATTTTAGAACTATAATAAAGTTGCTTATGTTGTGCCTGTCCGTGCAAAAGTCGTTTTTCGCTAGTCCATCGGGAACTTTTCTGGTTATTGGGAAAAAAATAAATGTTTGTATGTATGGTACCTCTATTGTACATAAACAATTACAAGACATATTTGCATCAATATAGTTAATGTACATAGGCGAACTTATCCCATGCGGGATCTCTTCCAGTTAACCTTGAAAATGTATACTACTAGTAATGATATCAGTTTATATCTCGGGATTATAACTTATATCTGTACCTAATTTTACATCGACCGGTTGAGGCTTTGAACCGTGAAGAACGAACAAACAAAATGTGGTTTTAAAATTAGAATTCTGGAAAGCCTACATTTTCATGAATATATAAATAAGTACTAGGGGACAATGTCACACTAATTAGCCTAGTCCCAAACTAAGCTTTAGGTTTGTACAGTCAAGGACTTTAATTGTTGTGCCACTATGGAACCCTGTCATATTGACAGCGTCAAATCACATGAAAGAAAGCTACAATTAATGATTAAGGCGGTTGTTATGACAGGGTTCCATATTGGCATAATAATTAATGTTCTTGACTACATAAATACATAGAAAACATCCCATACTGAAGAACAAATACTCGTGCTCATCACACAAATATCCGCCCTTGCCAGGGTTTAAACCTACCAACTACGTAGGTTAACGTGTCGTCAAAACACATGCACAAACACATCAACACTTAATTTAGTAACACTAAGGACCGTATTAATAAAACTGATCTCGGCAGAGATGTCTGCACATTGAATTTAAAATACTTCTGCTGCTACCATGCAATTAGTCAACCACCTTCTTTGGTATTACAGCACAATAGCTAAAGCGCCAAATTTAAATTCATCTTGTACTTAATTAATGGCTATCACTCCGTTTTAACAAGGTGTATTTCGCCTTTGTCGAGGTTTAAAGAAAGAAAGAAAGAAATTCATTTATTTTGCAAACAATCAACAAACCTAAAGAAACTATAGTACATAAGAATTGGACACAATTGCATGCAAAAATGGATACCACTCAGCATGAAGTCGAGTCGCTTGTGAGCGCCACGACGCTGATCTTCCGTGGATCCAGGCGCCCGCGTGTGCGAGACAGCGAACAGGGAATTACATAATTAGAAGACAATGAATGACATTGAAATAGAAATTATGAATAAGATAAACGAAAATAAATTATGACATCTCATGTTGGTCTGACAACACTCTCATGTTCATGTTGGTCTGGTGAGGTTTAGACAATCACCGTGAACTTAAAAAATAAGTCATATCACACGCACTGACAATTGTTCAGTTAAAGAGTACTTATTCTAAGGGACTAAACAGAAGCACATGGGGTTAGCTCCACGCCCTTCTGTCTAGTTCTCAAATTTAAAATCATGCGTATCAATGTGACATTTATACGTGAAAGAAACAAAGGGTACTTTTACTAAAATAGGGGGTTAATCTATTTAGAGACGTCAACAAAACAAGCTCTCACCTCAATCGTGACAAATTTCTCCCGGAGACATATTTTCCTTTATCGCAGCTTCCAATTACTGAGCGAGCTGATACGTTTGACACCCGACACCGCTCCAACTAGTCGGCGACAAGAGGTCAAATTCTAAAATTCGTGTTTCATTTACATTTCTTAATCATTGGAAAACATATTGCTACAAGCCTTTAAATACCGAAAAAAATATTAAAAGCTGTTAGAGCATTTTACACTGTCGATTTTGTGATACTCGTGTTGAGTCAAAATTAAAACGAGCGTCCAAAATAAATGATCGTATACCAGTAAAGCGCTCAATTTACACGTCTCAAGCTACAATATTGTCAATAATACCGTGGCTGGCGTGAATACGTTGATAACTCCTTCAAAAATAATGAAGTAATTTGAACTTTATGCAATTTGTTTTAAATACAAATTTCACAAACTTTTCATCTCGACTTATCAACGTATTCAAGCCATGCACGGAATCTTGATAGTGGAACGCCTCGATCAGCTTGTCATATTTCAATATCCAGCAACATATTTAGTCAAGGATAGAAATACATATCTATTGGAGGAGATAAAGGATACTTACATATTTTAGAAAACTGTGCGCTTTTTTATCTCGACTGTACACACTGTTTTAGTGGTGGTAGGACCCTGTGCAGGGTCCGTCCGGATCGCTACCACCATCTTATTCATTAACCACCCGCCAACCAACAGTGTTGATATTGATATAGCGATGATATTTATATTTTTCTTAGTCCTCAAGGTTGGCAACGCATTTGAGGTCTTAGGATTATAGTCTTAAGAATTCAAATGTCAAATGTCTATGGGTCTCAGATTTCACTTACCATCAGGGCCTCTATTTAACTGCGTTATAACGATATCGTGTATTGTCACAGTCGCCATTATTGTAAATGTCATAAGAGTTATGAAAACGTTGACAATACGGACACAGGTCAAATACGATATCGTTATTACCGTTTTCAATCCTAGCCCAGGTGGCCTGAGTGCTCGTGTGCCTTCACCTTAACATAAAAAAACCGTAAGCTATAATAATACGTGTTATGATATCCTTTTGCACACTAAAATGCAGCATAATAAACTGTTCTTATATTTGCCGTAAACGCTAGTGAGCCATCTATGCATACTTTAAAATAAAGCACGTAACACATAAACAGTGCGGTAAAAACGTTTGTCATCACATATAAGTTTTTGTGGCATGAATAAAATTACACACATACATACATAAATCACGCCTGTTCCCCAGAGGGGTAGGCAGAGACCACTTCTTTCCGCCTGCTACGATCCTGACAAAGCTCTTTCGCTTCTTCCACATTCATACATCGAGTCATGCATGCACGTCGGTTTCGGTACTTAAGATTCGGCCCTTTTCCAGTATTTCCCCGATTTGATTCAAAAAAGTAAGCCTTTCCGACCCTTCCACTCACTTTAGCACTGTATATTTCTTTCGTCAATCTTTCTTTAAAATCAAAATATTTCCCCATAGTTAGGAAAACGGTTTAGGGTGCGAAGACACCGACGCGTAAAAAACGTTGACGTTGCGTAAACAAAAGAATGGGTCATACCAATTACATGGCGTCAATTTGACGGATCTCATTTAACGCCCCGTTAAACTACGGTGTGGTCGCTCCCTAACAGTGTAAATATTTCACGATGGTCTTGGGTAAGGACCAAATAGTTGGACCATAGTTAAGCGTAGTTAACCATACAAACAACAAAAGTGAAAAAAGTTCCGTTGTGACACGAAAATTATCCCTACAAATGTATGGCTAATTTTCGTGTCACAACGGAAAAGTTTCATAGAAAATTTTATTGAGTGAGTTAGCGTGGCCAACTTTTTGGTCGTTACCCAAATCCTGAAATATTTGGATTCTGAAAAAAGCGGTTTGCCAAAGGATGTTTCAGAAATGAATAAGGTTGGGGAACCTTTTTTTAACAAATGACAGGATGCATAAATGAAAATCTTTATTCTGCAAGTAGGCCATGTAGGCACTTTAACATGTCAGAGTCTAGATAAAAATAAAATTAAAATAAAAATGTAGCATACGGTCTCCGGAACAATTACAAACATAATATTGTTTAAATGACACAGGGATATGCGTGTGCGTGTGTGTGTGCGTAAGAAAACATATTCACGTACCATTGTAGAACCCTGTCGCAATGACAAACAATATACCTCTCAAAATTGAGTAACGTAACTAATACGACATGGTTCGCACGCTCCATAGTTTTCCCAAATTTAAAATGTAATTGATTTAATTGTTTGTCTCTTTAATCTCTCTCCTGTGATAAGTCAAGAATTTCATAATACTGGTAATTTGCATTCAGTTTCTTTTTTTTAATATGAAATCAACGCATATGGTGTTTACCTATTACCAGTTATACAATTAGCATAGTTAACTCAAATTGAAGCAACAGGGCCTCTATTCAACTGCGTTATAACGATATCGTTTTTGACCTGTTTCCGTATTGTCAACGTTTTGATAACTCTTATGTCATTTACAATAATGGCGACTGTGACATAAACGATTCTTAAACGTGTCAAACACGATAACGTTTTAACGCACCCGAATAGAGGCCCTGTTGGTAAGTTGATCTATCTATAATATAAAAATGAATCACAAAATGTGTCGGTAACCGCATAACTCAACAACGCCTGGGCCAATTTAAACAATTCTTTTTTTTAAATGTTCGTTAAAGTCCAAGGATGGTTTTTACGGCAAGAAAAAATCTAATTATTTCCGGGAATGTCAGAAATTTGCAGCGGGGCGAAGCCGCTGGCGGGCCGCTAGTAAATAAATAAATTAGATTGCGACAGGGTTATCTTTCTATTTTAGATAACTGGGTTTGAGCCATATAGTCCTCTTTTAAACTGGGCCGCTATTCTACAGGTTAAAGGTTTCGTTTTCACCGAGCAGAGAAGAGGCCCTGCCCTCTTAAATATTGAACGAGTCCAACTCTACTCATTACTAAAACTCCGAGCTCATAAAATTCTTAATATTTCCAGTAAGTACTCCCCCACTTAGTCGGCGTCGTAAAAATATTAAGTGTAAGTACACTTTACACCCGAACTTCCCTTCAGTGACGTCACAGCCCCCAGCCTAATCCCCCCCTTCCCGCCCGCCATTTTCAGGCCTCGGTTAATATTGCACTTTTCTGCAGTTTATGCCTAACTCTGCTTAAGCCTGTATTAAGTAAGTTCGTGTGAATGTCTTGAAATCTTTGAGAAAAGTTTGTGGAGTAAATTGTGTGAATTCTCTTATTTACGATTATTAAATTCACATAGGTCATTCTTAGTACTGTCCGCATTCATACATTTGAGTGCGTTTCACACATAAGCCTCATTTAACGGCCAATATGAATACAAACAGCTTGTCAAAAGAAGCTTACTATTGAATTCTAATTAATAGTATTCGAGTGAAAATTATATTATTTTTACATCACTCACAACTGACGCACTAATTAGATAGTATGATTAAAAAATCAGATCGTGCCTACGAGTAACTTGTAAATATACGATGTATCAAATTAGTAGTATAACTCACTAATCAATCAAAGGCGCCATCTTGTCTTTTAAAGTCGCCATTTTGTATTTTTGTTCCTTTTACTTCTTAGTTACAATAATACGTTGTCTATAAAGTGCATCGCTGCGAATCGTTTCGTGTAAAAGCTCGTGTACAAAAACATCTCGCAAGTTTAAAATTCACGTGTTATACGTCAGGCACTCGTAAAACGCGCTTAGCTCGCGCAAGCCAAGGTACTAGGACTTCATGGTTGCGTGCAGTTTCCGTGAGAGAGATTGCGAGAGGTTTATTGTCGTCCCACTCCATCAACTGAATCTGTGCTTTTCGACTTGCGCGTTTCACGCTGCTTCTGACGCAGCGTACGCGAACAACTGCCGTCCAAACAAGCCCTTATAATACTCACCCATGAATGATACTATAGTTATCAAAAGGCAGGACGACAGAGGGGAAACTGGGAGGGGTATTCTGACAGCAAAACTAATTAGGCCAATGTTTTACCGATATTTGTTCAGCAGTGGCAGCTGTGATAATACTAATCAATGCATTAATTCAACAGTCAGTTTGGAGTTCCATTTGATTAGACTTGATTGGTTATTACAATAATTAACTTTGTTAATAGTTTAAATGTTTCTGTATTGTCTGCCAGTTGCCTTGTATCGTTCGGTTACGGCGTAAAATTAAAATCAAGGGTAGAATCGGGCACGCACCGGGTTTATTTCCGTCCGCGCTCGCAGGTGAATCGCTGATGAGTTTCTTTTGCTATTTCTGGCCTTTGAGCGTCTCGTTTAGCGCGCGGGAGTTTTTGGCACTTTTCCCCCTTTGCGCTCACTTTGGGTTACTTTTCACGAGTTCGACGCGTGCTGGAACTAGCCGAAATGTGTTGCTTTTTAGGAGCGAAAGCCAATGTGAAAGTCCGAATTTGCTTTGCTTCAGGCTTTGGGACTGCGAGAAAGTGAACAAGTACACATAGTGGTCTTTTACATAAGTTCCCTATTAATTTAACGTGCCTTCGAAGCTAGGGGTCCTGGGTTCAAATCCCGGTAAGGGCAGATATTTGTGTGATGAGCACGAGTATTTGTTCCTGAGTCTTGGATGTTTTCTATGTATTTAAGTATATATTTCTCTATATAAGTAAGTTTATCGTTGTCTAGTACCCATAGTACAAGCCTAGAGCTTAGTTTGGGACTAGGTCAATTTGTGTGACATTGTCCTGTGATTATTTATTTATTTATTATTTTTATTATTGGTATCTTGTTTTTCAGCTGTTAACGCATTTGTGTTAAACGTATTACGAATTCAATACAAGTAGTTATGAAGTTATGAAATATGAACTGTCGTGATGTCCTACACAATAAAATAAGATAATAATACAGTAATATACTTTGCTAAACACAGAATCAAATGCAAGATCTCAACTGGTATAAAACAGAGTCGCTATCCGTGTCTGTCTGTTTGTTTAACCGCTTACTTACTGCTAACAAACATTTTGATTCAGTTTTTCTATCACTTAGAGAATTTCTTCGAGAATGATGTAATGTAAAAACTCATTTCGGATAACATATGTGTACTACAGAATATCTCTTAAAAGTAATGCAAAGAAAAGCGAGGGCGGGGCGCGACAATAATTTTTAAAATGTATTAGTGTTGGTGATTAAAATTACCTCATATTTGGGCGTTTTCCAAAAAAAAGTGTACGTTGTAAGACAAAATCAATAAAATTTAACTTTTTTCCATTTCGTCACAAAAATTAACGTATCTAAATGTATGGCTACCCCCGTGTGGTTGCCGGGTTAGAATAGTGCCACTCCATGTCTTCCCGTGGATGTCGTAAGAAGCGGCCTGAGGGAATAAAGGCTTGCTACTAGTATACTTCTTAGCCCGTTTGTGCAAAATGTGGTCACAGAATTATAAACAAGTCTTTTTAAAGTTGTAGCTCTGCCTACCCCAATCTGGGAATGAAGGCGTAAATGTATGGCTAATATTCTTAACTTTGTCCTTAACGATGTACACTTTTTTTGGAAAACGCCCATTTATCAACAAATTTTTACGGATTCCATACACAAAGGGTGCCGACGGGAACCTGTTTCACAGTTTGTATTACTTGAGAAACGTATTTAATATACAGTGCTTCCCCGTCGTGTGCGAATCCAACTCACACTTAGCCTTTTTTTATCAAAACTACGCCGTAAACAGTGCTGCATTATACATACACATACATAACATCACGCCTTCATTCCCAGAGTGGGGTAGGCAGAGCTACAGAAATAACAACAACTCTAAAAAGACTTGTTGATCATTCTGTAACCACATTTTGCATAATCAGGCCAAGAAGTTTACTAGTGTATTAGTGACAGGTTGCAAGCCCATCGCCTAATAGTACTACAAGCCCTTATTTCCTGAGTCGCCTCTTACGACATCCACGGGAAGACATGGAGTGGCACTATTCTAACCCGGCAACCACACGGGCATTATAATATAATTATAACCACTATTTAATAATTAGACTTAGACAAAGCATCCGCCACATCCGAGCCCGCAGAGATAAAGGGTGTTGTACACGTAACGAGCTGATAAGGACTAGTGTTGCGCGCATTTTATCGGATGGGTAAGGCTGGGGCCAATCCTTAGGCTGACCAATATTATAACCACGAAAGTCTTCGTTCTATTCAATTCGAAAGGTTCTATTCGAAACCGATTGATGTAATATTTGGTGACTGAGATTGTCTTTTACCCGTCATTTACCCTAAGATACGTTTATTAAGAAAAAAATGACTATTTGGTAGGGAATAGGGATAAATTCCTGCGAGTAAAAAACTGTTTTTAATACGAAGTACTTTTAATATTGATTCATTACAAAACTGGACAATGACACACACAGTACCTAACCTATAAAATACTTCGTATTTTTTTGAATCAATGCTTTTGTAAATTAAAAAAATACTTTACTAAATTATAGTTGTCTATAGGGTCCCTGCGTGTTGGCTTCGGCTCCATGTACGCTTTTTAAAAGTCCAGGACCCATGGGGGTTGCGTGTTTGGTAAAGATATATAAATAATAATAATAAATGTCAGGAAACAATCTCACATGAACTGACCTAGTCCTAAACTAAGCTCTAAGCTTGCCCTGTGGGTATTAGATAACAATAAACATACTTATATGTATAAAGAAGAAATACTTATATACATATAAAACACCCAAGTCTCAGAAACAAATACTCACGCTCTCCACAAAAATATTTGCCCTGACCCGGTTTCGAGCCCGGGACCGCTAGCTTCGTAGGCAGGGTCACTACCATCTAGGCTAACTGCATTGTCAATTTACTAGCGCACACCATCTTGCCTACAAATGCCAACATCCGCTGCTCCTCCCGACGGGCACAGCCTACCGCGCGGTTGTAGCGAATCGCGAAATTAGTAAAGTTTACGCGATCATTATTGACGACCGACAAAGCGCCCGCACAGCCTTTGCGCTTTGACAACGCGTAATTGCACGAGCGGAGAGAGCGCTTCCGCCCTTAACACTAGTTGCGGTAGTTCTTAAATTGTTAGCTTTATGCTTTGGACGTTTTACGGAGCGAAGTTTCAGATTCAGATTTGGTTTTCATTGTCTTTTTGAGAGTTTCGGCGGCGACGTCTGTAGACGTTAGGTACGGCTAATGGATCTCTAATTACGGTACTGCACTCGCAAGTGTATTGTGATAAGATTTTGTAGCTTAAGGCCGCGTTAGTAAACTGATCTTCGCTGAGATGGTGGTATCAAGATATGTCAAACTAAATGTCAAGACATTGAAATAGCATCCCAGCCAATATCAGCATTTTTAAAAAGGCCGTTAGTGTTAGCGTTGTAATCTATTAACATGAGAGAATCTGCACACACTTAAAGCGATTCAATGATGATGAAAGATAAAAAAAGAATAGTCTTGGTTTAAGGTGGGAAGTAAATTGTTCAATAGTAGTAAAATATTAGGGATCCGCTGTACACAAATGACCCAATCTCAAAGTAACCTCGAAGCTTGTAGGCTTGTATAATATGAAGGTTACGACATATATGAGATTTAGCCTACTGAATAGCTACATGTTAGGTACGCTCGCTTATCTGTGACTCTTGCTAGCACATTCGGCAAACATTCTGGGCCTACTAATATATTGCTAGCACTTTCCTATTTCAATTTGCGCAGTGAGCCAAGGTGCAAGCTGAAAATCAGCGCAGCGATTGTAAAAATCGTGGTACAGACTGATCTTGACCCTTTTACCACCTCAATGTTTTGTATCACTACATAGTATAAAACAAAGTCGCTTTTTCTGTCCCTATATTCCTATGTATGCTTAAATCTTTAAAACTACGCAACGGATTTTGATGCGGTTTTTTTTAATAGATAGAGTGATTGAAGAGGAAGGTTTATATGTATAATACTTTAATCCGGAGCGATGCGAGGGCGGGTCGCTAGTCTATTATATTTTACTACCTAGAAGACGCCAGCGATTTCGGAAATCTCAGCGGTAATCATAATCACTAGACTCAGCGGTTTGGGCTGTGCGTTGATCAGTCAGCCTCTTCTTTTATTTAATTTAGATTGTGCTTCTGTTTTGTGTTGTGGTCCTGTAGTGTTTGTTTTGAATGTTTGAATGGTCTGATTGTGGGATGAATGTATGTGAAATGCATGTGGTGTAGTTTAGTTGATATTTGTCTATGTTTAAAACTGTAATTTACGTACCAAATGGAAACATTACATAAATGTAATGTGGCAATAAATGTTTTTTATTTGATTTGTCTACTAAATATTTTGGCACATTTGGATTATATTTTCACATATGAAGTGTTTATTTGATATATTACCTAGCATAACATAACCATCTTGGCCTAATTGTGCAAAATGTCGTTACAGTAATTTTAAACAAGTCTTCTTAGAGTTTTTGGTATTTCTTAGCTCTGCCTACCCCACTCTGGGAATGAAGGCGTGAGGGTGTTTTTTTGTTAGTTACTTAGCATATACATAATATATTTAAATACAGACTGTTAAAACATTAACATTTCGGATGGTAGGACCTTGTGTGGAGTTCGGATTGTTCCGCTTCCTCTAAGTATTTTTGTTTTATTCTGATACAGATAGCCTACTCACTACGACATAGAAGTAAAGCTATAAATTACAAGGATCTCGTACGTGTTTGGCAACCTCAAAAATGACACATATTTTCTATACTTTTCTAGATGTTCCGGCAAAAGCGTATTTCGAACTGCGGCGCTGTATTGGCTCCTCGATACCCTCAACACTAATTAAGTGCTCCAAAATTCCTTCAAATACCCCTTTAATCGAACTCGCCAAGGAACTTCCCAACTGGCTGCACTCGCGTCAAAATTCGTAGTGACTACAATTTTCGCCGCCGCAAATTACGTCTTTGAGCTGCCGAAGTAGAACGGAAACGGCCGAAGTCGCTTCGTTAGGGCTCGGATTGGCGCTATTGTAGTCGAGTTTAATCGTCTCGGACAATGGACGGTGACGTAATTGTAGCTAAATAGTCCGCCATAGCGTAATCGCCCTGACGAAGCGTTTTCGCGTTTCGCCAGATATTTCAGACTCGCTGCAGAATCGATTCAAGTCTGTTTTACGCTACATGCGACTGTGGCACTAGTTGCTAGGATTTCATGTACGGAACTCGCCTTAGTTTGAACGTGGACATGAGACGTTTTGAATTGAATGTACAGATTTTTTAAAGTGGACCGTTAAAAGCCGTTTTACGCGTTGATAATTGTCTCGCAAATGAGCCGTTCGAATGCGAATGACGAATTAAAATTTTGTTGACGATCCACTTTTAGTGTCGTCGTAATTTTCACGCGATGGAGTTTTATAAGCGTATCAATTCAACGGATTTGCAAAATAGGGCTTTCTTTGTATTTTCCTACATTTTGCAGGCTCGAGGGGAGCGCGGGGATAAACGACTGCTGCATGCGGAAGCCGCTAATTGAAACTATAAATATTATGAAAGCCGACAGCTCCCTTCGCCCGCTTTCATTGCATTTTTTGCGCACCTAGCGAAAACGCTTTGTATTAAAAAATGTAACACTTTTCTAAATTAAAATTGGAGCTTATAATTCTAATTTTAATACCTAATCTACTCCAAAGGCCCGATAGAGGGCACATGTGTTTCACTTACACCGGCAGTTACCGCGAGAATGTGGCTGGGAATAGCGTGATAAATAGTTGGGTTATATTGCTGGCTGATAATGACGGTAGAGACAGTTGTTAGGTGGCAGCGCAGCGATGTATCGAGCTGTGTGGGAACACGTCCCCGCGGCTTCGTTTCCGCGGTCCGTAGTAGGGGGCCTAGGGTTGGGGTGGCACGATAACCGGTTTTTATACGCATAATGCCCGGGATCTCGTGCTAAGCTGATAGAATTGTGGTGGAATCAGCAACGCTTTTGAAGTTCTATTAAATTGTAACACTCACGAGTTCGCGCCAACGCGCCCGTGAAATTGTGTCTTTATTGATATTGGCGAGAATTATTTTTATTATTTCTTTTTTTACTACAGGGTGTGTAATGAAATAGGGAAAGTTTAGAAACCGTTACGGAAACGGTTTGCAACTTAATATTAGTTTTAGTTTTTTCTTGGAGTCACATCCTGTTTGAAGAACGGTGCGGAAGCACACATGAGACAACAACCTTATTATCACAGCAAAGTGTCAAACAGCGAGCTAGGAGTGTGTTTGTTAACAATTTCCTAACACAAACATGTCTGTGTGCCTTTATCACACTCACAATGTAATCGAAAACAAATGGCGACACGCGCTGCTGTCAAAACGTCACCGAATTTGACAGATGGGAGTAGGTACGGAATAATATTAAACGTGGTAATTCGTAATGCAGATGCAAGCTACCCCAGTTTCCCCAATTGTTTCACACCTGTGCCTGAATAATGTAATCTATTTGCATATTTATTTTAAAAAGCTATGAATACATGAATTTCTTTGGCGTAAGGGATTAACTTATACTCTTAGATTTTCTAATCTTCATGCCTGCGCGCGGGAACTGTAAATCAAGTTATATTACATTTTACCAACTTAACTACTTAAGTTACACCCGCAAGCTTTCGTTTATTAAAATATAAACATTTGTATAGCTTAGTTGAATGTAATTTTATGTTGCGGTTACGACGTAGAAAGTTCGACTTTAATTGTTATACCACTATAATGACTGCGTTAATCGTTAATCAGCTTTCTTTAATGTGGTTTGACGCTTTCATTATGACAGGGTTCCATAGTGGCACAACAATTAAAGTCCTTGACTGTACGCATAATTTGCTGGGATTTAGTGGTGTACCGTATTCAATAGCCGTCACAGTAAAGACTACCTACTAGTTTAAATTTTAATAATAAGCCTTTATGCTATTTTCCAATAATCGTACATGTAAACAAAAAAATATGAAAGCATTTCAACAACCACCCTACCACCCGATCATATTGTTGAATGTTCTGTAAAAAAATATAGTCTTATAGTTTTTCTCATTTATTGTTTTCTTCCTGTTTGTGCAAAATGTGGTTACAGAATTACCAACAACTCTTTTTGTAGTTGTTGGTATTTCTGTAGCTCTGCCTACCCCACTCCGGGAATGAAGGCGTGACGTTATGTATGTGTGATTTTATTTTCTATTCATATTATACGATCCTGTTATGCGACTAATAGGAAATGTAAACGTTCACCGCATTTTCTATTTATTCCAACCTAACTTTAACGATTCCTGTGTCTACAAACAAACAATATTGCAATGGTTATTCTCGGAATTTAGTAGCCTATGTGTATAACTGGCCTAATGGGAGCCATTTTGCTACCGTGATGACGTCACGTTAATGACGTCATCGATCACAGAGACTGACAGCAGACGATGATTTTTTGACAAAAATCATTCTCATTTAATAGAGTCAGTAAAAAATAATAAAAATTATAATAGGAAATGATCTGAACAAATGACAACAGTAATGGCGGCATTTCGATCCTCCGTCAAGCCGCATGTTTTTTTTTAAATCATAGACAAACGAATGAAGTATATAAAGAAAAACATACTGAATTGACGTTTCGAGTCGATAACAGTTTTAATATCTATGAATACAAGAATAGAGACCCTCTTGAGTTTTGACAGTAGTTCCAAATGTAAACTCTTAATCTTACCAAAATCTATACTGTAATAACATCACAGTACAGATTTTACCTACTACCACAGACAAGAAAGTTCTGACAGTAAAATTGGTTGTAATAATTCTAGTCATTTCCTATGGGTTTTAAACGCGTAATAGAGGACTTATGACATGTTAGGTCTGAATGCCCTTTGATTTAACCAATAATAAAGCTTATTATTTAACCCTCTGAACCTTGCTCAGTCCCCAACTCTACATACAGCTGTAGCCTATTAAGGGACTACTCAATTAAACCAGGAAACTACCAGTTTAGGCTAAATTTGGGTCTGATCAGCAGGGCGGGTTAAGCCGGCTCTAGGATTAGCAATCATACGCTAAACCTACTGCCAGGTTGACTGGGTGAAATCGCGCCCGCCCCACGCTGGGAAATGCGCCAAATCTACACTAATTTGCTTATTGTATTATTTATACAACTAAGAGGATTAAACGTTCAATTTAGATCACATCATCATCATTGAATTTAAGAGCCAGGCTATTTATTTATTTTATGAAAATGAGTAGGCACACGAACACTCAGGCCACCTGATGGTAAGTGGAATCTGAGACCCATAGACATTTGAATTCTCAACACTATAACCCTAAGACCTCAAATGCGTTGCCAACCTTGAGGACTAAGATGGAATGCCTCTATGCTAGTAATTTCACCGGTTGTCTTATCCCCACACCGGAACACAACAATGCGATGTTGCTTGGCTGGTGGTTAATGGATAAAATGGGTGGGTGGTTGTATGGTGGTGGTGGAGTAATTGCCACTTTTCTCTATTTTGTGCCAGCTTTTTCACCTCCTGATATGACACAACATTGGCCTTCTGTGTTATTAGATATAAGCCTCGGTCTTCTTTTCCCTCTTTTGCCTTCGAATTTTGCCTCCAAAATTTATAAAAAGAAACTATCGTGCCGCATCAAGTGTCCCATCATCTTTCCTCTTTTATATTCTACAGTTCTTTTGTCTTTTCTCGTTCACCATTTTCAAAACCTCTTCGTTGGTTTTTTTTCCGTCCAGCGAACACCAAATATCAAACGCTTCCAACATTTATCTATCTCTCTGTGTGTGTGTCCAAGTCTCGCCTCTCGCCACCTTGTGCTTTACGGCACTACGGCCTAAAGGATAAAAAAAAGTTATTTTTAAGAAGGTTGGTAATCATAAAAAAACACAACAGTTGTTTTTTTTTATTTTTTAGACCAAATTCTATTAGGAAAAAATAAACCAAAACTTTATTTACACCCAATTGTCCTCGCGTGTGATATCCATGGACTTTTTCTTTAATAAGTGCATGGGAGTGTCTATTAATGATCCGGCATAGACGAAATACACTTAACAGGAGGGAAAGCCATGATTTAAAATTACAATAAGAAATAGAACCTTAAACATGCCTTAAACAGATACTTTATACTGAGTTGACAGCTGTCAAATCGTGCCTTATAGAACGGCGCTACTATAGGTAAATGAGTCGTGGATTTTTTCTACGTATTTATTGATACAAGTATATTTATTGATATCTCGTATACATACAGACCTCGAGCCTACTTTGGAAGGTCATTTGGTGAAAAATTAACCCATGATATTTATTTATTATTTTTATACTACGTAGGTTATAAGAAAAAGCGGCAATAATAGTTATTTTCTCTTACACAGGTAAATAGGCAAGAAAAGAAAAAGAAGCACAGACAGAGTATATAACGATATAAATCACGGTCAGTTTTGTTATGGGTCGATGACAGTAGCCTTCATTTGCTGGCTTATATGGTTGTTTTGATAGAGAATGGCTATTGGACATGCATACTATGTTATCAAACAGATTTATTTCAATTCACCAACAGTAAGCGCACGGGCAGACATTTTATTATCACATTAGCGAGATACCGACGCCGCAGACGATCTTAACAAGGGTATTCCATCAGGGCAACTCCTCACCTCCAACGTTTTTTACGTTTTCATAAATTTCCGTCGAGATCAATATTTTATATTCTCGGTCATAAAAATGGGGATTTTTTGCAAGTTCGCGCCCCGAGCGTAGGGAGACCATCCCCGGGACCCAGCCGAGACTTTATCCGGTTAGCTCGGCAGCCGGGTAAGACTTTAATCTGACTCTAAAGTCATATTGCTTCACGCAACGTGACTTTAATCTGACTTTAGAGCAAATGACAGTTATTGTTTTTAGCGGTTATGCGCGCGAAAGGTTATTTTAGCTACTACACTAACATAATATAAATAAATAAACTTGAGTAGACAGGACCCTTCTCTTATCCGAAAGTATTTCACGTTTTCAACACATTGAAAGCGAAAGCGCTACTTGTTTTTTGTTAAATCATGATAACTTAAACTGTAGTAAAAAGTTTCAAGTTCAGAATAAAAACTGATCTTGGGAATTCTCAGAACAATTCTCAGAAGCTCTGTGAATTTATATCCCAGACAGATATTTAAGGATCATTATTATCAGCATCATCGCTGTTTTCACACTTTATTTATCTCTTCTAACTTTAACGACTCGAAATTTACGGCTGTCCCAGCGATAATGACGCTGTATCGCTTGACCTTACAAAAAAACGACTGATCAACTCCACGATAAGTTTATATTACCCCACAGGATAAATAAAACGGAATGTCCCAGAGGGTTCCAGTGGAGAGGACCACCTACTCGGCTCGAGCCCTCTCGAGATTCGCCACTTGAACCGTTCGATACATTTTTCACTCGAATAATGTTATCACGCGTGTACTTTCGCCTTTCTTCACGTATGCACATTTCGCGGCACAATGTAAATACAAACGCGAGGGGACTACACACTTAAGGTACCGCTATCATTACGCATTCATGTTTGGATATTTCATGAAAAAGTGTTCGTGTTTTTGTAACGGAACCCTTTTCAGTTCAGTTCTATGTTGATGAGCTTTTATCAGTTATCTCTGAGCAAAGAGCGATGCCGCTAGCGCCCCGGATCATGCAGCGTCACGTCTAAACAGCATCGGCGTTTCAGCGGACACGTCGCCGGCGCAGCAAATCCAATCGTGTCAGATCCTGCGTCGCGCTGATTGCGTGTGACATTTTATTACCTCCACTCTTTTACGAGACGGCCTGGTTTTACGTGATAAGTATTTTTATTTCAACGAGATAAACCGCCGACCGCTCGGGTTACCCTAACGCGGTCTCTAAACCCTGCCACCTGTCATTGCGACCTACCTCTCTGGTAAAATCATTTGGTAAACGCCTTAAATTCGGTGGTTTTCCTCCCCGAAATTGCGAGCTCATCAACTTAGCGTTATGTTTTACCCGCCGCCGTTCGTCGGGCGCGTAATTTAATACGGAGAGCGGGAGCGAGGTGGTCACTCACCAATATTGAAATGCAAACTGCAACAGCAAATTTGACTAAACACTCGGCATTCAAAGTGGAGAGACGTTCAAACATGAGAGAATTATATTTTTAAATGTTTTTTGTGCAGAAATGTATCGCTAATCTTTCCGTTGATTCGTCGCTTTTTCGTGCAAAAAAGTCAATTTCATTAGCTTTGACTCCTGCGATGCAGCTTCAACACAAATCGACACGTTTCGCCTCTCAACGAGAATTCTCTGGACAGTTGTGGTGTGCAGTCGAGTTGGCCTAAGGATCGCTATTTCAATAGGAGGGCTTAGCGCTGGTTCAATTTACTCTGATAAATAAGAACGAAGGGAATTGTCGATAAATTCTGTCCATGATCGGCGATCGCCGCGGGAATAGCGCCGGCCGTGCGAGGGAAATTTGTGAAACCTTCTGTGCCGCAGCATTGTCCGCTCCGCAAAAAATGACCCACTGTGCGCACCACCCGCTGCTAATCCTATTTGTCCAGGGAAATAAATTATAGCGAGCGACCACTAATATAAACGGAGTGTGCCCACTGTGCGGCACTAACTAGTCGCAACCGATACATTTATGGAAGTATTTGTCACTGTTTGAGATTTGTGGCATCGGGAATCAATTTGTACCAAGCACTAGGAAAATACTGTTATTTATAACAAGCTTACGTTTTTGCGCTCGAATATTACAACGCAGACAAGATCTAATTATAGAAAAATAAAGGAAACTCTGCGATAAATGCGTTTGTTTTATAGAAAAAAGCCTTTAACCGGTAACGTTGTATTATCGTATTTGTATTTAAGTTGAGGGAATATTTTAACAATGATTCCTCGGATTCCCCGATGGATATGTACGTGTATTGGGCTGGGTTTTTGGGATGGGTTTAAAAAAGTGAGTGGATGTGAGGTGGCGAGGGTCGGGTCGGGTCCCGGGGTCAGCCATTGTGCCGGGATATATCGCGGTGGCCAGCCGTCTGCCCCGGCAGGGAAAGCCCGGGACGATTGAAAAGGTTACATCAGCTATGTAATGGATGTTCAACATTTGCTTATAAAAATGGTAGCTGTTTGTAATATTAGAACCAAATTGTGTAGTATTTTTACAACAAATGACAAATACTAATAGTGTATTTATGTTTAAATGCCAGAGACAATCTTACACAAATTGACCTAGTTCCAGTCTCAGGTATTATGGGCACTAGCTAAATAATACTTTTGTAAAAAAAAATACTTAAATACGTACAAAATAAATATCACTCAGGAACAAATACTTGCGCGTGTAACAAAATATATTTGCTCTTACCGGCAATCGAACTATGATCGCCGACTTTGTAGGCAGGGTCACTGCCAACTACGCTAACCGCGTCTTATATAATAACCAATCTGTACAATCACATATACAGTTCAAACACAACATCAGATATTCCATTTGAAAATAATCCCAACACTTTATAAATAGCACACATTGTATGCAGGATCACCCGGTTTATCCTTTCTGGTCACCCTACGCAAGTGCATTAGCAAGGGTTTCTTGCCGGGTTTTTCCCGACAAAGATGGTTGCCCGGTTCCGGTAGGCCTCCGCAGACCCCCGCAGGCCTTTGTAGGCCCATGTAGGCCCCTAGTCCGCGATTAAACGCGTGTCATTTTGATTTATAGACGCAATTATTACACATCACACTGGCGGTCGTGCGATTGTGAACTGAATAACCGCATATTTTCGGCAGCGCATTTGCGGTCCGTTGAATAATAATATATTTAATAAAACCGATGACTCTTTATTGGGTTCGATTTGTATTGGGAAAAAAATGCGTGGTACTGAATTCGATTGCTTACGTCACGGTGTTTGTACCGATTAGCTCGTAACAAGTAATTGTAATCTATACGCTCCATATAGTGTGCTCTTTGGTTGTACACTGTTTCACCGACACTCATTTCATAGAACGTATCACTTTGCAGAATTTTCATTTCATAGAAAATTAATTTCTTGCATTATTTATTAATAGAATAAGCTAGATAATCAACCAATTTAAAACATCGAAGAAAGATTAGTCAATGGCCGTAAAAAAAACTTTATAACTTCACTGAGCGGAAAAGGTTATTATTTTTAGGGTGTCAAAGATAGTTATTGAAATATCAAATATTTTCTGGCTACTATTAGGTATGGTTTAGTGGTGTTTCGCTTATTGTTTCATGAATCCGTTGTACATACCATGACATACCATTGCATTTCAATTAGTACCTTAAGTAAAAACTACCCTATGCGAAATCATTGGACTAAAGCCAAAGCACAAAGTGCAATTACTACTTCTTACGTGACCTGTCACTCCTGTGTCCTAAGGTTTACCTACAGTAAAAAAAGGGATGACAAGGTTAGTATCAGATCACAGATAAACACAAAATTGCCACGACAAAAACAACCCAATTTAGCCAAACAAAGGCCTAAAAATGTGTAAATCTTATTTTCGCCTGGCAACACTTACGCGCGGGATCTGCAGGCGTGTTTAAAGAAAGGGTCGCGATGTTAGAGACATTGACAAATTCATTCTTAACTCCGAAGTAAACCGCAGTGATGGGACACGGGGCCAAAGGAGATAAGGGACGATATTAATGCTAACCAAATATAGATTTTCGATTAAGTAATCCGTTTATGAAATATTAAGCTTTAAAGCGCTAATTTTTGTTAGACTCAAGTGATTCCCCCCACTACAGCCAAAACTACATAAGAAAAGAAAGAGCATATAACGAATTTTAAAGGAAAACTATCACGACTAAGTAGACATCATTGATTCTTGAGATACAGGCGATTAAAGTGTTATATCTACTAAAATCATCTAAGATATTTCTTGTTAATGGTCCGACATGCTCTTGTCCGGTTTTTTATAATACAGTTGCTCAAAAAGTGGTACTTTTAGTCTGTACATTGTGCGGAAAGTTGCATTTTTTCGAACTGTGCTTTTTCCTTTACTTAGCTGCCTATTGTGCGGAAAGTTGGATATTTCGCACTAGTAGCATGACAATGTACTATTTTCATGCACCAAAAATCACACAAGTCACGGAAGTGCTTATCTAGGCTCCATATAGATATTAGCTATCTTGTGATTTTAAATGTGTTACCAACCCGGAGAATTAGTCTTTATATTTGTTGTATTGTAAATGCGAGACTTTGTATGGATGTTTTTGTTCAACACGCCTAAACCGCAAATCGGATTTCGATGTAATTTGGCTCACTAAATATTTTTTACACGGAAATTCTGATAGGTTTCGAGGGGAATGCGATAAACGACGAAGTTAAGGGCAAAAGTTAGTTAGACATAGATATCACGCTAGTTCACGCTACCCTTGTCTAATTTATCACAATGAAAAATGTCTCTCACACCCTTTGAACACTTTAAACATCCACCAGCTTAGCGGCGCGAATGTTTGTGATTGTAGTGATTAATTCATTAATTACGCCGCCATTTGCCCGCCTGTGTGGACGAATGTTTAACTTCGTTGAAATTAATACTTGTTTGGTGGCGCAATATTAGCCGAGTGAATCATCCAACTATAACTTTATCTGGACTTTGTTATTCCGTTAAATAAATAAATATAAGGCAGTCTCACACAAATTGACGTTCCAAACTAAGCTCTAGGTACAAACTGTGGATAATAAACAACGACATACATACTTGTAAAGAGAAATACATGTAAAACATCCAAAACTCAGGTACAAATACTTTATATAGTAAATAAATCCATCTATAAACCAGCACGACGTATTACCAGAATTTATTTATCCTTAATCGAACAAAAAACTATCCGATATCAACATTATAGCACTGTCCGAAAAAAATAATGTATCCATAAGACCTCGACACAACCTCTATTTGTTACTCTACATTTAAGTCGCACTCGGGTAGGAAAGCCTCCGCAAATACCAGCAAGTACTCGGTCAAGCGACTGGCCATTTACCAAATGTAAACGGGGAAAACGGGCCACTCCAGGCCATCCGGCCATCCATCCTCCCGACCGCGCCAGACAGATGATAACCCGATACGAGATGACAATGATGACCCCAGCACCCATTCCTTCTGCCCGTGTAATAGTTTTTTTCCTCCATATTTTATCGCGTTTTATGAAGGATATTGAGAACGTCACTCGTTTGGACTGTGTACATATTTGATACGATTGATGGCATGCCACGCTTCGGGTCTGGATGACATACCATTTATTTTGGGTCCAAATTTGACGTTTCGCGCGCTGGCACATCGGAAAATGCGTTGATAAAATGGTTCTATAAATCTTCCGTAAGAGTTCTAAATAGTGCCGTACTAAGTACCTAATGGATTCGTCGTTTGTAGTCTACAGAGCTCGATATATTAAGTACTAGATTTTCTTCTTTAGCCAAAAACACTGCTGTTCTAATTCTTAATTACATTCGAAAAAAAACTACTGTTGACCCCATAAATAACTGGCAACCCTTACTTTAATAAAGTCATTTCATAAAAAGTCCTCCCACATTGTTTACATTTTTAATCCCAAAAACTAATAGCCAACGCCTAACAAATTGAAGACATTACGCGACGATGACTACAATCAAACAAATTGTTTTAATAAGATAAAACCGAGGGTGTAACGCGTCAGACAAAACAGATTTATTGCGTACGCGATATTTTTATGAATGGCAATCTGCTACCCCTCATGTTACCCTGGTGTTCCAATTTTGTTATTTTATCTGCTGATTGTCTATGGTTTTGAAAAATGAACTTTATCAATAAAGTCGATTTGTAAAATAACCCATAAATGTTTTGTAAGCTACTAAGATTTAAAAATAGTACAGATTGTACCGTCAAAGTTTAAATTAAAATTTAAGTCTGATTAAAAAATCAAGTTGCTGCGCCGTAACCTGATCCAGCCATATCTAAAACAACATCGCTTTATCATTTTTCAGAAGGGTTCACGGCCAATTACGCAAAGAAAATGCAATATTTTTTTTCGCGCCAACAATGGCGTCCCTTGTCTATGGCAGACGCGTGAACGAGCCACTCAGTCGGTGTCGAATGCTCTCAGGATTCAAGATGGCGGGTGCAGTGACAAATGCGCATCATTGCGGATTTTAGGGGCCACATCCTGTTTCGATTACAAGGCCCCTTCGTTCTGATACGGAATTTGTTCGCGGTTTGATCAATTGCATGGTGGTCACCGAATGTAAAAACTTAGTTACGTAAATTAAAAGAATATTCTACTTATCGAGTAAAGAAAAGATTGTTGCCACGGTACAAATTCATCGTAAGTAAGTAAGCATTATCTTATTAGCAAGCACATTTTACCGCGAGCCGTAAATTCGTTATCTCAGTCCCAAACGACGACTGGTATTGCCATACGCAAAATTCTGGATTCCCATGTCAATTTAAATACCTCATAATTTTCTGTGCATTTTGTTTTCATGCAACAGATTTCAAAAGATGCCGACTAATTAGTGAATAATAACGGCTTCGAATTACGCGTCAAAAATGGAGACGCAGCTTTTACAGCGTCGTTATCGACCGGTTATACGTTCCGACAAATAGAGTTTTATGGTGTATTAAAGTCAATTTCACCATTAACCAGTACATTATCATAACACTGAGTACTGGCAACATTTAGGGGGAGTTTTAGTATGATTTTATTGGCGTGCGTGGACCGCGATGGTGGTTCTGAAAAGTAATTTTAGTAACTTTGCCTTAGGATAATCATTAATATAACACTGTTGTCATTGGTTTTACCAATCGTATCCTACTAATATTATAAAAGTGAAAGGTTGGATAAATGGTTGGATGAATGTTTCTCAATCACGCCAGAACGGAGGCATTGATCTGGATTAAATCTGGCACACAGAACGATTATACTCTGAAGTAGGACAGGGTAATTTTTATCCCGAAAAAATTGTCATGTACTGAAGGAATAGCGATAAACGAACTCTACTCGGACGGAGTCGCGCGCAAAATCTAGTGTATTCTAAGTTCAAAGGGGTTTAAAATTGACTTGCAACCTTTTTATTAAATAAACAAACTGACAAATAAAAAAAGCAATACATACTAAACGGGTAATTACCACGTCTAATTTCCTAGGTTTAGTGCATCAAGCTATAGTCGACTCGATATTCAGTAGTCGATTGTCGTTAGTCGATATCCGTTACTCGATAGTTGCCCGTAAGAAGCGTCCATCACGATATAATTTGGATGTATGCGAATCCCCTTTGGACGTAATCGCGTAAGCTCAATGACCCGAGCTAGGGCTGTGCAAACGGTAGGAATGGCGATTTTAATTTAAAATTATAATTTTAATTTTAGGAATAGAGTAAATGTGATATAAATAAGTCCTAAATAAGTCGCTGTCTAAAAGTGCAAATACTCAAGCAATTATTATGACTGTAGAGTACAAAACATGGACGATTAACGCAAACGAAAATTAAAATAAACTCATCATATTCGTAATACGATTTGTGCTGATTTTCTCTCTTAAAGTTTTTACTTGAACATAAACAAAAGTTGTACTGTAAGGTTGTTAATCAAATTTATTATTTTATCTAAATTCGTGTTATATGTTACAGAAATTCACACAGCTAAATATCCTGATGCTTAATGTAATAATAACCGTACATACATATTTTAAAATCTTTAATTTTGAAGTGGCAACCCTACCGAGGTGGGGGTGTATCATCAATCTCTATCAGGGTTCGGCGGAAGTTGAAAAAACGCGGGAAATATGACCAAAGTGTGGACGCGGGCAGCTCTAATGGCACCCTTAGTGGCTTAGTGTAACATACATATCGGTTAAATCCCTGAAAAGTCTGATCACTGACAATCATAATTTTTACGTGTTTTAGTGTTATGTACCTCAAAAGGAAACACATTGTGGTCCCATTACGTATACCTACCTTTAAAATATTTTTAGACACTGCAAGAAGCTACTTTAAATTTGTACCAAAATTATACAGCTTAGCTAAACAATATGACGTGGTAACCATTGAAAACAACAATATTTTTAATTAAAAACTATTTGTTTTTTGTAAAAATTGGGTCATACTGCCAATTTCACTCCGAACAATGCCTTTATTTCCATTTTTTTATTTCTCAGCTAAGTACACTCAATTAGTTCTAAATAAAACACAGAGTAGCACACCATATTTCGCTGCCTAAGGCGTTGGTGCTCGCATTAATTCGTGGTCAGCTCCTAATAACGGAACCGCACGACAAATTGTCGAACATGGCCAATCATGCGACATTTATCAGCGGAACAGGATCGTTACCCGCTATTATTCATTCCTAGCTTACTTTGCAGTTAGTTATAAATGCATACCTATTGATTTTGATTTTTTTGTGTTTCTAAATGAAAAACACATGAAAAAAAAAACTGTACATTAGTTAAAAATTTGTTATGGACAATGTTTTACGGCAAACAGGGACGTGACCTACTGAAATTGAAAGGAAGCTATATTTACTTGACAAGGAAGCAAGATAACATTGTAATCACTAAAGTAACCGCTTCAATCACTTAACGAACATCGAAATCTCCATCAGTCGGGCCATTTTCTAACCGATTAATTACTTTAAGTGGAAACACAAAAACATTTAATCACAAATGCCACCCTGACACTCGTTTATTCCAAAATCAATTTACCAAACGTCCGTAAATGCAAAAACAACTTAGACAGTAACAAAATAAAGTCCCCATACAACCTTGTCAAATACGTTCGAAATTCAAAATTAGAACACGCAATTACACTAAATTATTCGCTTTTCAAATTTTGAACCGTTCATTAGTGGAAGGAGTTCCGATACCAACTTTTG
Organism: Acleris holmiana; assembly: GCA_949316455.1. Classification (NCBI taxonomy): domain Eukaryota; kingdom Metazoa; phylum Arthropoda; class Insecta; order Lepidoptera; family Tortricidae; genus Acleris; species Acleris holmiana. The sequence continues at coordinate 20,498,807 of OX438768.1, read as the reverse complement.
ACAAAAGTTAAGACGTAACTGGCCAACGAATCTGCATTATAGCGTTCGATGCCAAATACTCCAATTTAAGTAGATTTGCGTCAGTTTCGTGAAGGATTCAAGAAGGCTGGCAATGAAAAACGCCCTTTGGATAAGACAATTAAACAACTATCTCGGTCCATTTATCTGCGAGTTCGTTTGTTTGTTTCTATTAAGGCTAATTAACTGGAGTTGGAAAGGTTAAGGGTTCAGAGCTATCGGAAATCAAACTCCACGGACCTCTGGACTCCTGGTACTAACCACATATGGTACAACAGATACAGTAATTAAGAAAAAGAACATTATGTTATTGGCAACTTAATAAAATACCAACAAAAATATTTTACATTCCTGTGTGACATTATTTCTTATTTTTTTTTGCAAGTTAAACCTTTGCTAACACATTTGCAGAGTCCAAAAAAGATTATGTAAAAAATATTTTTTTGAGACCAGATTTTGCTGGCGACTGTACTGTTTGTTGCAAATTCAATTACTGCTTATTAAGACCCACCTAATAAGCCAAACACAGTGGGTCTACTTAAAGTATAGCGAAGATCCTGTCACCACCTTCCGACTCCGGCTTGATGACACAACGAAAAATGACACATAATTATGTTTGGCCAAGCAACAAAAGCGCCATCTCTCAGGTTTCTTACAAACTACGTCGGACTACATGGAACTGCCTCATAAATTTTAAAACTATTAAGAAATAATTAAATAAATATCAGCGTGCAATCGCACGCAAATTGACCTAGTCGCAAACTTAGCTCTAGGCTTGTACTTTGGGTGCTAGACAACGATAAACATACTTATATAGAGAAATAAATAGAAAACACCCAAGACTCAGGAACCAATATTCGCGCTCATCACACAAATATCTTCACTTAGCGGGATTTGAACCCAGAACCGCTGCCTTCGGAGGCAGGGTCACTCCCAACTAGACCAACGTGTCAACGTTAATTGTATACAATAATATGAAACATTTCAGTGGATATAGCTCGAACCTGCATCCTGAGTTAGGAAACCCTGTGTTAGGACGCAGTTTCGTTCGGAATCACTTTTAAAAAATCACATAGACCTATTTACCTAGCAACATTTACATTCTTGGTGAGGTTGACATTCAATTATAATATAACAATATAATATAATATAACAATTATAATATAACAATCATTTGCCACAATGTTATGTTTATTTTAGATTATACATACTTTGTTTTCTTTTGAATTTTCTAATGGTTACCCAAGATACAGACTTAGCCTAGTTTGGGAACCCCAGGGCCTCTATTCAACTGCGTTATAACGATATCGTTTTTGACCTGTTTCCGTATTGTCAACGTTTTGATAACTCTTATGTCATTTACAATAATGGCGACTGTGACATAAACGATTCTTAAACGTGTCAAACACGATATCGTTTTAACGCACCTGAATAGAGGCCCTGTTAATTTGTGCAATTTTTTACTCTGTGTGCGCACTTTATTTGCTTGCCATGTAATAATTATGTACCTAATTTAAGTTATGTGTAATAAATAAACCTTATCATTATTTAAAAAACTAGCGACCAGCCCTCGCTTCGCTCCAGCGTAAAGTATTATACATATAAACCTTCCTCTTGAATCACTCTATCAATTAAAAAAACCGCATCAGAATCCGTTGCGTAGTTTAAAGATCTATAGCGTAAGCGGCCACGCACCTTATATTTGTGGAATCAGCTCTCGGCATCTGTGTTTCCGAATCATTACGACGTGGGGACCTTCAAAAAACGAGCCTCCTCTTTTCTCAAAGGTCGGCAGTGCACTTGCGATACCTCTGGTGTTGCGGGTGTTCATGGGTCGCGGTGGTCACTTACCTTCACGTGACCTGCTTGCTCGTCTGCCACCTTTTACCATAAAAAAATGCATAGGGACAGACAGACAGCGGGAAGCGACTTTGTTTTATGCTATGTTGTGATAAACGTAGGTACAACATAAAGCAATCAAAGACTATAATAATAATAATAATCACAGGACAATGTCACACTAATTGACCTAGTCCCAAACTAAGCTCTAGGCTTGTATTATGGGTACTAGACAACGATAAACATACTTAGATAGAGAAATAAATACTTAAATACATAGAAAACATCCAAGACTCAGGAACAAATACTCGTGCTCATCACACAAATATCTGCCCTTACCGGGATTTGAACCCAGGACCCCTAGCTTCGAAGGTAGGGTCACTCCCAACTAGGCTAGCGTGTCGTCAACTATGACTATGACATTGCAACTGTGTCGTAACGGCCATTAAATAACTCGAACCGTCAACGTCGACGCTGCTGCTGGAGACCGGAGACCACTTACGGATCACTAATTCGGTTATCTAAGCCTGGGCTTACCTGCAGGCTATGTACAGTCAACGGCATCATTTTACCTTGCCACTTTCACCGAGTTTCAGTTTAAAACTGACATTAAGTGGATTCCGGTTCGCTACAATCAAATATCATAATGCCCTTTTACATATTTGACTAAATCTCATTTTGTCTTACTTCTGATATCTAAAATGTTATAGTTGGTAAAAGGAACAATAACATCAAATACCGAATTATTATTAAGACTGAAGGTTAAAATGCATTAGTTTCATAATTACTAAAATCCAAAAAATACGTTTTGTTGATAGGTTCACTTCATAGCACCTCATTTTCAAGTGGCCAGTAACAACGTACCCATGCAGTCTTACCTAATGTATTCTCGATTGTTATATTTTAGAGTAAAAATAGCAACAAGACAAAAATTGGGATGCCATAAAAAGGTTTTAGGTGTTTAACAATATAATATGACGTTTTGTATGAAGTTAATTCGAGTTTTAGACATTATGGGAAATGATAGAATTAAAAATTGATCATACCGCGATATATACTATATGAATTATGAATTATAGTTATTTTAAGAATATCGTAATTTAAGAAGTAGGCGTAAGTCATATCGAGCATTAGACATGAGAATAATCTGTTTTGGCATTACGACATTCTAGGAATATGGTATTATGAACCGGAATCATTAAGTGGTTGTGCACAGTCTTAATAGTAGCTGCACACGTTTGTACCTTGCCGCTTTGACGCCTTTGACAGATTAGTGCAACAGTATAAACATGACGTTAAAGTAACATAGCACTTAAGTGTACAGCTAATATAAGGACATTTTGCAGTGTTCCTGCAGCGTTTAAGCCACGACCCAGTGGTGCTAGACAAGTTGCATTCGACAATCGTTAGCGATTATGTTTCGATTGAAAAATATATGGAATTGACGTAAGAGTCACGTTACTATCTCGGTGGCTTACGTCGATGCCATACATTTATAGCGATACACTTGTTTATCGTCAACTTTGCTACATAAGCGTAACATAAAACAACGATACGTTTACGCTGTAGTCGCGATACATCCTTCCCCCTATTTCACCATCCTGACAATGACAGGTGACAGGTGAGATTTTAGTGTAAGTACATGGCACAGCTTACATGAAACCTACTGATGCATCAGCGTGTTAACTTCGCAATGTATACCGAATTGCCACCTGTCACGATGGTGAAATAGGGGGCTGGTCTGACATGTTAAAAATGTTTATACTTCTCGACCGAGACTTATTAAAAAGTCCCCGTTCTTTGCCGAATTTCATTTCTAGTGCTGGACCCTAGCGGCAAGATTCGAGGCATTTCAATCCGGTCGCCAATGACTCCGATGAATCACCGCTCCCCTCAAATCCTGACGTATCAGTCACCCAGGAACTGCATTCTTCCGCGGACAGCTAATTTGAGCCCCCATTTACGTGTAAGTCAAGCATCTATCACCGATCCAACTTCAACTCTCCTATCGGAAGATTCAATGAATGATAACGAGCATAATAAATACCAAGTCGGCTCCCCAAATGGCTGTAATTAATTTAATGGATTTAGACAAAGAAATATGTACAATGAGATAGTGAGATTAATGGTACAAAGGCATTGTTTCGGCCATTAGCAGATGTCGAAACGGCGAGGATATTCAGTTACTTGTAACAGGAGTCGCGGCGTTTTTCTCTGGTTAGAAACACTAATGAACAGCACGCGGACTAACGAGCTGGAACTCTGCTTTACCGCACAAATTTGGTCGCAATTCTATAACATAACGATCAGTCAGGCATTGTCAATAGCGTGTAGTGCAAAATCCATGTATAAAACTATACAGCTCCTGTATTGTACAACTCCTAACTTAAAACTTCCTTAAAACCACAAAGATACGCAATAAATCTCGTTTAAATACTTCCACAGTCCAACAAAAGACACTGTAGATGGGACAGATTACAATTTCTAATGTCCCATTCGAATTAACATAAAGTAGCCCAACTACTTAGTCGCCGCGGATGTTTCTAGACGAGATATTAACATAACGGTGTATAAAAAGGTTCGCAGTGGCTTCGGGGAAGGGTAGAGGCTCGGTATCGGCAATCAGCGCACCATAAATTAGTGGACAGCTCGCGTGACGGACCAGCTTAGGCAACCTCCTTATCGAGCGCCGGAAACCACCCAACTAACTACTCGGTACACGCTCGCTTGAAAAAAACTCTAAACTCACGCGCAAAAAAGTCGACAATCCCCCAGCTAGCCGCAAGCTCGCTCGTACGACAACGCAATGTCGACTCTATTTTAATAAGCACACGGTCGAACCGCCGGACAACAAATAAGGTAACACGCCAGTATGTCAACATAAATAAAGCTGAGTGTCCTTTAACGAAGCAGACGTTGACGTCGGGACGCTAATAACGAGAACACTCGGGAATCTCGACTGTATTGTTTAGGGATTAACGGGCAGAATAGCTTAGTGCTCCCGGGGGTAGTAAATGAAGGTCCGCGTTTAGCGGTCGTGGTTGGTAGTGATATGGGTGGACTTCCTTTGTCTGGTAATCTTATCAGTGTGGCAGGCTGGCGTCTTGACATGATACATTGCCGCGCTATATTTACATCCCAGCTCAATAGTAGGTCGAGCGATTTAATTAAAAGCACTACGTTTCCAGTCGACGCGGCCAAACTTCGCCTCGAATATTGAAAATGCGACTTGCTTCTGGACTCTCCCAATGCTATATTTTCTGCGCAAGGAATTTCCCACTCGCCTTTTAATTTATTTTTTAAACAACGTCCAATTTTACACAACGTTTAGTTATTTGTCACCGCGTTTTGCTACGCTGAAAAATTTCACGTAATAATTAAACTGGAGCTTGTAATCAATGCGCGTGTTAATTAAATTTTAATTTTAATTTCGACTTCAAAGCGCATTAACGGAATGGAATAATGAAGGACGGAACCCGAATCGTGAGGCGCCGATTAGGAGCGTTAACGTCGTTAGGGCCGCGGAGACAGTGGCCCGTCGTTAATGCTACCCAATTTTTTCGATAATGCTTTTTAAATGTTCCGAGATCGGAAATGTAAGGGAAATTATAATAAACTAGCTTAGTAACGGCCCGCTAATGATTCTCGATCCTTAATCATCTTCGAAAGCCTGATTAATGTAGCCGCTGACGATTCGGAATGTTTTCGTGTCGGGCTTTTAACTTTAGGAATGTAAGACGCTAAGTAGAAAAGGGACGGCCTAAATTGGTAGTGATTGACATTATAAACAACCGAAAGGTTCAGACCGGGAGAAAGGGGTTAGGGTGCAGAGGAAATGAATAAGTTATACTTACACAAGTTTAAGCAACATACGTTCAGAAGTGATTTCTCTTCGTCCTGTCTCCGGGATAAAAAGTACCTTATTTCATGTCCTCATGTCCGTCTACGGGTTATAATAGGACATTATTGCCAAGGGTAGAAAGTACGCGATTATACGACGAGTCATTATATAGGGCCGACGCGTAGTTGAGGCCATGAGTCCCTCTAGTGTACGAGTCCATAAATTGCTTTTTCTGCCGAAGCAAACATAGTGCTTTTCTCAACAATTGGAGGAAATAAAACAGTTAGTTATTAGTATGAAATAGGCCAAGAATATTTTTTAGTTTGTATGAAAACCGCCTGTTATAAAAATGTATGTTTCTGACCATAAACATACATAACATTATCTTTTCATCACCTTTTAAATCAACGAGGAACGAGCAGACACACTTTTGCGAATATAATATTAGGTAAGGATGATTTTATGCTTTTTTTTTCGATGGTGAAATACGGATGCATTTGATTACATCACTAAATTATCTCTCTGGACGTTACAAAAAGGAAAACTTATACAATAGCCATGAATGTAACGCAGCGGGCTGATTGAAAGGCCATAATGAGTGCGACGGGAGATAGTCCGGGGCACACGGAGGCCACAAAGGCCCATCCCGTCCGATCCCCTTGCAATCGCAAACTTTGAATACACCTCTTTCGACTATCGAAAAGTTCCCGATAATGGATTTGTTCGAGGACTCGATTGTTCCACGATGAATGGGTACTAATTAAAACGAAGTCACGACGACGTCGGACCAAGTTTCCGATTGTTTCCCAACTATAAATCGCGGTGCAGCTCTCTCATATAAATATTGTACGGAACCCGGCCAACTTTGGCGCTAAATTTAAAATTGAAATTGGGGAATCGGTTTGCGCAGTATACGCGCGTTAAGTGTTTTTGCGGTAACGTTGCGAACTTGCCCTATTCATGACTTGTTCCGATCCCTTTAACGTAGTACCTTCCTACTGCAAAAACACAGATAAGAAAATCAATTGCTTTTTCCAAAACACTACATATTTTCGATGAGAAATATGTCATATTATTATTAACATTTGTTCGATTACGTAACTTTCTAAACTACCTCGACGTATTTCCGACCTCTTCTTTTAGGGGTAATAGCTCTTTAACGGTCCAACTGATTTCCATCAAACGTAGATGAGGCTTTAATTAATCTAGTCTAATATTAAACCTGCCGTGCCGTGTGGTGTCGGTCGAGAATAGCACCACCCCATCTCTTCCCGTGGGTGTCGTAAGAGGCGACTAAGGGATAAACCGGGGGATGGGCAGCAGCGTCCTCCGCGAACTACCAGGTATTACTGCGGTCGCCAACCCGCCTGCCAAGCGTGGTGACTATGGCATTTTCCCCCCAAATTAAAAAAAAAATGAATCCACAATATCGGCCCAGACCCCTAGTCCCCGGCGGCCCTGCTATTCCTGGCTCCGGTAGCGGCCATGGTAACGGTGGGGCAGGGGGTGCTTCAGTGAATCACCGGCAGAGACCCGGCTACCAAAAACGACGACCTTTGGCCCTGGCAACATACAACTGCCGAACACTGCGGACCGACGAAAGATTACTGGAACTGGAGGAAGAATTGAGCAGGTTGCGATGGGGAATCATAGGGTTATCAGAAGTCCGTAGAGAGGGCGAGGACATGATAACCCTGAAGTCCGGGAACCTGCTCTATTTCCGGGAGGGCGACCAACAGTCCCAGGGAGGTGTCGGGTTTATCGTCCACAAGTCCCTCGTAAACAACGTGGTGAAGATCGAGAGTGTGTCGAGCAGGGTAGCGTGCCTTGTACTAAGAATGACTCAACGTTATTCGTTGAAGGTCATACAGGTATACGCTCCGACCTCGAGGCACTCCGACGATGAGGTGGAGGCTGTGTATGAGGATGTTTCCAGAGCCATGCACAGCTCCAGAACTCACTTCACGGTTGTTATGGGGGACTTCAACGCAAAGCTGGGCAAACGAGATGGTGAAGAGCTGAGAGTGGGGAAATTTGGAGTGGGGCGTAGGAATCACCGGGGTCACCTACTGGCCAGTTTTATGGAGAAGGAGGGACTCTATATGATGAACTCCTTCTTCAGAAAACGTGAGCATAGGAAGTGGACCTGGATGAGCCCTGATGGTGTAACGAGGAACGAGATAGACTTTATCATGTCGACGAAGAAGCACATATTCAATGATGTCTCCGTGATCAGTGCGGTTAAAACCGGGAGTGATCACCGTATGGTACGAGGCTCATTGAATATCCAGTTCAAGCTTGAAAGGTCTCGACTGATGAAGTCTACGCTCCGCCCGGCACCCGCCCAGCTCCAAAACCCCGAGAGCTTCCAGCTCGAACTCCAAAACCGTTTCGAATGCCTAGGAAGTGACGTGGACGATTTCAACGACGGGTTCGTGGAAGCTGTCCATGCGGTTGGGTCTAAGTACTTTAAGATCCGCCGTGCCAGAACCAAGAAGCTCTCGGACTCCACCCTTAGGCTCATGGAGGTTAGGCGCGAGATGGTTTTGCAGTCCTCTGGTGATGCTTGTCGCTATCGGCAGCTCAACAGACAGATATCAAAGTCTCTGAAGCGCGATATACGCCGATTTAATACTAAAAGTATTGAAGAGGCTATTGAGCGTAACAGGGGCTCTAAGGTTTTTACCAGAGATTTGTCTGTTGGCCAAAGCCAATTGATGAAGCTGAAGACCGACGACGGCAGGATCGTTTCATCCAGGCCTGAGGTACTGGGGGAAATCGAGAGGTTTTATGGGCAACTCTACACGACAACCCGAACACCCGTTGAAAATCTAGCCAAAGACCCGAGGGCTAGACTAACCCGGCACTATACCGATGATATTCCGGACGTCAGCCTGTACGAGATTAGTATGGCTCTCAAACAGCTTAAGAATGGCAAGGCCCCAGGTGACGATGGAATTACAGCCGAACTCCTGAAGGCGGGTGGTAAACCAGTTCTTAAAGGCCTTCAGACGCTGTTTAGTTCCGTCCTCCACGAAGGGAGAACGCCAAAAGCATGGAACAGAAGTGTGGTGGTGCTCTTCTTCAAAAAAGGTGATAACACCTTGCTGAAGAATTACAGACCCATCTCACTTCTGAGCCATGTTTACAAGCTGTTTTCGAGAGTCATCACGAATCGTCTCGCGCGCAGGTTTGACGACTTCCAGCCTCCCGAACAAGCCGGCTTCCGAAAAGGCTATAGTACCGTAGACCACATACATGCGTTGCGGCAGGTTATACAGAAGACTGAAGAGTATAACCTCCCTCTTTGCCTTGCATTTGTGGACTACGAGAAAGCCTTCGATTCGATCGAGACCTGGGCTGTGCTGCAGTCTCTCCAGCGGTGCCAAGTTGACTACCGATATATCGAAGTGTTGAAGTGTCTGTACGAAAACGCCACTATGTCCGTCCGACTACAGGACCAGAGCACAAAGCCTATTCCTCTGCAGCGAGGAGTCAGACAAGGGGATGTGATATCTCCGAAGCTGTTCACCGCTGCATTGGAGGATGCTTTTAAGGTTCTGGACTGGAAAGGACGAGGCATCAACATTAATGGCGAGTACATCACTCACCTTCGATTTGCCGACGATATCGTAGTCATGGCTGAAACCATGGAGGACCTCAGTGCTATGCTCGCTGACCTCAGCAGAGTTTCCGACCAAGTTGGCCTGAAAATGAACATGGACAAGACGAAAGTCATGTCTAATGTCCATGTTGTGCCAACTCCCGTGATTGTCGGAGGCTCTGCACTCGAAGTTGTTGACGACTATGTATACCTGGGACAAACGGTCCAGTTAGGTAGGTCCAACTTCGAGAAAGAGGTCACTCGTCGAATCCGACTCGGCTGGGCAGCGTTCGGGAAGCTTCGCAGTGTCTTTTCGTCCAAATTACCGCAGTGTTTGAAGTCAAAAGTCTTTGACCAGTGTGTGTTGCCGGTGATGACTTACGGATCTGAGACGTGGGCGCTAACGATGGGCCTCATAAGAAAGCTCAGAGTCACTCAGAGGGCTATGGAGAGAGCTATGCTCGGGGTTTCTCTGCGGGATAGAATCAGAAATGATGATATCCGCAGTAGAACTAAGGTTACCGACATAGCCCGAAGAATAGCGAAACTTAAGTGGCAGTGGGCGGGGCACATTGCTCGCAGGACTGATGGCCGATGGGGCCAGAAAGTTCTCGAATGGCGTCCACGGACCGGGAGACGAGCTGTTGGTAGGCCTCCAACAAGATGGAGCGACGACATCGTAAGGATGGCGGGATCGCGATGGATGCGGAAGGCACAAGACCGGTCTAAGTGGAGAGCCTTGGGGGAGGCCTATGTCCAGCAGTGGACGTCTTTCGGCTGATATGATGATGATGATGATGAATATTAAACCTAAAAACTCTGCATTGGATATGGTTCATCCGTTTAAAGGTTCCGAAGCCACGAACAGAACTTATAACATCCCTGTCTTGAACGGAGATTAAAAATAGCGTTTTGATGCGGAAGCTCTTTAAATATAGTTCATAGTTGTGAACTCTATCCAGAAATCGAGATCGAGGGGTAAATTCAAAATTGCTTCGGGAATGTATCGCGTAACGAGTTTACGATTGCGAGCACGTGTCTTGTCTCGTGAGATTGCCGCCGCCGCCATCAGCCGTTCATACATCACCGTCCCGCCTTATGAAACCACCTGAGAGAGATATCTCCGCGGCGGTTGCTGCCCGGCTGCCGCCACAAGTCGCGGCACGCCCGCACGACCGATATTAATCTTATTAAAAGCGAAAATAAAGAACTCCCTCCTTTTGTGCACAGTTCACTCGGGTGAACCGCGCTCTCTATTACTGCCGTCTGCTTCCTTTCCGCTCCCAATAAGAAATCACGTTTGATCGGGCCGAGCTCGGCCGCAAATGAGCCGAAACACACCCCCTTTATCTTCCAATAAGTAAGCGAGCGTTGCTTTCCTAGAAGAAAATCCGCCGCAGGAAACGCAAACATGCCAGATGGCTCGAAAAACGCATAAAAACAAACGGCTCGGAATATGGATATTGGTGGCTGTCTGATTGCTTTATGCATAGAGCCAGCGGGTCCATAAATAATATGGGCTGTAAAATCGAGCTGCGAAACTGAAAAGTCCGCGTTGTAAAACAGTGTTTTCGTTACGCAAACAAGCCCCGGAGCTTCGGAGGCACGTGGAGCTTCGGACGATCCGCAAAAGCCAATTTTAGGAAAAAGTAGAACAGAAAAAAAAGAGTTTGCATCAGTAAACGAGGAATCCCAAGGCGGCGTTCAAAATCGCGTTCCCTTTTTAAAGTTGAGACGATTCACGTAACGAGTGTCGAATCCCCGAGCCCTAGGGCCCCCTCCGCGAGACGGAGTGTCCCCCGGAGGTGCCGCGGTAATTACCCAACATTACAGACAAAAGACACGACTCGCCCGATTACCATAATTCCCAAGCCTCGAGACGGGATATAAATGGGCCACATTTTGTAGTAGCACCAGGAGTGACGTGTGTATTAATGACTATACTTGTCCTCCTAAATTAGGTGAGGGATCTGGTGATTTAGTTTTTCATTGGCGGCGGCGGGCGGAGCGTATCCATCGCTCCGACAAATTACCTCTTCAATTCATGTTAAAAGCCCTTATGCAAATCAAATATTAAATTACAACCGAATCCGTCTTCCAAGTCTGTGAACTGTGTGGCCATCCTAATTATTACATTGTATCTGAACGCTGCGGAGGCGTTTTTCATTAGAGCGCTCTGAAATTGTTTAACCTCTAATTACTAGCGAGCGAATCGTCTCAAAGCCACGGCCACAAAGAGGCGATATTATCGAGAGCTCCGCCATTTTCTTTTCGGCAATGAAACGTAGGGGGCGAGATCGAGAAAAAAACAACACAAAAACCCTTTTAAAATTAATTGAGTTTTCTTGCGGCTACATCGGCTACAATAAATTAATTAACGCTCGAAGGAATCTTTAAAATTTGTCGAGGATCAAAAGTTGCGCGGAGCGGGCTTGCGGGGGGGGGGACGGGACAGATAATACTTCGATTTTCCATTAGCTTATATTAGCGATGGGAGAGGCCTCGGCGCTCCCCGCGTTTGAGCAATAGCTGCTGAACTAATATATTTCCTTTATAACGGACCACCGAAACACGCGATCTTTGATCCATTTGCATGGCCGGCCGCGCTCCGGCGCCGGTGCGAGGTCCCGGTATTTGTTTATGAGCCATTACGGGGAACAATATTCGCTCTTAATTGAATTTCAACTTGTAAATTTTCGTGGATGGAATTAATTGAATCTTTCCTTGCTTCTAATGGTCGCTTTTGTTCCGATCGCGAGCTGATTAATTTAGTTAATGCTTTTAAAATAACAAATGAGTGTTTCTCGGAGAACACTTGGAACACGCGTATCGGGGAGAAGTTTGGCGGCCTAGACAGCCATTGTTGAAGCGTTGTTGACCTTTGCGAGAACCTTATTTAAGGGAGTCATCAAAGACACCCACGTCGCGTGTTTATCTCTAGTCAACAGTGTAAGCTGTTATTGAATATAATCTGAAAGTAATCCACAAGATTGGTGCAATAAATAAACTAGGGATGTATAAAGAAATCTCTTTCATCTCGGTCCCTCACTGCTGGATTCGCGGCCATAGGTTATGTTACGCCAATCTGTGCGATCGCATGCCAATGATCGCGTGTATTTTGACGCCTACTGCCTTCTTGATAGCGTCAGACCATCTTGCTGGTGCTCTGCCTTGAGCACGTTTTCCACCATACAAAGAAATAAGTAAATAGTAAAAGAAAAAAATCACTTGCCTAAGTAAGAACACCATTAGAACGGGTCCGTATTGCCTCACATAAAATAATTCTTCTTACATATTATTTTACTTCCGATTATGAATTCATTATAAATAAATAAATAAATATTACAGGACAATGTCACACAAATTGACCTAGTCCCAAACGAACCTATAGCCTTGTACTATGGGTATTAGACAACGATAGACTTACTTGTATAGAGAAATAAATACTTCATCATGCTCACACAAATATCTGCCCTTACCGGGATTTGAACCCAGGACCCCTAGCTTCGAAGGCAGGGTCACTACCAACTAGGCTAGCGTGTCATCATTCATAATAATCACTCACATACTTTTTCCTCATACTTTTTTTGTTCATAAATTGTTATTACTACCAGTTGAACTCGTAACAGACAGTTATCATATTTTTTTAATTCATTCTGTCTTCACTAAGATTATGTTTGAACGTAGTTTTACCTAAGACTCCTTCTTTCTTCGCTCATCGTCGTACCTAACGGAGACCTATGTAATAAACAAGGAGTATGATTGATTAGTGATATTATGAATTCTGATGATTATGAATTTCGATCGTTAGTATTAAATATTTGTATGAAGAGTGATCATTATTATGTAAAATGGTATAAGAAATATCTTCTGGCTTCCGATAATAGGACTTAAAACGTTAAGTGAAAAAATTCGCACCCCATAGAACTGCGTAGTGTGTGAAAAATCACATTAAAACCTCCCCTCTCTTTGGTCCCCAGGTTGTCTGCTGGAAGGCTCGCGGCCGCCCCCCAATGTGCCTCCGCGCAACCCGACCATGTCTCGCCTAAACGGGCGCATCACCGGCAACCCAGCCGACCTGGCCGACTTCGAGCCCTCGTGTCTCGTGCGCACGCCCTCTGGCAACTTTTACGTGCCTTCAGGTAACACTTGAGTCTTAAAATTACAGGGGCATTTTCGTTTGACAAAATGTATCGGATTGACGAAAGCTGACGATTCACTGCGTCAGCCTCTAATGTCACATTTTGCCAGTTTTCTTGTTTTGTCTATCCATGTTGTACTATTCAATTTGAATTGTAAACTGGTAAAAGTATTTAAATATAATTGAGCGATTTATATGGCACCCCGTGTGTTTGCCGGGTTAGAATAGTGCCACTCCATGTCTTCCCGTGGATGTTGTAAGAGGCGACTAAGGGAATAAGGGCTCGTAGTATTGTTAGGCGATGGGTTTGCAACCTGTCACTAATACACTAGTAAACTTCTTGTCCTGATTGTGCAAAATGTGGTTACAGAATTATCAACAAGTCTTTTTAGAGTTTTTGGTATTTCTGTAGCTCTGCCTACCCCACTCTGGGAATGAAGGCGTGATGTTATGTATGTATGTATGTCTTTATATGGCAAACAAGTAATATATCTGTCTCTTTTACTGCCTGGAACTGAAATGTAATATTGTGCTTAGTCAGCAACTGCTCACCACGACAGATCCAACGAACCCACATAATTATGTAAGGATTATGCTGCGGTTGAGGAGGCTTCTATGGCCACTTTCAAGTTTGAGCACAACACCAGCTTCATAATTTTTTACGAGTGTTACTAATATCACATAGCTGTGCCAAGTTTAGGCAAATCAAATACTACGGCTAGCAGTGATAATGGATTACATTTTTTTTTACTTTTAAATCTTGTAAAGAGTTAGATCTGTGGCAACTCTGTCTCTGTTTTCTCTAAAATTATAAAAGATATGTATACACTCTTTGGATATTAAATGGGTTAAGTCAACCAAACAGATCAAGTAAATTGATGCAATTTTACTATACGGACTACGGTATGATATACTCGTAGAACATGTTTCAGACATATTTAAGACTTGTGTAGGTATCCCAAATCGAATAAAAAATATTTGTCTAATACCCAGAAAGCCGTACTAATCGCAATATTTTGCAATTCCAGGAGATATCCAAAAGAATCCATCGATGGATTACAAGTCGAACTCTTCCTGCAGTAGCCCTGGAAAGCAGGACAAGAGTACCTTAGAGAGGATGGACAGGAACGAGCGCCACCCCGCCTTCGGGGCGCCGGTGCCCGTCCTCCCCGTCAGGAATAACCTCCGGGCCACCCACTTCCCCCCCACTGCCTCTAGATTCCACTTCCGGAAAGGCCTGTCCTCCAGATGTTCCTGGAAATGTACTGCTGTAGTGTTTATAATATTATTCGTTCTTCTGTTAGCAATTGCGTCTTATACGTCAGGTAAATTTTCATTTTTTTACGCATGGAAGTTTCGGTCTGACTTGAGAGATATAGTAATGCGAAGCTAATTGGAAATAAATTTCACAAGTTGGACGAAACTTTTGTATTAATTGACATTGTTTAGTAAGTTTTCGTGCTAATTACCGTTTTTCCCACAGCCTCATACTTCGTCAGCTCATATCATAACGCAAGCCCCTGTTCAGTGGTCGTAGGTGAGTCCACTGAGGTGTTCCCGGCGTCACAGCCCACGACGCTGGAGTCAAACAAATCCCTATCACGACCCCACCAGACGCCGTCCACCGGCTCAGGTAAACGCGCTCGTCGCAGTGTTGACGAGCATGCTAGTGATCAGTCTTCTTTTTCTTCCTCGGACTCTTCTGCTGTAGATATGCATGAGCTAATCACAACGCCTTCTGTGGACACCTTTAGTGTAGTGCATGGTGGACCGGAAGGCGAGTCGACGGAAGACCAGGGTACCGCTTATGTGTCTAGTGTAAGTGTTGATAACATCAGTGAGCTAACTAATGTAGAGTTTATAACTACAACGCTTAATAACCCAACTGTTGAAGAATCTACGGAATCCTTGGAAGCTACTCTTGTTAATGTTTTAACAGAAATTACTAACAAACCCGACACTCATATTGATCCACCGCTGGAAACTATGCCGAAAGTTTTGGACGCTGACAAATTTGTCGACGATATCGCTTATGAACCTGAAGCCATGCAAAGCGATTCATTTTCGTCTATATTATGGCGTGGATTACAAAAAGTACAATATCTCAAACTAGAGTCACAGTTAAAAGAGGTAAACGAAGAATTACATATCAAAATCAATGAATCTGAAGTCGTCGATAATGATCTGGAAAAATTCCATTATGATAGTATAAGCGAACAGGCTAAAGCTACTGGTGTAACAACAACAACAACTACTGTAGGTTCGATCATCACAGTAGAACCCACATTCAACACGACTAAAAATACTAGATCTACATCAAGTGACATTAATACCCCACCTGAAAAGCAGCATGATGTGGTTACAGCAGGACCAACACAGAGTGTTACTAACTTTAACCATCCAATAATAAATAATATTTCTGAAAACATCGATGTCAAAGCTTCTACTGTAAATATAGCCACAGATTCAAGAACCCCTGAAGGGTCAAACTCTAAACATGTTATGATTAATCTAACAATATCCGCTGATGATGCAGATTCTGCTTACAAACCGCTTTATTCGTTAACAGTAAAAGTTCCTACTTTTGGTGACTCAAATGAGATGCCTAGTGTGAAAATTACTCCCATAGATGTGTCACCAACTGTATCTACATTCAATTATCCAAACATTGTGGAAGGAGCACAAAAACCTATAAAAGCAGTAGAACCTGCAACCATATTTGAAGGAGGATCTTGCGAGTGTTCATGCCCAGTTTGTGAAGGCGGATCTGGTGATAGCTCCTACGATGATTACAATGAAAAATCTACAGGTTCATCCAATGAGAAGTGGCAGTCTACTACAAACTACGATGATACCTCAAGCACTTCAACTCTAGACAACAAAACTGAAAGTACAGATGTCGTCGAGGAATCAACGACACCATGGACGACCATGACTGTTGACTTTACAACTGAAACAGCGACAGATGAGCTTACGACAACCAGTGACATTACTGACTCGACAACTGACTCCACTACAGAAACTGTAACCGAATGTGCAGTTACAACGGAGGCCCCAAAATGTGTATGTCCAAAGGTTACTCCACCACCTATACTTATCTTGGAAGGTGAGGTCACATAACTTGATTCGAACCACGATAACTTACTAACCGGCATACAACCATATTTCTAGGATCTTCAAAGAGTTTATGTGTAACCAACTAATTTGCATGATTTACTAGATGGGTAAAGGGATTACTAATGGTGCAACGTTTGTCAACAGCATGCGCTTTTAGTCTACAATGCTCTCATTTTGTACATTTAAGTGTAGATCAGCACCACTAGTTTAGTTTCATCGCTGGATGATAATATTGATTGATACTTTCACCACATTGTTGCATGATGTATTGACTTTGGTAAAATAAAACATTATTTACAAAAACAACAAAATGTTAATATGTAATTAATATTCTAGGTGCGCGGACATTCCCCGCGCAGTCTTTCCCGCCAGACGGGACGACATTCAAACAAATTAATTTAGGTGAAAAATTATCAGAAGAAATCCCTCCATATAGTTACTGGAACATGCAATTCTACCAGTCCGAAGCATCTTACGTGAAGTTTGACTACATGATACCGCGGGGCGCATCGATAGGGGTGTACGCGAGGCGGAATGCTCTTCCCACACACACGCAATACCATTTCCTAGAGGTCCTTAGCGGCTTTAAAGCTAGAACTACAAGAGCTTCACATGTAAGTAATCAAATCATCTTAGCACTTTTAGAAGGTAATTTTGTTTTAATTTATGTAACTATAACAAGTGAAACTTTCAATGAATCTGCATCACAATTTTGATGAGAACTGAGTAAAAGCATCAATAATTTTCCAGCCATCGGTTAAGAAAGAAGTGACGCACTACATGGAACAAGGCCACTGGTTCCTATCGCTGTACAATGACGACGGTGATCCCCGGGAGATCGCCTTCATCGCGGCGGTTGCTGAGGACATGACCCACAACTGCCCCAATGGATGTTCAGGGAAAGGAGAGTGCCTCATGGGCCACTGCCAGTGCCAGCCTGGTTTCGGAGGAGATGACTGTAGCGAGAGTAAGTAGCTGCTAAATTGTGTCGTCTTTGGGTGTAGCTTAAGTTTAGTACGAGGCGGCGGTGTAAAGTCAATTCAAAATCTAACTATGATAGGTACCATGAATGTTTTCCGCAGTTATTTCTTTTTACAATTACTAAACGGTGTTTCACCCGATTTTTTTCGAAGACTATGTTATGCTGGAGCTGTTTTTATAATAAATGCATAATTGTAGGTTAGGTTATGTTTGATTTATAAGCCATATCAAAAAATAAAGTTTCTATCAACACATTACATTTGGAATTATTAATATTCGGGATATTTATCAAAATTAAAGTTCTACGAGTAATCTCGACTTGGGTGTAATTCCAGGTGTATGCCCGGTTCTGTGTAGTCAACGCGGCGAGTACATCAACGGCGAATGCCAATGCAACCCTGGATGGAAAGGCAAAGAGTGTTCCCTCCGCCACGACGAGTGCGAGGTTCCTGACTGCAATGGCCACGGGCACTGTGTCAACGGAAAGTGCTCATGCGTGAGAGGGTACAAAGGAAAGTTCTGCGCAGAAATCGACTGCCCACATCCAACTTGCTCTAGCCATGGATTCTGCATCGAAGGCGCCTGTGTGTGCAAGAAAGGATGGAAAGGTCTGGACTGTGCGACGATGGATAAAGACGCCCTGCAATGCTTGCCTGATTGTTCTGGACATGGAAACTTTGACGTGGATACTCAAACATGCGCTTGCCATAATAGGTGGTCTGGCGAGGATTGTTCTAAAGGTAATTTTGGCTCAATTGGTGCTGGCATAAATGATTATATTTACCTAATCTGTATTCCCGTTTCATCATCTTTAGATTTACTTGAAATTACATAGCGATAATTTTCCAGAGGTTTGCGATCTCGACTGCGGTCCACACGGAAGATGCGTCGGAGAATCCTGCGTTTGCGATCCTGGTTGGACGGGAGAATTCTGCACTGCCAAACTTTGCGACGCGCGTTGTAGCGACCACGGCCAATGCAAGAACGGAACCTGCCTCTGTGTTTCTGGTTGGAACGGTCGGCACTGCACTTTGGAAGGTTGTCCTCGAGGTTGCGCAGGTCACGGCCAGTGCAGAGTGGCTAATGATGGCCACTGGGAGTGCAAATGCTTCGATGGGTGGGATGGACCGGATTGTACCACGCTGAAGGAACAGATTTGTGATGATAGCAAAGACAATGACAGAGGTAAGAATAAACGGAACCAGATAGCAAAAGAAAATTGTATTTTGTCATATTAAAATTATTTCATATTTGATCCTTCATGAAAACATAATGGCAAAATCAAATAAAACAACGGATTGAGGTCGTTCTACAAACAACAAGTGGGTGCTTCTTTTTAAATGAGTCTGAATGTATTTTCCAGATGGTCTGGTTGACTGTGAGGACCCAGAGTGCTGTCAGTCCGCGGTGTGTAAGGGCAGCCAGCTCTGTGTCTCCTCCCCCAAACCCACAGATATCCTCCTGCGGAAGCAGCCCCCCGCCATTACCGCATCGTTCTTCGAGAGGATGAAGTTCCTCATCGACGAAGGTAGTCTCCAGAATTACGCGAAGCAGGAAACGTTTAACGAGAGGTGAGGTTTCGTGTTTGATGTTACATGTGTAATTACAAAATTGTGAGTTGACATAATTCTGAGCTGTAAGTATATGTATATTTTTGAAATAAAAAGAAGTTAAATCGATAGTCTGCTGAAATTCTTTATCATCTTGTTAATGCCTATTTATAATTATGTCAACTCAGCCTTTACTAACGCCTTGGTAATCTACGAGTATATAGTTTTTTAAGAAAGACTTTTACATTACCAAGGCACTTGTAAATCTAACAATAATAACTCAATTAACATAACCAACGATTATCTGTTATATAAGATACGCAATGTTGTGCCCCAGTCAATCCCCATGTTTTATTTACAGAGTGAATCACTGTTTTTGCTTTCGTTTCTAACACTAAAAACGACTTTATGTTTTAATACATGTTAACAAATTAACGAGGAATCTACTCGATCGGCACATGCATGATTTATATATTTACGCTAACATACATTTTCTAAATTGACATATTGTATGTGACGACCGTACTCATTTCTGTTTCTGTCCGCTCTTCTAACGCTGCGCAGTATGTTTTGGAATCACTTCAACACGAGGTAAGACTTCTAAGTCCGATGTAGGATTGTGTGTGTGAGTTGCTGCGATAGAATTAGACGCACATAGAAGCCCATGATCATTCAAATATTGCCTGTGAATAGAAAACGAATATTCCCCATACATTTATGGAACATTAATAGCTACATTTAAAATATTACGGTTACTTTCACATATGAATGGTATCTTCTATCTGTGTCAAATTCATCAAGTGCAATAATAGTATTTGTATTATATATTATATTATACTTAATTTCTAAATTGGCAATACATTTATATGTTTATATTAAATAGTTTTTTGCATGTGTTTTCGTGTTTTTGTGTTTAATTACCTTAACCGTGTCCTGTGAAATATGTGTTACGCTTTTTATTTATATTATGGTATTTATAACATGAAACATTTAACAAATTGTATGTAGAATTAGTAAATTGAAAAAACTTTAAAGCACTTTGAACAATTTTTACTTACATTTTGAATTAGTCATTTGAGATTTGAGATCAGTACCCATAGTCGAAACGTAATCCTAGATTACAGAGTTCAATTTGAAAAGTAGTTCACGGTAAAATTAAGTAGTATCCTCTTACATAATCAAAACTAGCAAAGTACCCTACCAACAGAATATTTTGTAGCCCATTAGTAAAGTAAACGAATCACAATGACAAAATTTCCAAACCCAGTCGAGTAAAAAACTATCCATGCCAATTCGAAATTCAAAACTAACCCAAAATGCTAAAAATGACAGATTTTGGAAGCGCAATAAAATTTCTCATCAATATTATATCAACAGTCGGTCCGCGGTCATCCGTGGTCGTGTGGTCACCTCTCTTGGCTCTGGTTTGGTGGGAGCGAGGGTTTCCACGTCGACGCCGCTCGAAGGCTTCACCCTGACCAGGGAAGACGGCTGGTTCGACCTTTTGGTGAACGGAGGGGGAGCGGTGACCCTGCATTTTGGGAGGTCGCCTTTTAAGCGGTCATCGCAAGTTGTGTTCGTGCCTTGGAATGAGGTGAGTTGGTAATTAAGACTGCAGTCTTCCACACTGAGAAAACAGCGTCCGTCTAGTGGCGCACTCATTAGCGTGTTTAAAAAAAACCTGGGAATATTTTTTCCGTTAAGTTGATTACACGTTGATATATGACAATATGCTATAATTTGTGTTTTACATTAATCGATCTCCATCAAATACTTTAGTTTATTCGATAACTCAATAATAGGATTGAGGGCACCACTGTACCTACACCCAGAGTACGCTCGGCACAGTCTAAAGTTCGTTTATAAGATTAACGAAGAGTTTAATTTTTTTTTAATCATGATAGCTGAAGGTTTGAAATGTAAAAGTAAGCTAGGTTAGGTGTTAGGGATTTGATATTACCTAGCGCATTTTAAAACCGTAGCAAAACTGCAAAAAATGGCTTTGGTTGTTTAGTGGATCAAGTTTAACTTGTCTTGTTTCAAGATAACATTACTTTATACTGAACCAACTGAAAAAATTAGGTTCTCATTAATTCAAACGACTTCACCCAAAGTTCGTATGAAGCCATTTAATTTTTGTCCCGAAACATGCGACGGGGCGATTAAAGAAGCATTATAATTTCAACTCTTAACTTCACAAACTTTAACGGTTTTGTTCGGGTTTTTATCGTCTTTTATAAGAATCTAACTTTGAAAGAGGCTGAAGTGTTGTGTTTACCTCGACCGAATAAAAACGGCAAATCCAGTGTCAATAAAAGAGGGATAAAATTCATTGAGGGAAAGGTCATTACGAAACTTAGGCAATTCTTAACTTATTTGTATGTCTCAAACCCATTAGCGCTATGACTTAACCTGACTGCACTTGTACTTGTTAAGTTAGTATTGGGTGTTAGTTCTCGTACGTATGCATTTCACTGTCCATGACGACATGCACTTTAAATATATAAAACGTTAAAAATAATCAGCTCGTTTAACTATTTAATCAGAAATAGACTTAAACCTCGTGCAACAGCCGGTGAAATTACTAGCATACAGGCATTCCATCTTAGTCCTCAGGGTTGACAACGAATTCGAAATCTTAGGATTGCAGACTTGAGATTGTAGTCTTGAGAAAGCATAAGTTTATGGGTCTCATACCATCTGGCCTATGTACTCGTTTGCCTTCTTGCCAGTGGCGTAACTGTTAGGTGGCACAACGTGCAGAATGCCACGGGCCCCCGGCTTGAGGATGCCCCGGTCCGAGAAGTCGTGATTTGAGCACAGGAGGAACCTAACATTTATTACATACATACATATTATCATGCTTTCATTCCCAGAGTGGGGTAGGCCGAGCTACAGAAATATCAACAACATTTATTAACATTTAAATAAATAAATAACTTACATTATGTATTAAGGAAATTCCCCTATCTGATGAATTCGCCACGGGCCTCAGGTTGTATTGCTCTTTACCATCAAAAAGCAGCCTGTTCAACTCAAATAAGGAGCCTGAAATGACATCCTTTGTTGCTTGCTCCAGGTTGTGATTATCGACGAGATGATGATGACGACCGTGGACGAGAAGGGCAGCACCGGCCCCCCGCAGGCGTGCCTGGCGCACGACTACGATGCCATGAAGCCTGTGGTGCTGGCCACGTGGAAGCATGGCTTCCAGGGCGCCTGCCCTGACAAGAGCGCTATTTTGGCGGAGTCGCAAGTAAGTTATTGTAGGAAGAAAGAGGACAATAGAAAGATCTCTCTCCAGGCGGGTGTTAAGCCTGGGGACAGAGGTCCATTTGGATGAGTTGGAAGTGGTAATATAGGCCAACTGACTGAAGAAACTACGTTAGCGCGATGTAGCGCACTGTCAAATTAAGTTGCGTTGTCTGACGCTGGTGGCGCTGTCGCGTTGGTTGTTACAAGTTGTCACTAGATGTCGCTAGGTCGCCACATTATCGTCCCAAGTTCCCAACAGTACAGTTTGACAGATGAGGTGTTGCCAAGATAATGTATGTATGAAATTGGGTAATGATGACAAAATGCCGAATCAAACTACATGGTTTGCTGAGTCTCATTTGTTCAATCACTCGTACTGTTGCAACATTTTGATAATAATGAGTTGTCAAACTAGTCGAATTATGGAGTTTGGTTAAGTGATTTAGGGGTTTTTAGGGGTTTAGTTAAGTATTATAATTAACTATGAACAAAAAAACACTTTTACAATATACGAGTACTAGATATTTCTTTGTGTCAACAACTTTAAAGTTTGTTTTACATTATTAAAACAAATAAATACAAAGTGATACTAAATAGTGATACAGTAATTTCTTATTTCTTAAATTTCTTAATACCCGTTCTCCTACACATTATTAGCATTCCCATACTTTTATTGACTTATTCGGTATTATTTTTAGGTGGTCCAAGAAAGTCTACAAATACCTGGTACCGGATTGAACTTGGTCTACCACAGCTCGAGAGCCGCCGGCTACCTTTCCACCATCCAACTCCAACTGACTCCAGAGAAAGTGCCTCCGACATTAGCCCTCATTCACTTGAGGATCACCATTGAGGGAATCCTATACGTGAAGACTTTTGAAGCTGATCCAGTCATTAAATTCACGTATCCATGGAACAGGCTGAATGTATACCGCCAGAGAGTGTATGGAGTCACTACTGCTTTAGTAAAAGTGGGTTATCAATACACAGACTGTAGGGATATAATCTGGAACGTGCAAACAACAAAACTAAGTGGGCACGATATGAGCATCTCTGATGTTGGTGGATGGAATCTGGATATTCATCATAGATACAATTTCCACGAAGGTCAGTGACGTCCCATTAAAGCTTTTCTTGACAGAGGTTAGGCGGATTTAGATGTAACTATCTTTGTCATCATGATAGCCGAAAGATGGGAGGAAGGTCTATATTATCCAAATATCATTGACCAAAATTACACCGATCTAGTCCATCAGCCTTTAGCGACCTTTACTAGATCCTCGGTTCATATTAATTAGAAGGTCCTGTCTTGCTTTGGTCCGCGGCCGTCATTCTATAATTCCTAGACCCTAATTTAAGTTAATACTCCTTTAACGGAAGGATTACTCTTAATGGTTGAAACTAAATTCCACAGGAATTCTGCAAAAGGGCGACGGGACCAACATTTACCTCAAGCACAAGCCTCGTCTCATCATCACGACGATGGGTGATGGGCGACAGCGTGGGCTGGACTGCGGGCCTGAGTGTGAGGGTGCGGCGACCCGACAACGCCTTCTGGCGCCAGTGGCCCTCGCCACAGCCCCAGATGGATCCATATTCGTGGGAGACTTCAACCTGGTCCGGAAAATCAAGAGTGACGGGTCCGTATGGACTGTGGTCAAACTGAAGTAAGTAAAACATACATATTGCACATGGCATTTAGAATATTCTAAAGTAATAATACGATAATAGTTATGAATAAAAACTAAATCGTTCGTTTCTTTGTAGTGCCACTCGAGTCTCCTACCGCTACCACATGGCTCTGTCACCCCTGGACGGCACGCTGTACATCTCGGATCCGGAGTCGCACCAGATCATCAAAGTGCGCAACACCAACGACTACAGCGACCCCGAGCACAACTGGGAGACCGTCGTCGGCTCCGGCGAGCGTTGTCTCCCTGGAGACGAGGCTCACTGCGGAGACGGAGCCCTAGCCAGAGACGCCAAACTCGCCTACCCTAAAGGAGTAGCCGTCTCTAGTGACAACGTTCTCTACTTCGCTGACGGTACCAACATCCGAATGGTCGATAGAGATGGAATTATTACGACGGTAATAGGAAACCACATGCACAGAGCTCATTGGAAGCCGATCCCGTGTGAAGGCACTCTGAGCGTCGAGGAAGTGCACCTTAGGTGGCCTACGGAACTTGCGATCAATCCCTTGGATAACAGTTTGCATATTATTGATGATCACATGATCCTGCAAATGGCTCCAGACGGCAGAGTTAAGGTGATCGCTGGCCGTCCACTTCATTGCCCGTCGCCTTTGACTGGGTACGACATGGAACTTGCGACTTATGCCACTTTAGTAATGCCCCAGAGCATAGCATTCGGCGCTGCTGGAGACTTGTATGTGGCTGAAAGTGACTCGCAAAGAATAAACAGAGTACGTCTGATAACCACTGACGGAAAGATCTCCCTGTACGCTGGTGCTGAATCAAAATGCAATTGCTTGGAAAGAGGTTGCGATTGCTTCGAAGCGGATCACTTCTTGGCTTCGAATTCCAAATTCAATACCATCTCAGCAGTCATTGTGAGTCCTGATGGAATCGTCCACATCGCAGACCAAGCGAACTATAGAATCCGATCTGTTATGGCCAGCATACCAGACGCTAGTGGCTCGAGAGAATACGAGATTTACTTACCCGATACACAAGAAATATACGTGTTCAACAGATTTGGTCAACACATCATGACTAAGAACATTCTCACTGGCGAAAATATCTACGTGTTCACTTACAACGTCAACACGAGTAACGGTAAACTAAGCACGGTTACTGACGCTGCCGGCAACAAGATCTTCCTTCTACGTGATTACTCCAGCCAGGTTAATTCAATAGAGAACACGAAGGGACAGAAATGCAGGCTTAAAATGTCTAGAATGAAAATGCTGCAGGAATTAAGGACGCCTGATAACTTCAATGTTACGTTTGACTACCATGGAACGACTGGATTGCTTAAAGCCAAGTATGACAGCACTGGCCGCAGCTACATCTATAAGTACGATGAATTCGGAAGACTAACGTCTGCTGTTACACCCACTGGCAGAATTATTAACCTCACTTTCGATCTCAGTCTCAAAGGAGCCACGGTACTTGTAAGTGAAAACAACAGGAAACCTATTTCAATTCTCATCAAAGGATCTTCCGTTAAGACTAAAGTAGGCGAAGCAGAACAGAAGACGATAATTTCAACAGATGGTAGTATATCGTCTAGTATGCCATGGGGCCACGTTATATCCACGGATACCGTTCCGTACACGATCCTCTCCGAAATCGACCCGATTTTGGGTGAAAGTTACCCCGTACCCGCTAAACAAAGAACAGAGGTCGGTGGAGATCTAGCAAACAGATTTGAATGGCGATATTTCTTACGTAGACTTCAGTCAAACAAAGGGAAGAGCAGTAAAGCGGTAGCGCAGATAGGTCGCAAACTTCGAGTGAACGGTGAAAACTTGCTGACGCTTGAATATGACAGAGATACATCCACTGTAGCAGTATTTATGGATGATAAGGTAGAGCTCTTGAACGTCACGTATGATAGAACCGCGCGGCCGGTGAAGTGGGGACCGAGGAACGGTATCTTTGCTGAAGTTGAATTGGAGTACGACAGATTCAGCCGATTAACTAGCTGGAGGTGGGGTGACCTTAACGAAACATACGGCTTCGACAGAGCGGGCAGATTGCATGAGATCAGATACGGTGATGGCTCGTCGCTGGCTTATTCGTTCAGGGATATGTTTACTAGTCTACCACTTAAGGTTACGACACCCAGAGGCAGCGATTATCTATTAGATTATGATGACTCTGGTGCCCTTCAGAATCTTACTACTCCCAGAGGCCATATTCATACATTCGCGCTTATGACGTCGTTGGGTTACTTCAAATATCAATATTTCTCGCCAATGAACAGGCATCCTTATGAAATTCTATATAACGACGATGGTCACATTTTGGCAAAGGTCTTCCCACACCAATCTGGCAAGATATTATACGTGTACGACTCGACAGGGAAACTGGAGACGATACTAGCCGGCGCTTCTGCGATTCGTTACGTGTACCACGAAAACACTCACCTAATGAAGAACGTAGAAATAACCGATCCCGATTACGAACTTAAACAGGACTACAAGTACCACGCAGGAATTCTTAAAGACGAGAAGATGAAATTTAACTCCAAGAGTGGTCTTAACAATGCACACTTCAAATACCAGTACGATGGGAACGCGAGGCTTTCCACAATTGACGTCAATATCAATAGCAAGGAAATGCCGCAGCTCAGACTGAAATACAACCAAAACTTGGGCATCCTCGAAGGAGTAAGCGACTTGAGAATTTACAGAAATACCTTCAACCGCTCTGTGATGCAAGATACAAGCAAGCAATACTTCACAATCACCGATTACGATGACCACGGCAGAATCAAGACTGTCCTAATGAACATTAAGTCTTTCGATGTCTTCCGGCTCGAGCTAGAGTATGATGCGAGGAATAGGATTAAGTCTAAGAAGATGTTGATCGGCGACACTTCATCTAGCGAGCGTATTAGCTACAATTTTGACGGGCATCTGATGGAAGTGGTCGGGTCTGAGGACGACTGGAAATACGTTTATGATGAGAACGGCAACGTCATTGGAGTAATTGAGCACGGTGAGAAGCGATACCTCGGCTACGATATTGGTGATAGGGTGGTTCAGTACGGAGATGTTGAATTCAGCAGCTACGACGGTCGAGGTTTTGTGATTAGACGAGGAGAGCAGAAATACAGATACAACTCGCGAGGACAGTTCATGCACGCTTTAGAAAGGGACAAGTTCCAAATGTGGTACTACTATGATGACAGGAACAGGCTTGTCGGATGGAAGGACGACAAGAACAACGTCACGCAGTTCTTCTACACCAACCCGCAAACCCCCAACCTGATCACCCACATGCACTATCCTAAAGCCGGGAAAACTGTCAAGTTCCTCTACGATCAGCGAGACTTCCTCACCTGCATCGAGACTGAAGACCAAAGATTTTATGTGGCCACAGACCACAATGGCTCTCCTTTAGTAGTATTCGATGTCAACGGTGAGATCATCAAAGAAATCAAACGCAGTCCTTTCGGTAAAACAATCAAGGACAGCAACCCTGCTTTCTACGTGCCCGTAGATTTCCACGGAGGCATATTCGATTACAACACGAACCTCATCTACTTGGATAACAGGCTGTATGACCCGATAGTCGGGCAATGGATGACACCAAGCTGGGAACACCTGGCGACTAAACTAAGTCTTCCGACGGATATCTTCATCTACAGATTTAAGAATAACGACCCCATTAACAAGAACCAGAACGTTCCGTACATGACGAATCTGGCGAGTTGGCTGCAATTGTACGGATATACTTTAGAAAAGATGATGGGAGCGCGATACATCACTGACATGATCTTCCAACCGATTACTTCCGTGACTGCTCCGCAATTGGCACCTGATTTTGGTGTAATGTCCGGGCTTCAGTGTATTATTGAGAAGGTAAGATCACGCCTTAAAATCTTCAGATCACTTTTGTATAATCTCTTCAACGTTGTCATCCTGACTAATGTTTTCTCTTTCTTTCAGGTAAACGACAAACTAGCCGATATAGACTTCGTACCAACACCTCTTCTCAAGATGGAGCCAATAACACGCAATCTGCTTCCTCGAGTGTCTTACAAACGCGGCGTGTTCGGAGAAGGCGTCCTCATTTCCCGAGTGGACGGCAAGGCATACATCAGCGTCGCCGACGGCGCCAACAGCGTCGTCGAGGACGTCATTACGACTGTCTTCAACAACTCCTACTTCCTCGACGTCCACTTCAGCATTCACGACCAGGACGTGTTCTACTTTGTCAAGGATAACTCTCTGAAGATTAAGGATGACATGGATGAGTTGAGGCGGCTGTCTGGAAAGTTTAATGTGTCGCAAGACGAAACTAACGATCAAGGCTTAGAGGTAAATATTATTTTAAGAACACGTTAGGTTTTTCAGGTCGAGGTAGTGTCCAAATATATTACTTCTAGTTTCTCCAATAATAGTAGTTCCTTTGGTACTAAAAGCGTTCGTGGCTTAGAAGTTTGAGTTGTCAACTAGTTATCACAGCGGCTGCCTTGTGCCAATATTTTTTTTTCCTTCCAGGACACTGCCTGATGTTCTTATGGTAGTAAAAGAAAAATAAGGAATCTTGCACTTTCCGCTATTTACACCAAAAATCACTAGTACAGGGTCGAAGTGTATCAGAGACGGCTCATATTAGGTGTAGCGGTGTGGCTTTAATGGCTCACGCTAATTGAAATGTATGGGAATTGGAATGTAGGAGGTTGTTGTGGACTGTGCAGGTGCGCGTGCACGCGGTGGGCGCCGGCGCGGCGCAGGCGGTGGTCGTGCTGCGCTACGGCGTGGAGCCGGCGCAGGAGCGCGCCAAGCTGCTGAAGCACGCGCACAAGCGCGCGGCCGCGCGGGCCTGGGAGCGCGAGAAGGCGCTCGTGGCGGCGGGCTGGGAGGGCCGCGGCGCCTGGACCGAGGAGGAGAAGGAGGAGCTCATCTCGCACGGCGTCGTGGACGGCTGGGCCGCGCGCGACGTGCACTCCGTGGCGCGGTACCCGCAGCTCGCCGACGACCCCGCCAACATCCTCTTCGTCCGCGACGGCAGGAGGAAACGGAGAAAGAGCGGCCGCTCCCGCCACCGCTCGTAATTTTCCAAAACGTGCCATTCGACATTTCGAATCTCCCTCGAGATGGCTTTAGATTTATTTTTCATAGGACTGATTATGTGGATTTTCGGAGTGAGCTCTTGTGATGCGTCTACTAGGACTGTGGAGTACGGTGGATTACGTTTTAATAGGCCGTAGTGTTTTTTTACCCGCTTCGCGTGTAGGCGAGTCGATTGTTTTACTCCCTCCTGTTATAGCTTGTTTTTATACTTTGCCCTATGGACTGAAATGAATCTCGACAACTCTCGACAGGGTACCGGAGTATAATGATACATAATAAAATAATCATACTATAATAATGATGAACTGAGCATAATGAATCAAAATACTCAAGCGATCACAATTTTTACCCCTTTTAAAATTATTTTTAGTAGTACCTACTTACATAATAATATTTTTATCGATATACTCTTGTCACTTAGATTTATTATTTTACACGAAATCGATGTAGGCCTCACATTGTAGCCAAATATCTCATGCTATCCATTATGTAATTCGGTTATTTGTAAATACTATTTTTATTAATCTCGTAGTTGTTCCTTTAAATACTAGACCTAAGGTCTTTTTTACTTCGCAATACTATAACTATTTAAGTAATGATTTTATAATGTTTTTTATAAAAAATCTTGAAATCAGATGACCCCACCAGCTCTGTAAGGGCGAGTAGCTACGCGCGTAGTTCTTAGCCCGGTTCGGAGCGACAGAGTTCTAAGTAGTAATACAGTGACCCTTTAGAACGGCCTCTTGAATTAAATAAAGAAGTAATAGGTACTAATGTAACAGAAACGTGGATACGTAACAATCTGAATGTGTTGTGCAATAACGGTCAGTAGGTGTAGCGGTAACTGCGTAGATGCTCCTCGCTGGCTTTTTGGCACGACGTTCTAGAGACTGATTCAAACTATTTTTTTTCGTGTACTGACTGCGCAAAGATAACGTACCTACAAACGGCCAGTATCCATTTTTCATTTGGTTAACTACAACATGCACGTGTGTGTATCCGTAATAAGACGTCATGAAATTTTAAAAATCGAATCGCACACCCACTTTTATGTTGTAAATGAATTAAACTTCAAACTTATTCAAAGTTTGTGATATTATGTCCGGTAATTTTTTCGTACGTTCCTTTTTGCGCAGTTAAGAGACAACTTGTGATTTGTGAATTTCATTTTGAACACACGCTTAAAAGTAAAGTGGCATAAGTCATAATGCATTTAAATCCTCTTTGGACCTGTAGCGTTTATGGCTTGTGTTTATTTTTAATCGTGCAAGTCAGCGGGGGTGCGAAGGGAGCGTAATATAAATAATAGTCCTATAGTATATGTCCATAAATGTGTATCATTTAAATTGTGGTGTCTACTCTGTGTTAGCGATACTAAGTAGCTAGTGACTGAGGTGGGTATTTTTTACGAAAAAATGGGATGTTCCCATTTGTTCCCACTAGAAAAAACTGCAAGCAATGATGATTTTTGATGTAAAAAGAAAGTTTGTAGTTATTTGTAGTGGTAACAGAGGGATGGGGGAAAGTGGGAATTTCCCAAAAAAATTGTGGGAGAACTGGCTCCCAGGCCAGTTGGCCCCGCAATGGTGATATTTTGGCAAATGTGACTAAAAAAAGCAATACATTATAATCGTCTTACCCTTAGTTAACTATAAGGTGTATTTTTATTTAAATTAATAATAATGAAATATTATCTATTGTGAATGTAGTTATTGATTTCGCGGTGATATAAAACTAGAGTGGTATTGTTCTTTTTTTATAATGTATAAAGAATTCTAATTTGTAAATAGGTACTTAATTGAGGATGTAATCTGTAAAAATATTGTACATATCTTTACGCTTGGAATTATTTATAAACTAAAATAAGTTAGGTTATGATGTAATATATCGCAAAGCGCAGTGAGGCTAGCCCGATACAGCGACGCGATTGGTTTGATTATTAAAAAATACTGTTGCATTTAACTCAATAGGTCTATTTTTTAAGCAATTTGCCGTCACTCTGAAAAGAACAAGGGCAATCATTTAAAAAAAACTTTAAATGACAGCTGTCACTTCAATACAAAGAGGTTATAAATTGTACTAAAATTACACCTGTTACAAGCCCTTATAAAACTTCCGTACGTAGTTTAAAATAGTTCATTATTAGTCTTAATGATATCACAACTTACCGAAAGATGGCGCTGTAACCACTCGATCAACCATAAACCATCAATTACCATAGACTCAGCTTCTAGATATAATAGAAAGCTTCACATAGATACGGGACGTGTAGCATAGAACTGGGATCCTCAGCTGCATTTACTTGGTACTATTGTAGATATGACCGTAGAACCCTTTAAGACTCTGAATGTGTATAGAGTTTCGTACTCAATAGAGGGCCGTGCGTGCGAGGAAGCATGCATCATAATAACATAGAAAGTATTCTAATGGAATATGTAATAAAAAATAATAAATTATATGGCAGTTTTAATTTTATATCCACCTTGAAGACACGCTAGCCTAGTTGGTAGTGACTCTGCCTTCGAAGCTAGGGGTCCTGGGTTCAAATCCTGGTAAGTGGTGATAAACGGAGAGAATACGTCGTTTGAAAGTTAGGAACGATGTTACTTCGTAGACGAAGTACTTCATGACAATAACACCTCTTTTTTAAAGTGACTAGACAATGTTCCTTCCGTGAATCGCTCAAATACAGTACTACCAGCTAAACCTTATCAACGCTGTCTGATACAAAAGTCGTCACTGACACGACAATTAAACACCCCCTCTATTCAACTGCGTTATAACGGTATCGCGTTTGACGTGTTTTGGTATCGTTTATGTCACAGTAGCCATTATTACAAATGACATAAAAGTTATCAAAACGTTGACAATACGGAAACGCGTCAAATACGATATCGTTATTACCGTGTAGAATCCCAGCCCTGAGCTAATGTCAACCTTCCCTCATAGACACGGGTCTATTTCAACATGACGGAAATATTCGTCGATGGCGTTGAACCAGTGATGCGGATATATCCGTCGATGGCGTTGAACCAGTGATGCAGATATATCCGTCAATGGTGCTGAAAAGGTTAAAGTGTTCGGCTGGCTAGAGTTTCGTAGAAAAAAGATGATTATCATACTAACCCCAACAACCATTGAAAAACGAACGCCACGCTCGGTTGCAACTTTACGTGTCCCAGACGCAAACAGCGTCATATCCGATGTGTTTGGCTGACTTTGGTGGGTAAAGGATCAAAGAAAGCTAGTTTAATGGGGTCGGTGCTGTGCTAGGATCTATGAAAATCGGTAGGGTCGTCTCGCACTTTCGACTCTGCTGCCTTGCGCATGAATAATGCCATGTGCCACCATACATTAGCATAAAAACTATGTACGCAACGTTTGCGTCATCGGCGTGCCGGGAGCGATACGCTCTGACGCCCACGTTGCGTCCGCGGAGTCGAATGGGTTAAGAAATATCAGCGCTGCAAGCTGCTGATCGCCTGATATCAAAGTGTTTTATGTTTTTAATAGTTAATACCTCTTTTTGAACAGCTTAAACACACTAATAACTCAAAAGAAATCAAATCCCATATATTATAATCAATATTGTTTATTACAATGTTTGGTGCTTATGTACAACTAGTGTTATTATGTAACAGATATACGTGCTTTTTCATACGCTTAAATGATCTTTATCACCAAGACTCAAGATCGTTTACATTTTTGAGAATATAAAATTATTTTTCGCACAAGTTTACTACAGTACAAATATCAATATTATATTCTAGTATAATTACTATAATTAGTGCTAAAACCAACGTTATTTTCTAATGATTTTATAAAAAAAAAAATATAATAATTGAGCTTAGTTTGAATTTACGACCAAACCTTTTGGAAAAACTCTCCTAAACCACGGAACGGATTTGGAGGCGGTTCTCACCATCAATTAGAAAACGGGAGGTTTTAAGAGGCTGTATACGTTTTCTTTTCGATTTCGCTGATTTACGGGATTTTACAGTTGAAATACTTTACTTTTACAAATTTGAATGCGCAAGACGACGAATATTATTTTATTTTGATTAATCGACCTGAAACCGGCGACTGTTTTGTCAATATTGCTGTAAGATTAGAATATCGCATATTCATGAATCGTTTTGACGTCTAAAAGGTATGGAAAAATTACAATTTATTGCTGTATATGCCGTCTAAAAAATGTATGAATCACTCTTTACCACCTTAACATATGTTTTTGTGTAAAAAAATTATTAACTTGGTAAAATTTTATAGAAAATTTGCAAAAATTTGTTTTTGATGTCGGCTTAAAACTTTCGTTCATAAAATTAAAACAACAGTAATAAACTTCAGTTCAAAATCAATCCATTATCTTAAAAGAACATCAAAAAAATAAAAATAAAAATATCAATATATAATGTTTTGAAACAACCTTAATCTCGCATTATAATACTCTACAAAAATAATAAAGTAGCTCATTCATTCGTAACTCATTTATTCGATGATAACTGAAATGATATTTCATGATGTGCATTAGAACTTATGGAAAAGCAGTATTTTAACTGTAAAATCACGAAAATAAGCATAACCAGCGAAATTTCGTATATATAATGTACAGTAAATTCTGGTTAATGTACGGGTGTTCCAGAAACTCTCATAAACAGAACCGAAGCGGGAGCGAGCCGCTAGTTTGTTATAATAAAATCACATTATTTTTTCATCCCCCCATTGTAGACTCCATTTTCAACATCCATTTAAACTTTTTCATAAATAGATGCGGGCAAGGAAGTCATAACTATGAAAAGTTATAGCGTACATACAGACAGACACCGGAGCCTCGCCTCAAGGGTTCCTTCTTTACCACTTTGATACGGAACCCTAAAAATATAACATTTCCGTTAATTAAATTTACGTATTAGGGCGCGATTTTGTGGATTGAAAACACTACACTTAATCAATTATAAGCCTCTTATTTCATACCTACATTAGCTTTTACTGACAGTATTAGACAGTATTTATCACATAGAATTCATTTAAATACACAAGTATCTCTAGAAGCACCCTTAAGCCTAAACAACTGCTAAAATTTACAAAGTGGCCAACGCGATAGATTCGTCAGCTTACGTCAATACTATACGATTGTCAGTTTTCGAATATCAAAATCTTATTTTTACCAGCTGAATTTAGAAAAATATAATCGAGACTAAATTCTACGTTTACATTTTTCCACTATACATACATAAAAATACCAGTAAACCAGAACTCTACCTGTCTGTTGTTGTTAATCTGTCCCGTAACTCAGGAGACAACAGTCATAGTTTCTTAGTTTTTTTTTTAATGTACACTACTAAATATGACTGAAAGAAAACCCATCAAAAAATGGGCTTGTACATACTTACATAACATCACTCCTATCATTTTATAATCAACGTTTCACAAATGATTCATTTCACAACCCGCGTTTTTTTTCCGTAACTGTAAATAGTTATGGATTTATTTTAGTACCATCATGTAGAACCCTATAAGTTAGGTTCATTAGTTTTATAAAAATCCTAAAAATTTGTAGTTACAGAAAAAAGTGGGTGGCAAATGAATACGTTGCAAAACTATGCATTTGTCAAAGATTTGTCGGCGAAGAGGTAATTGCCACAAAAACTGATGTTTGGTGGACTTTATCCTTTAAAAAATCATGATTTTTAAAAGTAACCTAAGAGACGTCACCATGGCAACGGGGTACAAATTACAGTTGATTTACCCAAATACACTGCCTGAGGAAACAGCGATAAACAATCGAGTATTTTAAATACGTCTGCTTTCATTCACTTGTTAGATGAGAACTCCACATCTCCAAAAAAGTCGAAAAGGATACAAAATGGCAAAGTTAACTCCTAAAAGTGTATTAAAAGTCTTATTACATTTAGTAAAAATAATGTCGAATTTAAAAGACATCGTATACACATATCGAGCTGTAAAAACCGTCAACAACAAGGTGTAATTTGCATTTAATTTTTTTATAATATTTCAACATACTTGCTTAGGATAACCTTATTATTGCACTCAATCCCTATTATGCTAACACATCTTAAACATATTAATAATTATGACAGACATTTCTTGATATAAATATAACCACCAACATTAATACTAACAACAACATAATATATTACGATAATTTTAAATGAACGCAATGGCGCAATAGAAAGGAAAATTTTAATATAAAAAAAACTAATAACCTAGCATAAATGACAAATAAATATATCTTAACCACCAAGGAGCGAAATTTTGGTGCCGGAGACTGCTAGATAGGATGCTTTTATATAAACAATATTGCGACATCCTACTGATTCATAATAATGTAAATATTAAAAAAATGACACAGACGATACGAATAAATAAATTAAATTAAATATAATACACGTTTTCATAATTTACAATCAGAAAAGGAACCTTCTGCAAATACGGCTGAGTAAACTCCATGGAAACTTTGCTATGTTTCCGATATATTTACAATTTAAAGGAAATTAAAATAAATTAGTTATTGTCCAACAATCTTCTTTTTAATGACAATGACATTCAATTTTTTTTATAAGTACTGGCCGTCTCAACTCAAGTGTCAATATCGGTACACTAAAGAGCCCAGTGAGTTGTTATTAGTAATAATGTAAAATCTAGATAAAAACGCGCTGTATGTAGCTTGACGTCATGCGCCTGTCATCGGCACCAAAGTTTCGCTCCATGTTAACCACTATCACAAAATTAACATACATTTTATGTAATAAAATAACGTACAGTAAATATTTCTCCATTCAAGCATTCTTGTTATTTATAACGTTTCGAAATATTGCACAAAAAGCAGTCAATTAGGAATCATGTACCTACAAACGGTGTAAATTTTCACTAATATTTTTAGTAAATAATATTTTTTTAATCAATAACCATTATTGGCCATTAAGAATAACAATAAATACATTAATAAATATGAGGAGACAATCACACACAAATTGACCTAGTCCTATATAAACGTTTATTGGCAGTGCTTGATAAATATTGATAATTAATTAGATATAATGTTTATTAGATCATCGTGATGGCGGATGCAAACATCAAGAGATCAGGTATCGGAGCGAGAGTCGTGAATGATTACACACCCAACAGAGCTACATAAAGTACTGATGGAAAAAGGTAATAAATGTGATTAAAATACACTACTGGATACATTATTACGTCTATTTTCGAAAAATATGTAATACAAACAGCAGAAAAATAAATACGTGGTAAAAAGCTAGTCACTTAAAGAAGTTACATTCGCTTGAATTGTCTCGATAGATGATAATATTAACGAGCTGTTTGGCAGAGAACACAACGTATTATCGATGTTATTATATAGATATTATTGGTCTATTACTCTTTCTATGCGGTGAGTTTATTTAAATAAAGTAACTATTAATCGACGACCGGTAGCAATTTTTCGACGAAAGTATAACATGGATATGATACTATTCAAATTTCGTGCACAATTTATGTATTAAATAATACTTGTTCTAACAAGCTTGATAACGATGAAATATCTGTTTATAACTATGCGCCTCTCACATTTGTTGATGTAGAAAGGTGTCGTTGTATAAGTGAATTCTCAATGTTAAAAAGAAATGATTGACAATTTCAAACATAGAATAAAAATACCAATTAAATTCAGTTACTTTTTAATAATATATGTTTTTATTTTTAACAACACAGACGTATCCATATTAGTCATTAAGTTTACGTGAAAGTGAAATAAAATGCTACCGGTCGCTGATCATTGAAAATAACACATGTATGCAACTTTTACTTACATATAAATAAAGAAATTGATTTTAGATTAGACCAGGGATCGTATACCGGTATTATTTTCATACAAAAATACCGGTATTCAATTTCGGTATCTCGCTTATTGTTAAATATTTTTGCTCTTCAAATAATTTATATAATAGAATAGTGGTATTACCTAATTTACAGTCGAAAATATCAAGCAAATAATGCAAATTCAGGAAGATATTTCAATTTTAATTAATACCGGTATTGATCCCTGGATTAGACTTCTCGATGTTTCAAACTAATTTATCATCAAACGCTGAAAACAGTTCGTAATGTGTTGGTAAGTTTTAGTCAATGGTACATGACGGATAATCACTAAAAAAATAAAAATTATTCAGTAAATAGGGCTCTTTTATACGTCGGTAATATGAAGTGAATCGCTTAGAGCTCCGGCAAGACCATCATTGCGGAGAAGAAGCACCGTAAGAAAAACTCCAAAGGTGTTTTTTTTAGGTAGTCCTTATTTTTTAAGTTAGGCACTTGTATAATCTTGCGATGTTTTGATCTGGGTTGGTATAAGAAAGGCATTTTAAAAGGAACAATATTTTATATTGATGTGTCAATAACACCATTAAAAAGCAATGCTCTCTCAGGCAAATATCCAACCCTTAATGATAGTCATGTTATGGTCTTCGTACAATTCATCCAAATATTTTATGTTCCATTAACCTAACTAGTTAATCGTGGTTTCTTGATAAGGTGTTTTTTTCTCAATGGTTTTGACTGGTAAAATCATTAAATGTATCCAAATACCTACAAACAAAGTACGTATTTATATGTAAACATTTTATAGTACACGAGAAAACAAAATAGCGCTTAAATAATATTGAACACATGGGTGTACAAACGTGAACTAATAGGATTTCTTCTATAAGTGAACGTTACAAAGTAATTGGATCCGATAATTTTAGATTTTTGCGATTTCTACTTATCTATATTCAACGAAATTGCATCAGTAACAACTTAATAGTCAATGACAATCTAGCTGTAGGATTTAGCAGAAGCGCGTGGAGCTAACCCCATGTGTTTCCGTTTACTCCACATGAGAAAATACTTTTTTACCGAACAATAGGGAATATGCATAATTTTTATTCATAAGCTCTCTGGGAAGTGCTATGACAGAGTAATACAGCACCACCTCATCTCATCCCGTGGGTGTCGTAGAAGGCAACTAAGGGAATCATACCAGAGGATGGCCAGCAGCGTCCTCTGAAGATTACAACATTAAACTGCGATCGCCAAGCGTGGCGATTATAGCAATTTCTCTCCAAGGGGAAGAAAAACAAGAATGGACGCACAAACCAGAAATCGGGCCGCGACTCCTGACTATTGCACAATAGTGAGTTCTGCATTGTACCAGTCGTCGACCTCGGGCCCGGTGACGGCGCGCGGGGCGCCCGCCCAGCCGGCCAGCGCCTCGCTGTTGAGGCGCTGCACCGTCCATCGCTGCGTCTCCTTCGAGGCGTCGCACGGCTTCACGAACACCGCGCGCGAGTGACTGTCCCAGTCGAGACACACGTCGGCACTTTTCCTTATCTGCTTCGTCACCTGGAGAATTTGAATTGTATTTTATGTAATTTAAATTACCCTTGTGCTAAAGGCCGTGCCAGGATAAGCTAAGTGATTCTGCCCCCATCGTAATTTTTATGGATGGTGTGGCTCTATATTAGTAATAAATTGGCAAAAATTCAGCCCCCCAAACTTAATAGTTTTTTGTATAAAAGAAAAAAGAAAATATGTTTTTTCTTCAATATTCTTCTTTTTTTTCAACCTATCTTAGCGTGCATCACAAATATTGTACATTCACTACAGCTGATTATTTGACATTAATAACATTTTCATTATGTCATACAAAAAAAAACGCTGACTGAAGATTTCATATTTTTTTATTATTTACTCCCACTTTAGAAACCGCTTTAATTTTTTCACCAATGGTACACTCACAAATGAGTTATAACATGTATTTTTTTTCAAAATTATAGCTGTGGGAGAACATGGAGATATCTTTACATAAAATACTTTACCATACATTTTTCTGCAACAAAACCTAAAACGAATTAATGATTAAACCTCTTTAGAGAAACGTGCACGCACGCGGCATACTTGATACTGGCCACTTACATTTCGTAAGGTCTTAATATCCACTATAAACTGCTAAACGTTCTCCATCAACGACCACAGTGGTCAACGGGGCATTCTTTAAATATTTATAATGACTCAAAGCCAATTTCTGATTTATGTTGGTTATTGAAATTTCCTCACCTTTTATAAGACTGTTTACTTTGTTCATGGTGTCATAACCAGTTTTTAATTACATCGACATCTTTTTTATCGATATCAAATCCCTAATATGCTTGAAAGAAAACCCATAAAAAATGGGCTTGTGACTGCCACAAAGACTGATGTTAGGGCGATTTATACGTAACACCACGCCTTCATTCTTAGAGTGGGGTAGGCAGAGCTACAGAAATACCAAAACCTCTAAAGAGACTTGATTATAATTCTGTAACCACATTTCAGACAATCAGGCTAAGAACTTTACTAGTGTATCAGTGACAGGTTGCAAACCAACACAGTATCACAAGCCTCTATTACCCTAGTCGCCTCTGACGACATCCACGGGAAGACATGGCACTTCTCTGGCAACCACACTGGGGGTGATTTAAAATCATGTTTTTAAATATTAACCTAAGAAACGTCACCATGGCAACGAGGTACATATAAAAGTTGATTGACCCTATTATACATCCGTCCGGATCGCTACCACCATCTTATCCATTAACCATCCGCCAAGCAACAGTGTTCGCATTGTATTCCGGTGTGGGGATAAGACAACCGGTGAAATTACTAGTATAGAGGCATTCCATCTTAATCCTCACGGTTGGCAACGCATTTGAGGTCTTAGGATTATAGTCTTGAGAATCCAAATGTCTATGGGTCTCAGATTTCACTTACCATCACGTGGCCCGAGTGCTCGTGTGCCTTGTCCCTATCATAAAAAATAATGTGTGTGAGTATGTATGTCCGTGGCTGACTGACCAGGTCGAAGCGCCACTCCTGGTTGCCGCCGCCGAGGTGGCAGGAGAACAGCAGCACGGGGCTGCCGGGCGCCGCCTCGGGCAGGTCCCAGCACATGCCGCGGTGCCTCGCCCTGCTCGCGCGGCCGACACAACATTGCTCAACAACGGACTATACAGAGTATTACAAGCGCAATGACTCGGGTTTATTATCCCCTTACTGCCAGTGATACGCAAGTTTTTCATCACATTTGCAACGATTGTCAAGATGACAACTCACCTTTTTTTAATATAGTCTTCCATAAATAATGCTAAGATTTGCCATTCGTTTTCAAACTTGACAGGCCATACTGCCAGACCAATTTACAATATAAAATTTAATAAAAATAATTGCAAATGTCACTGCAATAATAGTAAAATATAAAAAGTAAAATTGGTTTGTAGCCAAGTTTTGAATATAGGACACCTTGGCTGATTTTACTCCTCCTTACTCTGAAATGATGTATTAGTGGATTCTATATTTTCAAACAAACCCCATAACTCCCTTGGGAGGTAAATATACTATAACTGCCATATATGCCAACGTGTTATGAAACCCTTTCCGAGCATGTGTGACGAAAGAGTACATTGTGCATCAAGGGATTAACGAGAGTATTACAAGCCCGACGCCGAGGGTGGAAAGCTTTTAATGACTGGAGTTTTGTAATCCCCTTACTGCCCCTGATACACACAATGTCTTTCATCATATTTGCGAGTAAATAAAATAAAATTTGACTAAAGAAAACAACAATCAAACAAATATATGGCATTTGACCCGCTAAAATAGATTGTCGTTCTGTTTAAATACAGTCTTCCACGGATAATGCTAAGAACTGCATTTAGCTTTCAAACTTGACAGGCCATACTGGCTAATTGTACCGATTTACAAAATAAAATTTTATAACATAATTGCATGTCTCTGTTACAATACTAAAATGACGTAGGTTCGAGTTAGTTCTCTATTATAAAACTAAACTTATAACTCCCTCGGGAGTTACAAAAGTCCATAACTCCCGTGGGAGGTAAATCGGGTATAACTGCTTTATACGCCTGCGTGTAATAACACCCTTTCCGAGCAAGTGTGATGAAAAACTTACTATCAACTTGCTACTTCACCCGCGTATCATTCTATGAGTATACATGGTGGAAAATTATGTAAAGCCAATAACAAGATTCACCCGCCATTTTTATTCATACGTGACCAACATTCAACTCGAAATAAAACCTTCTACGATGGTATTAAAGTTCCTTTTATAGTTTGTTTGGCAGTGAAGAGGTTAAAAAACTTTTGCCAGGTAAACTACTAAATCTAATAGCGGAACTGACTTGATGTCCTTATGCCAGGTGAGCACGAAGTCCTGTTCTGCTGAGGAGGAGTCCACGCACGTGCTGAGCCGAAGAGACTCGCCCTGGTTGCCGTGGTGCGCGTCTAGACATAGTGTCTGGCGTGTCAGCGGCTTTATCTGGAAACGACACACGGTGTAACAATAACTTTATACAAATATAAATACAAATAATTTTATTTGTAACACATAGGTGTCAAAGTAGATGTAATGGCTTAATTAGGATCACTGTTTTGCCGTTAGGCATATGTATGCCAGCCACAATAAGCATGCAGCACGCATCCTCACAGACTAAATATACATATTTTTTTGTTTTAGACTTTATATTTTTTTTATGTTAAGGAGAAGGCACACGAGCACTCAGGCCACCTAATGGTAAGTGGAATCTGAGACCCATAGACATGTGAATTGCCAAGACTATAATCCTAAGACCTCAAATGCGTTGCCAACCCTGAGGACGAAGATGGAATGCCTCTATGCTAGTAATTTCACCGGTTGTCTTATCCCCACACCGGAACACAACAATGCGAACACTGTTGCTTGGCGGGTGGTTAATGGATAAGATGGTGGTAGCGATCCGGACGGACCCTGCACAGGGTCCTACCATCACTAAATATCATTTAAATATCCTTGTATGGAATAAAAAGCCTTATTTACTAAAAACGCATACAATTTTTTTTTAAATAACAACATATTATTTTGTAGATTTAAAACAGTTTTCGGTAATTTATTAAAGGTCTCGTATGCTATTCCAAATAAACATTTGCTATAAGTGCGGCTTTTTATGGCTTATGGTTTGTTA
Organism: Acleris holmiana; assembly: GCA_949316455.1. NCBI lineage: Eukaryota > Metazoa > Arthropoda > Insecta > Lepidoptera > Tortricidae > Acleris > Acleris holmiana. Next base: position 20,456,637 of record OX438768.1, on the reverse strand, counting down.
ATATAAGAGTCGACCAACACCTTAACAAATTAGTGGTGGTGGTAGGACCCTGTGCAGGGTCCGTCCGGATTGCTACCACCATCTTATCCATTAACCACCCGCCAAGCAACAGTGTTCGCATTGTTGTGTTCCGGTGTGGGGATAAGACAACCGGTGAAATTACTAGCATTCCATCTTAGTCCTCAGGGTTGGCAACGCATTTGAGGTCTTGGGATTATAGTCTTGACAATTCAAATGTCTATGGGTCTCAGATTCCACTTACCATCAGGTGGCCTGAGTGCTCGTGTGCCTTCTCCTTAACATAAAAAAAAAATATTAGCTTCTCGCAATCAAACTGCACCTTCGCTGAAAGGTCTGTTGTATTCTCATCTGCTTGGTGTTATTTCTAGTTTGTGCTTTGTTTTTGTTTTGTGCTGTTTAAATGGTTGCACTGAAAATCAGCGTCGAGCCACTTCATGCCTTGACACATGCTGAGTGGACTCCTTTTTGAGACCACCCTTAACTGTATTACTTACCTAATGTATTTTTCTAGTAATAAGCATGCTGTAACGTTGTTGGGTTGTGTTCCAAATGAATCATCATTCATTCATTCATTCATAAGTATACCCCGTACATATGGTGCCGTTGACACAAAATCGACGTCACAGTGCATATAGGCTGATTCAAATTAGTTTTATTGTAATCATTTATAACGTACATGTCAATTTCTTTAGTTAATCTTTATCGAGATTAAAAATAAGTGAAGATATACAAAATGTCTAGTTGATTTTTACCGCCAAAGTCGGCAAATCACGTCATTTATTTATTTATTTATTTTTATTTTATTTTTATTTCTTATATTTATTATTATTTCGGATTGTCGTGCCGTATCGCCGAGCCCTCAACACGCTCGATACATTTGTATCGGCGCGGTTGCGGCATATGACGTCGTTGGCGTCGGGGGCACGTAAAGTTGCAGCCGACCGTGGCGTTCAAAAGGTTAATTAATTTTTGACCGTGTTTCACCTCCGCAGCCAATTAATTATTATGTAAACTGAAATAGTTATATGTATGTATTTTTATTTACGTGCATAGTTTTACATTGATAGGTTTTAGAAAATTAAATATCAATTGGGTAACTCTAACGGTAGTGTTATAATTTTATAAAACAAAAGTATGTGAAATTACGTCACTTTTACGTCAGCGGTACCAAACGTGGGAGGTCTGTTCATAAGAGACTCGTTATATAGTTGGATCAAGGGTCAGGTACAGAAAGCAGTACTCCTCGACACGGCACGTATTGTGAGGAGGTTCCTCTCTCTGCCTCTAACCACCGGTAGCGTGAACCCTGCCCCGCTGTCGGCGGCAGCAGTAATTTAGTTTTTTTTTTATTATGTTAATTTTTCATATGATTATTGTTAATAATATTAATTGTAAAAACATAACCTACAGATTTAAAATAAATATCCACAATAATAGGAACATGCATTTATTTTTCTTGAGTGCTCTGGAAAGTGCTATGAAAGAAAGGAATAACTGTATACGTGAAATAATCATCGTGAATCACCGTTAGCGTGATTTTGTAACAAACATCCATCCATAAAAACTTTCAGGTTTATAATATTACTAGACTAGACTAGATTTTGCGCGCGACTTGGTCCAACTAGAAGTCGTTCATGGTTAATCCCTCGGAAACTGTCCAATTTTCGGGATAAAATGTCCTATTCCAGACTATAATTTATATCCGAGCCAAATTTTATCCCGATCCGTTTAGCCGTTCTGGCGTAATTGAGTAACAAACATCCATCCATCCATACTTTCACATTTATAATAAAATATTAGTAGGATAGGATAAATTCTGGTTTAATAAGTTAAGAAGTGTCTACAAATAAGGCCAAATAAATGCTTAAAAATAAACATAAATTTTGTACGTGAACAACGTTACCCTCTTTTAGGCAGTTAGTTAAAAACAATAGTACATTGTGCATCAAGGGAAGTAAGAAGGGGATAAGTAACGAGAGTATTTGAAGCCCGACGCCGTAGGTGAAGGGCTTTTAATGACTCGAGTTTATTATCCCCTTACTGCCCGTAAGTCAAGATTGTCAACAATGTCAACTCAACCTTTTTCAATAGTCTTCCACAGATAATGCCAAGAACTTCCATTAGTTTTCAAACAGGCCATACTGCCAGATTGTAACAATTTTCAATATAAAATTGATTCAAAATAATTGCAAATGTCTCTGAATAAAAAATAAATATAATGGAGTTAAATGTACTGTATAAGTTTTATATGTATACAGTAAAATTGGTTTGTAGCCAAGTTTTGAATACTTATAGGAAATAAACCTTGGCTGATTTTACACCTCCTTAGTCTGAAATGACGTATTAGTGGGTTCCATATTTTAAAACTAACCCCATAACTCCCTTGGGAGGTAAATAGACTATAACTGCCCTATTATGCGCCTGCGAGTTATAACACCCTTTCCGACCATGTGTGATGAAAAAGATAATAACTTACCCTACCCTCTCCGTATGGTTCCGGCTCTACTGGCGGATATTTCGCCGTGAGATCAAACGCGATCTAAAACAAACGAACTTAAATAAATACATATCAGGGGAGAATCTCACACAAATTGATCTAGCACCAAACTAAGGCCTAAGCTTGTGCTATATCGTCCCTTTACTTTCTCAACCTCGTATCTGATCGAATAGTTTGATAGAAAATTAGTCTTTATTCTACTTACGACACATGATTGCTTCTCCTACTAATTAATTAGATACGATACGAGGTTGAGAAAGAAAATGGACGATATGTAGACAGCGATAAAATACCTATGTAGAGGAATAAGTTTGAACACATAGAAAACAAAAAAAACTACGAAACACAAAAAACAAATAAATACATAAAAAAAACAAAAACTACTAAAGACAAAAAAAAACTACTACTTGAATACTTAGGAGCAATTTTATTTATTTATTTAATTGTCGAATAAATCCAAGCCATAAAAGCACAAACTTACAACTACTAATTAATTCTAAAACTTACAAACATAATGAGTGCAACTACAAAATAATACTAGAACTTACAAACAATTAACAAATACTTCTGCTAGGCAAATATGTGCTCTAACCGGGAATCGAACCCAGGGCCGCTAGCGTCGTAGGCAAGGGCCGCTATGAACTAGGCTAACCGCGTCCAATTTATACTATTACAATTTAGGGTTCCATACTCGAAGGGAGCCTAACCCTATCAACATGTCTACAGTCTATACTGTCCCTGTGTCCGTTTGTACATCCTAACTTTAAAGAGCCACCATCATTGTAAAGTTGGTGAAATAGCAGGGCGGCAGGCAGGTGGCTTCGTTTGTTACTTACATGCAGATCTTCAAAACCGCTATTTTGCGACAGCGTTATAATTATATCGTTATTCTCATGTTATAACGTTATTACTGTAACGTTATAAAACTCGTATCCATAGCGTAAACTCGTATTCATCACAAGAATATAATCTTCAAATCAATTAATCATAACGATATTTTCTATAACGTTATAAGTCACTTCATTATTTTCGCTGGATCGTACAATACCGCGACGGCTTTCATTGTCGCCCATTGGTTTTTTTTTCATTGATTGACATCGGATAAGTGACCATTTACTAGATATTTAATAGTTGTTGTTTTGATTATTTGAATGTTATTTTTGTATTCTTTGATTATTAGTCTATATGTCGACAATCTCAATGTAATTTTATATTTTTTGTCATTTAATGCAATTTATATTGTAATATTACAATGATGAATAAATAAACTAAACTAAACCAAACATATAATTTGCATAATAATTTATAAGAGTCGCCGATGGCCCGATTCTTTGATTTAGGGCATTATGCCAGTATGTACTTTAAACCGGCAACATCGCGCTAATAATAACGTTACTATAACGTTTTTTTAATTATATTACTGTATTGATTTCGATGCGATGTAACATAACGTTATGAAAATAGATCGATACGTTTAAACGAAATTATTAACACTCACGAAACATGGCGTTTTTTTAACGATAGCCTCCTAGCGCCCAGAGGCCTTTTAAAAGGCCTTTTGATAATCTAATTTTAAACATTAATTAGTAAGTACCTATGTACTGATTTCGATTAACAACATTTTTGCCATGGGCGGCAGGAGGATAACGTTGTGGGGTATTATACAAAGAAATTGTACCTAATTAAAGACTGAAATTAAGAATCGGTAACTTTTACATGTGAGTATGGCCCGTATCGATAAACTCGACTCAAAACGTGACCTGAGAACTCATCAATTGAGACCGTCTCGAGTCGTAATCCTAGAGCCAAGATGGTCGCTTATTTATAAACTCATTTTGAGAAGCTCTCCATTGAGATGATCTTATGTTAGAAGCGCATTTCAATCCCTGCACGGCTAGCACTATCATTTTTTGATCGACCAACGAAACGTTTTGAATCTGCATGGTTCCTAAAAATAAATTATTTTGCGTTTAAACTTGACAAAGGTAAGATACTTAAACCATAATAAATCCATATTTCTAAAGTAAATTGACATAGCAAGTCATTATTTTAAAAGTATTTCTTTTAACTAGTTTTCCGCTTAAAGATGATCACGTAAGTGCGTAAAATTTCTAAATATTTCAAAAACCCCCAGTGAAATTAAATTGAAAAACGAAACGTGCGAAGCGGGAATTTCTTTAGTTATTGCTCTATTGACAGTAGTTTACTTACAGGTTATAACTATAAGTTTTTTTAAGTGAATTGGGTCTTTAACATTGACTATGTACATGTATAATCATCGGTATTTAAGCATTATACAAGTTAAAAAGTGCAGCTACCGACGCCTTCTCCTCTCACCGCAGGCTGACTGTCGCCGCGCCGTTAGGATTAGGAGCCTCCTAGTTGGAAGACGTCGCCGCGGCTCACAAACATACGAAAAGGGATTAAATATGTTCAAATTGACGCCATATGTGGACACCACTGAAAGGGGCGACACCCCGATCTGTCTCCCCGGCCCTGACGGGGGCCGAGAACACCAACGACAAAGGTGCAGCTTCTCGAATCCAACTTGGCACCAACCTACCTAGCTGATGATGTACCTACCTATTAAAAAAATCAAACGTATCCTGAAGGTCAACCCCTACAGCAAGCATATCGAGGGCTGGAGCCTGGAAGAATTCCTTCTGCTTGAGATGAAAAATGAAAGCCGCTACAGGGGAAGAAGCCAAATGCATAATTTGCACTGTTTCCCTTTTATCAGGATATTGAAGGAGGTAATATTCTTAAGCTGCCAATTTGCCTACAGCCTTAAGTTATTAGGAATCTATTATTAATCAGTCCTCAAACTGCCTCAGTGTATTGGTTAAATATGATCAAGGCTATAATTTATGATCACCAAGACTTACTAGACAAATTCTTATTTGAATGTTGTTTATCAAAGATAGTTTTGACATAATTATTCAGACAGTTTATGTGCATTATTGTTGTTAAAATATGCATGTATTTTTTAAACTTTTAGTATTAAATATAAATTAAAAGATCAAACTAACATAATTTCTAAACAGTTAATAAAGTGTGTAAAACATGTAGGATTTCATTACACTTATTATTTTTGTTATTTTCAGATCTATGGTCTGCCGTCCCCTGGAAAACTGGTGTTTAATGTGTTATTGATAACTTTATTAAATAATTATTATTTTCTCAATTAAAATTCAACTGCAGTTTACCTGAATGTTTTATTTTTGCATATTTTATAACTGGTTAGCACAAGTTGTATTTTCTCAGTTGTCCCTTATTTATTGGTTTTTGTTTGTTTATAGACTAGGTGGAGGGTTACCAAGTGACAAACGAGTCGCAGGAACTTGTGCTAACTGTTCAGCAAATAAAACCATATTTTTGTCATTATACCTACAATTAACAATAATAATCCATGCACTAATGGAAGAAATCTATGCTTTATTTTTCTCTATTATGTAATTATTATCTCTTTTCCTTGTACAATAAAGTTTACATACATATACATATCCCATTAGGCCACTTGTCAGTGTGACACTGGACTTGTTCCTCTCAAGTTAAAAGTTAGGGCCTGAGGCCTGTTTCATAAAAGTTTGTAATTTGTAATACAAGTGCAAGTCTCTTTTTTTACATACTGTGGGAAAGAGATTTCCGCTTATAATATAAGCTATTATTTTATATGCAAAAGGCCCCTGTTTGAATTGTAGTTAAACTAATTGTTAAAAATCATAACTAATGGTAAAATCTCAAGGAAATGTGTCAAATTTTCGAAATTTAACCATTACTTCAGTTAGCTAGCCTAGTTGGTAGTGACCCTGCCTTCGAAGCTAGGGGTCCTGGGTTCAAATCCCGGTAAGGGCAGATATTTGTGTGATGAGCGCGAGTATTTGTTCCCGAGTCTTGGATGTTTTCTATGTATTTAAGTATATATTTCTCTATGTAAGTAAGTTTATCGTTGTCTAGTACCTATAGTACAAGCCTTGAGCTTAGTTTGGGGCTAGTTCAATTTGTGTGACATTGTCCTGTGATTTATTTATTATTATTTTATTTTATTTAACTATTGATCAAACAACTCAGCCAATGGCTCGGCAAGTGGAAGTTATCATGTCACAGGTGGACCAGTTCAGATCAGTGCTGTCAAATTTTAAATAACTAAACTAAAATTTATAACATCAAACTTGATTCTAGGCTGACGAGGATAGAGATTAATGTTTATAAATTCAAGTTTACAGACATTTAATATCAGAAAGTTTGATGTTTAAACAAATAAATTTAAGTAGGTACACCATGGTCCCACTGATATATAAAATCAGAGAACAGTTGAGAACACTGATCTGAAAGGGCCTCAGTGTATTCGAACTAAAAACATTAAAATTCATAATTACAATATAAACACCACAACACCATCAACCAATACCATTACCCTGGATCCTTGTTGATTTTGGGTTTAAAAAGTAAATATATATCGTCCCTTAGCTTACAACACCGCTCAAGTCGAAAATGGCGGTTTTTACATTTGAAATTAAATTTTTAGAATTTAGAATTTGTTAAAATAAAGTAAATTGTCAAAATAAGTATAATTAATTATTTCTTAACCGCTAACTAGAGTATGTATTAAGTTATGACAGGAATAATCCCCAGATTTTTTAAAATAGACAGTTTTTTACGTCTCCTGTAAAGTTGGTAAAAATGACTTAGGCGGTGTTGTAAGCTAAGGGACGATATGTGAGAATCAAATAACATTGTTTTATTGCTCTGCCACATACAAAGCAGCCTTTCTGTATTCCATAATCACTTTGAGGCTGCTAGAAAAGATATAGAGTTCAGAGAGCCTGTTATGGTTACCTTTGGTACATACCTATGTAGGATCCAAATACTTTCATTATGCTGAGTTAAATAATGTCCGAGTACCTATAGTTTGTATGAAATTTCAAGCATAATGGGACCCAAAATGTCTTCACCAATAAATAAAACTACTATTATCATGTAGCAAGTTTAATTTATAAATAAAACACTTACAGGTTTTAAAATCAACTCGCTACCTTATTTTATTTGTATCTGATTCGCTGCATTCGATTGTTTCATAGCTGCAATAAGTACAAAATATTTTGTACTTAGTTTCTCAACACATCAGACTAGGTTGAGGCTAGTTCATTCAATTAATAATATCAAGATCATGTTAACCTAAACAAAATATTTTAACTTTCTACAAGCAATATTTCAAACATTATTTTAATATTCTCAAGTTTTAAGCTGAATTTACCCTCTTTTCTACTCTTTGTAATTATCATGTAGAGCTTTGATAGTAGACCAATAATGTTTAATCACTTGACAATTCATTATTTGAACATAGGTATTGGACTTAAGGGTTGTAGGCACTAGCGCTTTGAAAAAACTAGGTAATAAAAATGACATGTCTAATATTATTAATTATTCATACGAGTATTAATGTTTTGTACCATAGAACTAATCAACGACTTTACTTACACGTAAGTACCTCTTTCATGTAGAACAAGACAAGACATGATGACACAATGTAAACACATTTCTAACCTATAAATAAGTTTACAAAGACATGAGTATACTTCAAGTTTGTTTAGCAACTGGCAAGCGAATTGCCATAGTCTTCAACTGCGTAGGGCCGCTACTGAGATTCGTGAACACTGACTTCTCAAAATATCCAAATCCCTTTATTGCATCCTTGATTATTTCCGGCGAACCTCGCCATGTTATCCAAGTTTCCCATTATTGGACTGGCGACAACCTACAAAACGAATTAAAGTTAAACTTACTATCTAATCACAAATGATAGAAACAAGATTCTTCGGGTGGTTCACGATTATTTTTCACATACCTAGGTAGGTATCTACAGTGCTCCTTTTTGCTCCGCGTTTATGTCAGGACCCGAAATTGTTATTAAGTACTAGTTGATTGTGTGTACCATACGTTTTTAAAGAAATCACTCAGTTTTTATTACAATACCTTCGTAATTAAACGATGCCTACCTTGTCTTTGTCTGACATGTCATTGTCAATCAATTTGTCAACAAAACAAAAACACGTAACGCCCCCTCCTCTCTACTTTAGCAACCCGTTTCACGAAATGTTTAGTTACAAGACCTTATAGTATAAAGTTTATATTAATCTATCGTTAACAAAGTATTAAATGAGCTTTATTGGTTTTCTATACGGCAGCAAATAAAAATATTAGACATATTGTGGATGCGATTTAAATCGGGTTAAGATTGTTGAAATAGGATTGGATGCAAGTTGGATGGGTAGGTCTGGCTAGGTACCTACATACTGATATGATAAAATATTGGTAGGATTTTAGTATCAATATTTCTTACATAACAAAACATTCACTGGCTTAGTATTTGAGTGCACTGTACTATAAAATAAATGTAAATTGTACTTACGTGAAATGCGCCCGTGGATGGGAGGTAAATTTTTCGCGCCTCCGGATTGCGCATTATTGTTAAACACAAACATTATAGGGGACTATTGTGTCGCCGGCTTGGTCGGTCTGTTTCCGATATCTTTATACCTAATATAAATTATCTAGCATCTATAATAGTTTCACATTAACACCACACATAGCACACAATTTTTGAAGGCAGTTTTATATGGCGGCAAAGTCAAAACTTCGATTTAAGTATAATAATTTTTAAAGTTATACGTTTTCGATGTAAAATTTTGCCTCTTAAATTTTATAAATGACACTTTATTATTCTTAAACCGATTAATCTGATAAAAAGAAACCATATGTTCGACTATTTTGCAGTGCGTCCGCCATGTTTTCGGGTGTTGAGATTATCTCAAGTCACCAAAAGACCATACTCAGGATCAGGATTAGATCCCCATACAACTAGCCGCCTCGTCTGATACAAGGATTACGTTTCACGACTTGAAATATGTTTATTAATTAAAGCTCAGTCTTGTGACGCATCTTGTGACGGGCATCAAACTCAAGTCGAGTTTATCGATACGGGCCTATAATGCGCGGCATGTAAGTAAAAACTGCGCAGAAGTCGATTTTAGGGTCTCACCTGTGTGAGAGCGGGGCGGGAGTCGCTTCTCACCTCCCACCCCGCGCACGCGTCGCTGTCGCCTGCAGTACAGTCGAAACTACCTACCTGCGCAGTAGCGGCCATGTTGGTTTTTACTTACGTGCCGTGGATTATAACGAAAATTAACCATATAAATTGACGACTAATTTTCGTTACTCACATGTAAAAATTACCGTTTCTCAATTTCAGTCCTTAATTAGGGACAATTTATTTGAAAAATACTATTAAATAATTGGGACGTGTATCCGAGCGCGCCGCGACCTGAACGACCAGTTCCAACTCGTCTGTGGGCGAGGCGCGTACAAATTTGATAAAGTTGCTGAGCCGTTTCGCAACCTAGGCAATTTCTTCTTCTTTTTGTTAATAATTTGGTGTATGATAAACGCAGCCGCGTATGTCATCGTGTCCGACGCCATTTTGAAATGTCGGCTCGCAGCCAGCACGCCGCCTCACCCGCACATGTTTACGTGCAACAATTTGGCTCGCGAGCATGCCTCAGGCTGAGCCGCTCAGATTCGTGCCCAGCTTTAAGAATACCATACTCGCCTGTGTCATAAACCAGCGGAAGGACTTGCATTGGAGCTTCTTCCTAAGAGCCTTCTGCGCGGAGATGTCCCCGGGGTCTATGCTGCGGTAGTGAGGCCGCCGGTTGTACAAGTACTCCGCATACTCGTCCATCCACACCTCTGCCACACGTCGGTAGTTCTAAAAAAAAAACGGGAGAAAAATTAACAAGTTTTTTTTGTTTGCTGGATGAATTTCATTTCATCGAACGCTATTTTCTGCTGAAACCATAATGTTTTCATGTTGCCTTCGATTTCCGCGATTGTTACTCATTAAATAAAGCGATTTAAACGGATTTTAATCGCGTATATTATTTTAACTAACATCCCGGACGTTTCGAGACCTTTAGAGGTTTCGTTTTCAAGCGGAACTAAATAAATTTACCTTTTACTTTTTAATTACATTGTGCAAATTACCCACCAATAAATTTCTTACAAAGCTTGTTACATACACGCCTGATGGGCTCTAAAAACTAGTTATACATGACCAGAAGGGTATACTAAACTCGAGAAATTAACACTAAAAACAATTTAACAAACAAAACACGAAACGGTCTCGAAACGTCCGGGATGTTAGTTAAAATAATATACGCGATTAAAATCTGTTTAAATCGTTTTATTTTCAGGATATCTTAAGAGTGCGCCGAGGCAACGATACGTAATTACGAAAAAAATGCGTTTGTTTGATCGCCTGCTGCATTGTTTTTACTGAAGCTTTAGTTATGCAATTCATATGTAAGATATTTAAGGAATCACTCTATATATCATATACTTTAGAAACACGATTACTTGTACTTCCCTCGATAGAAAAAACATCCAAAGATACCTCTACATAACAAAATAAACACTTAGTACGGCGTAATTACTTCACGGAAGATCATGCGTTTTGGATTTACAACAAAACCACACGTCTTCTATATATTCTACACTTTAGATTTGAAAATGTGTTTTTATTTTACTAATATGAAGGAAATACCTAAATTCGCACGCGTTTCGTCCATTTTAGCCAGAGCCGTCACGTTTCCCCCATGTCCGCATTAGTCAGGCTTCGGCCGTCGGAGGTGGAGGCTGTGTCGCTTGTTGATTGGTTGCGTTTATCGCGATTTTTGTGATTATTCACTTTATTTTAAATGGGGAACAAACACAACCAAGAAAGGAAGAGAAGGGGTTGGCAAAAGCACAATGCTAAACGCTTGCGTGAAGAAATGAAGTTAGTTAAAATCGTAAACATACTGATAGTGGAGTAGTTCTAAGAAACCTGATTTGACAGTTGTCAAAATGCCACGCTAAGGGAGGAGAAAATAAATCGGTAGCAACATAGACTGATTTTCGAGATGTATCGATTTGTATTACTAAGACTTTGTAATCGTTTAGTTGTAGTCTTGATGTTTTGGGCCAAAATTGGTTTATTTACACAAGTAATTTTAAACAACACGCGAAGTTCTTTCAATTAGTAGGTAGGTATATAAAAATACACTTCTATGGTGAATATTTACCAAGATATAAAAATAGTTTAGCTAAAAAAACACATTTACAGGCAAAACAAGCTTCTTAGAACGACCCGAGGTTTTTTTACTATAATTAATTATATAATATTGTTACTTCTTGGGATGGTTTCAATATTTCTAGAGCAAGACATCTCCAGAAATCTGAATACAAAGAGAATACTCCGTAAGTATACTCAGTACCTAACAACTATATTTCAACAAATGAGTAAAATTGCAAAATTATTCATATTTTTTTATTTATAGGGTTAATGTTCCAGTTGTTGGCACTTCGCTACAAAGCGAAGAGTTAAGGTACCTAATGAACCGGTGAGGTAGATATGCGTAAAAATAGTAAGAGGTGTATAGGAAAACATTTTAATAAATTTAGTATGAATTTTCACATTATCTTTACATTTTTTCAATTTACAGAGTAAATGAATTGGTTGACATCGATTATAAAATTTACCACACAATGGAATTGTAAGTCCCAAATACGAATTATTTTTATAGAATGAGGATTACAAAATTTCATCCAAAAACTAATTCTGTTAATAAATAAATTATAGTTAAATCAAAACGTTCTGTTTTATTACAGGATGCCAATGGACCAAATTTCTTGTCTTTCAGTGGATGGAGAAATAGACAATGACATTGCTTACTCACACAGACAAAATAATGCCGTGAAGTAAAATCCGATATTGATTATTGTTGTTTCTTATGTCCTAATATTTTTTTCTAAAGATACCTGCGTACATTATTCATTACATTATATACATACAAACATTAAGTAGGAACTTCTAAATATGTGATTGATACAGCAGCTTTATGTTTTTAGTTTTTTAAAACATCAATTTAATTTTATACTTTATAGTGATCAGAATCAGACATTGAAGTTTTTGCGGAAATAATCATGGATAAACATTCGTACAAACTAAGATCCTTTTTTTAAAAGACGGTTCAAATACCAAAACCTTCTCCTATGTGAAACAAATACTTTTCTGAAAACCGCATTAAAAACGGTTCAGCCAAACGTGAGATAATCGCGGACAAACATACATACATACATACAGGTCAAACTGAGAACTTCCTTTTCTTTGAAGTCATTTAAAAATAATATCTTGAAGAAAGGGTCCATGACTGGGATTTTTGCCCTACTCAGCCGTTCTTATTACTTTACATTAGGTATTCTATTCAGTTCACTTTATTTTGTGCTTAGAATATTGTCAATAAAGGTAATTAGGTTTTATTACATTTCAATAAAGGTAATTAGTTTTTATTACATTTCAATATACAGTCACATTAAATCACGGGGTTGTTGAGCCACCATAGAACTCTGTCCTAATGAGTAATGACAGCGTCAAGTCACGCAAAAGAAATTATTTACGTCAAAATTTACCGTCAACTTTCTATGAAAGGGTTCTCCCGGTAACCTTCGGAGAGGGAAGATGGCCGATTGGAAGATGTACGGCTTTTACTTATGATTTATTCTCTTTAGCCGAACAATTTGCCCAATAAATATTATAAATAACTTAACACTAGCTAAATACACCTTAGATGTACAAACGACATTAATTAAAAATTATCTATCTATCTGTGAGTGGGTTCTAGAGTGGCTCAACAATCTCGTGATGTGACTGTACCTCATACAAGTAATTCAATCCTACCTTACCTACCGACAGTAAACATAAAATTTAAAAAAAAATGTAGACGGAAAAAAGTTTTTAACTTCTTATAGTCAATATTTTAATAAAAGTATTCGGAATCGTTTTTTTTTTTTTATTTTGTAAACATTGGTAGCAACCTCCGCGCCTAGTGGATCGGCGCACGGCTCGTCAGGCGCGGCGCGCGGCCGGCGCATGGCTCCGGCTCGCTCCTTGCTGGTGTGCTATACGCACACATACACAGAGTGCATAAAATACCTAAAGTTAATGAGCGCAAAAACCTCGGTGCCCCCTTAAACATGTAGGTTAGGTTCGGTTAGATGTTTATTACCCTGAAAACATTATGGTTCATTACTATAATGTTTTCTAATAAACTAAAGTGTTATATTGAAATTGACGGAAGGGGTTTTTTGAAGTACAAACGAAAACACCATGTACAGGATATATGACAAAGTTTAATAACTCTTAACCTTCGTCTAGTCAACTTAAAAGGTAATTTTTTATTAAGTTATGTGTTATTCCTTAGATATTGTGTATTCACTTGTACAATAAAAAAAGTTCATTAGAAAACACAATAATAGTAATAAAGGCGCCAATGGACGCTCGGCGCATTACTACACAATATTTCAATTATAATCGAGCATTTTAATAATATTTAGTATTTAACTTGATACAAAAGTCATGAAATGAAATGTGTGCGTGCGTGCGTGCGTGTGTGCGTGCGTGCATGCGTGCGTGCGTGCGTGCGTGCGTGCGTGCGCGCGTGTGTGTGTGCGTCTGTGTATGCGTGTGCGTGTGCGTGTGCGTGTGCGTGTGCGAATGCGTGTGTATTTGTGTGTGCGTGTGTATTTGTGTGTGAGTGTGTATGTGCGTGTGTGTGTGTTCTCGGGATGGCCCACCTTGCCCACGAAGTCCCCGTGGTTGGGGTTGGGGAAGGGCGCGAACTTGCGGTAGATGTGCCCCACGCGCGAGCACGGCGCGTCCAGCATGCGCCCGCCGCACTGCCAGATCTGACGCACACGCTTCGATATTACCACTTATTGTTATGACGACAGTATAAGGTTCAAAGTTTTTAACAAATCTAACAAAAAACAAGGTTTGAAAAGCATGTTTTGATAATGTCGTATTTATAGATATTCTATTCCGCAATGTTTTTTATTTAAATTTAATGCCACATCTTTCCTCAAAATCGGTCAAGCCGTTTATACATGTATGTATACGCGCGAACACACTGTTGTTTGGCGGTAGGTTACTGGTTAAGGTGGTGGTAGCGATCCAGACGAACCCTGCACAGGGTCCTACCACCACTTCAAAAAAAACAAATTCTAAATTCTAAATGTTTATTCAGTAAATAGGCCACAATAGGGCTTTTTTACACGTCGGTAATATGATGTGAATCTACTAGCGCTTCGGACAAGACCATCATTGCGGAGAAGAAGCGCCGCAACAAACTCCAGCAGAAGGTAATTTTTTCAATACTTAAAAGTACAAGTTAGAAGTACTTAATAAAGTAATAAATAATAATTATTAAAACTATAAAAAATAAAATCATTACAAATGTAAGGCTAATAACATTAAACTAAAAATAATGAGCATAGGAGAAAAACACGACGACGTCTCTAACTCAACAGCCGTAACTAGAATAACATCACTAAATTGTATATTATATTTCACTCGCTCTCATACGTTTTTATGGGCTATTGCACAGTACACACACAGTTTGCAGTGTTTGCAGGTTTGGAGATAAGACAGCCGGTGAAATAACTAGCATAGAGACATTCCATCTTACGGCCGAACCCTATATTCAAACCGCGGACAGATAGCCTTACTTCGGATTAAAATTTGACACATTTTGTATGGGCATATGTATATATCTATCCGCGGTTTGAATATAGGATTCGGCCGTTAGTCCTCAGGGTTGGCAACGCATTTGCAGTCTTGGGATTGCAGTCTTGTGAATGCGAATGTCTATGGGTCACAAATTCCACTTACCATCACGTGGCCTGTGTGCTCGTTTGCCTTCTCAATGCCATAAAAAAAAATAAGCAACATACGCGCGTTAAGCTTCATAACACCTTTTTTGCGCGGGGGTTAACAAAACTAGTTACCTTAAAACTGAGCTCGTACTGCTCTCCGCCCCAAATGTCTAGTCCAGGGTCATAACCGCCCAGCTCCCAAAAGAACGCGCGCGAGATGGCGAATAGCCCACCCGCCATCACTGGACTCCTGAAATTCAAAGTTTAAACATCAGTGGCAGAGAATCTCTGCCTTTTGGCCAAATATTTTTTCCTCAAAAGTATCATTTCGTCAATTGTTTCATTTGGGCAAACGCTTTTTTTCCAAAACTGTAAATATTTCAGGATTTATTTCAGGACGATGGTCCTGAAATAAACACGATGGTGTAGAACCCTATAGGTTAGGTTAGGTTAGTTTTATAAAAAACATGAAAAATTTAGTTTTGGAAGAAAAAAAAGCGTTTGCGTTTGGGATACAATTTGGCCAAACGGCAGTAAACGGTGACAGGTGGTAACTCTAGCATTTATAGAAAGAAAGAAAAAACATTTTAATGATAACACAAATCCACCAACATAATGAGAAAATAATATAAGACTTAACCTAATAATTATATTGGTGGAGTGTGACACCAACAAGGGTCCCACTCAGCATGTGTTGCGCCACTTGGTGCTACAACGCTGGTTTTCTGTGGATCCCTTTGTGATTGACGTGCGACGAAAAGAGACAGTTTGGACACCATGAAAATGACATTGAAATATTCAAAAATACCGAATTTATATGTGTAGTGTTAGGATAGTAAATATGTAATGCGCAATATTGCAGTAACAAATAAATAAAAATACATTATGCATGTGTCCGGGCGGTTCAAGATTCTGATTTTTGTAAATTTAACAAATGTACTTAGTTTTTATTTGTGCTTGAAAGATCCAGTCGTGCCGGAATTTCTTAATGGCGGTGGCAAATTGTTGCAGCATTTCGTTGCAGCATAGCGAAAACTACCACGAAAAGCAGGTATAGTAACTCGGTTTCTGAAGCTTATGTACAGACGACTGCAAAGAAATGTATCCACTTTTGGTCCTTATCACAAAGCAATAAGGAGAAAAAGTTGATACATCTCTTTGTAGTCGACTGTACAATCGGCGGAATGGAACCATGGCCCATCATACAAGCCCGTTGTCACAGTAATGTCATAAATCAACCCAATATTGCACCATCTTGAACGACAATGAAAGAAGAAATTTCAGTATATATAGCGCAGCTTATATGAATCGCAGTGATGTAAAAACTTGTTAATATTGCAATGTATGCTGAATTATCATCTATCGTAAGGATTGTCAACAATTTGAAGCGATTCTATGGGAGGTCCGAGTTCTATTTTGACGATTGTTACTTAAGTGGTAACCACAACATAAGGCAGCAAATTAGAGGGAATGTTATATATATATGTGGGTAGTTATAAACGTAGGGTACTTAATAAAGAATATAAATAAAATGAGTCATCCATGAATCAGCATACTGGTCGTTTCATTTGTTTTTATCCTAAATACTACATGGTGTCAGGTGTAAATTGACTAAGTTTAGTAGTTACATTTTATACCAGAGTGAAATAATGTCGTTGGGGAATAAAAGTACCACGATTAGTGAGAAAAGTGCATCTTATGTGAATATTCAGCAACCGCCGCCAATGTCGGACATTGGGGACATGGCGGACAATTGGCGTGACTGGAAAAAGACTTTTGAGTGGTATCTTATAGCATCAGGGCGGGAACAGTCGGACGGCAGAGAAAAGTGCGCTTTATTTCTGCATGTAATTGGGAAATGCGGCCGCGAGATATACGAGGAGCTCGACTTCGCGAAGGAAGAGCAAAACGATTACGAGTTGTTGTGCCGGAAGTTCGACGAAAGATGTAATCCATCAAAAAACATAAATTTTGAACGGCACTTATTTTTAGAGTGTTCGCAGGGGAGTGAGCCATTCGATAAATACTATGCCACATTAAAAGTAAAAAGCAAATCATGCACGTTTGGGTCTCTTCGAGAAAGTTTGATTTTAACCCAGATGATCCGAGGGATAAAAGATAGCCAGTTACGAGAACGTATGCTCCGGAAGTCTGATCTTTTACTGCAAGAAGCGGCACAGTGGTGCCGGGCGGCGGAGGTAGCCAGCGAGCAGGCCGGGGCCGTGCGCGCTGCACCCGCCGGCGAGGCGCCCGCGCCGCGCGCTGACATCGAGCCTGTCTCGGCGCGCCGCGTGTCTCGCCGCGCGCCCCCGCTTGCGTCGGCGCCTGCCATGTGACCAGCGTTTGGTGCTCGACAGAGGCAGCGATGTGGAAATTGCAACTACGCGCATGATAGCGGTCGGTGTCCAGCTTATCAAGTGACGTGCTATAAGTGTAACAAGCGTGGTCACTTCGCGAGGTGTTGTAAGTCTCCAAATTTTGTCAATCGTGCGATGCGGGAACTAACATGTCAATCTCCGGATGCGATTAGCGAAGACGAGGAATTTATGATTAGTGGGATTGAAATCGGCAATATAAACTTTAAGAGTTGGCGTGAGTTAATAATTGTAAACGGTGTACCCGTGCAGTTCAAATTAGACAGCGGAGCAGATGCGTCTGTCATGTCTGTAGCTAGCTATGTGGCAGCTGGTTTTAGTAAACAAGAGTTACGTCACACTGATACAGTGCTAAAGGAGGTTAGTAAAAGCTCATTACCTGTTGTCGGTTATTTTGAAGCGAATTTGTGTTACAATAATTTAAAAATCGTTCATAAAATATATGTATTGGATCTATTGTGCAGTAATTTATTGTCAAGAGAAGCTTGTACGGAATTAAAATTAATAATGAGAGTTAATGAGGTTTGCAATAAGGATGACTCAGATGTATGTACTAAATATAAACACATCTTCGAGGGAATAGGACGTCTACCAGGGATACATAAGCTAATAATTGACGAATCTATTCCGCCAGTCGTTAGGGGGGCACGAAAGATACCCATTAAATTAAGGCCGAAATTAAAGGAGGAGTTGGAACGGCTTCAAAGTCTTGATATTATTACTCCGGTCAGTGAACCCACTGACTGGGTCTCAAATATTGTCCTAGTGGAAAAGCCAGATGGTAAATTGCGCTTGTGCCTCGATCCTCTATTTTTAAATCAGGCAATCAAACGAAGCCACTTCCAACTCCCCACCCTTGATGAAATTACTTCGAACATTTCGGGTGCCAGATACTTTTCGGTGTTAGACGCGAGCAAAGGATTTTATATGTGCGTTTTAGACGAGGCAAGCTCAAAGTTATGTACGTTTGCGACGCCGTTCGGCCGATATAGGTTTCTCAGATTGCCGTTCGGAATCTGTAGCGCTTCTGAGGTATTTCACAGTATAATGTACAAGTTGTTTTGGAAGGAAGGGACCGAGGTATTTGTTGATGATATTTTGGTGTACGGGCGCACGAAGGAGGAGCACGACGAGCGACTGAAGTCGGTGCTTCAACGTGCGGCTGAGTACGGCGTCAAGTTTAACAAAGGGAAATGCGTCTTCAGTCAAGATAGGGTAAGATTCCTAGGTCACATATTTGATAGAAGTGGGATTCGTCCGGATCCCGACAGGGTTAAATGTATTACTGACATGCCAACACCCGAGACCAAGAAGGAGTTAGAACGTTTTATGGGCATGACAAACTATCTGTCACGATTTATACATAACTACGCGGATAAAGTGGAGCCCTTAAGGGAATTGTTAAGGAAAGACGTTGAGTTCGAGTGGCACGAAGCTCACTCAGACGCTTTTAGGTCCCTGAAACAGCAGCTGGCGCGCGCGCCTACCCTGAGGTATTACTGCCCTAACGAACCGGTGACGGTGTCGGTCGACGCCAGCTCGCGTGGCCTGGGCGCCGTGCTGCTGCAGGGCGGGCGGCCCGTCGCGTACGCCGCACGCACGCTTGCGCCCGCCGAGACGCGCTGGGCGCAAATAGAAAAGGAGCTGCTCGCCATCGTGTTCGGCTGCAGTAAGTTTCACCAGTTTATCTATGGTCATAATAGTGTCACCGTGGAAACGGACCACAAACCATTAGAGGCCATTTTTAAGAAACCGTTGAATGAGACGCCGATAAGACTTCAGCGCATGCTCCTCAAGTTACAAATCTACTCAATGAATATTTGTTATGTACCAGGGCGCCTGATGTACGTGGCTGATACTTTATCGAGAGCGACAACAATCGAAGCGAGTAAGTATGATTGTCACGTACAGGAGATGGTAAATTTACACTTGAACACGCTAATGAGTAATCTCTGCTTCAGTAACGAGAAAATTCAGGCCATTAAGGAAGCAACGCGGAGAGATCAAGGCTTGTGTGAGGTGATGGAATATTACCGCAATGGATGGCCCCATACAAAAAGTATAGTCACCGAACAGGCCAAGCCGTATTGGGAAATTAGAGACGACATTCATGTCATCGAGGGTACAGTCTTTCGTAACGATAAGGTAATAATTCCAAGCAGTTTGAGGAATGAAATGACATTAAAGATACACGAGGGGCATCTCGGGATCGAGAAATGTAAGAGGCGGGCACGTGACGTGATGTGGTGGCCGGGCATGGCGGCTGCCGTGGAGAGCGCCGTGCGCCGCTGCGCCGCCTGCGCCGCGCACCGCTCCGCGCCGCCGCGCCAGCCCCTGCGGGCGCACCCCGTGCCCGAGCGCCCCTGGCAATCACTCGCAATGGACATCTTCCAGATAAAAGATAAGTATTACCTATTATTAGTGGATTATTACTCGAAATATGTAGAGGTAGCGACCATAAAAGACCTCAGAAGCGTTACGATAATAAATCAATTAAAATCATGGTTTGCACGTCACGGTATACCGCAGAGACTAGTTTCGGATAACGGACGTCAATTTGTATCGGATGAGTTCAGGCAGTTCGCTCGAAACTGGGAGTTTCATCAGGTTACGAGCTCGCCGCATTACCCCAGGTCGAACGGCCTAGCGGAACGTAATGTACAGACTATAAAAAACCTTATCAGTAAGTCACACGAAGACGGGTCCGATTTTTATTTGGCACTCTTAAATTTTCGTAATACACCGATATCAGGGGAGGAGTACTCACCCGCTCAGTTACTCATGGGTAGGCGGCTAAATACAAAATTGCCCGTTAAGTGTGATCTGTTAGACCCGAAAACGCCCCCAAAAAGTGAAGTAAAGGAACGTCGCAATAAGATAATACAAACATCTAAAAAAAATTACGACAAGGGGACCAGAACCCTACGACCGCTGAGTGACAATGAGTGGGTGCGGATTCGAGACCCGGGCGAGGCTCCCGGCGCGGGACGCTGGGTGCCCGCGCGCGTCGAGCGCGCCGCCGCCGAGCCGCGTTCCTACTGGGTGCGCACACCCGACCGCCGCTTGTACCGGCGCAACAGGCAGCACATCGTGCCCGCTGCGCCGATGCGTGGCACTGCTGGCACTGCTAGCGCTGCACAGCATGATAGGTATTATGATGACCTGGAGGACTGCGGCGGGGGGCCGGCGCCGGCGCCCACGTGCTCCCGGGAGCCCGATAACAGCTCGGGCCCGGAGCCCGCTCACCGCTACACTCGCTCAGGCAGGCGAGTGCGCACGCCAGATAGGTGGTAAATTATGTATTAATATTATGTAACGGTGTACTACCGTAATACGCTTATTAATAATGCCAATGTTAGTGTTAAAATAATCCGCTTCATATACACTTTCTTTATTAGGAAAGCAATATGTAAGTGTAAATAATGATGATCTTGATTATGTTAGAAATAGTGAATGTACTCGTATACCAGTAAAAAAAAATATGAATATAAATTTGCATGTTAAATTATCTATAACGGTTTGAAATTAAATTAGTGACGGCTAGCTTTATACAAGGGGGGAGATGTTATATATATATGTGGGTAGTTATAAACGTAGGGTACTTAATAAAGAATATAAATAAAATGAGTCATCCATGAATCAGCATACTGGTCGTTTCATTTGTTTTTATCCTAAATACTACAGGGAAGAAAAAAAAAACCGAACAGCGCCCTCATTCTTCGTAACTCTGTTTTTTTTCTAACGTAACGCGTCACTATCGCCACCAAGCGACATAATTAATTACAAACCAATTGCCATTTTACGTGTTCAATCGTATCGTAATTTCTGTGATTATTCGATTGATTACTATAGTAAAGCGGACGTAAAAATCAAATTCGTCTCAACGCTGTTGTACCGCGGTTCCCTGCCTTTTCGCCGACAAATCTTTGACAAATGCATCGTTTCGCAACCTATTCAATTTACCCACCCGCTTTTTTTCTGTTATTACAAATATTTCAGGATTTTCATAAAACTAACCTAACCTAACCTACAGGCTAACACGATGGTCCTGAAACAAATCCAGAATTATTTAGTATCGGAAATAAAACGCGGGTTATCAAATGATATGTTTGTGAAATGAATCATTTGTGAAACGTTGGTTATTAAATGAAAAAAGTATTTTTTTATACCCGAACATAAAACATACACATCCTCATAGTCGTCGCGTATGCCTAGGCTAAATGGCTTGACAAATCTCCTATTAGGTATAGAAGGCAACAAGGGCCTTCCATTGCCTAAATGATTTAAGTTTCATTCACGTGCTTGCGGAAGCAAAAGCCTGTCCTAAATTTTTTAATGCTCTTCCCCACGGAGTGAAAATGCTCCTAGCTAAAAAATCGTCATCAAAAAGCTTAAAAAACTCATAGGCATGGCGTGCTAGTCAGTAGATAAATTCTTAAACGCAGCTAACGAGACTGATGCTTACTAAATAAATCCTGTAATATGGTTTAATGTAACCTATAGGTATTTAATGCAATACAAAATTTAACATAACCAGGGGACCGATTTTTGAATGTCACTAATGAGCTTCAAAATACTCGTGACTAGGATAATCACTTATGATATGATATCACGATATACCAAAAGGCATATTTTTAAATATCATACCATGTCTACATGCAGCTAACATGCAGTTTCTATCATAGACAAGAGTTTACTTGGGTCCCGTCTTACGCAGTTTTATCAAATTACCGGTTTTTTTGTCATAAGCAATCCCTAGTTATTAGTAGTCACTGAAGCCGACCGAATAATGAAACGTATCTATCAATGTCATGTTATGGCGGTTATTAGTTTTATACTTTCCTTGACACTTTAACACAACGTAATTGCGATGAAAGGACATAAATAGAGGTGATGACTATGTGGGTTTGACTTAAATACAATCTAACATAGCTGTTAATTTCATGTCAATGTCAATTCGGTGGACAGCGGGGGAAAGAAACTTCTTCCCGCAGTTGAGGTGGAGTGAGGGTATTACTGTACGCCGTTCTCCCTATCTGCGACCGAAACGTTTTGCGTGATGAACCGGGGGGTCTGTCACTTGCTTTTGTCTACCCTGAATTCTCCCGGGGCGCTCTTTCAATGTCAGAACCCAGGCTGAGGATTGAAGTCGAATACGCAAGCAGATTCCGCGGGCCTCACCAACAAAGGCGTGGAGAGAACCGTTGGGTTTTTGTGGGTATCCGGCTGGCGTAGCCCACATAACTTTCTTACCAGGCCCAGGTGGTATGCGTAAAATCATTTTCCAGCACTCGCTAAGTCTCCAACACTTTACCCTGGTCAGTTGTTCTTCTTCAGCTTATGATCACCTACTGCTGAGTGCAGACCACATTTGCACGCCTCACGCTCCGGTTTCTGGCTATCTTCATCCAATTCCTCCTCAATAACATCGTTAAGTTGTCCACCCATATGTGCTAGCACTAACGCACCTGAATCTTGATATTCCTTGGTTAATGAGTTCGTTTATTCTACTCCTAGCCTCACCTGTAAGATAATGTCTGAGCACTCACGCGAAGGGCTGTGGCATGGCCATCTCGTCTCTCGGCAGCAAGGGCAGCCGCTTGTAGAAGAACTCCCAGTCGAAGGCACCGCGTGCGCCCTGGTCCTGCGCCCGGTACTCGAAGGTGTCGTACGCCACTACGTCGATGAACGGACAGACAGCGGTGCGGTAGTATACTGCTATAGGCTCTGGAACATACATAACATAAAAAGAACTTCAAGCATTCGACCGTTCTTATCTCGACTGAGGTGCTTTTTGGTTCTGCTAGTTATGTTGCTTGTCTAATTCAAGCTTTACAAAGAGATGTAATTACCGTGCTCTAGAATTCCTGCGCTGTTTAATTTTTGTTGCTCTAACCCGGCCAAGCTCCGATCAATACGGAAAAGTGGTTTTCACAGAAAAAAACCTAATGTCAAACATCTCAAGCGGCAACCAAAACATTAAGCATCAGATGTTGGCCTAAAATTGGATCATTCTTCAAAATGTTTTTTGCCAGCCTATACTTAAGACAGTGTCTCTGTGCGCGATATAGACCTGCAATGCGAGCATTAGCCACGCTACCTGGACTTTAGCGGCTGTTTTTTTTTCATCATTCTCGCAAAAACATTTGAGAGACATAAACATAATAAGTAAAAAGCAAGCTTTAAAACCCCAACTGCAACAAAAACTGCATTTTTTGATATTGTCGTCGATATATTATGTTAAGAAATATTACCTCTTTTCTCCCCCGTGTGGTTGCCGGGTTAGAATAGTGCCACTCCATCTCTTCCCGTGAATGTCGTAAGAGGCGACTAAGGGAATAAGGGCTTGTAGTACTGTTAGGCGATGGGCTTGCAACCTGTCACTAATTCACTGGTAAACATCTTAGCCTGACTATGCAAAATGTGGTTACAGAATTATCATCAAGTTTAGAGTTGTTGGTATTCTGTTGCTCTGCCTACCCCACTCTGGGAATAAAGGCGTGACGTTATGTATGTATGTACTTTGATTGAAATATTACAGTTTGAAGCAAGACGTGTCATGCAGGTTCTGTCAGGAGACAGAGGAGACAGCGATGCACGTCCTCTGCTCATGTGGACCACTAATGCACAACAGAAGTATCTACCTAGGGCGACATATCATGGACCCACAAGAGATACAGCTTCTCACTGCCCAAAGCATTTGGAAATTCCTGGATGCAACGGGCCTTTGCTGTGAGCTGTAAACGAAGGGCTGCCACAATAGATCAGCGATAGTCGAAGTCGCACATAAGGCCCATCACAACCCCTCAATAATAATAAATAATAAAATATTACAGCCACAATCAAGAGGAATCTAACAACACTTCGGATGTTAATAAAATCCATCACATCAGGCTGCAGAGCGCACTAAAGAAATAGATGTACATACAGTCGAGAAACATAACCTTGCTTCTGTCGCAGTCGGGTTACAACATTCTATCGTCCGTGAAACTACAAAACTGCGAAACTAAAAAAAATGCAAAATGCTCCTTAGTGACTTACTTGAAGTCAGTAAAGCACATTTTGCAACTCATTGGATTTGTTGATTACGCGGTATTGCAGTTTTATCGACACTATATCATTAAAAAACTATATAGCAGTCTGTATAAAAAGTACTTTAATTTACCCCAACACCAAAACATTGTTCTATAATATGTAGAGGGCCTCTATTCTACTGCGTTATAGCAATATCGCGTTTGACGAGTTTTAGAATCGTTTATGTCACAGCGGCCACTATTGTAAATGACAAAAGAGTTATCAAAACGTTGACAATACGGAAACACGTCAAAGACGATTTCGTTATTACCGTGTAGAATTCCAGCCCAGGAGACCTAAATTAAGGCTAGTTTACAATATAGAAATCTTATCTTTCCGAAGTCGCCACTGGCCACAGCATCAGCTAGTTCACGTTGACCTCAGGATTACTCCACTTGACTGCTGTATAGGGGTCGCGATAGCTGGGAACTTGCCCATCCTTTGTAAGTGGGTCAACACTAACTGGCGGCACTTACCTAGCAGTGGTGGTAACCAATTGACGTTGGCCTCTGTGTGCGAGTCCAAAAACACCAGCACGTCGGCGGTGGCTTCCCGCGCGCCCGCGAGCCTCGCCGTGATCAGTCCCCTCCTCTCTGGTAGTCGGATCACTCGCGTCTTAGGCACAAACTTAGCTAGGTAATCGTCCAATTTTCCTTTGAGAAAATCTGAAATATTAACAATTTACTGCGCCAAATTATAGATAGTACAAATGGAAGACTTGCTTCAAGCATTCTCTACCGGTCGACCTTTAAGTGAAATGGAAATAGAATAAGAAAAAAAGAAAGATTTAATTTGGTTAATAAGTCGGTGACAAAAATTGACAGGCTGCTTGGTGGCAGACTATAATGTAGGTGAACAGTTAGGTCTGACCTATCATAAGAAGTTGGAGTAGGGCTTATTCCACCTAATTTGCATAATGCCTAATTTACCAATAATCCTTGATTTCAAAAGGATTTAGTGTCAAAATACCTAAATCCCAGAATGCCTAACTTTTTGTCTCATGACATCTTAATTTGAATACGGCTGAATTTTAAAATGTCTTATTCTCATAATGGACAAAATTCACAACAGATCGCAAGATACCGTATGTTCAAAACAACCAGGTACCAAAATACCTAAATTTTAAATAGGCTAGTTAACCTTCATGTATAATTTGATTTACCATCTCCTTTAGTACTGACCACTTACATTGAAGTCCAATATTATAAAGATAATGCACACTATTTAGGCATTTTGAAACTGTGTAATTTTGGCATTCTGGTGTTTTCAGTTTAAGCTATTTTGAAATTTTGTCGTATCTGTGATTCGGCATGAAACGTTTTAGGTCAAAGTCATTATGAGTTTTGTTCATTTTAGGAATGAGGCAAATTGATATTCGGATATTGTGAGCCCATGGCAATTTTAAATTTAGTTAAATTAGTAAATTAGGTATTATAAAAATTAGGCGGAATAAGCCCTACTCAGAAGTTGGTTTTATTCGGCAACACGAAGAGGTAAAAGCAGCCAAGTTTAGGGCTATCTCCTAAACTTGGCTGCTAATAGCGGAACCCGTTAACGTAGACCGTGGCAAACCAATAGTTTTAAGTTCTACTTATCGGTCTTTATCCCAACAGATCACCTTGTTAACTACATAACTTGCCTTTACTATCTCAACCTCGTATCGTATGCAATATTCAATGAGGCCTATGGGGTAGACGAGAAAACAACTTACATCCCCACGTTACAACAATATTCACCATAAACTTCATTCTCACCTTTAGTGCTAGCATCATCTACTAACAAAATCTCCTTCAGCAAATGCTTCGGCGACCGAACGATCACGCTAATGGCAGTCCTCAGCAACGTACTCCAATGCTCATTATGGAATGGCACAACCACACTGACGGTCGGCAGGGACTCGATATATTGAATCTGTTTGCACAAAGGGTGCCTGATGTCTGGCAGGGAGCGGTTCAGGGCGATGAGGTCGCTCAGGGCGCCGTTAAAGCCGTTCACTGCGTAGAGTTCTTCTTCCAAAGATGTGGCTTCTACGGGTAGGTACGCGGGTTTACCTTGTTCGCCTGTACCTATTATAACAATTGTAAATCACATCTCTACTCTACCAGGTTAAAACGACTTTGACATGTTTTA
This sequence comes from Acleris holmiana, assembly GCA_949316455.1. NCBI lineage: Eukaryota > Metazoa > Arthropoda > Insecta > Lepidoptera > Tortricidae > Acleris > Acleris holmiana. Next base: position 20,429,790 of record OX438768.1, on the reverse strand, counting down.
GGGTGGAGCCAAACGAGCGTTATTTTCTCAGTTGTGAGTAGCGTAATTTCTGCTATATTCGGTTTCATACTAAACCCCTGTTTTGCTCTCACGTCGACGCAAAATGAGTTGGACTTTTGTATGAGGCAGATTACGCTCGTCTGGCTTCAGCCTTAGTATTGTTTTTAACAAGGCCGCAATTACTGTCGGTTATATAAGAGTTTCCAGAACGTTGACAATACGGAAACACGTCAAACGCAATATCGTTTTTACCGTGGTAGAATAGTTTGGAAAATTTAAAGGCAGTGTAGGTAATGTATCAACATGGGCGACCGGTGGCAATTAGGTACCTAGCACTAGTGATGACGTGATGAGACACGTTTTTCAAGTGTATTTTCAGATAAGATAAAATAACAACTTAATACCTAAAATTAACCTCTGTTGATTCTATTATTTAGTTACCCATTGAGTTGCTTTTGTACTTCTGTCACCATGCTCACATCACAATGTCGAATAAAGATTTTGACATTTGTCATTTTGTCATTTAATAAACAAATGTCATCCTAAATGTCATTTGTCAGAAGGGAAACCCTGTAGACTTCGAATCTACTTTCATAATGCGCACAGCCAAGATTTGGAACACCCTGCCGACGTCCGTATTTCCGTGTGCGTTGGACCCGGTGTCCTTCAGAAATAGGATTAATAGGTACCTTCTGAGTAAGCTCGCTTCATCGTCGACCCTGTCCTGACTTTCTGGTCTCGACTAGGGTCGAGAGCAAACCAATTTTGTATATTAAAAAAATCTTAGATGAAATGAGTGATGGGGATGAATATGATGATGATAATGTTGATGATGGTCTACCAAATCATCACCTAGGGTACGTAAAATATTATTCAACCGGAAATAAAAACCGTTAATATGCAAATATCGTAACCACTACAAAATAAATGCCGTCATTGGCGCCTTCTGTGTTTGACACATCATTGAAAATGTTAACGGCGTGTGATCTCTAAAATGTCTCTCTTCATAATTTATTCGAATCTTCTAGAAAACTTGGTAATAAGCTTACATCAAACATTACGTCGTAATTATCGGACATTTTACTTAGTACATGACATTTTTGCTGCGAATGCCTCCTTTACCCTTCTATAAGAAAAATATCGAATCCAAAACCTTACTAAAAACCTAAATATAAAGTAATATCGGTAATAACTTACCCAAGCGATTTAAATCTGCCGCTATCTGATCGTGGTCGTGCCAGTCTATTCTCTGCGTAAAATACAAGAATTAGAAATAAGTTTGATATAAATTTGTTTAAACAAACATGTTTCTAGGCATATAATCTACGAAGTCACGCCTCACTTCTTAATTTTTATACATTGATGGAACAGAGTAAAGTCAATCTGAGTGGTGATGGCGGGGCGTGGCTTCATGATTGAAAATATATACTCCCAAGTAATAAAAAGTCACGACAATTTTTGGTAACGATCTTGGAAATGGATTATTCTAGGATGTCAGGATAGAGGACAACTCCCTGGTGCCAAATATGTCGGACTGTCTGCGCACCGTGGTTGCGTTATTTACTGGGAATCAGGAAGCGTACTTTTAGTGACGCTGACGTCTTAATAGGGAATATGCATGAAAAACAGAATAAAACTCAATTCTGTTTATTTAGGACATAATGTAAAAAAATCGTATAAAACGCATTGCACTAAGATTTGATCCGTTTATGTATGTATGTATGTATGTAAACACCTTATTGTACAAAAGAAAAACCAAAACAATACAAAAAATAAAAATAAAAAGATGTACAAAGGCGAACTTATCCCTTTAAGGGATCTCTTCCAGCTAACCCTTGAGAGATTGAGAGAAGTGAAAGGTTGTGCATCGAGTAAACAGGTGTACAAATTTATTTAGAGCACCCAAAAAACAAAAACTAACCAAAAAGACTATAAAAACAAAAAAAAAGAACCATAGAATAAAAACAAAACTAATACATTCAAATACTTACATAAATAGATAGAAAGATATGTAATTATACATAAATAAACATACTTAAACTTACATATACTAAATATATGTATATATCAACATTTGGATAATTGATACAATATTTAGGAAATAGAGTCAAGCCAGAACTTTTTTAATTTGCCTTTCAGGGAATCTACCGATTGTGATTGCCTAATACCCGCTGGTAGCCGATTCCACAACCTGACAGAGTGCACAGAAAAGGATTAGGAATAGGATTTAGATTTGTAAGACGGGAAAGCGAGGGTGAGATTGGCCTTTGAGCGCAAACGGTTTTGGGAGCCGGTGGCCATGAAGCTAAACCGCTCAGAAAGGTAGGAGGGAGAACGAGGATTAAAAATAGTGTTAAAAAGCAGCGACAGGACGTGAACATTTCGGCGAAAACGAATTGGTAACCAGTTTAGCTGTGCACGGAAGTGGGAGACATGATCATATTTCCGCAGACCGAAAATGTACCGAATACACACGGTCTGGAGGCGCTCAAGTTTATCGAGCAGCCGTTCTGAGAGGTCCATATATGCAACGTCAGCGTAGTCTATGAGAGGGAGGAGAAGAGATTGCGCTAAAGTTATCTTGGTTTGCTGAGGAAGAAAAATATGTTTATATGTATAGAATCAAAACTTGATAAAATTAAAACTTTTTTCAAGGTTGCAGACCGAAAATGTACCGAATACACACGGTCTGGAGGCGCTCAAGTTTATCGAGCAGCCGTTCTGAGAGGTCCATATATGCAACGTCAGCGTAGTCTATGAGAGGGAGGAGAAGAGATTGCGCTAAAGTTATCTTGGTTTGCTGAGGAAGAAAAATATGATTATATGTATAGAATCAAAACTTGATAAAATTAAAACTTTTTTCAAGGTTGTTCGGTATCTTCATTTTATTTACGTAATATTTTAAATGGCTTAAACATAGTTTTTTCTGAAATAAATGCGTCGATTTTTTATAGTGTTTTGCAGAGGACCTGGACTTTTAAAGCTATACGCGTTAGTTTAGTTCGCGTAACAGATGACGACTGTCAGCAGGTAACAAAACGTTGTTTCAAAAAGGATTGTTTGCCAGAAACTTATTTAGTAATTAATTATATTTACTTTCCCACATAAATGTGGTTGATCAATCGTAACAACGTACCTCAAGGCTTTTTGGCATGAACACTTTAATGTTCTCTATCGTTAGTGACGGTTCTTCAGTTTTCTTCAGCACCTTAACCATGGTGCTCTGAGTCTTGTACACGTAGATCAGAATCAGCAAAGCCGTGAATGCGACAAGGTTCCGCACCCTGAAGAGACGCAGGTAATAGCGGCGCATCATGGCAACAGGAATACTGGTGGATAACATTTACCTATATTCAATAATTATGGTCATCATACAATCATACATTCAATTTTTTTTATTGTTAAGAATGAAAATGAGCACACAGGCCACATGATAATATGTCGGTTTTGAGGCCAATAGAGATATGCATGATCTAGACTACAATTTCCACTGCAATCCTAATACTGTAAACCCTGAGGACTAAGTTGGAATGTCTCTACGCTAGTAATATCCCCACACTGGAAGACAACAAGACAACAATGCGGGGGCTGTAGAATAGGGAAGTTTATTCTAATATTGACGACGGTTTCAGAGCGTTTCTCTCAGTCATTTGATATGCAGTTTGTGGCTAATCAGCAGCATGGATAGTGGCTGCTGATTAGCCACAAACCTACGTTATAGCTTGCTTATCTACGGTCAGTTGCTTACTTTAAAGTTTTTTAATTTGGTTTTACTGACGCAACCTTGCTTTTTCCAATTAGTTCTGCTGATGCAACAGACAGGGATGGTCAAAACATTCAGAAATAGGAGCTCCGCGCAAGCTGAGCTCCAGCTGAGCTCCTATTTTAGAATGGAAAAATATGACAGTAAAAACTTAAATCTTTACTTTAAATCTTAAACGGTAAAAACTTGAAACTTAAGTTAAGCTATCACAGTTCATGAGATATAGCCTGGTGACAGACGCATATTCAGCAGTCTTAGTAAAAGGGTCCCTTTTTTACCCTTTGGGTATGAAACCCTAATAAAAACCAAGTACCTAACTTCTGTTTAACTTCTAATTGGTTTCAAATCTTTTAAGTATTTTATTGATTTGATTTACTGACTAAAAAAGAGTTTATTAGAAACAGAAATATAAAAATAATTATACAATTACATTTTAATTAAAACTAACTTATAAAATAAAACCCTCGATTGCACCCACTTGCGGCATCGTGCGGAGGACGCTCGCAGCATTACCCCGTTGCACTGCAATGCTCAGTCATTGAGAAAAAAAGAAGCCTTGCTGGTGGTCGCCAGAGACGCCGATTAATTTGTCTGACACTTTTTTTATAAATTTTCTCGTGTTAAACGACTATGGCCCGAATGTTTCCAGTGCAAGTGCAGCAAATATGTAATTTGGCTTTAAAAAAGCGTATTAGCGGCACTTGATGGTTTGGGCGTGGTCTGCGGCGGTCCCTGGCTTGCGAGCAGAACCTTGGACGTGAGAGGGCGCAAGCGTATCAACGCAAGGGGCGACCAAGATGCCAAGGAATTAACGTGCATCCATCGGGTCTCTTTCCGTCTGAGGCAGACAGGCCAGTGGGCTCCAGCAAAGCCAGGAAAGCAACTGTGCTAAGAGCCCGACGGATCAGATCGTTCATCAATGCATATCTGTCAACTCGACCAGCACTGGACTGGCAACACAGACCGTGACATCCTAGGTCATCAACTGCCTTTCCACAACGAGAACAAGGATGCGGCTCGCATTAAAGTATTTTTATCTAAACGTGACACAAGGGTTCGCGAAGGGAGAGAGTGCAGCCAGTGGCCTGACTCTGGTTCGGAAACTGCCAATAAACGGGCATTCGCAGATGAATTTTGACTATTTTCCAAAAGATTGTGATGGCAAATTTTGACAGAAATAAGGCCCCATGCTGCTTGACTAGCTTTTTCAACAGGCAAATTTTCACCTGGATTACGGACATGCCAAGCATCATCTGAAACGGACATACACAACACCTGAACATCAGTGGGGTTGGAAACATTGAGAATCCCACTGATGAGAGTGACTGTGCTGTGAATGGCAGAGAGGAAAGGTGGGAGCCCAGGTCACTAGTAGCCCGAATGCCAAGCCTGGGCAGGTACTTAACGGGGAGGGTTGCTTGAGACCAACTGTTAGAAGAATGTGAGATATTCAAAACCTTGCTAGTAGTTAATTTTAAAATATTATCAATTGAGGCTGATAGATGAGGAAATTTCGAAACTGGGCTATTGCAAAGAATGTACAGTAATTAAGGGGTAAAGAGGAGAAGATTTACTGACTCGAGTAATTAAATTTTACATTGCACTAAAGGACCTATGCTTCCATCTATTATAACAGTTAGAAACTAAAAATATATAAAATGAAGATGTGATTATTACTTACATTTATTTCTTCTAACACCTTTTTTTTATAACTTTATTTGTTACCATTGATAAAATATCTTAGAAAACAAATAACATAAGTATAAAAGTTTTAAGATTTATTGTGCATATGATACTACTGCCTTTATATTATCAGATAATTTTAAATTGCCAATTGTACTCGTAAGATCCGACAACAAAAATCCAAAATATCATGCGACTTACCTTTACTCACTTAATATTCACAACAAATTCCTTATTTTACAACACCACTAGTTATCGGGATTTTTAACTCGTGTGAAAAAACCATCAAACGGAAACTAGTAACCCTTGTTTTCATGGAATCGGAAAGAGATTTTCTCATTTTTCATTTTCCGTATCGTAAACAAAACCGGCACTAAGAACACGGACACGAATTATTTAAAAAGTATCTAGTTAATGTCACTCAGAAATAAAGTCGATTAAAAAAGTGAGATACCTTTATACAGTTATGGTTAGTGCGACAGAAAGAACATATACTGTGACATTACAATGCACGTGGTGACTCATTTTTGCCTGCTTACATTTTTACTTTTAAATCAATAAACGGTTAAGATATAGCTGCTAATGCCAGTGGGTGAATAAAAAACATTGTATTGTATAATTCTTACTTTGTTTCGTTTTTATTAAATAATTGCTTTAAAATCTAATTTAACTATCAACTATAAGTATAATAAAAAAAACTAAAGAATATTTTTTTTATTTTGAACGCTACGGAAATTTCTCGATCGCTACCCTGACAACTGTTTGTTTTTGATTGGTTGAAATTTTCATGAAAATCCATCTAGATCTGAAGTTTCCTCGGGTGCAATATCAGTGAAAATTTATGAAGATTTTGCAGTAACTGTGTTAGTAAAGGCGGAGCAAGGTGAGAAAACATATTTATCGGTGTTGATTTCGACAGGAAGTTCGGAAAGGGTTCCTCCTCGGCTAAACTTATTGAGGATATCCGGTGCCCGTATTTCGGGTTATTGGCTGCTTTGACAAGCATTATTTTAACTATTCATAATTAAATTAGTATTTACGGTCGCTGCCGCGCAAGGTGGAAAGGTGGATTTGCACATTTTATTTAATTTGCTTGTGCCGTTGTGTGGCATGCTTGTTCCTCGATAATTTTAAGTGATATATTTCAGATGGCTCTCTTCAGCCGTAAGGTGATTTTGAGTGCCTTTTTGGTGCTACTGGTGTCGGCGGCAAAAGTTCACGCCGAGGGCGAGGATTCTGATGATGAAGTAACCGTAGAGGTTGGTTACTGGTTTTTTTTAATAGGTTATAATAGTTTCCTTCAATCATGCAGTTTGAGGTGAATGACCTAGTTCTAGTATCTTTTTTGACACATAGATAGCCATCTGATAAACTTATTTGAATAGATTAAGAATTTGCTTATAGAGCAATCTTATTTGAGTTTTACAGGCTTCAGATAAGATATGTAATTATGTTTTTTTGTTGTCAGGCTGCGGAGGAAGAAGAGGACTTGTACACTAGTCCGTCAATCAATTCCAAAAGCATTTACTTCTCCGAGCATTTTGATGATGAGGAAGCTTTCAAGAAGAAATGGGTGAAGTCAGAAGCCAAGAAACAAGGAGTTGATGAAGATATTGCGAAGTATGATGGGAAATGGGAGGTAAGAACCAACACATCATTTGTACCCTTAACCTTTCATATGCCTAGTTATTCAAATTAAAAAAAAAGGGTGGGTATATAGTGAAGGACTTGTTAACTTTCATTGTGTAATGTAAATTAGTCATTCAATTATATGGTTTATTATTTTTTCTTTGTCTGACAAACAAAAGAAAAAAGGTAATTTTCTTTATTAAGTCAAATCAAATTAAATTCTTTTATTTCATTACATTTAGAAGTTTTGCTATACTGATATACATAGATTGTGGTAATGAAATGGGTGTAAGCACAGCTTGGCTGATTTGAGCTCACCTGTGGTCAGCCATGGAGAGATCATATTTACTACTTAAAGTAACTAGTTACATAAAACTAAGCTTGTTAATTAATATATAATAAATATAAATTAACGGTAATAAACTCCCAAATATTGTTATTTGTATTTAAATTTAAATTTTAGTCCTTAACTACGTACAATTTTTAAGTACACTGATGTATCCGTACCTAGCCTATAAACATCTTTTATATTTTTTGCTTTGAATCCAAATGTATGATTAGAATTTATTTTATTTTCTGGCATAACCACATTTGTTACGGTATCGTGTTGAATTGGACCAACAAAAGTATGATTAATTTAGAGTTAAATATCCATGTAGCAACCTGCTGACAGTTAGGTGTCTGCAACATGAATATTAGATTATTAGATTTATATAGATAGAACATTTATGAAGAGCCGACTTTAAATAATGATATTTAGAACTGGGCCTCTATTCTACTGCTTTAAAACGATATCGCTATTGATGTGTTTTAGAATCGTTTATGACTCGGTCTCCATTATTGTACTAACATAAGAGTTATCAAATTGTTGACAATACAGAAACATGTCATGGACGATATCGTTATTACCGTGTAGAAACCCAGCCCTGATTTGTCTATTTCTAAATAACCATATAACTGGGCTGGGATTCAACACGGTAATAACAATATCGTCTTTGACCTGTTTCCGTATTGTCAATGTTTTGATACGTTTTATACCTCTTATGTCATTTACAATAATGGCGACAGTGACATAAACGATTCTAAAACACGTCAAACGCGATATCGTTATAGCACAGAAGAATAGAGGCCCATATAAACATTAGCTCTATCCTTTTATTTTATATGACTGAGAAAAGGAGAGTCATAATTTTAATTGACAGATAAAATATCTGAGATTTGGATAATTTATCCATCTTAATATTGAAGACTCATTCCTGTATTCCAGATCCAAGCTCCATCCCGCAAGATCCTGCGGGAGGACCTGGGGTTGGTGCTCACTACGGAAGCCAAGCACGCTGCCATCTCGGCACTGCTGAACAAGCCCTTCGAGTTCAGGGATAAGCCTTTGGTTGTTCAGTATGAAGTTACTATGCAGGTATGGAATGGGTCATTTATAACACTATAGCCTTAGCTTAGCTATAGCTTTGCCCATGACTTTGTTTGACAAGGAAAATATCTTGTTTTAATCCTGGAACATGGATCCTGGGTCAAATTGAAAAAAAAAATTGTCATGTCTTTTTTGCCCTAAATGATGAATGATGATTGTCATGTTTTGGATCAAAGGACACTTTGAATAAGATACAAACAATAAGATTTACCTAGTTGATTTTCCATAGGTTGAAATAGTTAAAAACCCATGAAACATGAATCATGCCTATATTGTAAATGTGTTATCTTTAAACTTTAATGCCTATTATTACGGACAGTTATGCTCTAATGGTTTTAGTTTCAACTTTAATCTGTGGTCTTATCAGTACATCAGTCTGTCGTGCACCCTTTCTAATTTATATAATAATATTAATAATATTACTGCTAGCTGTTCATGCCTAGAATTGTCTGGTGAGTTTTTTCTTTCAATACTGACTGAGTTTTCCCCCAAAAATCCTCGCAGAGTCTTCTTATGTAACTGAGTAGTGAAACCATGGAACAAACTGCCAGAACAAGTACTGAATATCAATCGGTTTAACAACCGATTGGATTAACACATAAGCAGTACAAAGAACACTATGATTTATCAGTCGTCCCAACTGCCGCTCGCACTTGGCAAAATATTCCTCAAGCTATAAAATATACTTTCCTAATACTATTATACTCTATAATTTATATTATAAATGCGAAAGTAACTCTGTCTGTCGGATTTAGATGAAATTTCGTATCGAGATATCCCGAAAAATTGGAGGGTTCCTGAGCCAATAGCGATGAACAACTTTTACTCAGAAGGAGTGAGAAACAGCTAGCCAATTATAGTATTGCAACCATTAGTTTTGCTTTCCTAAACACGGTCGTAAAGGGGACCGGCGCCCTAATTGGCTTATCGCTAGTCACGCGTAGACTTATTTCTAGTTCGACTAATGAAAGCAATACTTGGTGTTGCATCAGGTTATTATTTGCTTTGGGATTAGTCCGCAGTGGCTGGCTCCATAATTCAATTTATGAAATACTTTCCGGAGACTGTCCGAGTTATTGGTTTTCCCCTCGGAAACTGTTTCGGTTTTAGGGTGCCAAAGGATCCCTATAACTGAGCCTCCGCTGTCGGTCCGTCTATCAGCGAGGTGTTTCTCATGAACCGTAATAGCTAAATGCCTAAAATGTTCACAGTTGTATTACTATAACATTAAAAAAAGGTAAAAATTAAATGTTACCCAATACCAGAAACGTGTATTTTCGGCGTGATACGAAATGTTTCGTAAAGTTCAACTTGCAATTAGCCGGTTTTTTGTCTGTATCCAGGGTATAGCTTGGTTTTTTTTTATTATTATTATTTGGGTCACTGTTATCTCCCAATGTCTGTTCTATAAAGTACTAATTGAATTAGTCTAGTTCGAAATTTCGGCTAGGGAAGTAGGGAGATTGGTTTTGTCTATGGCAAGACTAAACTCTTAGGTAATCTGGGTTATGGCACCAGTGTTGGACATTTCTAGCTGACTCGCACCAATAATTGACAATAAACTGTCTAAGAACATATGGTCATAAAATAATTGTTGGAAAACCAATTAATAACCAAAACCAATAAACCAATACCAAATTAATTTTTAATTAGTTCGCCTTTGTACATTATTTTCTGGTATCTTCATTGTATTATTATTATTATTTTTTTTTTTTTTTTTTTTTTTTCTGTTTTATTTTGTACAATAAAGTGTTTACATACATACATACATACATACATACATACATAACCTTATCTTTTTTATATAAGTAAGTATGAAGTGTCCATCACCCAATAATACAAGAGGGTCATTCTACTTTTTAGCGCATAATAATCATTGGTGAAATTAAAGGCATTTTTAGACATTTTTTCACGAAAATTTTACTTATATTGTAACTGGAACAACTAAATTTAATAGTTCAAAATAAAACACTTTAAATTTATTGATATTTTATCAGGAAAAGTTGGTAACAGCGGTAAATACACTTTTTCCATACAAATGGCGGGGACATGCGTGACCACTATGTTACCTACTTTAAAGTTAATTATAGTGACTTTTTAAATGTAGTGATAATTTTAAATGTAAGCCAAGTTGTGTAACTATTTCAATATTAAATTACAAAACCGAGCACTTTAACGTTTTTATAGAAATATTATTTGTCAAAAAATCGACCTGCGCTTAAAAGTAGAATGACCCAAGAAACTGAAAAACTTGCTTGTGTCAAAACATAAATAATAACTAGGTATACAAATACCTTTAAAAATTGCAAACCCTCATTGACCCAGCGTTTAATAGGCTGAGTTAACAAACTATAAATACCTAAAAAAAATAAAAGTCGTAAGAATGCTATAGGAGGACCATAGGCAAGGCAGTTTAGTTTAAACTTTATGTTAGTAAGTATAAAGTTATTTTTTATTTGTTTCAAAAAATAAAGGCATTTAATAACAAAGGTAATTGAACTGTATTTCTTTGTTGTTAGATTCAAATTCCCACTTCCTATAAAAATCCCGCTATTTTTAGTGGTGGGCGTCACGAGGTTACAGCCGCTAAAATATTACTATTACCGAGAACCGCGACAATCATTGACAAAATGCAATTTTAAAGTCTTTGTTCTCTAAGCAAACAAGTTTTAGTCGTTAAAAGGTAATAAAGACGAGAATAACACAAAGAATTGGGTGAGGATTATTTTTGGCACTAAGCCAACTATGAAATTTAATTTTGAAGTTGTTTTGATTCGTGACGCCATGACTATTACAAATAGCCCGGCGGCATCAATTTGTTTATAGGGCCATAAAACAGTTTGGATTTACTGCTAAATTATGAGATTCGATGATGCTTCCCGCATTGCATTACCATGTTTGGCAGTGGGACCCTACTATTACTAAGCCTAGGCAGTCCATCCGTCCCTTCTTGGCATCTGTGCTACCATTGAAAAGCTAAGTAACAACTTGCAGAAATTATAGAGTTCATTTTGAACATTTTTGACAGCATTTACTTACTGTTATACAAAATCTTATGAATTTAAGTCATTGAGCTTTCATTTCAGTTTTATTTTGATTTTTTAGCAAAAAATACCATCTTATTAGTTATTACTTAACTTTCTTATTTATTTTATTTCTTCATGGATGTAACATTTTCAAATCACCATAATACAGCGTGAACCAAACGAATTTTAAAACATCGAAAAACTGACATCAATATGATTTTTTACAGACTTAAAAATATTATCATCGTATTAGATGACATTCGCCTCCCAAAGGTTGCCACAAGGATCCGTCCTGTTCCTCTTGCATCCATCAGTTACAAATATGATCTCTTGAAAAGAACAATTATTTAAAAAAAAAATCGAAAACCATGACAAATTAATTGTATTACGTCACAGTCCAGACATCCGTATAACATCTGAACATCACGTTCCAGGAGGGCCAGAACTGCGGAGGCGCGTACATCAAACTCCTCTCCCGCGGCGTTAACACCAAAGCGGACCTGCGCCAGTTCCACGACCAGACCCCCTACAGCATCATGTTCGGCCCCGACAAGTGTGGCAACGAGAACAAGCTCCACTTCATCTTCCGCCACAAGAACCCCAACAATGGGACCTTTCAGGAGAAGCATAGCAAGAAACCTTCGTGAGTAACCCTTGAAGTAATCCTAGTACATACATAACATCACACCTTCATTCCCAGAGTGGGGTAGGCAGAGCTACTGAAATACTAACAACTCTAATAAGACTTGTTGTTCTATAACCACATTTTGCACAATCTGTCCAAGAATTTAACTAGTGTATTAGTGACAGGTTGCAAGCCCATCGCCTAGTATTACTACAAGTCTTTATTCCCTCTTACGACTTCCACGGGAAGACGTGGAGTGGCACTATTCTAACCCGGCAACCACACGGGGATTCCTAGTATTCAAGATAAAGAGCTTTTAGTGTAGTAGGACCTTGTGCAGGGTAGGTCCGGATCGCTAAAACTATCATATCCTGTAACCTACCGCCAAACAGCAGACATCCGATGAACTCTACGCGATCCTCAGAGTTGGCAACGCATTTGCTGTCTTAGGATTGCAGTCTTGAGACTGTAAAAGATGAAAGATGTTTTTTCAGTAGCGTCGCACGATCACTTTTGCACGACAAAAATCTACCAGCGTTTCCCAAGTGAAGACCCCTGCTGCGAAGAAATGCCGCAGGAAACTCAGTGTAGCCTGTGTCTTGGGTCTCAGTTCCCAGTTACCATCAGGTGGTCTTTGTGCTCGTTTGCCTTCCCCTTGCCATAAAAAAGATGAATATTAAGTAGGCTGCTCAAGCCTTTTTACGCGTCGAAAATCTACCTAGGCTTTCCTCTTGGAAACCATGCATTTAAACATAGATGGTACTTATTACAATCAATCACCATCATCACCGACATTCGAGCTGAAATAAGTCCACTAGTGGACATGGCTTGATCTATCATTATAAAAAACTATAAATGTTAAATAAAATTCCATGCATAGTTCAGCAAAACATATTAATAAACTGAACTTGGCCGAGATGCCCATCTCAAGCAGTTGCATAACGAATTCCTCGGATATACAACACAATTTCCCTAGGAAATGAATGTGGTAATAAAACAATTTTCAAATCAGGTAAAGGTAATATGCTTCAAAATAATAGTAGTTTATGTAACTAATGTGTAATACAGTGTGTAAATGGTATACGGGCGTTTATTAAAACTGGACATAGATTAAGACTACTAATCATTAACAGAAATAATTATTTTGATTACGCTAACGTATACACCGTTATTAATTTTTGAACGTACTATCGACCCGCAATGTACATCGAAGTCCATCTGTCAGGTGCTATTTTCGTTTATAATTCATTGCATTTTTCGTTATACATTGCGTGTTATATTATTTTGTATGGTTATTTTTTTTTAATAAGCTGCCTAAATGTGCTCAGTAGGGGTTGTACTAACCACAGTTAAAAGGAACGCCCGTATACCATTTACACACTGTATAATGAGAGGCCTTAAAACACGAGTGTGGTTTTATGAAACGAGCCACAGCGAGTTTCATAATAGGATCACACAAGTGTTTTAAGGCCTAATTAATTATGTACAGTTGCATACACTACTTTATCTACACACATATTCGCATAAGTTTAGAATTATCCTTGCTTTCGTATCAGCAAAAAACCAACGAGCAAATGACAACAATAATGGCGGCAATTCGATCGTCCGTCAAGACGAATGTTTTTTTTAAATAATAGACAAACAAATGAAGTCCCTATTCTCGAGTCACTCGAGATCAAAAGTCGAGCGGGTTATATTAAAAAACATACTGAATTTACTGTTTCGAGTCGATAACAGTTTTATTCATAGAATACTAGAATAGACCGTCTTCAGTTTTGACAGCTGTTCCAAATTTAAACTCATAACCAGAGGTCGGCGAGGGTGTGCTGTTTTTACGTCATAAATGTCATGTTGTTGTGTCTTGTAGATATTAATATGGATAAGTGTATCCATACAGAAATATTAAAAGAAGACATAACTGATATTCTTAAACTAAAATAAAATGCATTTTTCCCTCGATGTGTCTTTTGCACACTACTTTTTTTTCTTGTCATACTGGTTTTACATTTTGTTCATGGTTTTATTACCGTTGAATGTTATATCGGGTTAATTTTCAATCCACTTTAGGACTGTTTTTTCTTTAACTTTCGGCATACTCAAAATCGTAATAATCTTTTTCTAATCGTTAATTTAATAATTTATCCGCTTATACACTTACAGCTGAACCCTATATTTAAACCGTGGACAGATAGCCTTACTTCGGATTAAAATTTGACACATTTTGTATGGGCAAATGACAAATTTCAACCCAAAGTAAGCCTTATCTATACGCGGTTTGAATATAGGTTTCGGCCGTTAGACAAATTTACTCCCTATCTGAAGAGGTTTAATATACGTGATTAACCTTCATAGTATTGTTTTGACGGCGACGTAAAACTCGTAGCAGAAACGCAGCCTAAATAAAACATTTCATTACTTTACTATAATTACACATGGAGTATTTACCATTGAATGATAAGGTATGTCCATGTTATGCAAAAACTGAAAACAGCACATCCCCGCCGACCTATGCTCATAACCTTACCAAAATCTATACTGTAATAACATTACAGTACAGATTTTACCTACTACCACAGACAAGAAAGTTGTCATAGTGCAATTGGTTGTAATAATGCTGGTCATTTCCTACGGGTTTTGAACGCGTAATAGAGGACTTGTGATAATATGTGTGTAGATGAAAATATTTAATGTAATACTAAGGTCAAGCGCGCACACGATTTATAATAAATAAATAAACCTTTACTTTTTTAAATGTTTATCTTAAATATTTTTAATATCTGGAGGCACGGCAGTGCCCCCGCCAAGTCGAGCAAAAAAGCGGCACGGCCGTACCATCCTTTTCTCGAAGCAGTTCAGGCCATTTTCGACCCCCCTATAACTTCGTTGTGAATAGATCTAGAAGCCTGCATTTTTAGTAACGAGATAGGCATTGTATAAACACGGTATATTTCAAATTTCATCAAATTTGAACCAGTAGTTGAAGAATTATAACTAGTCAAAGTTTCTTAATTTTGTCACTCACTCACTGACCGATCACCAAAACTCTAAGGCACTTCTAGCAGACATAGAAGCTTCAAATTTAGAATACATTTAGTGCTTAGTGTAGAAATCAAGAGAAAACTTAAATATTTTGCAATTTCGTTCCAGTTTCCTAGATACACCAACAGCATAACTAACTTTGTAACCCCATAAAAATGTATAGGATTACAAAGTTACATTTGCAGATAATCGTTTATGATGAAAAGAAAACCTTTTTACAAGACGGCTTATAGAGAGTGTGTGTGTGCGTGTGCGTGCGTGCGTGCGCGTGTGTGTGTGCGAGTGTGATCGCGTGTGTGTGTGCGTGTGCGTGAGTATTCGCGCGCGTGCGCGAGTGTGTGTATTTGACAGTGATGTACTTACGTGAGGCTACAAAGTTGCGTATTATATGACCTCTAGCAGTTTCCCGTTTCAAGATAGATAAGATAAGACCATTTACTTAGACATCTTTCATATGCAATATAGGTATATAGATTTATAGTACCTGCATACTAAATTGGAGCCGTTTCCGAGATTCAGATTATAAAATATAAATAAATCGCAGAAAAAAATATTTGTTTATTTCGAGAGTTACAAGTCTGGGCGGCTTACATCTAATTAATGTTGACTTCGGAAGTATTAAAGCGCAGGAATCCTCAATTTGTGAATACAATAGACTAAGAAGCATTTATCGTCCAGACTTGTCAAAAATTGTAAGATCAAAGCCTCCGAGAAAAACCCATAGAGACAGGGAGTGGGCATTGAGAAAAACTGTAGCTGAAGCTCAAGAAATTGTACCTGGGCCTCTATTCAGGTGCGTTAAAACGATATCGTATTTGACTCGTTCAAGAATCGTTTATTTCACAGTCGCCATTATTGTAAATGACATAAGAGTTAACAAAACGTTGACAATACGGAAACAGGTCAAAAACGATATCGTTATAACGCAGTTGAATAGAGGCCCTGAAAAGAAAAAGAGGAAGACTACCTGCAAAAATAAAAAAAGCTCATAAAACAGAGAGTGGACTTTAAGAAGTAGAAGGTACTAGACCAGAAAAAAATAGAACTATCTACAAAAAGAAATGAGAAATCAAAAACATAACTTGTAAAAAAACCAAGTCTCGCAACTCAGTTCTTCTACCGTAAAAAGTTGTGAGATCCATGTATTACCAAGTCGGTTAATTTATTCAGTCCCTACTTAACCCATTCACCGCCATGCTATACTCGTAGCGCTATGCCTCAGTCCATAGCAGCTTAAACTCCGTATGTAGCGAAAAACATTCATAGCGCTCTGACGCATACGTGTTGTGATTGGCGCTGAATGGATTAAGGGTCCTTCTGTCTTAAGTTATTACGTAATTTAC
Source organism: Acleris holmiana (assembly GCA_949316455.1). Classification (NCBI taxonomy): domain Eukaryota; kingdom Metazoa; phylum Arthropoda; class Insecta; order Lepidoptera; family Tortricidae; genus Acleris; species Acleris holmiana. The sequence continues at coordinate 20,413,253 of OX438768.1, read as the reverse complement.
TAACCTAACAACATCTTATAGTGACTATACCAATATTAAAAATCTATCATGTTTTAAATAAATAGATTGACTACGGCATAGCGCTACGAGTATAGCATGGCGGTGAATGGGTTAAGTAGGGACTGAATAAATTAACCGACTTGGTAATACATGGATCTCACAACTTTTTACGGTAGAAGAACTGAGTTGCGAGACTTGGTTTTTTTACAAGTTATGTTTTTGATGGGATAATTTTGTCTCTTTACTTCTGGGACAGCCCAGTACTTTCGTAATTTCTTTGTACCATGGTTTTGACCGAGCAAAACCAATTAGGTACAAGTGTCAATTAGTTGTTAATAGCATGTATAATTATGATACAAATAAAAATGTACCACACTGTCTGAAAAGTAACAATAAACGCTAAGCCTTGGATCAGTTAATTAATACCGCTCTTAAAAACCGTTAGTTGAGGCAAGTTTTAGCAGTTTACTCTTCTTCATACTTTGAAAGTTTGGAATAACCTTCCCTATACGGTGTTCTCATTACTATAATCTACAATATCGCACTGCTAGATCAAAACAGTATCAACTCAAAAAGACTGTTAGATTTGTTTGAAGTTTATGGCTACTCTTTCGCGAACTGACAATCTTTTCAGGATAAAAAGTAACCAAATTCCTTCCAATTCTACTTCATATCAAATTTCATCCAATTCAGTTTAGCGGTGAGAATGTAATTTATAATATTAATTAGAAAAGTTCGCACCCAGACAAATGCTAATTGGATGAATAATCCTACTCTCTCCAATTTCCAGCCTACGTCTCGAAGACATCTATAAAGACAAAGAGCCCCATCTGTACACGCTGATCGTCCGTCCAGACAACACCTTCAGTATCCTTATTGACAACAAGGAAGTCCACGAGGGCTCTCTGCTGCAAGACTTCACCCCGCCCGTCAACCCCCCGGAGGAAATTGATGATCCCTCGGACACAAAGCCTGAAGACTGGGATGAAAGGGAAAAGGTGAGTCCATAATTCAGATGGTTTATTTCATGTTTCTTAACGATTTTGGTGTCCCATAAGCATTGTGAAAATATCTATCACGTTGCGAATGTAAAGATAAATTAATGAGAGCATGGAATCGCATATGTAGTAGTATTGTATGTTTCATTTGTTAGACCTTTACCTCAAAAGCATGAATTCCTTGTAGCGATTCACCGAATCGCATTTCACCTCGGATGAACAAAACTTCAATAAAATCTTTTATTTGAAGCAATTTCTCGCGTGGCTTTTTACATCAGTATAATTATTTTGTAGCATTTCATTTTTCGTGTAGTATTTTACCCTAGACGCATTTCGTCGCGATCGATGTTTGTTTGGGACTCTATTTAATTTGACGCATTAATTGATGTTCGCACTAAATTTCTGTATCAATTTTTTTAAAACGTGTTTTGTGCTTGTAGTTTCATGTCTTAAATGCTATCAAATTCATAGAAATATTATCGTCATCGTATTCTTACCGCGACGCGACCGTCTCCTGCAGCGGGACCGTCGCGCCGCGCCGTAATAAGCGCGCGAAGACTGACTAAATAAAACAACTAGATTTTATCATAGAGGTTAATTATAGTAGATTGGCGAACAATGATATTAAGCGATCGCAGCGAAATACTATTACAAAATATGCGATTGAGGTATACTGTGATTTATAATATTTGCTAATAATAAAATTGACGATCGAGACCAGATGAAACAGTAAAATAAGCAATCGATGTGAAATGCGAGTAAAGCTATTAACGAACAAAAAAAATGACGACTTTGACACAAAGCGAAAATGAAATACACGATCGAGGTGAAATGCGACTCGGTGAACCGCTACAAGAAAATTATGCTTTTGAGGTAAAGGACTAACAAACGGTATGTTTACAGGCATTCTATATTTGAATTTTCTATTTTCTCGTACTATCAGCATAAAAAGAGGTTTGTTATATATTGAAGAAGTAAATACCAAAATAATGTCAGTGTCAAATTTTGAATATTATTTACGTTGTGCATATATTTTTAAGTCTGATTTTATTGTATTCTCACAATTATCAGAATAATTTTGTGTCAGCCCGTACGACTAAGTGTAAGTTACATAATTTAAACATGCAAGGCGTTATGAGTTTAGCAACTGAACAAATGAATACTATTACTGCTGAGGACTGGGAAAATATTTGTCGCCATGTCGAAAGTGAAGAAAATAAATATCGATGGGGAAATGGATCGAATTTCAAACAATCTTATTATCAATACTTGTGACAGCTCAGATGAAGAACATGATAGCGACTAAAAGCAAAAAACAGTCCAGGGTCACTCGCAACTAGGCAACCGTGTCATCCTCGTTTGTTTTGTTTTTGATATAGCGTTGAAAAGTTTAATACGTGACTCAAAGAACTTTCGAACAAATATTTAGTTAGTCGAGGCCGGAAGTTCTACTTCCGGCCTCGTCACCACCATCTGCTAGCATTGCCAACGGCGCGCACTGTGTCACATAGGAAATCGCCACTTGTTCGCGCCCTGAAGCTTCTTAATTCGCTCCTCGCATCGGTACCAGACTGCGATGTTTTTGCAAGTAGTTGGGTGGTGTTGAATGATGAATGTTTGAGGTTCTGCGAGGAGATGGATGTGTGTCTGTCGTCAACTAATTGTTTATAAATGTGTGGATTAAATATACTGAAATGTTTGTGCTAGAAACTGTGTACCCATATTTTATATTTTATATTTTTTTATCTTGAAATGTTATGCGTTTCACAGTGCTTTAGTACCTGTTACTGTTATACTGTGTTATTGTTAGAAATAAATAAATAAATAAAATAAATTTAGGTTTAGAACAGCCTATAACGACGAAGAAGACTTCCAGGGCTGGGATTCTACACGGTAATAACGATATCGTCTTTGACGTGTTTCCGTATTGTTAATGCTTTGATAACTCTTATGTCAGTTACAATAATGGCGACTGAGGCATAAACGATTCTATAACAGGTCAAACGCGATATCGTTATAAGTGTTATAATGCAGTAGAATAGAGGCCCTGGTATGTTTTACGTTCCGCATATAAGGGGTTAATCTAGTGATACTTTGCTTACTACCGCCATCTATGAACTGAGGCTGGAAACTAATGTAAGTTACAAGTATAAATCGTCGCTTAAATACAAAAGCGCCTCAAATAAAAATGAGTCTTTGCTGCATTTAAATTCGGAACGCTTTTTACTTAGTTTTAAATCAAATTGTACTTATTTGTTTTTGATTTGGAGCACTTTTGTATTAAAGCAACGAAATTTTTTTTTTTTGTTACCGATTGGGAATAACAGCAGAGTATTTTATATCTTATACCTTTAGGCCCGCTTGCACGTAAATTTAACTCTATGTAATGCCAGGTTAAATTATTCAAAAAGTAATTATAATAGTACAGTTTTTTTTTGGGTTCCGGAGCCGAATGGCAAAACCGGAACCCTTATAATTTCGTCATGTCCGTCTGTATGTCACAGCCATTTTACTCAGAGCCTGAGTTACATCAGCGTGTGGGGTATTTTTAGATAGGGCTTCCAAAATGACTTTCAAGTGACTTTTTTACGTAAGTGAATAGTTGGCGAGATATACGCTTCTAAAGTCGTAAAAATTCTGTCTGGGTGGGTAGTATTTGAACTGTTAAATAGAACATTATAATGAAAATGACAGTAGTAGAACATACGAAATACTTCCAACCAAAATTGTTTTGAACACGATACGCTGTGTACTTTTTGAGATTTTAATTTAAAAAAAAAATGAATTTCAACCATGAACGTTCATCCCAGCTACGGAACCCTTCACTGTGCGTGGTCCGACATGCACTTGGCCGGTTTTTTTACATTTAGTGGGTTCTATTCTCGGTTGATTCAGGCGATTATTTGATTTTTTTTTTAATGCAGTTCGCATTGCTTTTAAAATAAAAATGAAGTCTTCCTTTAGTGCCCCCCGTGGTGATCAAGCGATTCAAACGATACCCCTCACACCTAGGTTCAATTTAGGCATTAACAAGTTATGGTGGAATAAAGAATATCTCAAACAAACATTTGATCATGGACTATCCGCGTGTTAAATTCCATCTTAATCTCTTATGGCTGTACCCTATTATATTTAAACCGTGGACAGATAGCCTTACTTCGGATTAAAATTTGACACATTTTGTATGGGCAAATGACAAATTTCAACCCGAAGTAAGCCTTATCTATCCGCGGTTCGAATATAGGTTTCGGCCGTTGGCCGTTCATGCGTTACTGAAAGACAAACATCCAAGCAGTAAGTAGGAAGTAGGATTAGTATTATCGTACTTTAGTCATTAGTCTGGACTATTAACTTCGTAACTTTATTATTGCTTAATAAAGTAAAATAATTTTGCAAGCAAAAGCAAAACGGGCCCTTACGCCAGTTGCTCGTATTAAGCCAGGTCATAATTTTTTACAACGATGAAGTGATATTCAAAGACATCACACATCGCTCCCAAAAACTGGTAAAATTTAAGAAAGCAATCTTACAAACTAAATGCCTAGATGCCCTTAATAACAAGATAAAAACGTACCTGGGCCGTTGTAAGGGCGAACCCCATTAAGTTCGGGGGAAACATCGCTTGCGGCATCTATCTCGATCACAGCGACATCTAGCGAAGACTTTGGTAAACTTTTGGCTCTATGTAAGGGATTCTGAACCATTTGATTTACGTACGTGTTAAAACTAAACTGGAACGGTAAAAATGCTTCTCTTTTTGCACCAATTTTTTTTTTTATTATTTCCAACATGGTCGGATTTTCGTATTTATTTTCCGAGATATTCCAAAATTTTGTGCAGTCGCTAAAGAGCATAGTTTTTTTGGTTGTCTTTAGTTTAGGAGCTGGAGTTTTTTTTTTTAGCACTATTAAAAAGGTATTTAAGGGAAGTAATGACAATGCAGGATTTTTCTTTACATTTGATCTGGCTCTGAAATTGTCTTTGTTTTTATATGCGAAGAGCGTATGAAGATGAAGAAGACTTCCTGGTATTTGATTAACCCCTCGCATGTAAAGGGTTAATCTAGTTAGTTATTGGGTAGTATTTTTATACAGGGTAAACTTTTTATCAGTGCACATATTTTAACATATGACTTTGTATCGTTGATATAATATATTACGACAGTAAAAAGAGTTAAAAAAAATATATTTTTTTGCAAATTATCTCTCTTTTACCTTCTCGTGTGGACACAAAGTCACACTAGAAATGATGACATGGGTTGTCAAGCTGTAGGAATGCGATGCACTGTATTGATATTCGAAATTTGAAATTTCATGTACAGCTTATCAGACAACAAGCCCCTCTCCTACTGATATTCTAAATTTAAAATTTCATTTTATTTATTAACTTACTTAACAACGTTCCCCACTCCTCGCACCCCTGCATTAGAGGGTCCATGAATATCGTTAAGTTAGTGGAATCATTGAATCGGCAATATCTCACATATTTTTTAAGCTAGATTAAAAATAACACAACATGTGTTATTGATTAACAATAGCGAAGCAAATATTAAAACTTGTGCACCTATTAAAAAAATACCCTGTATATTAGAGTAATACATAATCATCAACAAACGTTTGATACTTTGCTTACTATCGCCATCTATGAACTGAGGCTGGAAACTAGTAGGTTACGAGTTTCCCTTTCACGGGTGGTGACGTCTTTAGACGTCAAGCAGTATTGCTAATTGATATCTAATAACGGTACCATTCTCTAAAGCGTTAATTGATTACTTTTCCCAGTTATTCCCAGTAGCTTACGAAATGTAATCACATAAACTCGTAACTTCTACTGGTTTCCAGTCTTAGTTTCTAGATGGCGGTAGTAACTCATTTTACACGAGATGTTTATCCGTCCAATTTGATTGCGATAGTTAACACATGGTGTTTTTTTTTTGTGAATTATATGAACATGTATTAAAGTTATTTTGAGACCGTAATATCGTTCACTATGTTTCTTCGGGAACATATATTATCATCTGCAGGTATAATCTCGGTTCACAACGCCATCTAGTGAAAAATTTAGTAAACATTTTATCCTAGCAACCTAAATAGCCCAGGGCTTTTCAGCGATATTGTTTTTCTACAAAAGAAACCTGTAATGGTTAATGTTTGTCTTTTCAACTCGCTTCAAATTAAAGGAGGTTTTGTGTTTAACCCGTATGTATGTATGTTTGTATCTTCGCGACTATCTCAAAAACTTCTGTAATGATTTTCAAAAATATATCGTGGTTATAATCCTTATACTTCTGAGATGGTTTAAGATATAATACACAATGACTTTCTCGCGGAGCTTGTGGCAAATTTAAAACATCATACTACAGTCCACATGACTACTTATTTTCGCGATTGTTCCAAAAGTAGGTTGCCGATTTGAATTATTCTTTCAGTAATATGACTCTTATACTTACATATTATGTGATTTTGGTAAACAATTAACTATTCGTGCGTGGCTGCTTGAGGATTTTTTTTTATGTTAAGAAGGTGCGCGAGCACTCGGGCCACCTGATGGTAAGTGGAATCTGAGACCCATAGACATTTGAATTCTCAAGACTATAATCCTAAGACCTCAAATGCGTTGCCGACCCTGAGGACTAAGATGGAACGCCTCTATGCTAGTAATTTCACCGGCTGTCTTATCCCCAAACCGGAACACAACAATGCCAACACTGCTGTTTGGCGGTAAATGTTAATGGATAAGATGGTAGTACTGATACTTTAATCTGTCCCTTCAGCATAAACCCTTGTGTAACCCAGGGTGTGCTCCTCACAGATCGTGGACCCGACGGCGGCGAAGCCGGAGGACTGGGACGAGGAGGCGCCCGCGCAGGTCCCCGACGCCACCGCCGTCAAGCCGGACGACTGGCAGGACGACCAGCCCGAGATGGTGCCAGGTTAGTCTTCACTCAACGAGAATTACACTCCCGTGCGGGTGGGCTAAGCACGAGTGAGATTGGGAGTTAAAAAAGTCGCGTCCGCCATGTTGAAATCCGAAATGTACAGTTTGCATCAAAAGTAGCTAAGCAGAGTAACATTCTCAAAATGATTTAGGCACGACGTATTCTCATGACAATAGAGTCCAGTGCAAATAATTGTGAGCTCTCTGGTTGCGTAGCTACTTTTGCTGCTCACTGTACCTCTTCTCAACCTCGTCTTAACCAGATTTTTTATCGGTTTTCTATACGTCAAAAGACACTTTGAATTCCAAAAACTACCTCATTTTCGGAATTGCCGCGTAATAACGTAGTAAACGAGTCTAATATATGATAATATATGAGATATTCCAAATGTTGTACAATGTTTGTGCCACGATTTAAGAAGATAACAAATCTGTGCAGTTATGGATTTTGTATGAAACTTTATTGGCCTTGTAAGCTTGCTGCTTGGTTTTCACTATTTAGTGCACTAATGATGAAATTATTGCGAAGTTGGAAGAAATTGATACTTAGGTCCTAGTCTATTATTAGTGTGTTTTACTCTTTTGATGTTTATTCTATAGATTGTTTATGCATAAATACAGTCGGCTGCAGTTTCGTAAAATGTTAGCATTCAATGGGTAAGGACCAAAAAGTTGGCCACGCTAACTCACTCTTTTTTTTTATGATTTATTTCCGTTGCGACACGAAAATTCCCATACATTTGTAGGGTTAATTTTCGTGTCACAACGGAACTTTTTTCACTTGTTGTTTGTAACCTAAACAATGCATTTTATTCATTTTAGACATGTTTCATTTAAGACCTACATAATCGATATCTAAATAGAAATAGTGTAAGTTTTTTTTTTTTCAAAACAACCGGGTTCGATTCCCGAGCTGAGTACAGGTTATTTTTTTTTCCTACTCCTGTACTTTTATCTGTCATTTATATAGTCACGAACACTAATATAAGAATATAGATAATATGTCCGCAGAACATTCCGTAGAAAAGTCTATCTAGTCGATTCCCCTTAACAGCACTTGTGCTTTTTTGAGCCAAAACGACATGCCTAGCTGCCAAAGCTTACACCTAAGTTAATTTGACCAATCAAAATACTTTACCAAATTAATCCACCAATCACAATATACATTGACTGTCAAACGGAACGTTAGGTTCTTTTTGGTATGTAAACTCTTTTACTAATTTAACTCTTTAAAAAAAACATGGTACCTATCAATCAACCAACCAGAATGCAGCTATATTAAAATCGACCAATCAGGTAAAAGAATTCATTTCTCAAATCATTAGGTGTTTTTTAGTCCCTATTTCACAAGTTAAATCGATTGTGCAACTTTTTTTTTAAATATAAAACCTGGCAAGTGCACATCATTTAAAAACAAAGTTAACCATAGACACATATTTTGTCTTTTCCGAATGTTTTCCGCTCGTTTGTTGTTCTGTGCTTCGTTCGTTCGTATTCTAACCTAGGTATATTAATAAAATTTTGTTAATTTAATTTTGCATTTTATTTGAAACCTAGTCGTAGAAAAAGTATTGAATGCAACGGTGTATAACTAAGTCAAAAAATACTCGTGGCGTCTTGCTTTACGATGTTCGCCTGCGGCTCACATCGTAACCACACCACTCGTCTTTTTTGACCTCTCTTATACAACTGTTGCATAAACTACTAAAATGTATCGATGCAGGTTTTCTTCTTATTAAAATCGATGACATGGTTCCTAAGAACAGGGCCTCTATTCAGGTGCGTTAAAACGATATCGTGTTTGACACGTTTAAGAATCGTTTATGTCACAGTCGCCATTATTTTAAATGACATAAGAGTTATCAAATCGTTGACAATACGGAAACAGGTAAAAAACGATATCGTTATAACGCAGTTGAATAGAGGCCCTGATCTTCGTATGACTTATAGTTTCAGAATTTTCCATACTGACCGATTTAAATTAGACACCCTGTATACTATGTAATACTATTAACCGTAACTTGTACTATCACAGCGGCTATTGCAATAGCAACGTGATAGCGTGATTATGAGCGTGAATATTAGTGTCGTAATATTTTGAACAATTGAATACATTGCGTGGTTAGATCCGACAGCGGCCAAGCCGTCCGACTGGGACGAGGAGATGGACGGCGAGTGGGAGGCGCCGCTCATCGACAACCCGCTGTGCAGCGCCGGCTGCGGGCCCTGGCAGCCGCCCGCCGTCGCCAACCCCAACTACAAGGTCGGTGCTCTTCACCTGCACCAACTAATAGGGATCAAACTAGGAATCCTTATAGTTTCGTTCTGTCCGTCCTTCCGTCGGTCCGTCCGCAGCCTAGCGCAGAGACTCTTAAAGCTAGAAAGCTGTAATTTGGCATGAATATGCATATTAGTCACGCCAACAAAATGGTACAATAAAATGTAAAAAAATATATTTTTTAATGTACCTCCCCTACTCGTCACCTGTAGATGTATTGTTTTTCTCGCGTCTACCCTATAGTCTGGGGTGTCGTTGGATAAGTCTTTCAAAAATATTACGGATTTGTACAAATAGTTTTTCGATTAAGTAATCCGTTTATGAAATATTAAGCTCGAAAGCGTTAATTTTTGTTAGACTCAAGTGTCCAAACAGCCAAAGCTACAAATACTAAAAATCTGAAAAATATGTCAAATGAAAGAGCATATAACGAATTTTAAAGGAAAACTATCACCACTAAGTAGACATCATTGGTTCTTGAGACACAAGCGATTAAAGTGTTTATACCTACTAAAATTATCTAAGACGGCACCATTTGACATTAAATTTAATAGAAAATTAGTTATTTTGTTGACTTTTATGTTTGTAGTACTTAACGGCTTCGCAACCCTACACTGAGCATGGTCTGACATGCTCTTGCCCGGTTTTTTTCTTACGCTCTATGGAAAGTGCTATGAAACAGAGGACTAACATTAAAAGAAGTTTTTAAATTTTAACAAGTTTTGATTCTGTATATAGTCTTAATGAACGGGTCAAGTCATTTTCTCCTATATCGTATCAATGAAACTCAATTCACATTTTCATACTTTTTCACTATTGCACCGACAAAAAAAATAAAGAAAAATAGTATTTTTTCTTATTAAAAACAAACGTTAATTGCTGTCAACCCTAGCGGAACAAAGTAAAATATCTCGCCCTATATGAGATCTTTTGAGATGAAATATAATAATATGTTCAGCAGTGGACGTCCACAGGGTGAATTGACGAAGAATTATGGTATTAACTTTTTTAATGGCTCCAGCAGGACAAGACAGCGGATAAGCGACGGATATACCTGCTTTTATTAGAAATTAAACGCGCTATATTATTGTACAGGTCATGCTTCACGTATTATATATACAGGGTGTCCCGAAAAACGACGTCAAGACGGAAATAGGTGACAGGGCAGCTCATAAGCTATCGATTTAACTCCCATGTATGTTCAGCGATTTCTAGTACTATCGGAGATATTGATCATCTTAATCTGAATCATTGTAATTTTTCCTTATGTCCATGTTACGAAAAACCCTTAAGTTCAGGTATTATTTCAGTGGTTTCTTACATAGATAGAATCATGAACTAGTTCAGACTTCATTTATCTAGCCCATAATATTACAAAACGATGTCAGATCACTACGAAAACTAGAAACGTAACATTTATTTTTACTCGTAGTCTATATTCTTTTATTTCAATTTAATGTGTTTGAATTATAGGTATTCTTATGACTAGTTTAGGTAGATACATGAAAAATTTCGGCCAAGTTAAGTTCCATTGCTTACATAGTGTCAATAAAAAAAAAACTGATGACTGAAAATTAAATAAACATTTGAATAATAAATAAATAAATATCAGGGGACCATACTAGACTAAGCTCTAGGCTTGTACTATGGGTACTAGACAACGATAAACTTACTTAAATAGAGAAATACATACTTAAATACGTAGAAAACATCCAAGACTCAGGAACAATTATCAGCTTATGATCTGCCCTAACACTTATTTCCGGCTTGACGTCGATTTTTGGGTCACCCAGTATGCGAATGTTTCCGTGTTGTGTGTTACTCCTTAGCGCTGAAATGGCTGGAAGGGTTTGGATGAAATTTGGCACATCCTTGATTAACTCTAACGATAGTTTCGGGCATTTTCAAACTAAAGTGAAAAAGAAAAATTAGAAAAGTTAACTTTGTCAATTTTGTGCCGAAAATTACATTTACATGGCTAACGGTACACTTTATTTTGAAAATCCCCTTTTACCAGAAAGTTGTATAGTTCCCTTGTGCAAAGCAATAATTATTTGTTCTTTACTGAGCTACCTCTGCTGTAACGGTGTTTTTATGATAAGATTGTTATTTGTTTCAGGGGATATGGCGCGCGCCCCTGATCCCCAACCCCAACTACAAGGGCAAGTGGTCGCCGAGGAAGATCCCCAACCCCGATTACTTCAGGGACGACCATCCCTTCCGCATGACGCCTATTGTGAGTATTCAATAGGGAAAATGCATTTTTTTTTCTTTTTGTATACGCGAAATAGTTGTGTAATTTTTTCATAAGATATGAAGCTTTAAAAAGTCATAGTTCAGACCCCCTGCAACAACACTATACAAAATCGACGATAGGAGTGACGTCACAGCTGTTGTTCCATGTTTAAAATATAAGGACCTTTTTAAGAAATTTGCATTTAATTCGTAAATTACTATGTTTAAGCCAATATCGTTTCGAAGTTTTAAAATTTTAACAAGTTTTGATTCTATATAAAGTTTTAATAAACGGGTCAAAAGTTAGTGTATTGCGTTCTACATGTTTTTTTTTCACATTTTCTCCTAAGTCGTGTCAATGAAACTCATTTCTGATTTTCGTGCATGTTCTCTATTCTATCATAATTCGTGATCGGGATAGGAAGTGCTTATTTGATTAATGTTAGAGGGTATGCAGTAAACGTCAAGTTTTTTACAAAAGAAGAAAAGTTTTCGTGTTTGGCGATAAATGATGCGGGATTACGAAGTTACGTGCAGTTTTAAATCATAATTGCTGGAATGTACAGTCAAAGACTGTGACCCACCTTAGGTCCAGAGTCAATCTGTCATTCTACAGCAATAAGGTTGAGTTTTCTCTGAGTTACAATTGACTTGGCTATACGCCATGCTTTTTAGTGCATTATCATATTTATCATAATTTAAAAGTAAACGTTAAATGACAAATTAATTCGTAATGATGAGCTTCTATTTTCATGTTGATTTCATTCTGTAACTCATTGTTAGACAAACAACTACATAAGAATACTTGTGATGAAATAACTTGTGTAGTTATAAAAACAAAATAATTATGATTGGTTAGTTTTATGTTTCTGAGCAGGCTCTTTTGGGAAGCCCTGGTAAATTTAGACATGTGTAAGTTCTTGCCTACACACTTTAAAGATTTTGATAGCAGAGGTTAACCCTTTGAACGCCAAGAACACCTAAAGGTGTCGTGTACTGTCGTGCCTACCACGCCATCGACGCTTTTAGTTTCACATATACAGTGACAAATAGACCCGAGTAATTGTGACGTAAGGTTGAAATTGGCTGTGGTTTGCAGCTGTCATTGGCGTGTGAGGACGACTGTTGTATCAAGTGAATCGCGACGAAAAGGTTAATGTAGTATTTTTTTTTTTTTTTTTTTTTAAGGAGAAGGCACACGAGCACTCAGGCCACCTGATGGTAAGTGGAATCTGAGACCCATAGACATTTGAATTCTCAAGACTATAATCCCAAGACCTCAAATGCGTTGCCAACCCTGAGGACTAAGATGGAGTGCCTCTATGCTAGTAATTTCACCGGTTGTCTTATCCCCACACCGGAACACAACAATGCGAACACTGTTGCTTGGCGGGTGGTTAATGGATAAGATGGTGGTAGCGATCCGGACGAAACCTGCACAGGGTCCTACCACCACTAAATATATTTGTTTCCAGCACGCCGTGGGGTTCGAGCTGTGGTCCATGTCGCCGCAGCTGCTGTTCGACAACGTGATCGTGACGGACGAGCCCGCCATGGCGGCCGCCTGGGCGCAGCAGACCTTCGCGCTCAAGCGCGCCAAGCTGCAGCGCGACTCGGTCCGTGCCCGCACCTTAATGTTGCCATCCGACACTATAATACACACCGACTTTATTTCAACATAGATATTGATTTAGCCTGCCATAGAAACTAGCTGTTAAGGGTTCGATTCCCTACGGGCAAAGATTTGTGTGATGAACGCGACTTTTTGGTTTTGAGCGTTGAATGTTTCTTGGGATTTTTTTTAACTTTTCTATATTTATTTATAGAAAATTAACAGCTATAAAACCAAACAATAACTTGTGTTAAACCCTAATTCTATGATAGAGGTTTCCAGAACTAGGGTTACACTAAAAGTAGAATTTGGAATGCGACACGTGACGCTAGTGTCGCCGCGTCAAAGCGATAGTAGAAGGTACTATATAAATATATGGTAGCGTGTACGAACGCAAGTATGCGGCGTCATTTACGCTTTTCTCGAAACAAAAGGTTTTTATAGTACCCATTAAGTTGTTTAATTGGTTAACCTCTGTTACTGAGGTCGACTTTTTTAGGAACATTCTACTAAGATGGAGTCTGTCAGACGTCATTTTCGAAAAAATACTTAAAAAGAAAGAAAAAAAGAAAAAAATTCATTCGTGACAAATATAAAGTAACAAAGTTCTAACACAAACAAAGACCGGTGTTGTCACGAAATGGTTCCAACTCAGCGTTATGCTGGCATTCAAACCAGCGCTGATCTTCCGCTGGAACCAAAAATAATGGGCCAATGGTATTGTTTATTAAGTGTAACATGTAGGACGCTGTTACGCAATAATGTATCAATTCGATATTATTTAGCAATAAAACAGTGTGATTACTTTGGGTTAACTGTCATTCCACAATTAATTAGCAAATAAATTGCTAATTAGCTGTGGGATGACACATTTTTGCGTAACAGAATGCGTCAATGGGCTTTTAAATAAAAAAAATTAATTAACTTGAATAAGGTAAATAGTTCACGATTTTTACCATAAGTTAACTTTTGATGCCCCAAGTCTTTAGAAGTTACTCAGCGATACAGAGCTAATTCACGCTAAAAGGCGATGTTTTTTGGCGGTGTCTGATAGGCGTCACGTCAGTTGCAGAGGGCTTGAATAAGTTAGGTGTAACATTAGCAAACACCGGATTGACGGTGGCAAAATTGTACGAGTGTTAGTGATTCATTAAACATCGACTAATTTTATCGACATCGACAAAACACATATTTAATCATTATTATCATAACTAAAAGCCAAGTTTGAACACCTTTTAATTATGTGCAAACCTCTTTTATTTATACTTATCGGAACTATAAACAACCGGTATCTTACATTCTCTGGATTCTAGTAACTTTTGACAACAATTGAAATTACATTGAATAACAATTCATTCAGTACAACAATATTCCTTAGCAATCCGACGAATTGAGAACCTTCTTATTTTTCAAGTCATTTTTAATGCCTTGCAAGAAAAATATCGTTTATCTTCATATTTTTAGATGTATGTAGAAGATAAAGGTAGGTATACAACTTACTTTTGCAAGAAATGTAAAGTCCATATGTCACCAAAAAAGTTGTCGATAAACTTAACTGATATTTATTAATGAATCACTAGCACTGGTACATTTTTGCACCCGTCAATCCGGTGTTGGAACATAAGTAGGAATGAGGATGGTGAACAGTTGGTTGAACCGCCAGCGCTCGTGGTGGGGCCGCGCGCTGCGCGCCATGAACTACCGGCCCGGCTACTGGGCGCTGTACGCCGCGTACGTGGCGCTCCCGGTCGCCGCCTACGTGGCCTTCCTCGTGCGCGCCACGCAGGTCTCTGACCCCCGCTAGGGCTCGTGCTGTTGCTAGCCACGCTAGGACACTATTACTAGATGCCTCATATCGTCGGTGATATTGCAATACCGCGTAATTAACTAGTCCACTTTGTTGCAAAATGCACCTTACTGACTCATTTGCTAAAGTGTATTTTGCACCTTATTTAATTCGTTAGTTACGCGCTATTGCAGTATCACCGACGGTATTATTTTCGTCTGGTCCGAATTGACGTTAATTGATTTGTAGTAGAGTGGGATTTTTTTATATGCTAAGAAAGAGGTTTTGTTTTGCTTGCAAATTGGTTAGGTTACCACCCGTGGCCACGTTAGGAACGTGCTTTATTGATAATGCGGACTTTTTATATTATACTAATAGTTTGTAAGCATGTTTTACTGTAAAGCTATGAAATATAGAATAGTTCATAGGGAGTCGAGTGTCAAAAGATTAAGGTGCGAAGGTAACATTAATAACACTTTTTTTGTATTTTGTAAAAATGATAAATCATTTTACATACCCAATTTTTTACTCCATCTTACGACGGCTCAAACTTTATTTTTTATTTAGATATTTAATGTGTAGTGCATGTTCTATACAAGCTTATTTGAATTCTTATGTTTAATTATTTCATAAACGGAAACGGAACGGAACGTTACGTTATTAGAGTCAAGAGTAGAAAAAATCATCATGAGATTAACTTACAGGTACAATGTTTTTTTTTTTTTGTAAGTGTTCATTGGGCTAAGATATGTTGCCATTGACCCTACTTACTCACTTTATTCGATTGGCACTCGACTCTTAACACATCCTATATATTTACGGCCTATATTGAACCAGAGCAAAGAAAAACAATGCAGACCAAAATATCAATTAACACAAGAATAATTTGAAACCGAGTGGCATACTGTTGTTCTATAAATCTAAATTTCAACTGCTTGTCGGCGGTTTGGGAGATTCTCCGCCTTGCTCTGGGTTAAATATCGCCGAAAACATATAATTTACGTCCCTTGCGATACAATTTACATGTATCCCAGTGTTCCCCGCACCCATGTCCCACGTATGTAGCGCTAGTGTGACGGCTAGATGTTTGTAGGACTCTGTGGTGGAGCGCGCGCTGGCGTTCCTGGGCGCGCACCCGTGGGCCTGGGGCGGCGCGCTCGTGCTCGTCGTGGCGCTCGTGGGGCTGCTCGCCGTGCTCTGCTCCGGCGGGAGCGCCAGCAAGGTCAGTCGCCGCTGGTACTCTAGACTCCTGGGAGCGCCAGCAAGGTCAGTCGCCGCTGGTACTCTAGACTCTCCTGGGAGCGCCAGCAAGGTCAGTCGCCGCTGGTACTCTAGACTCTCCTGGGAGCGCCAGCAAGGTCAGTCGCCGCTGGTACTCTAGACTCTCCTGGGAGCGCCAGCAAGGTCAGTCGCCGCTGGTACTCTAGACTCTCCTGGGAGCGCCAGCAAGGTCAGTCGCCGCTGGTACTCTAGACTCTCCTGGGAGCGCCAGCAAGGTCAGTCGCCGCTGGTACTCTAGACTCTCCTGGGAGCGCCAGCAAGGTCAGTCGCCGCTGGTACTCTAGACTCTCCTGGGAGCGCCAGCAAGGTCAGTCGCCGCTGGTAGTCTAGACTCTCCTGGGAGCGCCAGCAAGGTCAGTCGCCGCTGGTACTCTAGACTCTCCTGGGAGCGCCAGCAAGGTCAGTCGCCGCTGGTACTCTAGACTCTCCTGGGAGCGCCAGCAAGGTCAGTCGCCGCTGGTACTCTAAGACTCTCCTGGGAGCGCCAGCAAGGTCAGTCGCCGCTGGTACTCTAAGACTCTCCTGGGAGCGCCAGCAAGGTCAGTCGCCGCTGGTACTCTAGACTCTCCTGGGAGCGCCAGCAAGGTCAGTCGCCACTGGTAGTCTAGACTCTCCTGGGAGCGCCGGCAAGGTCAGTCGCCGCTGGTAGTCTAGACTCTCCTGGGAGCGCCGGCAAGGTCAGTCGCCGCTGGTACTCTAGACTCTCCTGGGAGCGCCGGCAAGGTCAGTCGCCGCTGGTACTCTAGACTCTCCTGGGAGCGCCGGCAAGGTCAGTCGCCGCTGGTACTCTAGACTCTCCTGGGAGCGCCGGCAAGGTCAGTCGCCGCTGGTACTCTAGACTCTCCTGGGAGCGCCGGCAAGATCAGTCGCCGCTGGTACTCTAGACTCTCCTGGGAGCGCCGGCAAGGTCAGTCGCCGCTGGTACTCTAGACTCTCCTGGGAGCGCCGGCAAGGTCAGTCGCCGCTGGTACTCTAGACTCTCCTGGGAGCGCCGGCAAGGTCAGTCGCCGCTGGTACTTTAGACTCGCCTGGGAGCGCCAGCAAGGTCAGTCGCCGCTGGTGGCTTTTAATTATTTCTAAATTTCTTCACGATCTGATCATAGTGCTAATACCAACTTTGCGAACTAAAATAGATTGGCTAGTAATTTTGCCATTTGTCTTACTGAGTATGATGAAGAGTAATTGGACGCTGTTACGCAATAATGTGTCAATCCACAACTATTTAGCAATAAAGTGAGAACCCTCGGTGAGATAATTGTGGGTTGACATTTTATTGCTAAATAATTGTGGGCTGATACATTATTGCGTAACAGCATCCGTCTAGTATCTTTGTGATGTCTATGTAATTATTTACATAGCTGTCAAGAAGTACTCATTTCATTTGGGACTAGCTCGATTGGTTCGCTGTTATTTATTTATTTTTGATGGTGGTTTGGCCCATGCACAAGGTCCTACCACCTAATCACTGGATGTACATTGACATCAAACTTGTAACAATAGGACTCTGACGCTGATGAGGACCTCAAAAAGACTGACGGCGTGACGGAGGACGACCCCGCGCCCGAGGAGTACGCGCCGCGCAGCAAGTCCGCGCTCGACGCGCAGCCCGAGCCCGAGGAGCAGCCCGAGCCCGAGCCCGACACCACCGAGGTCACTATTATTATATTATTTCATTTGTTTGGATATCCCTGTGTTGTACCGTTTCGTGGCTAAAAGTTCGTAACCAGTTTCGAAACGGGAAAAAAATCCCGTTTTGTAACTGGCTACTAAACGGGACTTTTCCATTACCGATTGGTAACTGCGGTTGGTAACCAGCTTCGAAATAAAAATAAAATACCGTTTTGTAACTGGCTACTAAACGGGACTTTTCCATTACCGATTCATAACTGCGGTTGGTAACCAGCTAAGAAATACGGAAAATTGACTACGAAACGGCACTACGCAGGCCCATTACATAGCCAGCTACAAACAGGGAATTTTTAGATTCCCAATTTGTCGCCAGCTACGAAGATTGGTTACGAAACGGTACCCAGAGGCTTGTTGCCAGGTTAGAATAGTGCCACTCCGTGTTCCCGTAGATGTCGTAAGAGGCGACTAAGGGAACAAGGGCTTGTAATACTGTTACGCTGGGTACTAATCTGAGCGGCTCAGCCTGAGGCATGCTCGCCCCGCGCGGCGAGCTACTCACTAGACAAATTGTTGCACATAAACATGTGCGGGTGAGGCAGTAAACTTGCCGCGAGCCGACATTTCAAAATGGCGTCGGACACGATGACAACCGCGGCTGCGTTTATCATAATGCACCGAATTATTAACAAAAAGAAGAAGAAACTGCCTCGGTGGTGGAACGGCTCAGCAACTTTATCAAATTTGTACGCGCCTCGCCCACAGACAAATTAGAACTTGTTTTTTCCGCGGCACGCTCGGATACACGGCCAAATTACGCGAGGCACGCACATTGAGGCGCCTTTGAGCGCTCTCGACGCTCGCCGTCCGCTGCTCGCGCACAGCGCGTGAGCGCGGACGAAGTTGAGCAAAATAGGTGAGCCGTGCGTGCCTCAACCCAAGGCTGCTCTTATTCGTACCCACCGAGTCTTATTTTTATATTGTTTGATTATTAGTAATTATGTTGGCGATCTTGACGTAATTTCATATTTTTTGATATGCTATCCCATTTATATTGCAACTAGCTGTTTCCCGCGTCTCCGTCCACGTAGAAGTTGTTTATCGCATTTCCCACAGGAACTGTTCAATTTTCTGGATAAAAGTATCTATCTCCTCGTAAGGCCCCCACTATTATAGAAACAAAGATTTTTGTGAATGGCAATTATTTTGTATCTAGCAGCGAGGAGTTAAGTTCTTATACTTTTGCTCTATAATGTCATTTTCTTTTATAACAAAGAAAAATCTACTTTATTTCCATAATAATTTCGTTTAAATTTAATTGCCATGAATATTTATAATCCTATTACACATATTGTAAATAAACTAAACTAACTAAACCATTGAGGAATTGAATGGTTCATCAAGTGTGTACCATACTTAAATTGGCTTGTATATAACATTTCCCCGTGTCATAAATCATGTCACGCCGTTTTATTTATAACTTGGTTAATTTAGATATGACGTCAATCTTCAAAAAAATAATTTTGGTTGAGTTTACAACGTTTTATTCGTTTGCACAGAAAACCCCTCTAGTCGACACGGACGGCGCCGGCGACGGCCAGCGGAAACGGAAGCCGCGCAAGGAGTGAGCGCGGCGCGAGCGCAGGCCGCGCGACGGACGTCACAACTCCGATATCGTTTACGGTTCAATCGTCATGGGGCAACACGCGTGGAATTTATAGTAGGTTCTATTGGAGGCTGATACGTCGGAATAAAACTAGTGAAAACTCATCTCACTACAATGAAAAAAAAACTTTAAACCAAGTTATTTGTTTGAACAATCGCAATAAAAACGTCACTTATAGTCTGTACTTTTAGGTATTTAAAAAAGTGTAAACAAACCAAACCACGTGGCTCTGCTCATCAACCAATCCAAGCTGTTTGGTCGAGCTTTGACGTATCAGTGTTCTGCTCCTATTGGCTGACAAACTGTCATCTGTCAATGTCACGTGGTGTTTTTGTTTACACTTTTTTAAATACCTAAAAGTACAGACTATAGTACAGAATTTCCGTAGAAAGTGACCCATTTTCATTGCTCCTGAATGTACATTAGAAATAATGATTTACCACCCACTCTTTCACTTTGACGACCTATTATCAGCCGTCAATAGGCAGCAAAGGGACCAAAACGCTAAGGTCGAAACGAGCTATTTATTGATGACGCATTGAACATAAAAATATTGGCGATGTCCCGTCACTTCCATGAATTTGTGTCACTGTAATGTCTGTGTGTAGGTTGTTCAAGTCTCTCCCGTGTAGTCGCCTTAATAAAATTACCAGTTACTGAATCTAAATGGATTTTCATCGTCTTTATAAAAGGTATGTTTACATCGAATTCTAAATTGTAAAAATCTGTTTCACTAACTCTCCTAAGTTTTTCACGATTTTTAGTTGAATATCCTTAATTTTTACCACTTATATAAAAGAAACTTGATTTTTTCTGCCAAAGAACATTTGACGTGTTGTTTTTGTTGTGCCGATATGTGAACAAAACGGTTGGACTAAAAGTATTAGTTTGTTTTCTATGTTTACTTAGATTTACGAATAATATTGTAATTGTAAATTTATTTAGTGAAATACTAGAGGTAAAATACGATAGGTGGCGTCAAATAATAAGTCTTGATGCTTTCATTATTCAAATCTGTTCGTTTGTTCTCACGAAGTGGTTGATATGCGTGTATCGCATGGAAAAGGCCTAGGTCGGACGATGGTAATTTTTTTTAATGCATCAGTTTGGGATAAAAAAAAACAATATCGCATCATTTGTGCCAATTGTATAAGGTAAAAATAATTTTAACTTCATGGTCATTCCATTTCTTTTTGTGCTCTAGAAATAAACAGTAATGGCGCCACCTAGCGGCTTTTACCTGTAGTTTGTAAACTTAATTACATCACCTCTGAGTGCATTTTTTAAATGTATCGTTTAATTCAGTTTTTAATAGTCTTTGTACGATATTAGAAAATAAATTACTTCACATGTATAAGAGAAATATATATTATAATATATTACTATGAATAAAGTTACTCTTAGGTCATGCTCATGAAGTACTATCTCGAAGTATGTAAACGTATGTATAAATAAACTTGTATTTTTGTACATAAGTACAAATATGTAATAGGTGTGTGTGTGTGTGTATTGTAAGTTGAGTAGGACAACAAATGCGTGAGAACGAAGGAAGTATCAAGGCTTGATGGAAATTTCAAAGTAGTTTTGGAGGTTGCGGCTGTGGTCCTGTGACTGGGAAAGGTTCGAGATACTTCCACCGTTAAATCAAACTAAGGATTAGTTTCTGATAGTTTTTTTTTACTTTCTTCCACATTGTCTGCATGGAACTATTCATTTCCTTGGGATATAGACCTGGGCGTTTAACATTTAATATCATATTAGCGATATACAAGAAATATAATCTAATCGGTGTAGAAAAATGTTTTCTAAATACCTGGGCTGACATTCTTGACGGTAGAAGCTTATTGTTTTTGACGTGTTTCCGTATTGTCAACGTTTTGATAGCTCTTATTTACTTGACGGTAATGGCGGCCGGGTTAAAAACAATACGATAACACGTAAAATGCTGGTTTTATCGAGTTGATTATATTGATTCTACGTTTGATTTGACATTAGTTCAACTTGTACTTGCATATGGCTTTGTTGATACGGTTATATTATTGTATACAATGAGATATTTTAGTTGCTCTATAATGCTTAGATTTGATATTATTATGTAACATGCGCGGGTTATTCCCACCTGTTAACACCAATTTGTTACCACTGGTAACAGCTGGGTTTTTTTTTTTTGGTATAAAATTTCCCAGCTGTTAGCACTAAAGTAAAAAAGTAGTTATCACCAAATGTTTTAGTGGTAACAAATGGGAAAAATATTCCCACTCGTTACCACCGAGTAGGTACTTTAGTGGTAACAGGTGGGAAAAAAAATCCCAGCTGTTACCAGTGGTAACAGGTGGGAATAAGCCACATTCGTGAGTTGGGTGGCTGGGTGAATACTGGGACATCTAGGCGGTTAGGTTAGGTAACACCAATGATGAAGATACGTTCTTCCCGGCCGTCATTGGAAGTATTGCTTTAGACTTAATTTTAGTATAAATATACAACTGGATTAAAGATCCAATCACATGGGAACTAGAAAAAAAAATGCAAACGAATGTTGAAAGTAGTCGCGGGTCGACGACCAACGATAAACTCGGTTTCTAACGTGTTTCCATATCTTCTGGGAACTGTTTGTCGTGACTGTCGCTTATCGTTGAGCGACTGTCATATCTATTCCCACTGGATTATCTGGACTCTGTCGTCACATTTTACCGTGACGTTTCACTTATCGTCGACGCCTGTCGTTGTAGCTATTTCTACTGTTTTGAGAGTCGTCTAACAATTCCATTTAATTGGTGGAAACGTGACCTAACTCTAATTATCTTTAGTGAATAACTATGCCCTTGCCGCCGCATAATTCTCCAGCTAAAATATGTGAAACTCGTTAGTACAAATAGCTAATACAGCATTTCTAATCCTATAATAACAGTCTCATGTAACACATCAATTCGCTCACTTCACATAATCTGTATAATTAGCATTACAGTAACTGAGCATGATCTTCTATGTATAGCTGTTGAGTGGCCGCTTGTAGGGGTCTAATGAACTTTCAATGCATTTCGTTCGTCCGTGGACGCGTGATAGGATGCTGTTGGACTGTAATTACTAATTTACATTAATATATTTAATTATTTGTATCTGGTTGTTTTATTTGATTCCTTCATAAATTGCTGAAGTACTGAGAGGCGCGTTGTTGCGCGTCCACAAACACATATGTGCAGTTACACGCGGTAGAAGTGATACCTTCACAAAAACTATACAAATAACACTACACTAAACTATCGAACAACAAACTTGTGCCAGCGATAACTACTCTGCTCTCTTAATCTAATAGGCAATATGAAATTTGTAGAAATATGAACCTTATTACTATCGTGAGAATTAAAATTGCATTGGTTATTGATTTTGAGATACTGCTTATTGGTTAAGGACTATTTCAACCCTTTTTTAGGCCACACCAAACTAGAAAGTTTTCCAAAAAACAGTACGTGCCCACGTTGTTAACGTATTTGGGAATTAATTTCAGAGCAAGTAATATTTGTCGTTAATAAAAAGGGAACAATGGGCATTGTTTATAGAATACGGGGCAACTGCCCGTTGTCGCTTTTGTCGTTTCATCTATCATATCATATCACAACGGTGCAGGTGTACTAAAAACTTGCACTTGAAAAGCATCCCCAAGGCGTGGCGCAGGCGAAAGGGAACGCCTGCGCCGCCGTTTGTGGCTCTACGAATACTCGTGTTAAGTGTAGGGTTGCCAACTTTTTTTGAGGAGATATAGTATTTTCCAGAAAAAAACGTCATAATTATAGTACTGTGTAAAAAATATAGTACTTTATGAAATAAGCCTCAATATAGGTCAATACTATGCCTAGTTATATCCTATACTTACTAGCGTTCTGTGAACAACTCCTTGTCATAGGGCTACTCTTGGCTTGGCATCAACCTTTTTCTCGACTGTAATCAGTTTTGTTTTGTGAGAAATTACAATAAAGGATAAACAATAAAACCAGACTCAAAAAATCATAACAACTTATTTTTATGTTTAAATTTATGCAAATGGCGCAATGTGTGCTCTTTGATTTATGACATAATTGTCTGGGCAGTGGTGCGATTTAATAAAATTTAATTTAAACTTGGGAAAATTGGAGTAGTGGGACCTCTGATATAGTATTTTTGCGTACTATATATATATTTCTTCAAGAGTATATAGTACCTACCATGAGTCAAAATATAGTACAATAGATACTATATAATATAGTACGGTTGGCAACCCTAGTTAAGTGTAGGGCAAAGAGTATGTAATCACCAGAGGGCGGAATTTCTCATGGCAAAAATTGAAATGTCATAGGGATAGAACATTTTGCTTTATGCGACTTTTCCAGTTATCGTTATTGTGTAATCACTAATCTCTTTGTTATTTTAGTTTTGCTTTTATATTAAAATATAATGTCATTGTTGATTCGCATTTAAGTAGTTATTGTTGAAAAATTGAGAAGTTTTAGGATTTAATTTGAAAGTATTATGCTATTTTTGTCTAAAACACGTCTTTATTAACGGTGAATAACAAATGAAAATAAAGCTAAATCTAAGACATAGAACTATACAATAATAATGAAAACTACACCTACGTTTACCAAAAACTATATTAATCTAAAAGACCGCTACTAGAGGGAATTGTTAATATTGATTTTGCTAAGTGTAATGTATCGATTGGAGGTATAATTATATTTGGTAAAAGATCTTGTGCTACGTGAACCAGAACTACTTGTCGATAGTCGATAAAATACTTCGTTCTATCCCTATGACATATCAATTTTTGCCATGAGAAATTCCGCCCTCTGGTAATCAGGTGTAGGGCGCTTGCGGGTTGTTACCACCACAGACTACTAAGAGATACTACGTAGGCACCACTAATTTGTTGGTACAGATAAGGAAAAGCTGCCAGTCGATACCACTCACTTATTTGAATGTCAATAACTGGAAACTTCAAAAAGAGAGGCGGCGCCGGCGGCAACGTCATCTACTGTTATATCCGCCGCACCACTGGTTCATCGCTAACGAAGGATCAATGATGTAGGATATATCCGTCATGGTGGACAGCGCAAAATAGACCTATCTATGAGGCATTAGACCTGTTTCACGAAGCTACAAGTTACAAATTACAAGCGGAAGTCTCTAACTCCTTTTGCTAGAGAGAGAGTTCTTGTAACTTGTAAGTTTCGTGAAACGAGCCAAAGGTTGACATTAGCTGTGGTTTTAAGCTGACATTGTCGTGTGTTATGTCTTTTGTATTTGACATCAGGTTAAGTAAAAAAGTTACAAAAACGTATTTCTTTTGTACAAGACTAATTTTAATTCTTAACGATAACGTTACATATGGCAGCGTTGAAATGTTCTAATCGTGCAGGTATGAGAAGCCCCCTGAAAAATAATGTTAACATTTAATTAATTCAGTAAGTAATTGATTCTGAGTGAAAATTTTACATAATATTCCAAACATCACAATTTTAAATTATTCCTTTTATTAACTAGACATCTTAGACATACGGACGGACAACAGAGCGTTATCAGTAGGGCTCCGTTCATTTGTTAGACCAGTGTTTTTCAACCTTTTTCATGATGCGACCCCCTTGGTATGAAAAAACATTTCGCGACCCCCCGACCCTTCGCTTTCTCTTTCTTAATAAATAAATAAATATTAATAATCTTTATTGTCTTTCTTTTACTAAAGTACCTAGTTCTCTCGACCTCTGGCGACCCCCCTACAGAAGCTTCGCGACCCACAGGTTGAAAAACACTGTGTTAGACCTTTACCTCAAAAGCATAAATTCCTTGTAGCGATTCACCGAATCGCATTTCACCTCGGATGAACAAAACTTCAATAGAATCTTTTACTTGAAGCAATTTCTCGCGTGGCTTTTTACATCAGTATAATTATTTTGTAGCATTTCATTTTTCGTGTAGTATTTTACCCTAGACGCATTTCGTCGCGATCGATGTTTGTTTGGGACTCTATTTAATTTGACGCATTAATTGATGTTCGCACTAAATTTCTGTATAATTTTTTTTAAAACGTTATTTGTGCTTGTAGTTTCATGTCTTAAATGCTATCAAATTCATTGAAATATTATCATCATCGTGTTCCTACCGCGACGCGAGCGTCTCCTGCAGCGGGACCGTCGCGCCGCGCCGTAATAAGCGCGCGAAGACTTTGACTAAATAAACAATTAGATTTTATTATAGAGGTAATTATTAGTAGATTGGCGAACTATGATATTAAGCGATCGCAGCGAAATACTATTACAAAATATGCGATTGAGGTATACTGTGATTTATAATATTTGCTAATAATAAAATTGACGATCGAGACCAAATGAAACAGTAAAATAAGCGATCGATGTGAAATGCGAGTAAAGCTATAAACGAACAAAAAAAATGACGACTTTGACACAAAGCGAAAATGAAATACACGTTCGAGGTGAAATGCGACTCGGTGAACCGCTACAAGAAAATTATGCTTTTGAGGTAAAGGACTAACAAACGGCTCCGTTAAGTCCTCTGGGTGCAGACTTACAAAGCCCTAAAAACTGACACCACGAAAGTGTTTAGGTTTTTATTTTGTCATTTAATATAATTAAAGGGCGGACGATAGATGCAATATGGTGACGAAAGCATAGGA
This sequence comes from Acleris holmiana, assembly GCA_949316455.1. Classification (NCBI taxonomy): domain Eukaryota; kingdom Metazoa; phylum Arthropoda; class Insecta; order Lepidoptera; family Tortricidae; genus Acleris; species Acleris holmiana. The sequence continues at coordinate 20,387,173 of OX438768.1, read as the reverse complement.
TGGGTAAGACTTTTATAAATTTCAAGTGATATTTATGTAAAAAAATATGCAGTTTTTGTTATATATCAGTAAGTTCATAATACCTTCACAGTACATCATTACTATGTTGTAAATTATCACCTCCTGAGAGTCTTAAGACTATATACTTGAGTGTTTATATCTACACTTGGGAGCAAAGAAGTCGTGCCACTTATTACTGAATTACCATAGAAAGTAGCTCGTTTTCTTCGCTCCCAAGTATACGTACGTAATATAATAATCAATGTCTAAGACGTCTTACACATTGATTATTTACGACAACAATAAAATTATAAAACTACTTTGCAATTATATTTTCCTTTTTAAACCAATTGTAGTCGTATCCATATTACGTATATCGTTTGACATGATTTTGACGTAATTTGCATCCTTTAACCTGAAGCGAAGCGAGGGCGGGTCGCTATATAGGTAATATATTTGGGTTTTGTTGTCTAAAATAAAGGTGATATACCTGCGCCGACCATGTACGTCAACACGTCCCTCCCTCTGTAGGAGTAGTCCCAGAAGTTGGTGAAGGCGCGGCCCCACAGGCGCGGGTCGCCCTCCGGCACGTCGGGCTGGTTGTTCGGGGGTAGCGCCGTCTCGTTCACGCGCCGAAGCTCTTCTAACAACCTTTCAAGTATTTCTGGTTCTCTGGTAAAGCAAGATGCGACGGTCAAAATCGGGGTACATTATTATTAAAGAGTTGTAAGTAGGATTTGATCGGAATCATGATTATTGAAGACGGTATTTTTTTATATAGCTAAAATCGGGATCCCATCATTTCATAATCAAAGATTCACAAATGATTCATTTCACAAACATGTCATTTGACAACCTGTGTTTTTCCCCGAAACTGTAAATAATGCTGGATTTATTTCAGCGTTATAGGTTAAGTTAGGTTAGTTTTATAAATATTCAGAAATATTTGCAGTTACAGAAAAAAAAGCGTGTTGGCAAATGAATACTTTGCGAAACGATGCATTTGTCGAAGATTTGTCGGCGAAAAGGAAGAGAACCACCTAAAATCATCTACGTATGGTACTGTTATGCAATTAATATGAAATAAGTCCAGCATGTCAAAACTTAATCCTTTCAACGCTATGTCAAATACAAAACTAGAACGAATGTCAACTTTGTGTCATAGGTACTCGGTCTATTTTGCGCTGTCAACCATTGACGGAAATATCCGTCGATGGCGTTGATAAAGTTAAAGCAAAAACCGGGCAAGAGTATGTCGGAACATGCTCAGTGTAGAGTTCCGAAGCCGTTAAGTACTGCAAAAATAAAAAAAAATAACAAGTACCTACCTACTAAATAACTAGTTTTCTAGTTAAAGTCATTTGGTGCCGTCCTAGATGATTTTAGTAGGTCTTGCTTTAATCGCCTGTATCTTCAACCAATGATGTCTACTTATTCGTAATAGTTTTCCTTATAAATAAATTCGTTATATGAGCTTTCATTTCGGTTATTTTTTTCAGATTATTATATTTTGCAGTTTTGGCTGTATGGGGGAAGGACACTTGACTCTAACAAAAATTAGCGCTTAAATATTTCATAAACAGATGCCTTAACCTTTTCAACGCTATGTCAAATACAAAACCAGAGCGAATGTCAACTTTGCCCCATTGATCTTCAGGTCTATTTTGCGCTGTCAACCATGACGGAAATATCCGTCAATGGCGTTGAAAAGGTTAAACGAAAAATCGTTTGTTGGCGTGACTAATATGTATATTCATGCCAAATTACAGCTTTCAAGTACTTAGTCTCTGCGCTAGGCTGCGAACGGACGGACATGAAGGTTCCTAGTTTGACTACGGAACCCTAAAAACGGGCGAATGAGCAATTGGATAATAATATTATGGAATTTTAAGGTGTTCCCTTAAAATCCAGCTCGAACGACCGAAGCTGATACTGCTAATTAAACCTTTTTTTTTTTTTTTTTTTTTTTTTTTATGTTAAGGAGAAGGCACACGAGCACTCAGGCCACCTGATGGTAAGTGAAATCTGAGACCCATAGACATTTGAATTCTCAAGATTATAATCCTAAGACCTCAAATGCGCTGCCAACCCTGAGGACTAAGATGGAATGCCTCTATGCTAGTAATTTCACCGGTTGTCTTATCCCCACATCGGAACACAACAATGCGAACACTGTTGCTTGGCGGGTGGTTAATGGATAAGATGGTGGTAGCGATCCGGACGGACCCTGCACAGGGTCCTCCCACCACTAAAACCACCTTGGTCCTTCGAGCCGAATTTAATATTAAGGGGCTATTCTTATCTGTGAATCAGTGGTTTTTTTACCTGTTGCTAGAGTGAACAACTGGGAAACAATGTTATTTGTAACGAGCGTATCGTAAAAAAATAGTTAAAATGGAAAATAGAGAACATCATTTTATCGCAAGGCCAAGTCACAATCAAAATCACACTTTCTTACAGTACTTTTGTTTAAACGATTTCCTAAAATTACCTGTTTTATTTTCAAAGGGGTGTATATATTTTGTTAGGTTTGTCTATTCTGTTCAGTCTCGTGCATTAAGAGGATGCCGAGCGTCCAGTAGCGCCCTCATGACTTTTATTGTTTTCTAATAGACAAAATTGTACTAGTGAATACGCAATATATAGCATACACGACACAGTTTAATAACCTTTAACCTTCGTGTAGTCAACTTAACGGTAAAAGGTGGCCACTTTTTTCCGTTAAGTTGCTCACTCATAGTTCAATTGTTGTTGTGTCATATTCTCTATTAAGTAATTGTGTATATTCATTTGAAAAGCAACAGTAAAGCGCTCTTTGAATTTTAGATAATACTTTAGTTTATTAGAAAACTCAATAGCAGTAATGAGGGTGCCACCGGACGCTCGGCGCCCTCTGAGAAAGAGTCATACTTATCCGCCAAGTTGACTCGCTCGCACGGGTCGTCCCTCACGTTGAAGAGACACGGCGCCTTCGTCAGCTGGCACGGAACAATTGGGACCGTCTGGTTGCACTTTACAGTTGCGCTGTCTCTGTGAATGGAGAATCATCACCACTATTGTTGTCACCGTCGTCATTATCAGTCATCACCGCCATTTCACCTTCGTGCATCCACAAATTCACTCCATCGAATGCTTTTTCTACTAAAGCCGTGTTCTGCCCTGCTAACAGAAAAAGCAGTATCTCAAATTCTATGGTTAAAGCAGATGCAATCCCATGTTGATGTTGGTTATAACTGTTATAAGGTTGCATTTGCTACAGGAGTTTTGTCTGAGATACTGCCTTTTGTGTTAGCAGGGCAGTGTTGCTCTCAGGTTATCTTGAATATTAATTACTAGGTTAGGTCAGACTTGTGGCGATAGTAAATTGTTAACTCCTGCGCATAGAAAAACTGTCAATGATATGAAAATTCTACTAAGTGATTCGACAACACTACAGGGTAAACGAATCACCGTATTTTTATCATTGTCATCACCAGAATTGTCACCATCCCTATCACCATCATCAGCATCGTCATCATTACCATCATTGTCTCGTAGGGAAGTCTCACCTAAGCTGGCTGACTTTGTCCTTGGTCGGCATGAGTCCCATACTGGCCAGGATTGTTCCAACGGGAGACGCGTACAGGAGATCCAGGTCATAGGAGCCGTTGCGCCCGCTCGGCCCGTACCAGGAGTCCCACGCACCAGCATACGTGGTCCCTAAACCATTACAACTATTAGAGTTTCAGTCAATAATATTACAGAGTAAAGATATGTTACGTTTCTAGTAAACTAGACAAATTACAATGATGATACGTTGGCCTAGTTGCGAGTGACTCTGCCTCCGAAGCCAGCGGTCCTGAGTTCAAATCCCGGTAAGAGCAGATATTTGTGTGATGAGCGCGAATATTTGTTTTGTTCCTGAGTCTTGGATGTTTTCCCTGTATTAAGTATGTCTTATCGTTGTCTGGTACCCACAGTACAAGCCTAGAGCTAAGTTTGGGACTAGGTCAATTTGTGTGAGATTGTCCCCTGATATTGTTTTATGTTCAATGGTTTCACTAATTAATGACGAATAGATACGGAAAACTTAAGAGTAAGAGAGATAGTGGTTAATTGGGTATTTTATGAATCTTGGACTGGTTTGCGGCAGTAACATATTGTGTACTTCCTGTTTATTATACCACCATGACTATACTTCGTTCGGATAGGTATTAAAAAAAAAGTAAACATAAAAACCACGTGACATTGACAGATGACAGTTTGTCAGCCAATAGGAGCAGAACACTGATACGTCAAAGCTCGACCAAACAGCTTGGATTGGTTGTTAAGCAGAGCCACGTGGTTTGGTTTGTTTACATTTTTTTAAATACCTATCCGAACGAAGTATAGACCTCGGATTTTTGTCGCAATGACGTCACAATAGGGTAGTTTGGGGTATGGAACAGAGTTAATTAATTCGGCAACCTAGTGTATAGGTGTTCTACGGAATTAAAATTTAATAATCAGGCATCCACGATACTAATAAGTCAATTGTTAATTAAATAATTTATCGACGTTGTTCTTTCGTTAATTGACTCTCCGGAACCGATCAAAATTTTTTCTAACGACTTGCGGTTAGGCTTTGTAACGGTTGCTTGGATTTATTTGTATTTCTTGACTTGCATTAAGATTGTTAATGTTGTTCGCCCGTCAACCGTCATTTTTTTAAGTACAAATCTCAACTTTTCATATATTTTTTGTCCTCTTTCGTGCAGAATTGATATTGATAGTTCGCTCTGTATGTTAAACAGCGGTTATCCATTTTCTATATGACTTCCATAAATTGCGTACTTTCTATCCTCGGAAACATACATAAATACATGAACAATAACATCACGCCTTCAATCCCAGGGGCAGCCATAGTTACAAAATACCAAAAACTTTAAAAAGACTTCTTGAAAATTATGTAACCACAAATTACATAAACAGACTAACATTGTATTATTAGTGACAGGTTGCAAACCCATCGCCTAGTACTACTAAAGCCTTTATCTATTCCCTTAGTCGCCTCCTACGACATCCACGGGTAGACATGGAGTGGCAATATTCCAACCCGGCAACCACACCCTAAATAAGTATAGTTTCCCTACCTTTAAGGAGTTTCCACTGGTCGTCAGTGATCGCCGCCGCACCAAAGACGTCGTCGATGTTGTGCACTATCGACGTCCGCGTCGACGGCTCGTTCTGCGAAAGCGCTGGCCACAGGTCGAACCCATCAATGTTTTTAATCGCACTGTATAAAACAAAAAATATTTTTATTGCAATATTTTTAACTCAACTCGGTATTTGGACGCAACTTTGTAGGGCAGAAGTTGATATCGCTATTCTTTAGCGAACTGTTCAATTCCAAAAACTACAGTCGTGCTCGTAAGTAGTTGCACATTTTAATTAGTACCGTGTCGTGTTGATACACTGAATTCAAGCCACTCTCACTTTAATACGTTACTGCACAAGTTACTGATATGTACAGCTACTTATATTCGACTCGATTATAACTATATCTATATCCGACTGTACCTACGTGGTCCGGCTGACCGATATTAGTGTCATAAATATGAGGTAGGTTTAGGTAATGTTACTTATTCAGCTGGCCCGAAGGGGCAAAACAACCCAGAAATACGAGCTCCGCATTAGCGGAGCGCCGTCGACTCTTGTTAAATTTGATTTTGAAATAGAAAAATTGGTCAGCTGAACCACGGTTATTGAGTGACATGGAGAAGGCAAACGAGTTGCGGCGAGGGCAAGTGGGCGCTGAGTTGCAATGTAATGACTAACTGACTGAAAGTAAGTTGGAATGGCTTCTATACCAGTTATGTCACTGGCCTTTTTTCCCAAACATCAGAATACAATATAGCGATTCCCGTGGTATAGATAGTACAGTAGCTAACTAGATGGCCTTGCACTAGGACAGTGCCCTAGTTACAAACAATCATAAAATCTATATATATAAAACGCAAAGGTGACTGACTGATTGACTGACTGATCTATCAACGCACAGCCCAAACTACTGGACCGATCGGGCTGAAATTTGGCATGCTGATAGCCACTATGATGTAGGCATCCGCTAAGAAAGGATTTTGATAAATTCCACCCCTAAGGGGATAAAATAGGGGATGAAAGTTTGTATGAAACTTACGTAAATTCATTTGATCATAGTAGCTCCAATCTTCAATTTCAGTTCAATCAATCGAGAATTTTCGTAAGTTTCATACAAACTTTCATCCCCTATTTTATCCCCTTAGGGGTGGAATTTATCAAAATCCTTTCTTAGCGGATCTCTGTCAATTCTCAACTTGATTGATAGATTGAGTCCCGGAAAAGAACATAGGATAGTTTTTATCCTGGAAAGTTGTACAGTTCCCGATGGAGTAGCGATAAACGACTTCTACGCGGACGGAGTCGCGGGCAAAAGCTAGTATAAATATAAGCTTTCATGATGAGATTGGTATGCTTCTAGCGTTACAATTAGATTATATAGAAATTATTCGGAATAATGGTAACTACCCATATCAGAATGAAATGGTGGTGGTGGTATTGTCAAGTTTTAATTTAAAAAAATGATAATTTTCATCACTGGAGAGTCCATAATTGGTGCTGGGTCAGGCTCTTTACTCTCTGCTCTCTTAACCTTTTGACCACCACGGCCAGCTGCGAGTCTACGTGCCCCAGAAGTACGTGACGACGACGTCATATGCCGCAACTGCGCCGGTCCAAAATGTATGGAGCGTACCGAGCGCCCGGCGTCCCCGGCACGAAAATCCGATGACGTGATTTGCTGGCATTGGCGGTTAACCTTGTCAACGCTATGTCAAATACAAAAGAAATCACTCGCACGCCAATGAAAGCTAAAAACTAAAGCGAATGTCAACCTTAACATACACACTCAAGTTTATTTTGCGCTGTCAACCATGATGGAAATATCCGTCGTTAGCGTTGAAGCAGTGGTCCGGATATATCCGTCAATGGCGTTGAAAAGGTTAAAGGGTTAAGAGGCCGTATACGAAATTTTGCTGATTTCGCTGATTTACGTGATTTTACAGTTGAAATACTTCTACAAATTTTAATGCGCAACACGAAATATAATTTAATTTTCCAACTAATGTATGAGCAATTTTTAGGGTTCCGTAGCCAAATGGCAAAAAACGGAACCCTTATAGATTCGTCATGTCTGTCCGTCTGTCCGTCCGTATGTCACAGCCACTTTATTCCGTAACTATAAGAGCTATACTGTGGAAACTTGGTAAGTAGATGTATTCGGTGAACCGCATTAAGATTTTCATACAAAAATAGAAAAAAAACAATAAATTTTTGGGGTTCCCCATACTTAGAACTGAAACTCAAAAATTTTTTTTTCATCAAACTCATACGTGTGGGGTATCTATGGATAGGTATTCAAAAATGATATTGAGGTTTCTATTATAATTTTTTTCTAAACTGAATAGTTTGCGCGAGAGACGCTTCCAAAGTGGAAAAATGTGTGTCCCCCCCCCGTAACTTCTAAAATAAGGGAATGATAAATGTAAAAATAATATATGATGTACATTACCATGCAAACTTCCACCGAAAATTGGTTTGAACGAGATCTAGTAAGTAGTTTTTTTTTAATACGTCATAAAAACATTGATCAAAGCTACAACGAACTTTTATATTATGTTACTTGCTGCTACGGAACCCTTCATGGGCGAGTCCGACTCGCACTTGGCCGCTTTTTTTGTTTAGTCGAACTGAAACCGGCGACTGTTTTGTGAATTTTGCTGTAAGAGGTTTAGAATATCGCATAGTCACGAATCGTTATGACGTCTAAAAGGTATGAAAAAATTACAATTTATTGCTGTAAAAGTCGTCTAAAAACTTAAGAATTACTTTACCAGCTTTATATATTTTTTTGTGTACAAAATAATTAACTTTGTACAATTTTATAGAAATATGCAAAGAATTGTTTTAGATTTCGGTTACTTAAAGCTCTCGTTCATAAAGTTAAATCAACAGTAATAAACTTCAGTTCAAACTCAATTTATTACTAAAAACATCATTAAAAAAAAACAATATAATTATAATGTTTTAAAACAACCTAAATCTCGCGTTATAATAGTCTTCAAAAATGAAAAAGTAGCTCATTCATTCGTAACTCATTTATTCGATCATAACATTCATGAAATATCATTTCAATAATAAAACTTATAGAGAAGCAGTATTTTAACTGTAAGATTTCGGCAAAATTTGGTGTACGGCCGCTTAAGGTTGTGGGACGAGACCTGGGGCCCGTTTTATAAAGCTTCAAATTACAAGCGGAAGTCTCTTTCTAACTCCTTTTGCTAAAAAGCGAGTTCTGCTTGTAATTTGCTTTATAAAACAGGGCCCTGCAGCAGTTAAACTCATGACGATGGAAAAGAGCTTTCATTTAGAGGCGTAAGCGTTGATATGTGACGCAACACGCGAAGAGCAAAACGCTGCAATTCCAAGCCCTATTATAATGATGAGTGTGGTGTGATAACCTGGCGTTGCCGCCGGCCGCGCTGACGAGGGTCGGCAGCCAGTCGGAGATGTGCATCCTCTGCGCGGCCAGCCGCGCCGCCGCCCGGGGGCTCCACAGCAGGCCGGCGCCGCGCACGCCGCCCTCCCACAACGTGTTCTTCACCTGAACACATCATACGCTCTGCTGACTGATGCTCTATATTCTTCTTCTTTCTTCTTTTATTAATGGCGGTCCACCGCGATATTCCGCAGCGATTTCGCCAATGTCAAGTGAGTAGAGTAAAACAGTGAAACATGAAATTAATATCACGGGACAATGTCACACAAAATGACCTAGTCCCAAACTAAGCTCTAGGCTGGTAAAATGGGTACTAGACAACGATAAACATACTTAGATAGAGAAGTAAATACTTAAATACATAGAAAACATCCAAGACACTCGTGCTTATCACACAAATATCTGCCCTTACTGGGATTCGGACCCGGGATCGCCGGCTTCAGAGGCAGGGCAGAATAAATCAAAAGCAAAAGCCAGACATCTTTCAATCGGCCATCTTCCGTCCCGAAGGTTAGCGAAAGTTTCGAGGTTAGTGCTTCGGAGTAACGCTTAATGTCAAGTCTCATATCAAGAAATGCTCTATCATAAATAACTCCATTTCAATTCATTGACAATTTATTTCTTGGGAAGCGCTGTGGTAGATTTTTGACGTGTGCACGTGCGGCCTACTTACTGAATTAAGAGAAGATTACAGCTAAATCTATGGAACAAATTTTAGTAATTTATTCAAACCGTTAGTTACAGTTTTAGCGACTTTCTTTTTGTTTATAAAAATAAAAGTTAAATACTAGATAGATAAATAAAAGTTAAAGCTAAATACTAGACGTATTTGTATTTCTGCAAACCGTACTCTGCCATGAAAGTTAAACGTCGGTGTTTATTATTTATTATTTATTACGAATACGTAATAATATGAATTCTTAATCGTAATTTCTAAGACCAAAGATTTTCTAAGCAAAAATTTTTATTTTCCAAGGATCCCCCTCGCTCACTTAAATATCACTTGTAGTTTTTATGTTTTCCTAATAATATATAATACTTTTTATTTTACTTCAGACACAAAGAATTGGATTGTTTGTTGTATAATTATTAAATTACACTTCGTAACGACGGCTCGCCGATAAACAGAGAGATAAATTATTTTGTTTTGGTTTGAATCATTGTATTTTCCTCACTATGTATACTTTCTAATATGCACTGGCGAGCAAAGACGGCCCAATTTGTATAGAATGTCAGTTAACCTTTTCAACGCTATGTCAAATACAAAACCAGATCGTATGTCAACTTTGCCTCATAGGTACTGAGGTCCATTTTGCGCACAACCGTGACGAAACTATCCGTCAATGGCGTTGAATAGGTGTCCCCTGATATTTATTTATTTATAATACTGGGTGATTTTGGGGTCATGATCCGGAATGGCCAAAAGTGAATAAGATGGTCATACTGAACAACTTTTCCGATAGGAGCAACCACAAAATCGCCAAAAAACAACAGCTGTTCCATACATTAACGGTGAATTAATTGAGAGTTAATGTATGGAACAGCTGGTTCCCACCCAGTATAATATATTTTACTACTCTCTATTTGTAAGCTGAAAGGCAAACAAAACATGAAGGACTTTATAATTTAACAGGGGCGCACTCTGCAGTGGCGGACGCCGATCCCGCGCTGGCGGTCGCTCGCGGTATCGTGAGGGATCCCTCATCAGCACGTCTAGCACATAACGGCGCGCGAGTTATGTCGCCCGCGAGATAGACTACCTGTCTTTTTCTGACTGTTCTAAATAGGACGGGTAGTCTATCACGCGCGCGACGTAACTCGCGCACCATCATGTGCTAGCCGTGCAGTGTGCGCTGCACAGGAGGAAATCTTTGATGCTCTCTCTGCTAACCGCAGTTTTGCACAGGCCTTGCTCGGACTACATGAGTTCGTTAGGGCCTCGTTAGGGTCTGAAGCGCGTGTGACAAAAGCTTCAATCTATTTCAATCTCTACGCGCAGGACATAAGACTTAATGTACTTTAAAACTGGGTACGAATCTGAGCAGCTAGCGAGCCAAATTGTTGCACATAAACATGGGCAGGTGAGGCAGCGTGCTAGCCGCGAGCCGCCATTTCCACATGGCGTCGGACACGATGACAGCTGCAGCTGCGCTTATCATAATTCACCGAATTATTAGGTAACAAAAAGAAGAAACTGCCTCAGTGGTGGAACGGCTCAGCGACATTATCAAAATAGTACGCGCCTCGCCCACAGACAAGTTAGAACTTGTCGTTCTGCCCGCGGCACGCTCGGATACGCGTCGAAATTATGCGAGGCACGCACACTGAGGCGCCTTTAAGCACGGTCAAAAGACCGACTCTAATTTTAGCAAAATAGGTGAGCCGTACGTGCCTTTAGATTTAATGCACTTTAAAATAAAACACGGCGCCGCGCCGTTTCACGTTAACGACGCCGCGCCGTGGTGATGTGGCCAGGGCCTGTGAGGGTAGTAGGTAATATTTGATGTCATTTCACGCTTGTAGGATAAAAGTCTTCGAAGTGTTCCACCTCGCCAACAGACAGGGACTTCCTCTAAAGGTCTTCAGACAGCTAAAACATAACTTGTGTGATGTGTTACTCACCCCCCTTAGCGGGTAGTTGGAAGCCGCGTTGTCGTTGAAGCCGGCCGCCGGCCCGCCGTTGTCGGTGGTGAACACCACCACGCTCTGCTCCAGCAGACCCTCGGTCCGTAGGGCCTGCACCACCTTGCCCACGGACTCGTCCAGCTTCGACAACATAACTAGAAAATAACCAATGGCTCATTATCGTTGTGACCCTGGTTAGTATGTGACTTAGGATATTTTAAACCCGTTTAAAAAATAATGCCTTAAGTTATTCGTATATGTGTGCGTTATCGTAACTCCCAAAGTTATGGACTGATTCGGATGCGGTTTAAAAAAGAAAGTGTTGACATTTGTTTAATATAATTCTAATTTTATTTTATATGACATCAATTTTATTTTTTTTATGTATAATTTTAATGCATTTTTACTTATAACATTACAATTTCCTCTTTACAATTTTATATTAAGTATTATGTTTAATTTAACTTTCACATGCCTGACTCGGCTGAATATATCTTGGGAAGCTATGTATACCAATTTTAAGATCTGTATTACTTACCATATGTTCTTGTGAATAAACGATTCATTCATTCATTCATTCATAAGATACCTACTAGGCATGTTTACATGAAGTACCTATGTTTGGTATAATTAAAAATGTATCTACGGTTGTCGTTCACGTATTCTGCTCCAGCCAGCTTGTCTACTCCAATCTCTGCAAGCTTTTGCTTATAATATAAATATAGAGTGTTAAACCTGGTCGCTATTTATTTATTCATTTGATCTATTAGTAAGCAATAGATAAGGCTGCCCTTCCAATATAAAATGCCATCTCTTTAGAAAACTAGCATAATCAAGTTGATTATTTTATTAGATAGGTTTCATAAAAATGGGGTTTATAATATCCTTGTAAGGCCGTACTACAAACAGGGGGATTTTTGTAAGTGGGAATTTGAATCTACAATCAACGAAATAAAGTTCATTTACCTTTGCTCCTAAATAGAATTTTCAAATTTGAAGCAAATAAAAATGAACTTTACGCACATTAAAATATAGTTCCAACTAAATTGCCTTGATTATGTACCACTTAAGGCACACTGATCTTACGAGGGTATATCTACTCTGAGCCTGCTCCGCCTGGGCCTAAGATCCTGGAGAGCCTCTGAATCTCCAGCAGTTATTCTTAATCAAAACCCAAATAGCTAAAACAAGTTTAGTACGTAATCCTCGTAGGCAGTATGGGGACGTATTTCTTCGCCACCCCAGGCCACCGACAAGTTATTCCACTGGACACCACTTAACCATAGTAAAACTGTGACTAAACGATGGGTTAGCTTCGTTTAGTCAAAAAGTTTTTAGTCAAATGTTTCATTTCCCAAATTTTAATTTGCCAAACCGCTTTGTTTTCTGTAACCTTAAATATTACAGGATTTTATAAAAGCTTACCTAAAGAGTTCAACACGATGGTACTAAAATAAATTCTGAAAAAATTATATAACATTGGTTTGGCAAAAGAAAAAATTGGGAAATACATATGTTACATACATTTGACCAAAAATATTTTGGCCAAACAGCAAGCTCCCCTAAACGATACCCCTGCCATGCTACTCGTAACTTACTATGACTAGATATTTACTTATTGAAATCGGAGGCGGTACGGAGCACCGCGTTGCCATACTAAAAACGCCTCCGTCACCCTTTGGAAACGCTTTTTAATATTACAATGCGCCACGCTATAATAACTGCCCACTTAAGAAAATTGACATTTATTTAGTCTGACGCCGCCGCGCCGTTAGTGTAGCGATACTTTATTGCGGATAATATTTCTGGATCTAGGTAAGTATTCTAGTTTCACTACAGAAATATCAATGTAGATAGTAATTTTTGCAGTCGCATCCTCTGCTCTAAAATATAGTTTTTAAACAATGATTGTATTTTAATTTTATTTTGATTGAATTTTACCATAACATTTTAATTTTACGTCTATTTCTAGTGCAATTTTAACAATTAAATGTCTAAGTTGAATAATAATTGACTTAATTACTTTTTATTATTTATAATAAGAAAAGGCGCGTATTAATTATCTCTTATCGTGTTTGCGTGTTGTTAATTTATACATTTTACATACGATTTTTATACCAACAGAATTATTTTAACTTGATTTTATTGTTCTTTGTCTTTGTGCCTGCGTAATAAGAATTATTTCGATATTAATTTATTTTTGCTGTTTATGTAAACACCAAAGAAACGATGGATGGACTGTGTGAAGGATGATATGGCTAGAAAGGGACTACCGAGATGGCGACTTAGAAGAAAAATACATGTTGCGAGAACCCCAAATAAGTTGGGATAAGGCCAGTAGAATTATCATGATAATGTAAACTTAATGGGATAATTGCCTAAATAAATACTTATGTATATTTTTAACACTAGCTTTTGTCCGCGACTTTTTAACTTCTTAAATAAACAATAAAGGGAATAAAGGCTTCTAGTATTGTTAGGCGATGGGCTTGCAACCTGTCACTAATACACTAGTTAATATCTCAGCTTACTTGTGCAAAGTGTGGTTACAGAATTATTAACATGTCTTTTTAGAGTTGTTGGTATTTCTGTAGCTCTGCCTACCCCACTCTGGGAATGAAGGCGTGATGTTATGTATGTATGTATGTTTTTAACTTCTTAAATTTCCTGGATGAAAAGTAGCCTATGCGTTGGGTATGATGATGATGATGATGATGATGATTGGTCCGACCGATCTCGGTCACGGCGACCGTTTTAGGGAGGACCCTGTTATCGTTGGTGGGCTCGCATGTGGCTTATATATATAAGAATATTTACTTGTTAGTTCGACATCAGTATTAGGTAGGTGCCTACAATTTTAAAAGAAGCTAATTTTTGCTTTTTTCAAGGCGGTTTTTTGTCTTTTAAAACATTTATTTTATACCGTGTAGAATCTCAGCCCTGCCTAGGATTGTGCTTACCCGCATACTTCCTCCTCTGCAGGGGCTGAATGTGCTCGAACTGCTCCAAGAGACTGTCCGGCCCCCGAAGCGGCTCCGAGGGGTTGCCGCTGTGCACCGCCGAGTGGGCCACCATCAGGAACAAAGGTTCTGTTTTGTTGTGCGCCTTGATCACCTGGAACAGCATTCATGGCAATCGAAATGCATTCATCATACCATCTTAGCTTAGTTTACACAAAAGATCCTATAGAAACGAAGTGTATCCGCAACAGTGAATACCAATGAGATAAGATTTTGACGACACGGTGGCCTAGTTGGGAGTGACCCTGCCTCCGAAGCCAGCGGTCCTGGGTTCAAATCCCAGTAAGGGCAGATATTTCGACGGATCTGTGACTCAACCTCGTATATTGAATCATCTCCAGTATAAACTGACATGCACTGAGTACGCGAGTGCATACTTAGTGCGTGTCAATTTATACTGGACATAATTCCACATACGAGGTTTAGTCACAGAACCGTCGATTTGTGTGATGAGCGCGAGTATTTGCTCCTGAGTCTTGGATGTTTTCTATGTATTTAAGTATATATTTCTCTATACAAGTATGTTTATCGTTGTCTAGTACCCATAGTACAAGCCTGGAGCTTAGTTTGGAACTAGGTCAATTTGTGTGAGATTGTCCCCTGATATTTGATTTCATTTTTTGATTTGAGTTTAGCTAGTACTGCTAGTAGTGACCATGCCTACGAAGCCAGCAGTCCCGGGTTCAAATCCCGGCATGGCCAGGTATATTTGTGTAATGAGAGCGAGTACGAGTATTTGTTCCCGAGACTTGGATATTTTCTATGTGTTCAAGTATAATTCTCTATATAAGTAAGTTTATCGTAGTTTAGGACCCATAGTACAAGCCTAGAGCATAGTTTGGGACTAGGTCAATTTGTGTGACATTGCCCCGTGATATTATTGATGACACTATGGCCTAGTTGGTAATAGTGACCCTGCCTTCGAAGCTAGTGGTCCCGGCTTCAAATCTCGGTAAGGGCAAATATTTGTGTATTTGCTCCTGATTCTTGTTTTTTTTGTATGTATCTATGTGTGTGTTGTTGAAGTATGTTTCACTATATAAGTATGTTTATTGTTGTCTAGTACCCATAGTACCTACAAGCCTAGGGCTTAGTTTGGGACTAGGTCAATTTGTGTGAAATTATAAATAATAAATAAATATCAGGGGACAATCTCATACAAATTGATAGATGTGGACAAACTCGTATTTGGTTTATATAGTCACCAAAGAAAATGGCGTTAACATCCATCGCAGACATTAAACAAATCATCTGCTATAGACGGCATAGGCCATTGTATGTATGACTCTATGTACTTACCCTGACGGCCTCGTTCGTAAAGACGTCGGTCGCATACTCTCCGAACAAATCATCTGCCACTTCAAAACCTGCAAGGATTGAAATATCTCAATTAACTGAGCCGTACGCATATACTAATACCGATATATTGTAATAATGACCTACTGCTGGAGTCTTGCATCCTTCTCCGCAATGACGATTTTGTAAGAAGCGCTAGTAGATTTACTCCAAATTACCGACGTGTAAAACAGTCCCTAATGGGACAATTTACTGAATAAATATTTTGGCGCTGGAACGTTTCAACGTTTTATTCTGTTCTGACAATGAGTTTTCAGTTCTTCCTCACTTCGTTAATAGCTGTTAGTCCTATTCTCGGAAGAAGTTAGTATCCTTTTGATATACTGTTCCGCGAATGTACTACATATTGACGACACGTTGGCCTAGTTGGGAGTGACCCTGCCTCCGAAGCCAGCGGTCCTGGGAACAAATCCCGGTAAGGGCAGATATTTGTGTGATGCGCTCGAATATTTGTTCCCGAGTCTTGGATGTTTTTTATGTATTTCTCTATTTAAGTAAGTTTATCGTTGTCTAGTACCCATAGTACAAGCCTAGAGCTTAGTTTGGGACTAGGTCAATTTGTGTGAGATTGTCCCGTCATATATCTGATCGCTGGCCGCGCGTTTTTATAAGGTTCCGTAGTCAAACTAGGTACTTTTATGGTTTAATGTCCGTCCGTTCGTCTTTCCGTCCGTCCGTAGCTTAGCTCAGAGACTCTTAGTCATGAATATACATATTAGTCACGCCGACAAAATGATCTTTTTTCTCAAGAACCAATGATGTGTACTATTCGTGTTAGTTTTCCCTTTAATTTTTTCATTTAAGATAACTCCAGATTTTTAGTATTTGTAGTTTTGGCTGTAGGGAGGTGAGGGAAAAACTACTTTAAAAAAAAGCACTTTAAAGGTTAATATTTCACAAACGGATCGGGATCGAAAAATTGTTTACAAAAACCAGCATAAAAAAACCTATCGAACGACACTACACACGCTGTGATACACGAAAAATATAACCATCCCCACTACATATACAACGTGTTACAAAATAATCCGTAAAAAAGAAATTACGAAAGTAGTGTCAACCCTAGTATACTGTATACCTAAGATACTGAACTGACGTTACCTAATAAGGGTTGACACTACTTTTGTAATTTCTTTTTTACGGATTATTTTGTAACACGTTGTATTTATGGGAGATGCCCTTCGGAACCTTACACTGAGCATGGTCCGTCGTGCTCTTGCCCGGTTTTTTTTCTATTACCTCGTCTGAAATCGGTGCCCCAGGTGCCGTGTTCCACCGATGTGTGGTCGTACATGTCGATTTTCCCCGTCCAGTACCCTAAATGGCTTTCAAACCTGTCAAGATAAGCATAAACAGAAAATAATAATATTTATTAGTACATTATTGCCTAGCTCCGGATAGGGTAAATACGAGTCAGACAGAGCGGGTAATTATTTTCTCAATCAATGCGAGAAAATAATACAAAAATAAGTAGATATATGTAAAAGCGATTTCGAAAATTGAGAGGCAAACTCCCTTTTATTAAAAAACGAACTTGAAGTATTAAGATACTTTCACGCACAACGACAACCGCAACCACATTTTATCAAGTTGTGTCCAAATGGGAAGACCACGTATTTGGTCGACCGTACCTACCTTCAGAGAACTTCAGGTAATTTACAAAATACAAATACAAATGTAAGTACTTATTTACCGAAAAAAGGTTTTCAGGATAACGTTGACCCCTCTAGCGGGAATCAGAACATCCTTACACGAGAACGAAAACAAATTAATATGATATAACAAACGGCCCCGTGTGGTTGCCGGGTTAGAATAGTGCCACTCCATGTCTTCCCGTGGATGTCGTAAGAGGCGACTAAGGGAATAAAGGCTTGTAGTACTGTTAGGCGATGGGCTTGCAACCTGTCACTAATGCACTAGTAAACTTCTTGGTCTGATTGTGCAAAATGTGGTTACGGAATTATCAACAAGTCTTTTTAAACTTGTTGGTATTTCTGTAGCTCTGCCTACCCCACTCTGGGAATGATGGCGTGATGTTATGTATGTATGTATGTAACAAACGGTTCTCTGCCTTTTCGCCGACAATTTTTTGACAAACGGATCATCTCGTAACCTATTCATTTGCCACTAAGTATAAATATTTCAGTTCTTTCTACACGATGGTTCTGAAATAAATCCAGAATGATTTACAGTTTCGGAAAAAAACGCGGGTAGTCAAATGGTGTGTTTGTGAAATGAATCATTTGTGAACGGTTGGTTATGAAACATACCCTCTGTTCAACGGGAGGTAGTCCCTCATGTAGTGCCCCAAGTGCCACTTGCCCACCAGGTGGGTCCGGTAGCCCAGCTCCCGCAGGTACTCCGGTAGAAGCTTCTCCGACAGCGGCAGCCCGCGGGGCTCCATGCCGTAGATCACCCCATGCTGCATACCTGCAGACAAGTTCGGCGACCAAATTACATCACGGAGAGAGCCCGCATGCCACGTAATTGGTTAGTGAGTTCTGGGTTAATAGACATGTGCGATCTCGAGACTGCAATGTTTAGATTGATGAGAAAAAACAATACCGTAACACGTCAAAGACAAAAACGGTTTTAATCGAATAGAATCTCAGCCCTGTTTATTTGTTTGATTGTTTGATATACGATTTCACAGCAACCGCTGAACCGATTTTAGTGAAATTGGCTATGGAGGTATCTTAAGCCCCTGGGAACGGACTCGAACGGTCACAGGGAAATAGCGACAGATAACTTCACACGCTGTCGGAGGAAACACCTAGTGTAATATAAAAATTGGTAAAGTTTGATCTTACATGCCAACATTAACCAGATGGTACAAACATTTTGGCGTTTAATTTTTTTTTATATAGCTAGATAGATGGATAAGTATGCACACCGAGTGCTGTGGTAAAGTGGACACTAAACAGATGTAGGTAAGGGCCAAATAGTTGGACCATGGTTAAGCGAAGTTAACAAAAGTGAAAAAAAATCCGTTGTGACACGAAAATTATCCCTACCTATGGTTAATTTTCGTATCACAACGGAAAAGTTTTATAGTAAATTTAATTGAGTGAGTTACCGTGACCAACTTTTTCCTCCTTACCCATGTTAACACACTATATATTTTTCACATCACCTATTCGCAAGGGGACTTTTCTTCCCTGCTAGGGGGGACCAAAGTGGCACTTTTCTGTTGAAGTACAGTTTTGTGAATATTGCGTTTTAAGGTTATTAATTGTGTGTTAGTAACATTTGTCACCGTCACACGGTCAGTACGGTTCGAAAAATAGGTACCACAATTTTTCTTGTTTAATTTGATAATTTCAGCACTTTTTGAGGGTGTAAATAAAAAAACTGTTGCGATGTGAAATTGTGAAAAGCTGTATGTAGCAAAATTATTCCCACCTTGGGCGTTAACACTTGAATCATTCAGGATTCTATTCTAGAATCCCTCGCTAAGCTCAATTTACGATTCAATTATAGAATCCCCTCGCCGTAAATATGTCATTTTGCTCCCTTGTGACACAATCTACTATTTTTTCCCACTCACAACTTTAAATGAAATACGTCTTAATGTTTAGGAACAACGGCCGGTCAGATTAGCGGTCATTACGCACCGGTGTGAATGGGATATTTCCCGGTCATGAGCGCGGCGCGCGAGGGCGTGCAGATCGGGGTGACGTAGTAGTCATGCAGCATCAGCCCGGAGTACGCCAGGGAGTCCAGGTTAGGCGTCGGGATCTGATTGGACCCGTGGAAGCCGACATCGTTCCAACCCTGGAAAACATTTGCACAATCAGTAGTCACATCACCAGTGGGCCGAGCACGCTGCCACGGGACTTAGTGTCAAATGACGTCAAAGAGCCACCCGGGGATTAAGTTGCTTGGTATTAAAAGGACTCAAATCACACTAAACACACTTTTATTTTAAACCTTATTTCTTTGTTTTTAATGTCGTATATAAAAAGATACATGTCGGCAGAACTCCGTTGGCAGTTGGGAAGAGCTCTAGGCATGAAATGTTAGCAAACATCAATTTGATATTTCAAAATGTGAAAATGTACCGACATTGCAAGTATCGAAATAAAGATATTCTTGATGTTTCAATTTAAATTGTTAACCTTCACATGTAAACATCAATATTCTTTTATTTTAACGAAATGCAGTTCGTACCGTATTATTATTATTAGGTCGTTTCGAATGTCGTCATGAGTGGTACGAAAACGAAAATAACCTTATTTGTGTGAGTGCCGTCCATTGAAAGTAAAGTTCCAATTTTAAACTGAACACCATCTGTGTTTATTCTGTTTCTGTCGACCACAACTTTTTAAGTCATAATGTGATTGAAGTTATAATTATAGCGATTCATAAAGTATATTTTTTCAGTACAGGGCCTCAATTCTACTCGGTAAAATCATATTGTCTTTGACGTGTTATCGTATTGTTTTTAACTCGGCCGCCATTACTGTCAAGTAAATAAGAGCTATCAAAACGTTGACATTACGGAACCACGTACTAGTGATGTAATGAATATTATAATATATATTTTGCATATTCGCATTCGCAAAATTACTGCGAGAATGTAAGGAAAAGTAACTTAACCTCGTAATCACATTATCAGTCTTATCTTTTTCATTTGGTATCATTTAGGTTTTTAACTTTCGGCAATGAAGCTTAACAAGTAAACGGAACGCACTTCGTTCGGACGGGACTGCCACCAAGGTCACCAAGCCATAGACAAAATTAAATGGCGCCAAATTTTATCAAAAACTGAATATTCGCATTCGCATTCGCTGTTGACTCTGACCACGTAAAAAAAAGCCTATGACTACTCAGCGATAATGTAACGCTTGGCTTTTTGTAGATAGGAACAAAACTAAAATGTAGTTTTATGATTTTTAATTTGAAACGAAATGAATTTACAATTTTTTCCAAAGCGTTAACTAATTTAGTATCCTAGGGTGTGGGCTCTAGATTCACTTATTTCATGTGGCCGTGTACACTTAGCACCGTCTTCTGGACAGCCACTTCCCTGTAGTGCGGCGCGCGACGAGTAGTAGCGCGCGCTCGATGACGTCACGGGTAGAAGAAGATTTCCGGTCAGGACAGCAGTAAGGGTTGTCTCAGCTTAGAACATAACAGCTGGCAGCAAGGACCCTGGAAATTTCCGATTTAGCCATTTAGCGGAAAGTCCGACTTAGCGTTACTGACTGCGACATCCGGCGAAAAGTGAAGATGGAAGCGCTACTAGCAGGATGGCTACCAAAAGCATTAAATAGTGATCAATGATGTTGCAACAGCATACAAAATCAGCTCGAAATCTATCGTATGACATAAATTGTCACAATGAACATTTTAATTAAATAATTTCCACATATTGGAAATTATACCAATTGATGATGCGAAGCAATAGAAGCAGCTGGGGTTTAATATTACTAAATTTACAACTACGTAATTACAATAAAAAGACCAAATCTAGATTATATTTTTTGACAAGAGGGTAGATAATATTAAGCTAATAAGAACAAAGAGACCTGGTTACCTTAGATCTTCAGCTACAATAATAACTTAACGTACATAATTATGTTAAATTAGTGCTAGCTTACTACATGATCGGAAGCTTAATATTAGGCATGTAAGAACAATCTACTGATTCACATTAGTAATGGTTTTAATAATAAATTGCAACACTCACCCAGTCGGGGTAAACACAAATCACTTTTAAATTTCTGTAGATTAAATTAAAAGTATTTATATAGGAGCGTGATTAAAATATGCAACGAATTATCTAGCTTGTAGGTGCGTGTTCGCGTGTCGCTGCTCCGGTAAAGTGAACGAGTTGTCGCACCCCACCGTCGCGTCGCGCCGCGGAATTCTCTCCTGACGTAGGCTATGACAACGGATTACCTCAGTGTAAAGCGCCTGCTGCATTTAATAATAAAATCAACTTCTGCCGATTAGAACGGCGGAAGTTAGGCGTCTAGTTTTAGCTTTTATAGATAGTGTTTTAATTTGTAGTTAAGGTACTAGGTTATTTAGTCTAAGATATTTTAAGCATGTAAATAGTCTAATCATACGATAATATCGTTTACTCAGGGAACGCTGTAACGGTTACGTTACAATAATATAGCATTCTACTGGTAAAATATTTTTAATTTATAAGCAGTAGTTCTTGAGTTTATTAATTATAAACATTTCTTTTTTCTATTTGTAATATTATTACCTATAACACCTAATGAAATTATATCGGTCTCACAATGAAGACACACGGTCACAGGTTAAAGAAACTCGATGGATGGCTGAATCAAGGGCAAATGGGCTCGTAACATAATATATAATGTTCAAAACACATAACAGTTCATAATACATAATGGTCATAATATATAATAGTTTTATTTATGAAACCGTAAACTTTTCAGGATTTTTTTAAACGGCCGTTGTTTAGAATCCATTATGTTTGTTTTATAGCAATCGTAAAAATTACCGTTTCAGAAATTAACCATTATATATTATGACCATTATGTATTCTGAACTTTATTTATTATACGTACCTACCCAGGGCAAATGTATTGTGAGGAGGTTCCTCTCTCTGCCTCCAACCACCGGTAGCTCGAGCCCTGCCCCGCTGCCCGCGGCACCCGTAGGTTACGTTTTTTATAAGTTTTATTTTTTATATAAGTATTGTTACTTTACTTTCATACCTTAATATTTTTGTAAAAAACTTGACCTACAGAATTAAAATACACAAATACATAACATCACGCCTTCATTCCTAGAGTGGGGTAGGCAGGGCTACAGAAATAACAACAACTCCTAAAAGACATGTTGATAATTCTGTAACATCATTTTTTACCTAGCCTAAAATGTTTACTAGTGTATTAGTGACAGGTTGCAAGCTCATCGGCTAACAGTAGATACTACAAGCCTTAATTCCCTTAGTCGCCTCTTACGACAAGCAAGACTAAGACATGGAGTGGCACTATTCGAGTGTCGCCGCGAATCGTATAGAGTACAGACGTGTTAACGGTTTGCTACATAAACTGTAAAAAAAGTTTACACCAAATTAACCAGTATTAGCCAAATAAATAAGTGTTAAAGTGGTGTGCGCCATAAACTGCAATTTAAACAAATATCGTCGTCTGCAAGCCCCCCGTGCCCCTGGAGTAAAGGAGAGGCACCTCATAAATTGCCTCACGCTCCCGCAGTCTTATCGGCGGCGCTCGCCAGTACTCGGCACCCCTTCGGCCTTCATATTGTGCGCTCCATAGGAGGAAAGGAGACAACTGCCCTCATCCTATTGCAGATTACTTATTAATTGTTTTGTGCAGTGGCTAATTTTATTTTATTTTGTGGCCAATCTACCCTAAATTTACTAAATGAATAAACAAATTACGCCAACGGGTTGCGCAGCTTGCCTGAAAGCAACGAACACTGGAAAAGTTCTTAAATGTACGAAATGCAATGATAAATACCATGACCGATGTGTAGGTACCGTCTTTCAGGACATGACCGCTGCCCATCTGGCTTCCTGGGTATGCCCGGCTTGCTGTAGTAAGAAACCAAAAGGTGATAACACAAATACACCGATTAGACTAGAGACTAGTCCCACTGATAACGTAACTAGGCGGCAACGAAACAAAGGCGACCAGTGCAACACCTGCTTATCTCGGGCGGACTTAACTGACATTGTGCGCCGAGAAATCCGCGAAGCGATTAGTGAATCAAAAACAGATACCCGGGCCTGCATCGCTGCTCAGTTTCAAGAATTCAAACAGCAAATTTCTGATCTTGAGTCTTCTCTGTCCTTCATTAGCCAGCAGTATGAGGACTTTAAGAATGAAATTCAAAAAGTCAAACCAGAAATGCAACGTCTCGCGGCAGAAAATACTCAGCTAAAGTCCTCAGTGCAAGAGTTGTCACTCCGTACCAACCAGCTCGAGCAGCTGGCGCGCGCCAGTAACGTGGAAATCCAGTGCGTTCCTGAACACAGCGGCGAAAACCTTGTCTCGCTCGTGCAGCAGCTCAGCGCGACTATCGACCAACCAGTGCAGCAACACGAAATCTTACAGTGTATGCGTATTGCTAAGCTGAACCCCGGCAACCCAAGGCCCCGCTCCATTCTGGTGAAATTCTCATCGCCCCGCCTTCGAGATAGCTTCATAGTGGCTAACCGTAAGTTCAACAAGGCCCACGCCGGTGACAAACTGAACACAAGCCACCTCGGAATAGCTAGTGAACCCAAATCCCAGGTCTTTATAGTTGAGCATCTGACCAAGGAAACCAAAGATTTACATAAGGCTACTAGGCTGAAGGCTAAAGAAATTGGTTATAAAATGGTATGGGTCACAAACGGTCGAGTATACCTACGTAAATCAGAAGGGAGTGAATATTTTTGGGTGAAGAACGTAGAAGTACTGAAGAACCTCAAGTAAGAGTTGGTTTTAGCCGCATCTTTTCTCTGTTGTCTGTACATAGTGCCCTTTCCAATTTTAGCGGTTCTCACCTATTGCATAATGTATAGGAAACGTCAATTGATACAAGGTTATTATTATTGTGAAATTGTATTTTGTTTATGGCACCGTAAATATATATCTTGTTTAACAGATAGTGAACTTGGAATGTATCACAAGGTATTAATTCAGTTAAAATATATAGTACTAGTCACTTGGCAATCAGTAATAATTATTAAGTATAACAGTTATATTTTTGCGCCTTTTTATTTTTTATGTTTTACTCCGTTCCCCTACTACACAAGACCATGTAACATGGTACATTTAGCAGTTTTAATAAGGGATAACGAAAGGTATTTCTTTGATAAGCCTAGATACGTTTACGCATTTTTATTACCTGCTCATCTTGTAACGCTATTTGGTACTAAACTATATTGTCTTTTCAGGTATTTTAATCCTACTTATAATTATAATTGTATAAAACTTTCTCACGTGTTATCTTATGAATATGAGCCAATGTTGTCATACTGCGCTTGCTGTACTTCGTATTATGTACCTACAAACACTTATAAATATTACAATTATACCACTAATATTAATTATAAAAGTTATTTATATTTATCCAATACCACTTATTGTATTATTTTCCCCCGACTAAATGACCGTCTATCAATCGCCAACATTGACAGTATTTCGATGCTTATATTTGACACGATAACACATAGCCCCATTGACAAGACTTTTACTCTGCGGGCGGCCTGAACACAGTGGCGGATGATATCGATGCAACTCAGTTGTGCGATAACAAACCGGTTTCGTGCCTTGAAGACTGCACTACTATTTTTGCCGAGTTTAAGAAACCTTTTACTATACTAACGCAGAACATTCGCAGTCACCAATGTAATATAGATTATTTTAAATGTGTTCTGAAACGCGCCAACCTTACACCAGACGTTATAGTTTTGACGGAATGCTGGTTACCAGCATGCCCTCATCTCCCGTCTATTGATGGTTACAATTGCTTTGCTTCAGATAAGCACTTCCTACAAAACGACGGAGTGATTATTTTTGTCCGAAACCACCATAAAGTAGGACTCAATAGAACTAATGTTATTAAGGAAGCGAATACATCATTTTTAAGAATAAATAATCACATTAATATATTAGGCGTTTATAGATCACCGAGTTATCAGAACCCGGGAGTTTTTATTGATTCTCTCGCTTTGTTGTTGAAGCAAAACAAAGAAAGTACCCATTTCATTATAACGGGAGACTTAAATATTAATTTAATTGCAAACTCCTACAGCCCGGGTGCTGATGACTACTTGAACGTGTGCTCGGAACACGGTTTCTATGCAGGTAACTCACTGCCTACGCGAGGTGCAAACTGTCTAGACCACGTGATGATTAGGTCCAGGCTCAAATCTGCTGTTTTTATTTGCCCTGAAGACATCACTGATCATTCCCTTATACTGTCAGTCTTGGATTGCTCACAACGTAAGGAAAATACAAAAAAAATATCTAGAATGAACCCGAAGGCAGTTTTGGCTGAAATTGAAAATATTGACTGGGCGGGGCTCTACAACATGCGCGACGTAAATGAAGCATGTGACTTCTTTTGTACGAATCTAACTGATATAATTAAAAAACACACAAATACAGTTTCATCGAATACCAAGGTCGCGATCAAAGACTGGATAACGCCCGGGCTGCTCAAATGTATTCGCGAAAGGAGCCGACTTCACAGGCTGGCAACGGAAAATCCGAACAATATGGCAACCCAAAGCAAATACAAAAGCTACAGAAACACTTGCTCGGACCTGTTGAAGGCGGAGAAGACAAAATACCACCAGAAACAACTAACGGAGGCCCGGCTGGATGCGAAGAAAACTTGGAAGGCAGTCAAGTCTATATGTAACATTACATCCTTGCGTGACCAAGCGACTGAACTACTCACCCTCAAGGAGAATCCTGTTAAATCCCTAAACGAAGTCAACACATTTTTCACGTCCGTTGGCATGAACCTAGCGGAAGTGGCCCTAGCAAGGAAACAAGTGAGTGAAGAAAGTCTGGCCAGCTCGGAATGTCGACAAGCAGCGCCATCTCTTGCTTCGTCATTCTTCTTCA
The DNA here is from genome assembly GCA_949316455.1 of Acleris holmiana. NCBI lineage: Eukaryota > Metazoa > Arthropoda > Insecta > Lepidoptera > Tortricidae > Acleris > Acleris holmiana. Next base: position 20,361,044 of record OX438768.1, on the reverse strand, counting down.
GACCTACAGATGTCCACGAAATTGCCTCGTTCATTAGGCAACTAAAGATAGGAAGTTCGCCAGGCATAGACGGCATAACACCGCACCTGTTAAAAATGTCAGTTAAATACCTATCAGAACCCATAGCATATCTTTGTAACCTCAGCATGACGTCAGGAACATTTCCCGATGTCCTCAAAGTAGCATTAGTCACACCAATCCACAAAGCAGGAAACAGAAATGAGATCACAAATTATCGGCCCATCTCTCTTCTTAGTGTTATCGGCAAACTTATTGAGAAGGTCATAAATCTTCAACTTCTCAAATATGTCGAAAGTAATGGCCTCTTGTCACCAAACCAGTTTGGTTTCAGGCAGAAACGCTCTACAGAACAAGCAGTCAATCTACTTATTAACAATATAGTCGACTGTGTTGATAGAGGTGAAAAGTGTTTGAGCGTATTTCTAGATCTTGCTAAGGCCTTTGACACTGTTTCTGTTTCCATTCTCTTGGCTAAGCTCGAACGACTTGGGGTACGGGGATTAGTATTGAACTGGTTTAGAACTTATGTCCAGGGTCGAAAGCAGTGCGTTCGGGTAGGAGCCCATTACAGCGAGTTTTCAAATGTGAATTTCGGAGTGCCCCAAGGAAGCGTGCTGGGACCAACTTTATTCCTGATCTATATCAATGGTCTCTGCAACCTTAAACTGCACAAAACAACAATTGTGTCCTTTGCGGATGATACAGCAATCCTCGTTGAGGGTAAGGACTGGTCAGAAGTGCAGAAAATAGCCGAGCTAACCATGAGCGTAGTTGCAGACTGGCTTGACGCAAATTTACTGACTTTGAATGTAAAAAAAACTAAATATTTATGTTTCTCCATCATTCCTGGAGGTCAACCTAGTGATGACTTTTCCATTAGGGTCAGCCCGCAGAACGAGTTACTCATGCCCACAGTAGGAACTGATAGCACCCTTGAGCGCACTAGTGTATTCAAATACCTCGGCATATATTTGGACAGTCACTTGACTTGGCGTCAGCACATACAGTCCCTGAAGTGTCGTGTTCGCAAGCTTATGTTTGTGTTCCGACTCCTAAGAAATGTTGCGTACCCAGAGCTCCTCAGAACAGTGTACTTTGCGCTCGGTGAGTCAATACTGGGATATTGTAACTCTGCCTGGGGTGGAGCAGCTAAGAGCCACCTGATCACCTTAGAAAGAGCGCAACGATCACTGTTAAAAGTCGCACTCTATAAACCTTTCCGTTATAGCACAAAGGAACTTTATATGGATGCCAACGTTCTTACCGTGCGCCAGCTGTATCTCAGAAAAGTCATGCTTGAATACGGTAGGAAACACGACGGGAACTTCAACGCAGACACGCGACGACGGCAACGATGGAAAACTCCTAAGTGCCGCACCAAATTTGCCCAACGTTTTAGTTCATTTATCTCCCCGTTCATTATGAAGATCTTCTGTGAATCTTATAAGGCCACTAGACCACCCCATAGAAAACTAGTAACGCAGTGGCTCATGCAATATAACTACCGCGAGACTGAGCTGCTTCTGACTGTGATGAAATAAACAACTCCAACCCTACATGTTTAACCTTGACTTCAATATTAAGACTGTCTCCAATATTAAGACTGTTACCCTATTATTCATATTAAGACTGTTACCCTATTATTCAATGTACTCTATGACTGTCACCTATGTCAATATATACTTCACTTTATTTCTTAAACTTAAATTTAAAATTGCATGCTTAGATTTTAGTCTTTAGATTTTGTACTCTGTACGAAGGCACGTATCAAGCTAATGTTGTTGCCTCACTGGGTCCTGTAACACAGGGAATCCTAGCTCAGGACCCAAAGCCATGAGTTATTTGTTGCATGTTTTTGTTGAATAAATATATTTCATTTCATTTCATTTCATTTCATTTCATTTCATTCTAACGCGCCAACCACACGGAACAAACAAAAAAATATCCAAAAATATTAAAATATTATTAAGATTTATAAGTATACTAGCAACCCGCCAGCGGCCCCGCCCGCTGCAATTTTTTTTTCATGTCACTTAGGGGGATGAAAAATAGATGTTGGCCGATTCTCAGACCTACTCAATACGCTCACAAAATTTCATGAGAATCGGTCAAGCCGTTTCGGAGGAGTATGGGAACGAAAACTGTGACACGAGAATTTTATATATAAGATAAGTGTAGGTAGATGTACATAATTGGATAAGAATTCTCTGGGAAACAACAGACTCCCATTTATTTTATAGGTAAGTATACAATTGTCGTACGCTTTCATCCAATCATTCGATCCAGTAGCGACGACACTTGTGAAACGACCTATACCGACCTACGCCTTGACTAATTGGCAAAGACGGATGACAGGTAAGTTCATCAACGGATCTTGTAAGCCGATGATGTAACTCCAAACGCCATGACTAATGTGTATTTTAACTTAAAAATGGACAAATATTTAACCGGTTTTACCATGAGACCAACCGAGCGGACTGGATTTTTCATGGCACTTTTGAACAATCGGAGCTAGACTTCTTATTTATCGATGTAGAGAATTGATATGCCCAACCCCGAGCACGGTCTTTTACCTTCTATCGAGTAACTTGTTTACCACCATCTTATAATTTATTCTACTGCCAAGCAACAGTGTTCGCAATGTTGAGTTCCGGCAAAGGAAATTATAGCATGGATCTTCCATCTTGGTCCTAGTTTGGCAACGCATTGGCAGTCTTAGGATTGCGATCTTATGATTGTAGTCTTGTGATTGCAAATTTTTATGGGTCACAGATACCATACCAGATACCATCAGGTGGCCTGTGTGCTCGTTTGCATTCTCTATGACATTAAAAAACCGGGGAAGAGCATGTCCAGTGGGTGGGAACTGGGAATGAATTCACAAAGGCTGCATTATTTATATGATGTTATAGGTGTAATAATAGAGATTAGTTGATAGGTACCATACCAAAAAATAGTTACACTATTGTCTTAGGATAAGCCCTGTGAAAATAGTTGTAAGTGTAGATAATAAATAAATAAATAAATAAATAAAAAATATACTACAAAAACTATCCCAAAAACAGCAAGAAAGAACTAATTTTCTTTTTAAAGTTATTTGGTACTGTCTTATATGATTTTTATTAGGTATAAACACTCAATAGGTGAAATACTTAAGTAAAGGACCAGGGACTCTATTCTACTGCGTTATAACGATATCGCGTTTGACGTGTTTTAGAATCGTTTATGTCACAGTCGCCATTATTGTAAATGACAAAAGAGTTATCAAAACGTTTACAGTACGGAAACACGTCAAACACGATATCGTTATTACCGTGCAGAATCCCAGTCCAGGGGGCCTAACGTGGGCGTGTTTATAGATGTGGATAACACATCTGTCACTTTCTGACCAGTAGGTATGTCAGTGAGAGAGTTACGGAAGCGTGGGTGATTTTGAGGTCATGATCCGGAATGACCAAGAGCGAATAAGAAGGTCATACTGAACAACTTCTCCAATGGGACCACCACGAAATCGCCAAAAAAAAACAGCTGTTCCATACATTAACGATGAATTAATTGAGAGTTTTTGTATGGAACAGCTGGTTTTTTTTTGGCGATTTCCTGTTTGGTCCCGTTGGAAAAGTTATTCAGTATGACCATCTTATTCACTTTTGGCCATTCCGGATCATGACCCCGAAATCACCCAGCAGAATAGTATAGAATGTCGAACGGTCTGTCGGTCGGTGTTACGAGTACAACGTGGTTACAACTGTTACAGATGTTACACTTCACTCATCTGTATGCTAACTCATATCAAGTGCTAATAATAAAGATACTACCGTACCAACGACGGTGAGACCCGAAAAGGGCTCGTACGTACGAGAACAGACTAAATTAAACAACGATTGTTGACAATCTTAAACAATTGTAGGTTGTATGTTTTATTTGTGTATACAAGTTTATATTTCTCACTAGCGGCCCGCCAGCGGCTTCGCCCCGCTGCAAATTTCTGACTTTCCCGGAAATTATTAGAATTCTTCTCGCCGTAAAAAACATCCTTGGACTTCAACGAACATTTAAAAAAGAATTGTTTAAATTGGTCCAGGCGTTGTTGAGTTATGCGCTTACCAACATATTTTGCGATTCATTTTTATATTATAGAAGATAATAGATATGTTTATCGTTGTCAGAACCTTCGCTAGTTGCTGTTCACACGGCAAAGCGTCTCGAACGCGTTTACGTCGTTTTACGAGAATTGCAAACGCGTGCGAGTCGTTTTTTGCATTAGCAACTTACACTAAGGGCTCAGTGTGTGCGTAACGCTAACGTAAACGATTTTCGAAAACTGTGAAAATGTATGGAATTTATATAAGCGTTCATCGCGACCGGCCGGAAACTTACGAAAATAAGTTCATTTTTCGATAACGATAACGTTCCTCAATTCAGCCTGTCAGGCTTAGTTACTAGTTTGTTTTTTAACCTGGTATTTTGGCGTTTTCAAAAAAATACCTATATAGTTAAGGACAAAAATTAACAAAGGTGATTTTTCTATTACGTCACGACGATTAACTATATTATTGCTTTAAGCAAGTTCGACCATTTTACTAACAGGTGAGGTGAATCTGCTATGCTTAGGTATTTAATTTGTAATTCTGCCTGTTGGCTTATTATGAGGGCAGTATATAAATATACTTATGACAAATTTTCGTGACGGTATGGAAACATTACCGTTGTTAATTTTTGTCTTTAACTATAGATACTTTTTTGGGAAAACGCCCATTTAACAAAGTTAGAAAATGAAGAACACTATTTTAATGTGCAAATAAAATAACATAAAATAACTTAATTCATTTATTTTAATTTTATTTGTACTAACAGTGCGGTCTTCTTCTCTCTTCTCAAACAAATTGAATACAATTCTTGGCTAGTACTAAGTGTACCTAGTAGAAAACTGTATTACTTAAATAGTTAAATAAATAAGTATGAAATACATCCAAAATCAAATTAGGTAATTTGGTGCCAATCAAAAAAAAATTTGTCCAATCCCGGGACCACTACCTTCGCAGGGTCACACCCAACTAGGCGAACCGTGTGTACCCATTAAACAAAATAAATCACTTACCAAATCATCAGCTACAATGAGCACAATGTGCGGCCGCTGTTCCCCCCAACACACGCACACACACAGCGAGAACAACACCGCAAGAAACATGACCGGCGCGCGCGACTGTGAGTGATCTACAGGACAGGCTATCAACCTGCCGCCAACCTCTCAGCCGCCACTGGACACTGATAAGCAATATTAAATCAACATACAAACTTTTAACTGCGCATTGTCAACTCTAAACGTAGTAGATCTAAATATCACATTGTTTTGCTTCTCTTTAAAAGGTTGACACAATTTGCTTAGTAGCGGTACGTGTTTACGTTTTAATTATTCAATGCGCTCTTAGTTTTGCGTGTGTTTTTGTGTTTTCACTCGGTTGTGTTTTACACGTTACACGCTTATACATATATAACTAGAGGACGCCCGCGACTTCGCGTACGCGTAGAATTAGTTTCCCGCTGCTCCGCATATTTTATTTTTATTAAATTAGACACCAAAAATATACATGGCTTACGTTTTGTAACAAATAAATTAGATGAATGATCAGGACCTCTGACCTGTACATCAATTACAGGCGTGCAACAGCATTCACCAAACACAATGTACCCAGTAATTATTAGTAGGTAATTCTAGCTAACTAAAATTATGTAAGTAACAATGAATACTTTACTTTAAGACTGCGAATTGAAAATTTGATAGAAAAGAAGATAAAATATAAATAATAATTTACAATTAATAAATTTACCGAAGCGTGAAAAAAACACTTATCTATAACACACTGTACTCAACACCATGGCTATCCATATCATGGCTTATCATTATACATATCCAATTTAAATGGTTTATGGTACTCATTGTATTGAGACTGAAGCCTGCGCAAAACGGAGAACTTCCCTAGGTTGCTATTACAGGCTTTGAGCCAAAAAGTGATAATGCGAGATGATCTGACGTTAGCTTTAGGAACTATGAAGTTAATATTTTGAAGAATGTTACTTTCATGTATGTATCCATTTACATTTTGAACCCCTTAGGAGATGAATTTTTAAAAATCCCTTCTTAGTGCTCCCCTAGGATGTGGAATATTCCCTCCTAATTTCGATAATTGCAACTCATGGTAAGGGTACAGGGCTGGGATTCTACACGGTAAGAACGATATCGTCTTTGACGTGTTTCCATATTATCAACGTTTTGATAGCTCTTATGTTATGTTTTACAATAATGGCGACTGTGACATATACGATTCTAAAATACGTCAAATGCGACATCATTATAACGCATTAGAATAGAGGCCCAGGGCGACCGAGCACTACTCGGGTGTATGTAGACGACACTATCAAATTACAATTTGATAGTGTCTATGTATGTCAAATACCTTGTTTATCCCTATTTCCTCGGGAACTGCTCAATTTTCCGAGATAAATCCTATGTCCTTCCCCGGGACCTAAAGTTATCTCCATACCAAATTTCATCTAAATAGGTTCAGTAGATCCAGAGATCACCTACAACCTCACAAACTCTCAAACTTTACCTCTTTGAAATATTATTAGTATAGACTACTGAGCAAAAATACGATAGAAAGGATGGACATGTTAAAACTAGATGCATGATGATGGATGGAGTGGTGGTAGGACCCTGTGCAGGGTCCGTCCGGATCGCTACCACCATCTTATCCATTAACCACCCGCCAAGCAACAGTGTTCGCATTGTTGCGTTCCGGTGTGGGGATAAGACAACCGGTGAAATTACTAGCATAGAGGTATTCCATCTTAATCCTCAGGGTTGGCAACGCATTTGAGGTCTTAGGATTATAGTCTTGAGAATTCAAATGTCTATGGGTCTCAGATTCCACTTACCATCAGGTGGCCTGAGTGCTCGGGTGCCATCTTCTTAACATAAAAAAAAAAAACTATATAATTACCTCATACAAAATTTGTACAATTTTATGTGACCTTATTTTTTTTTATTTACGTTTCGAATTATGGGCTCGGAAATTAATCGCTTCGGCGACGCTGCGTCTGCGCTGTGATGTGATTCTCTTAACACAGCGCTGCGTCGAACGAGTTTATCCAGCAAGTTTAAGTAGTCCCGTCGGAGCGTACAAAACACATTTTAACGCGTGCCTTCTGATTTAGGCAGCTTTATACGGTTCTACTCACCTGTGAAGTCACGGAATTCAGATGCTGACCCTTAATACGCTTCATGCCTCGCAGTCAGCTGACCGGCCGTAAGGTCTTAACGTGGCAACTTTCGCACTCCAGCCAGCGGCCCGAGACCTCCGAGGTCTCACAAACGCACTGAGTGCGGAGGCGGCACGTTGATGCGCGTTTCCATACTAAACACGCACCTGCCACGCTTTGGGAAAGTTTTTAGAGATTCCTATCAACTATTGAAAAACAGAACGCTTATAAGATGAGTTAGTTGTCCGTCTCTCTGTCCCTTTATCTCTGGAATGACTGCAGTATTGCGTATTAGGTACTTACACTTCATTAGAAATAAGAAATTATTTATTGAATCAGTAAAACAATTAAGGGGGCACCGAGCTTTTTGCGCTCATTAACTTTAGGTATTTTATGCACTCTGTGTATGTGTGCGTATAGCACACCAGCAAGGAGCGAGCTGGAGCCATGCGCCGGCCGCGCGCCGCGCCTGACGAGCCGTGCGCCGGTCCACTAGGCGCGGAGGTTGCTACCAATGTTTACAAAATAAAAAAACATAATCGATTCCGAATACTTTTATTCAAATATTGACTATAAGAAGTTAAAAACTTTTTTCAGTCTACATTTTTTTTTAAATTTGTTGTTTACTGTCGGTAGGTAAGGTAGGATTGAATTACTTGTATTGTTGAGGTACAGTCACATCACGAGATTGTTGAGCCACTCTAGAACCCACTCACAGATAGATAGATAATTTTTAATTAATGTCGTTTGTACATCTATGGTGTATTTAGCTAGTGTTAAGTTATTTATAATATTTATTGGGCAAATTGTTCGGCTAAAGAGAATAAATCATAAGTAAAAGCCGTACATCTTCCAATCGGCCATCTTCCCTCTCCGAAGGTTACCGGGAGAACCCTTTCATAGAAAGTTGACGGTAAATTTTGACGTAAATAATTTCTTTTGCGTGACTTGACGCTGTCATTAGGACAGAGTTCTATGGTGGCTCAACAACCCCGTGATTTAATGTGACTGTATATTGAAATGAAATAAAACCTAATTACCTTTATTGACAATATTCTAAGCACAAAATAAAGTGAACTCAATACCTAATGTAAAGTAATAAGAACGGCTGAGTAGGGCAAAAATCCCAGTCATGGACCCTTTCTTCAAGATATTATTTATAACTGACTTCAAAGAAAAGGAAGTTCTCAGTTTGACCTGTATGTATGTATGTATGTTTGTCCGCGATTATCTCACGTTTGGCTGAACCGTTTTTAATGCGGTTTTCAGAAAAGTATTTGTTTCACATAGGAGAAGGTTTTGGTATTTTAACCGTCTTTAAAAAAAAGGATCTTAGTTTGTACGAATGTTTATCCATGATTATTTCCGCAAAAACTTCAATGTCTGATTCTGATCACTATAAAGTATAAAATTAAATTGATGTTTTAAAAAACTAAAAACTTAAAGCTGCTGTATCAATCACATATTTAGAAGTTCCTACTTAATGTTTGTATGTATATAATGTAATGAATAATGTACGCAGGTATCTTTAGAAAAAAATATTAGGACATAAGTAACAACAATAATCAATATCGGATTTTACTTCACGGCATTATTTTGTCTGTGTGAGTAAGCAATGTCATTGTCTATTTCTCCATCCACTGAAAGACAAAAAATTTGGTCCATTGGCATCCTGTAATAAAACAGAACGTTTTGATTTAACTATAATTTATTTATTAACAGAATTAGTTTTTGGATGAAATTTTGTAATCCTCATTCTATAAAAATAATTCGTATTTGGGACTTACAATTCCATTGTGTGGTAAATTTTATAATCGATGTCAAATCGATGTGTACTCTGTAAATTGAAAAAATATAAAGATAATGTGAAAATTCATACTAAATTTATTAAAATGTTTTCCTATACACCTCTTACTATTTTTACGCATACCTCACCGGTTCATTAGGTACCTAACTCTTCGCTTTGTAGCGAAGTGCCAACAACTGGAACATTAACCCTATAAATAAAAAAATATGAATAATTTTGCAATTTTACTCATTTGTTGAAATATAGTTGTTAGGTACTGAGTATTCTTACGGAGTATTCTCTTTGTATTCAGATTTCTGGAGATGTCTTGCTCTAGAAATATTGAAACCATCCCAGAAGTAACAATATTATATAATTAATTATAGTAAAAAAAACCTCGGGTCGTTCTAAGAAGCTTGTTTTGCCTGTAAATGTGTTTTTTTAGCTAAACTACTTTTATATCTTGGTAAATATTCACCATAGAAGTGTATTTTTTATATACCTACCTACTAATTGAAAGAACTTCGCGTGTTGTTGAAAATTACTTGTGTAAATAAACCAATTTTGGCCCAAAACATCAAGACTACAACTAAACGATTACAAAGTCTTAGTAATACAAATCGATACATCTCGAAAATCAGTCTATGTTGCTACCGATTTATTTTCTCCTCCCTTAGCGTGGCATTTTGACAACTGTCAAATCAGGTTTCTTAGAACTACTCCACTATCAGTAGGTTTACGATTTTAACTAACTTCATTTCTTCACGCAAGCGTTTAGCATTGTGCTTTTGCCAACCCCTTCTCTTCCTTTCTTGGTTGTGTTTGTTCCCCATTTAAAATAAAGTGAATAATCACAAAAATCGCGATAAACGCAACCAACCACCAAGCGACACAGCCTCCACGTCCGACGGCCGAAGCAGGACTAATGCGGACATGGGGGAAACGTGACGGCTCTGGCTAAAATGGACGAAACGCGTGCGAATTTAGGTATTTCCTTCATATTAGTAAAATAAAAACACATTTTCAAATCTAAAGTATAGAATATATAGAAGACGTGTAGTTTTGTTGTAAATCCAAAACTGATGATCTTCCGTGAAGTAATTACGCCGTACTAAGTGTTTATTTTGTTATGTAGAGGTATCTTTGGATGTGTTTTCTATCGAGGGAAGTACAAGTAATCGTGTTTCTAAAGTATATGATAAATAGAGTGATTCCTTAAATATCTTACATATGAATTGCATAACTAAAGCTTCAGTAAAAACAATGCAGCAGGCGATCAAACGAACGCATTTTTTTCGTAATTACGTATCGTTGCCTCGGCGCACTCTTAAGTATCAGAAAAAAATAACAATCGTGAGCTCTCTCTCCAACTTAAGTAGTTAACTTGAAAACATTGTGTGATATATTGACGGATAGCCTTCCAGACCCACCGTACCCCTCGGCTGTACCACTGGTGGTACTTTGACCAATTATTACTATTAACATCGAATTTAACGTTGTCGACGGAGCTCAGCTGACGCAGAGCTCCTACTTCTGGGTAGTTTGGCCGTCCGGGCCTGCTGAAGAACTAACATAACCTAAACCTACCTCATATTTATGAAACTAGTTTTGGGTCAGTGGTACGGTTTAGTGGTACGGTGGGTCTGCACCCGACGGACAGCTATTAAAAAAACATGTGTACATAATGTCATAATATTTTTTTAGTTTTGGGGGACCGTTTCGGATATATTGAATTCTAATAAAGACCCTGCCTATAGCCAAAAATACAAATATATTTACTTCAAATCTGTAAGATAATTATCTAAAATGTAAATAAATATAACGGCTACGAGTAAGTAGACTCGATTGGCTCTTGAGATACAGGCGACTAAACTGTTTATACCATCTAAAACAGCATCAAATAACTTTAAGTAGAAAACACGTGCATACTTGTACGTTTTTAAGACAGTGGCTCTACTTTGAAATCCGTAATTCGAACGCGCAGTTTTTTGTGTGTAACAGCGCTCATGGCCTCTATTCCTCTATAACGATATTGTGTTTGACGTGTTTTAGAATCGTTTATGTCACAGTCGCCATTATTGTAAATGACATAAGAGTTATCAAAACGTTGACAATACGGAAACACTTCAAATGCGATATCGTTATAACAACGTTTTGATAACTCTGATCCTAAAAACCAGTAGAATAGAGGCCAGCATGGTCCGACATGCTCTTGCCCGGTTTTAAAGTATGGAAACGCAAAGCAACGCATCGCTTCGCCTCCTCTCAGTGCGTTCGACTCAAACGGCCGTGGCTAGCGGGCTCGGCGGGTAACCGACGCTAACCGGCCGCGCTCCACGTAGCTGATTCACTGTCGATTGCGATCATCGCAATGACAAACAAGCAGGGTAGAGGTAGAGAGTACGCGGTTAGCACATGTCGTCCGCGACTTGTTTGTAGCTCGTTTGTAATGCACTGAACGACAAACGAGATTGTTGTTTTTTTATGTTAAGGAGAAGGCACACGAGCACTCAGGCCACCTGATGGTAAGTGGAATCTGAGACCCATAGACATTTGAATTCTCAAGACTATAATCCTAAGACCTCAAATGCGTTGCCAACCCTGAGGACTAAGATGGAATGCCTCTATGCTAGTAATTTCACCGGTTGTCTTATCCCCACACCGGAACACAACAATGTGAACACTGTTGCTTGGCTGGAATTCTACACGGTAATAACGATATCGTTTTTGACCTGTTTCCGTATTGTCAACGTTTTGATAACTCTTATGTCATTTACAATAATGGCGACTGTGACATAAACGATTCTTAAACGTGTCAAACACGATATCGTTTTAACGCACCTGAATAGAGGCCCTGGTGGTTAATGAATAAGATGGTGGTAGCGATCCGGACGGCCCCAGCACAGGGTCCTACCACCACTAATAACAAACAGTTGTTTAAAACACCCTCGATGAAAAGTTGAGATTATGTTGTACCCATAATGTTTAAATTGCTCATGTCAATTGAAGACTTTATTATTACTTTTTGATTGCAACTTCGCCTCCGCGTAGAGTTAAAATTCGGCACACCTCCCATTTTGATGGCCGGCTGTGTTAAATGAGGTATTCACGATCTCCACTCCAAATCTGTCCAGGGGGGTTAATTATATCATGACCTAACTATGCAGTTCTATTTACGCTTTCGAAGCATGTTGCCGATGATCATTCTTATGTAAAATGACTTTACGAAGCCTGTTGCTGATGTAATGTGTTATTTTATAATGTTGTATGCTTTTTTAGGGTTCCGGAGCGAATGGCAAAAACGGAACCCTTATAATTTCGTCGTGTCCGTCTGTCCGTCTACAGACATACATGTCACAGCCATTTTCTCAGAGCCTATTGGCACTATATAAATTAAATTTGGAGGATAGATGTATTCTATGAACCGCTATACAGTGATGTAGTAAAATTTAAAAAAAAAAATTAGGGGTGGCACTCCATACATGTAACTAGGAGACGAAAAAAAATTCTTTTATTTACATCAGCGTGTGGGGTATTTTTAGATAGGGCTTCCAAAATGATACAGAGGTTTTTAAGTGACTTTTTTACGTAAGTGACCAGTTGGCGAGATATACGCTTCTAAAATCGTAAAAATTCTGTCCGGGTGGGTAGCTTTTGAACTGTTAAATAGAACATTCTAATAAAAATTAAAGTAGTAGAACATACGAAATACTTCCAACCAAAATTGTTTTGAACACGATACGCTGTGTAGTTTTTGAGATTTTAATAATAAAATGAACGTTCATCCCAGCTCTGCCCTCCTAAGCCATAGTAGTATCTCAAATTCAATGGCCAAAGCAGATTCAATCCTATCCTGTTAGTAATAAGGTTGCATTTGCTACAGGAGTTATGTCTGAGATACTGCCATTTGTGTTAGCAGGGCAGAGCTACTGGCCGGTTTTTTTTAAAATAATATTTGAGTCTCTACAAGTGCGTAAACAGAACTGCATAGTTAGGTCATAATAGAATGATGACCCCCTGATGTTTGAACGTGAAGGAGTAACTAGTAACAAATATAATAGCACGCACACACACATACTTACTTACACATATACACAAACTATCACATTTATAATAATAGTGTGATGTCTAACCCATATGGGTCACTTCTCCCGTGTCGTCGACACGAATCCTTAAAGATGTATTTATTTGATCTTGCATATTATTCTGCAGAAATGGGAATGAAAGAAAATGACAAAACAAAGCAATAGAAACTAATATTTCACTCTAACTTTATTGTACTATGCTCTAGTATAAGGTAACTTAAAATTATATGTGGTACCTAAATAAACTCAAGAATTAATTGGATAGCTAATTAAAATCTTCAGTTTACTGCTAAGTATAAAAAACTTTCGCAACTTTTAAAACTACTGAACACAAAAAAAACGTCTTTAGTTATGAAAAGAAAGATTTTAGGACTCCATAAAATATATTACGAGAATATGAATGTGACTGTAATCTGAAACAAAGCCGTATCCTTAAAATATTCAATTAACGGCTGTATGTTATTTTATTACAAAAAATTTACAACTAAAACTTTCTCCAATTTGTGTACGCGTAGTACACATTAATTTCTTATATTACTGAATAATCTTAAATTGGCAATAAAAAAAGCGTAGCTTGATGATGATCATCCAGAAAAAAATTAGGACATAGCTCTAGCCTTCTTAGTTCTAGCTCCAGACCTAAGCTTAGGTTTCCAATCATCAACTTCAGTTTTCCTCTTAATCGTTTTCTTCTTGCCTATCTTCTCTACATCCTTCACAGGATTATGCGAGCCACTTAAAGGCAATTCTTCTGTGATGTCATCTGTAGTTAGAGCTTCCCTGTACTGTTGCAGAGTTCTATCATCGATATTAGTCCGTTCAGTGAGAGGGTTCTCGATAATCTGGCCGAGGTTGGAAGTGTTGTGGAGTGTGATCTTCTCTAGGGGGCTCAAGACATCTCCTAACGGGTCCAAGTTTTCTTGGGCCGCGGCGGTTTCCGCCATAAGTCGGTCCACCATGGAGTCTTCTTCGATTTCTTCTGGGCGGAAGAAACGCTTGAAAGCGAGTTTTAGGCGTATTGGGTTGATTTTTCTCTGTGTTGCCAGGCTGGAACAAATGTTGAATAAAGTGTATAAGGTACCTAAGTAAAAAGAGAAAATGTCGGCTTTTCCCAAACAATTTAACAGATACTTAAATGTTTGTTGACTGTTAGACAACCCTTTTGATAAGTTTTCAATTATAGATATCAACTATTAAATTCAAAAATTCAAATTCAAATTTTATTTCCCAATATAAAGTCACAGTATAAATTGCACAGCATGTCAAATTATAAGGTATTACATTAAGATCGTCAGAAATTAAAGTTAGAAATAAATTATAAAATATCTTAAAAAATATGAAATTTGAATAATTTAATTTAATTTATATAATAATGTCACGACGACGAATGACGAATGTAATGTCGATGTTAAGACGACGGGTAGGGAAGCGCTTTTCCATACTAATTTTGTGCAGGTCTTTCGCACGTCGGCGTCTTGCTAGCGGCGTGCCAGCGCCCGCGCAATGTGTACAGTGGGTCCCTGGAGAAGGCGCACATACAAATATGGATGAAACTACATAAGTAGATGCAATTTCACAGACATTAAAAAATAGGGTCGTTATTTTTTTGTAGATTTTTTTTTTATCTTTTTTATGTTTTATCTTGTGTCAATTAAATAAATTTAAAATAAATACGCCAAACACTAAAAGACAGGTTTTTCTTCAAAACAATGTGGTGTGTGTGTTAATTTTTGGAAAGTCCTGATAATTACTATAATTACCAGATATGCCCATATTACCTCATATTATTATTAGGTACCCACAATTATTTATTTACTCGTCGTAAAATTACGCGTTTGATGCAAACATGATTTGATGAGCGCCCTAAGCTGCCATATGTGCCCTTTTATTGTGTTTTTTTTTTTGAGGTTGTCGTATTTTTCCTTTTGTTTAAAAAAGTGACTCTATTTTTTTATATGTTTTTTTGTCGGTGAGATTGCATCGAGTTTCATCCCTATTCGTTTGTGCACCTTATCCAGGGACACACTGTATACTGCCCACCACAGACGCTTGCAACACGCCGACGTTTGAAAGACGTTATTAACTTTGCTTCGATGCTACATAGAGGTGTTGGTGAGACGCTGACGCTCAAAATCGCTAGTTAAGGATTAGCCTATGCATATAAGGGTCATAACAGATTTATGTTAGCGTCTTTCCTGTGGACACACCGGGAGTTAGTTTTTAAGGCCTAATTTCCTGGCTAAGCCCATTCCCGCATAAACGGCGTCAGGACTGCTTTAGACCTATCATATAAAAACATAACTTGTATGCACACAAGCTTTTAACTTTTAACCACAGGAAAGACAACTTTTGATTTTAAGAGTGTGTATGACCCAATTAGGCATTAAAACACTCGTGTGATCTTATTATGAAACGCGCTCACGCTCGTTTCATAAAACCACAGTCATATTTTAAGGCCTCTCATTATGCATCAGTTGCATAAAGTAGTATTGCCTCGATGCTGCATAGATGCTGGTGAACATGGCAAACTTACTCAAAGTCGTCAGTAGGCGGCACGATGCAGTGGGACTGCAGCAGCTTGAGCACGCGGGTGGCGCTGACGGGGCTGACCCCGAACCGGGCGACGAGCGCGCGCCCGTCGATGGCTGCCGCGCGCAGGCACAGCGCCAGGGTTCGCCGGAAGATGCACAGGCACTGGGGATAGGGTTAGTGTTCTGGAAAATTCTATTTCTATTGCTATCCCTTTTCCTCTCGATGCGTAACTAATTTGCAAAACAGTGACGGGGCGTTCCGAAGTTCGAATTACGGATTTCAAAGTAGAGCCGCTGGAGAAGCGGACTTAATAGTCACTACCTATGCCCTGCATGCAGCAGAATGTGTGATGCCTGGAGCCTGATTACAGTCGAGAAGCGACTCACTGCCATCATTACTTCTGTTAGTTGGTTGTTATAATATAAATCTGCCTTGAAAAACGCAAGAAATATCTTTTAGATACCTAGTAAATAAAAACTATTTAAATGTGCTTCGTCATAGTCGCTCAACTACTTAATCGAAATATCGTTGGGAAGTAATTCCGGTGGCCATCTGTGGTATTCACCATCAGTTCCACTTCAACAAAAGACATTTATTGAATGCAAAGCTGGACTTGTTTATAATATTTGTGGAGTATTTGTGGATTTCTCCAAGATCCCATCATCAGATCCTGATTGACAATGGGATCAACTAGAAAGTGAACATTTCAAACAAAAAATATATTAAAATAAATGTTTTAAAAAGCAAAAAATTAACCGCCTTCAAAAACGCAAAATATAACTTCTTTTAAAATTGTAGGCGCCTACCTAATAGGTTAGTCCAACTGAAGTCGGCTTTTTTGTGAAAATATTGTGTTTGCCAACTTTTTGAAGGCGGTTTTTTGTTTTTTAAATTATTTATTTTATTTTATACTTTTTAGTGATCATAATACGCTGTTCATTCACTTATTAGTTGATATGAAACTTTAAGTTTCAAGCGCGCCGCAAGCAACGCCGCCGGAAAGTCATAGTCATATTATCGAGATATCTTATCGCCACCCTTGCAATTGGTACCGCTGAGGAGTTCCGATGGCCATCTGTGACCTTCATCATCAGTTCCACTTCCCCAAGTGATACTTTTTGATTGCAAATGCTAGATTTGTTACTAAAAATACTAAAATCGCTATATGTCTGCCTACAATATTTGAGGAGTTCCCTCAATTTCTCACCGATCCCCTCATCAGATTCAGATTTGGTGACAATGGTACCACCTCGGAAGTATACTGTATCAAACCAAAAAAATATTTCAAAATAGGTCCATAATTGACTCCCTCACTGATCCCCTCATCAGATTCAGATTTGGTGACAATGGGACCACCTCGGACCACCTCTATCCTACTCTATCAAACTAAAAAAATATTACAAAATCGGTCCATAATTGACGGAGTAATCGGTGAACATACATAAAAAAAATACATACCTACAGTAGTGGAACGTACACACACCCTCCTCCTTTTTTGAAGTCGGTTAAAAATCTGGTTTTTGAGTAAGGACGAACATACATGAATAAAACATCGCGACGATTTTGAAGTCGGTTAAAAAAGTAACCTCCCAAATATTGAATGCATACCTCTCGTCTCTTATTGTCCAGTTCGACGAGCTTGGCGTCGCTGGGCGTCCTCGTGGGGTCGGCGTCGGAGCACGCGGCGCAGCAGTGCCCGTGCGGGACCGACGTCAGGTAGCCGAAGCACACCGCGTGTTGCTGCGTGTGGCAATACCTACGGGGTTTATATGGTTCAAACTTAACGATGCAAGGGGTTATTATCTTGGGGCCGTATGGAGAACCTGGCGGAACCCGTTAAATGGTAGTTAGGAAGAATAGAGAATAACATTAAATTTAGTGCCACTCCATGTCTTCCCGTGGATGTCGTGAGAGGCGACTAAGGGAAAAAGGGCTTGTACTGTTAGGCGATGGGCTTGCAACCTGTCACTAATACACTAGTAAACTTCTTGGCCTGATTGTGCAAAATGTGGTTACAGAATTATCAAGTCTTTTTAGAGTTGTTGGTATTTCTGTAGCTCTGCCTACCCCACTCTGGGAATGAAGGCGTGATGTTATGTATGTATGTATGTATTACTTAAACAAAACGGGTGTCTGTTATTTATACCTTTGATGGTGCGATTTTTTCGACGCCGAGTATATGAGGCCTCTGAAAATCATCAAGGGAATTCCAGCGGACTTACTGGCAAGTGAGGAGCGCCTGGTCTCGCGCGTCCAGCTTGTTGCAGGCGCAGCGCAGCGCCGCGCGCGGGGCCTCGGCCGACGAGCGCCGGCTGGGCGACGCCGGCTCTGATAAACCACGGACTACTCAGGAGATACTGCTTTGCTTTGACACACTGAGTATTAATAAACGTCTTGGTTTAAATGCGTCAAAGTAAACTCCAAACCATAGAAAACTGTATTTTTTGACGAATCTTGAGACGGGTATTTAAACCGAGATCAGTTTATTAATACAGGCCTTAAGCTGGGTACGAATTAGAACAGCCTCGGGTTGAGGCACACACGGTTCGCCTATTTTGCTCAAATTCGTACGCGCTCACGCGCTGTGTGCGAGCAGCGGGCGAGCGGCGCGCGGCGAGCCGCCGGGATTCGATCTTTTGACCGTGCTCAAAGGCGCCTCGGTGTGCGTTCCTCGCGTAATTTGGACGTGTATCATATCGTGTACAATTGAAAGTTGCTGAGCTGTTCCACCACCAAGGCGATTACTTCTTCTTTAGTTAATAATTTACGACGCCATTTTGAAATAACGGCTCGCGTCAAACACGCTGCCTCACCCGCGCATGTTTATGTGCAACAATTTGACTCACGAGCAGATCGCCGCGCAGGGCGAGCATGCCTCAGGCTGAGCCGCTCAGATTCGTACCTAGCTTATTCTACAATTCCTAAGAATATTGCAATAGACATTCTTAATAAACTTATTAGACATGTTACCTTGGAAATCTCTCTCGGGTTGAGTCATAACCGGCACGGTTAGCGAGGGCTGCAAATAATAAAAGCTAAATTATATCCTCGTAAGCACCATATAGAAACAGAGAGATTTTTGTAAGTGGGAATTTGAACCTACCTGCAAGGAAACAAAGTTCAGTTACCATTGCTCTTAAATGACATTTTCAAATATGAAACAAACAAATATGCACTTTATATTAATTACAATATAGTTTAAACCTAATTGCCTTGACTATGTATCTCCTGTGGCACACTGGGTTTCACTCGGATTATATTGAGTCAAATGCTGAAAATTTCAAGTGATTTTCACTTTTGTAACTTCCTATTTATAAGTACCTACTTAGTTATACGATAAGTTTAATCTCACCGGCGACAAATCAATAACTTTAAAATAAATATGTGCAGCGATTATATAATATACGAGCGGGCCCAACTTTTGGATTTGATATGATAAAGGCGTTATGATTAAAAATCCAAAAGGGGGGCCTTTCGTAGATAAAAACCGGCCAAGTGCATGTCGGACCACGCACAGTGA